>JARHVA010000296.1:4877500-5547500 GCA_037957365.1 Torreya grandis | reverse complement strand
GAAAGCCATGCCTCTATGTTATGCCCCCACCGATATGCCCCCCCTCCCTTTTGAGGTGAAGGGAAGAATAAATTGGTAGTCACCTTGCCTCAAAAGGATAAGGTATTTGTATAATATGTGAATGTATCATGTAACATATAGGAGTAATATGTCTAGGTAGATATAGCAATGAAGTACATATTATGTGGTCAGGTCAAGTACTTAATATGCATGATGTGAATAATGACAATGTCTAGATAGTAACAATACAAGCTCAACAAATAATCAAACATAAACACAAAAGCACTCAAAAGCAACTCAAAAGATAATGGTCCAAGGAGACCTCAAACAAGGGACATGCTCAATGCCACACAATTGAAGGGACATGACTTAGTCAAATGTTCATAAATCAAGAAATGACATTTAAATGTCAACATAAAGAAACTATGACATATATAAATGTCACAATATGATAACATAGGCATGAGGACCACAATCAATGGAACATATTCAAATGCTTGAATAAGATATATAATAAAAGACAAGACACTCAAGTAAGTGCATAAATAGAACATATTCAAATGCTGAAATAAGCAATATAATACAAGACAAGACACTCAACAAAGTGCATACATAGAAAGTATGGAACATAAGAAACCAACATAAACATGTAATACTAGCTCTTGGATATATGTGTTAGCAAAAAATGTTAAGTACATAACATATCAAGTATAATGTGAAAGATATAAGCATGGATAAAGGTATGTGGAAGTATATAAGCTCAAAACATGATAATGGAAAATGATCATAAAAGGATATAACCTAGATGTATTGTGATCTGAGAAGTGGATGCCCCTAATGTCCAAATTACATGAGTGGAGGGAAGGATCGACATCTAAAAGTGCATAGATCATGTGCCTGGGTATGCTTGTATCACCCTCAAAAGATGCCTGAACTATATGTGTATATAGAAAAAGATGATATGTTATCTACCAACACGGAACTAACAACATAGATGCCAAGAAAACAATAGAACATGTAAATGATGACAATATTTTTGGATTTTTAATTTGATTTTATTTTTATTTTTTTGGAATATTTGAAAATTAAAAACTATCATATGATCTCATCCAAAGGATGCTCATAGGTATCTCCCCACTATGAACCCAGTGCAATAAACTAGTGATACTACTGAGGAGCATATATAAGTGTAATATATATCACTTTAATATTTGTAATGCTCTGTATATGTAAAATAAGACTTTGTGGTCATGAATAAATAATAGAAAGAGTAGGGGTTCGTAGAACCCATCATTGAATGCTCTATGGTTTCTTTGAAGTAGTAGTAATAGGAACATGTTTAGGTGCTCTCAATATCTGAATATGGTGTGTAGTGAATAAATATTATGTGGCATCCATCGTGTGCCTTTGATGTAATGGTCTCTGAAGTATTGGCCACTTAGGAAATGGGATTGCCTATTTTTTACCATTTTATGGAGGATCAACCTTAATAGGTTTGATATTTAATTGCTTGGGTATAAATCATTTTTTTCAAGCAGATGTTCATATGAAATTCTATAAATTTTAATTACCATGCTGACATGAATGCATTTAACACACCCATGCACTATATAAGGTACTATGTGTAGTGTATGTATCCAAGGTCATCCCAATAACATATCAAAAATACATGTGTAAGGGATGATGGAAAAGGTAGTAATTATAGACATTCAATTCTCACCACAACCATGTTGAAATTGCAAGTTAGAATGACTTCTGACAATAATGCATAAATTTGACCAAAATCCATGTAACTACTCTAATTTGTCTACACACATCACATGTAAATTCTAAAACATCTCAATACATCCCTAATTGGGGCATGCCAATGTAACCAATTGTTAACTTTGATCAGTTCAATAGAAATCAAATTACCACTATGTAGATGACATTTTGGGGCAATTAACTAAAGCAAAATAATCAAATTTTAACATTGCATAGAATACCTAAAAGCTAATCAATATTAAATAGAAAAATAAAACAAATCAATTGGATAAACTAAAAATCCATGAAAATGAGCTAATTATCTAGTTATGACATATTCAAAGTTCAACAAATATTTGAATTATAACCTCATTGTGACATCATCTAAAAATTGTCATGCACTAGATATTTATGGGGATAAATATTTGAATTAAGATAAGGTATACCTTATTAATGCACCCTTTTTCCAAAATAATCAATGCTTTTACCTCAAAAATTGAATCTATTTGTGGCCATACAGCTTGATTTGGATCTTGGGGTCACACTTAATTTTCAAAATCTATAAATATCATGACCATTACACACTTTCAAAAAGATTTTTTAGTACAAATATATAATGTAAAAATCCATCTAAAAATCTTCACCAATTCTTCCAATCCATTCACAAACCAATCCAATAGAGCTCGATGAGATGTTGGAGGTGCTAGCTCATTGACATTTCTAAAGAGTTTGAGTTTTATATGCAAGCACAATCATGATTATGGACTGGATTTGATGGTAAAGTCCATAGGAAAGGTATGGCTTATCTTTGTTCATGCTTTCTTGTTTATTTATTTATCTCATAGACCTTGCCCAACTAATGGAGTAGGCTTAGTATTTTAGTTTTTGTTGTCCATTCTTGATTTTATTCACTAACGAATGGACTAACCTATTTTTTAATCTTATTCTACATTTAGCATGCCTAATGGCATTACAAACCAAACAAAACTCCTTGGAAACCTTCTTAGTCTTCTAATTATCAAATTTGATTGCCATTTTTCATTCATTTCCCATTTTTCTTCTCAATTTCCCATATTATACTTACTAGTTATTGACAGGATTGTACTACAAAATGAAGAGATCACTCACATAAATGTTAACTTTGACCTACGAATTGATATGATCAATTTACACCACCCTTTATTTGCTATGTGTTTTGGAAAATTAGTGGACTCAACCTGTAAAAAGACAATATTGATACTAAATTGATAGACTCATCCTACTAAATGATGAAGTCATTATTCTGCATTTTATTGTGTTTTCCTTCAATCAATGAACTCAAAATGGTAAATGGTGGGATTGCCCTGTAATGGTAGGGTTGACATACAAATGATAAAGTCAGTAAAAGGTAAATTTTGTTTATGTTTATCATTTTCTAAAATGGCGAACTCCTCTAGTAATCAATGGGTTCATCTTGCTAATCGACAATGTTACCAAATTCATAGCTTTGAATCCCTACAGAATAACATGTTTACCTTAAAATCAATGGGATCACCTTGTAGAACAATGGGATTACCCTATGAAATGACAAGATCACCCTAGGACTGATAGGATCTCCTTTCTAAACAATGATATCACCCTATGTAAAGTTTCTTGAGACTTAAAATAACATAATTCAACTTCCTCTTGACAACCGCAATCATTATTCAAATGCTTAATCATTTGTCTTTTAGGTTTTAATATCATTTTAAGTATTTTACACAATTTTACAAGGCAAAATTTAATCATATTTTCTATTTGGTGCTTAACAATGAACAATCACTTTTAACTTGGCTCCTAAGAGCGCATGCATTCCATTTGTTTAACGTAAGTGGTTTGTTATTCACATTGTTATTTTTGTAAACCATTAAGTGTATGCTCTCCCTTGCCACCTTTAGGGTACCGAGGTAACAAAAAACACATAATTTTACTTACTTGATTATCTACCTAAAAGATCATTTCAAAGTATGTTGTTCTCTTGCCCATCTGTGGGGTCCTGAGAATTAGAAAAAAAATGTGTTTTTTCCTTTTTTATTTTTTGACTAGGTGGGGTGGAGTTCATCGCCTTCCCACTAGTCCTTAGGGGTGCGTTGATGTAGGAAATCACATCCTAACATTGTACTCACCCCATTATCTGATAGGGTATATAAATTGAGGTCACACTAGTGATATCTTAGATGACACATTCCTTAGAGCTTGATAATGCCGGTAGCACTTCAGTAAGATGCCAACAACTGAAATGGTCAGAAAGGGACAAGGCCCTTTGGAAAATGGCCCATAGAATCTTGCATCTAATTGATGAATTATTTTAAAGTGCCCATGTACTACAAGGTATATCATGACCATCTAGAAAATCCAATAAAAACTTAGAATAGAAACCACTTTTACCACAAAATTCTCATTGATGCAAGGGTGTAAAGATATTGACCCCTAAAGATCACCTTTTAGTACAGACCTTTGAGATAAGGTGGGGTTAAAATACCACCAATAATTGTAATAATTTATTTAATGAAGCATTAAATTTTATCCTTTAAAAGGTGAATATATCAAAAGGACTCAATGATTAAGCCATAAACACATGTCAGCTTCTAAGTTATGTTCGTGATTGCTTGGGTGCTTTTTTAAAATCAGTGTTGTGTTCACAACCACATTCAAAACAAAAATGCTAAGTTCTAGAAATAAATGTTCCAAAACATGTCCTGACACATTCACACGCTAAGGTGTTACATTGTCCAACTATTCCAAACCATCCTTAGTTATTTTGTGGTGTTACATGTTCCAATTGAAACAAAGCCTTTTCTCATTTAGTACTGTTATGCTACCCATTTCATTCTTGGTCTCAGACTACACATTTTTTTGTGTCAAAATTCAAAGTTTAATGTCTAATTTTAGGTTCATATTCAGGTCCAAAACCATTTGATCCCATTCTAAATTTCAAACAAATCATGTAAAATACATACCAAAGTCCAAACCATTTTCTAGTTAAAAAACCATTTGAGACATGCCTAAATACACATGAAATGGGGACTCATACAACCCTAGATTTGAGGAATAATTCTATAATCCCTCAATATACCATAGACATCTTAAGTACAATGAGGATAATGAGGGCTAACATACAATGTTTGAAGACATCCCTCCTTTGTTTGAACTAGTCAAGGTCAATTCTAACAACAAACCATGGAAGATGAGGATAAACAACTTATAATACTATTAGAATCTAAATCCAAGCTCCCACCTAGCTTCCCATAGACCAATTACGTATTCTTTTTCACATAGAAGAATGACCTCAAGAAATAGTTGTTACCCAAAATCAGCCCCTATTCAAAGTACAAAACTAACCATTGTGTCATCCAATAAAGGGAAGGGAAAATTTATTAACCCATCCCAACACGACCAAATCATTACTTATATAATAAAACAAATTAGATAATGATATGCTGATCAATTGGTAGCTGATTTAACTACTTATTTAACAATAATGTCATTCAATAATTCCACCTTCATAGAGCAAAACTAATTGCTTGAGCAACCACAACAACCCATAGACAATGTTACATCTGATTTAGATCCATAAGCTCTGTCTGAATAGGCCATTCCAAAAAATTTTACACAAAAAGATCCACTTGACACATAACATACATTTTTAACCACCAAGAGATCATTTCTATGTCATAATAAGTGACAAATAATGTGTAACAAGTGCCAAATAATTCACATGTTGACAATAATCCACCACAACAATAGACGTTCAGTAGTTCCCAATATACATTGCCTAATTCTTCTAATTTGCAAAAATAATGCCTTGTTGTGAACCAACAACAACTTATTCAAAACCAACAATAAATTTCTTGAAACTAATAATAAATCACTTGTAATTTACAATAGTAGCTTCCTCTAAACCAACAATGCATTACCTATTCCAATCCAAATCCGAACCATTAACAAACCCCTCATTAAACTTAGAATGTAGGTTATATGGTGAATATCCCTTATTAAGAAGTGAAGTCACTATTCATGTGATGAAGTGGTAGACACTATTCATGTGATGAGGTGGCAGGCACTATTTATGTTAAGGTGGCATGTGGGGTGGATTACTCCAGTAAGGTATAGGGTTTGAATTTTAGTGATGGACATGTATGGGTGTGGGGTGCATTACTATGTGGACTCTATGGTTAAAGTCATAAAGGTGATTGAGCACATTTTGAATTTTGTGTACTAGTGGAAGATAATCGCTAATGTTCTTGATTATCTCTTCATGTAGAGTGGGTCACTATATCTTGTTGGCACATGGAGGAGGTTTATCTTGTCTAAAGTAGATGCTCTACTTTATTGACATTTGCATATGTAGATAAGCATTGAACTATTAAGAACTATGCACCTAATTGGGAGTATGGCACAATTATGGCCTTCATTGGATTCTTTCTCTCATGTATCTCTATTTAAGAATGTTGATCCTTTTCTTTTTAATTAAGAGAGGCTTTTCCCTCTTTAGGGTGTTGGTGCTTGGATTTTAGATGCTATGCTAAGATGCATTAAGGAAAGCTTTGTTTGTAACCATTCTTAGGAATCAAAGCTATGAGCTTGGGAGACTTTGAGCTTTGTGAGTAAGACATAAGTAAGAAGGCCAAATTGAAGAAAGCTTTGTAAGATAAAGATTGGTTGGAGTTAATAGAAGTGTGTAGCTGCTATAGCTCATGGTTTTTTCCCTTGCTATAATTTGTAGGGGTTTCCATGTAATCTCTGTGTTATGGTGTTATTTTTCTCTTAATTATAGTATGGCTTGTTACTTCCATAATTAGTTTTTGGCACAAGTTATGAATTTTCCATAAGATCTGGTATCAGATCCATGGTGCTTTTGAAAAACTTGGTTGGGTGTTTTCTGCAAGTAGGGAGTCTTGTATAAGTGAGAGCTACAATAATGACATGAGGAGTAACTATGTTCAAGACAAAGAAGTTTGATTGGTGCCTAACTTTTATAGCCTTGACAAAAATGCAACAAAGATAACATCAGGTAATTAAGGCAGTTGGTAAAATACTCAGCTGTATTAAATCTTGAATATTGACTTCAAGTGGGAGAATGTTAGGAAGTCACTATTCATGTGATGAGGTGGCAACCACTATTCATGTGATGAGGTGGTAGACACTATTCATGTTGAGGTGGTATGTGGGGTATATTACTCCACTAAATACATGGGTTTACCTTTAGTGATGGACATGGATGGGTGTTGGAACATTTATATGTGGATTCCATGATTAAAGTTTTTGGTTAAAGTCATAAAGGTGATTAAGCACATTTTAACTTTTGTGCACTAGTGGAAGATAATTACTACTATTCATGATTATCCACTCATGTGGAGTGGGTTTCCATATTTTTTTGGCACATGGAGGTGGTTGATCTTCTAAATTAGATGCTTTACATTTTTTACCTTTACACATGTAGACAAATACTACACTATTGAGAACTATGCACCCAAGTGGGAGTATGGCATAATTATGGCCTTCCTTTGATTCTTTCTCTCATGTATCTCTATTTAAGGATGTTGATCATTGTATTTATAATTAAGAGATGTTTTTCCCTCTTCATAATGTTGGTTCTTAGATTTTGGATGTTATGCCAAGATGCATTAAGGAAATCTTTATTTGTAGCCATTCTTAGGAATCAAAGCTGTGAACTTCAGAGACTTTGAGCTTTATGAGTAAGCCATAAGTAAGAAGGCCAAACTGAAGAAAGATTTGTAAGACAATGATTGGTTGGAGTTAATATAAGTGTTAGCTACTATTGCACGTGCTTTTCCCTTGATGTAATTTATAGGGGTTTCCACATAATATCTATGTTATGGTGTTATTTTTCTCTTGATTGCAGTGTGGCTTGTTATTTACGCAATTAATTTTTGGCATAAGTTATGAATTTTCCCTAACATCCCTAATAGAACCACATGAAGATGACCCATTCATTCTTATGCTAGTGCCAACTAAGGCCATTAAATACAATAATATACCTTCCCTTTTTCATAAAATGTTCCCAACATCCAAGAGTGGAATGCAATGAAGGAAACTATCTTCAAACTTCAAGTAGGTAACCAAACACTGAAGAACTATAAATTTGATGAAATATACCCTTATCATTTTGAACTCAAATATCTTCAATTACCTTTCCCTCCTCATTTTAAACTACCAAAGTTTGATAAATATAAAGGAAAAGGAGACCTAAGAGAACATTTATAGGTATTCTTCATCGTATGACAAAAAGTAGTTTACAATAGTATATATTTGCTTCACTTGTTTCCAAGTAGTTTGGGTGGACAAGCTTTAGAGTGGATTTTAAAACTTCCAAAGGGTTAAATAACCACTTTTGATGAATTATCAAAAAAAATTGTCAACCACTTCTCCTACATCATAAAGCATGAACTAACGGTAGTAGATTTTTTCAATGCCAAGCAACAAGGAGGAGAATGTTTCTCAACATATTTACAAAGGTGGAGAACCATAGCTAGTCATTTTCACATAATTTTACAGATAAATATTTAGCAATTATCTTTTCACAAAACCTAGATGTTGAAGTTGCCCACAATCTGAGACTTCATTGTGTAGACACAATTGAATAAATAATTGACAAAGGGGTGAAAATTAAAAAATCACTAATTGATAAGGGTATTATAAATATATACTCTCACACCCAAGTGTCAAACCAAAATCAAGTGGAAATTCATCCCAACCTAAGTAAAAATCCAAAAACCTTCATCAAAAATAAAAACATAATAGGTAATGTAGTCATAAAGGTGAGACGTAAAAATAGTGTAGCCACCGCCTGTACAAAGTACCCCACCTAAACCTCGACTCACATTGTAAAGAGATCCCTCATGATGAGGACACTACCAAGACAGAGTTTTCAATGACCTCAAGGAGTCCATTGAGGTAATATTCCAAAATTTGGTAGCAACTAATATGATTGTTTGGATTGTTCCAAAACCCTTTATAGAAAGTCAACCCAAGCCAACATGGTATTGAGATAATGAATAATTTGATTATCATCACATGTTTGGTCATGAAATTTATAGGTGCATGTAACTGATGCATCTTATCCAAGATTTTCTTGAAAATGGGGAAATCAAGCTAGAGAAAAGATCACCCAATACCAACCAAGAGATGGGAATCTATAATAACCCCTTTCCCAAACACAATAATCAACAACAAAGAAACAATAATAATCAAGGGCAAGGACATAATTAGAACCAAAGACAAGGTTATAATCAACATCAAGGACAAGGAAAAAATCATAACTAAGCCAATCGTAATCAGGATCATGACACCCAAACTAACCAAGTTAGTTATCAAAGTGTACCATAAAATTATGGCAATATTGTAGGGCATGTTACAAATAACTTTGTTGTTACTATTAAAGTCATTACTAGTACACTATGTTAGAGTGTTTATAATTCTATCTTGAGACCACCCCCTTTGATTATAGGTAATTACAACATAGGTTGGATCAATTCAATTGTACCTCAATGGTTGGGAATTAATACTCCTGGAACCCTACCTAATTCATCTAATTTAGTTAACTCTTTCTTGACTCAAAATTATGTAGTCACAACTAGACATCTAAGAGTTACTCTTCAAGGCCTTTTGACACCATTTGATGCCAATACCAGTTCTAATCAAGACACTACACAATCAAAAGCCAAAATGCCTCACCCTTCTACTGAGAAGTCATATAATATTGGTGAACAACTAAGAAAAATGCCTACATAAATTTCTATCCTAGATCTCTTGCATACGTCTGAAGTTCATTAAATAATATTAAATAAATTTCTCCAATAATCCAAGGTACCCAATGACATTGATCCAACATAGTTCCAAGCACTTGTGGGTCATTTTTCCAGATGTCAACAACTCACATTCAATCAAAGAGATATGTCATCCCTTTGTCCCTCCACAATAATCCTATGTACATTGAAGCCATCATTTCCTACCACAAAGTCAAGCAAGTTATCTTAGATAATGGCTTAGACTTAAAATTAGCTTATTAAATTTAATCCAACATTTGGGATACACATCAATAAATGTAAAGCCTAATACTATTATATTCAAAACCTCTGATAATGTAAAGAGAAAATTTATAGGTATTATTTGTTTACTATCATTGTTGGGCCTCTCACCCATAACACCCTTTGCCACATCATTGACATCAAGTTGCCATATAATCTAATTATTGGTTATCCTTGGATACATGAAGTATGGGTAGTCCCTTCCACTTTACACTAATGCATTAAATTCCCTTATTCGGGATTAAAGCTCATTATACCTAGTGATTTATAGCCATACTCATATTGAAAAAACCTAGAATCTGAATATAGGAACTATAATGATTGTCCTAACACTAAATATGTAGGCAAAAAGAATAAAGGAAAAGTTATTGAATATATAAAGTCTATTTACATTGACCCTAGTGACCTTGTGTTGACTTCCTCTAATCCATCTCCTAATCAATTTCTACCCTTTTTATCATTGAAGAGGCTAACATTGCCACATATTGCATTCAAGATGATTTTCATGTCGTCAAATTACCCAAATCTCTTAAATCCTATCGAAGGCCTAAGCCTATCCTTAGCAAGCCCAATATGATATGGCAAAAGAAGTCCACATCTACTCTATAACAACCACTCATGTTTGTAAAATACACATCACGTAACCAAGATCAATGCACCATTTCTGAAGGTGATTGGTTGTATGGTGACGACTTTGCTACTTGTTGTCACAACACCTAAGTACCCCATTCCCAATAAAATTATTGATAATAAATACAATAAGGGAAAAGGTGTGGTCCAAAAGCATAAAGAATTCTTGAACTTATATCAATGACAACACATGTAGAAAATTGAGGTCTTAGATTTACACTACTTGGGGGTGACCCTATAGATTTTGAGATTGATACTACTTCATCAATTAAAGAAGAGACTCTTGACAATGACACATATCATTATAGTGCCTATGATGAGTTGGTTAATACCTATTTATTCAATACTAACACCATTCTTACCATTATAGCCCATTATCCTCTTTCCCTCCATCATCCCAACCTAATTGATTGGGATCAGTAAGATTCAATGATACCATTGGATGACTTCTAAAATGAAGAGTCCATCACTAAATTCATGATCCTTAGATACATATTTCCAGCTGATTATTATAAACAAGGTTTTGATTTCACATTAAATCCTACTATCTACTTTAGAGATGAGGTTAACTTTTTTGGTCATAAACAAAGTAAAACCTTGAGATCCTTTGATGAAAACCTCTTTGAGGTGCCTTTAGATTAGGGAAAAAGTAAAGAGAAAAATAAGTCCATGGGTGAAAACTTGTTTCAGGTGCCCTTGGATGGGGAAGTTCACTCATCTCCTCTAGAAGCTCAGTGTCCTCCAAGTCTAAGGATTTTAGTTGGGCCCAACTTGAATGAAGAGGAATATAGAATCTTTGCACAATTGGTATAAGACTTTCTAGATTGATTCATTAATTGGGCCCTGCTAGACATGGTAGATTTTGATTCTTCTTACATGGGTGAGCCCTATGGCTCACAAGTAGATGAAGAAGACTAACTTCCATCCTTACCTACTATTCTTGAAGATGGTTCTATAGTTCTAGTAGAATTTTCCACTGAAGTGATCATAGGAACCTATAATGACCCTAAAATAATCTACTTAGATGCACCCTCACTATCGAGGAACATGAGTTCAACATTGTTATCCTAAAGGACTTCATTAACATCTTCACCTAGTTTTATGTAAACATGTTAGGTTTAGACCCATCTTTAGTGGTACATAGGCTCATTGTACATCCATATGCCAAGACAATCAAATAGAAGCTATGCAAAATACATCCATGCATTGCCAATTTGGTTAAGAAAGAGCTAGAGAAACTATTGGGAGCATGTTTTGTTTGACCATTGGATTACTCAAAATGGATCTCAAACATGATTCTAATCAACAAGAAACCTCAGGGAATTCACTTATGTAATGAATTTAGATATATTAACAAGGCATGCCCTAAGGATGAGTTCCCTTTATCGAACAACAACATGATATTCAACTCAAACATAGGATATAAAATGTTTTCCCTCATAGATGGATTCTTATGATATAACTAGATCAAGATTACACCCAAGGACTAACACAAAACAACATTCACCACTCTTTGGGGGACACTTTATTATCAAGTCATGTCATTTGGATTAAAGAATTTTAGGGCAACTTATCAACATGCCATGGTTGTCATCTTCCAATACATGATGCATGACATTGTTGAGGACTATAGGGATGACATCCTAGCCAAATCCAAGATATGTGCAGGATATCTGGAAGTTCTATGAAGAATCTTTGAGAGACTTTAGGAATATAATGTATGCCTCTATCCTAAGAAGTGCATCTTTGGTGTCACTTCTATAAAATTTTTAGGAATTATTATGTCATGTTGAGGCATTGAATTTGATCCTACTAAGGTCAAAGCCATTATGGAATGCCTCATCCTTCTACTCTAAAATAACTCCATAGCATATATATCAAAGTTTAGTCCATTCACCAATTCATTTCACAATTGGTAGATAGATGCCACACTTTTACTCAACTTTCAGAGAAAGGTGTAGCCTTTAGTGGGATACAAGTTGTCACTAGGACTTTGAATATTTGAATAATTAATTAGCCAACCTACCAATATTGATGCCACCTACACCAGGAATACCATTACTAATTTAAATATCTACAATAGAGCATGTCCTGGGGGCACTTTTGGCTTAGCGTGATGAGTGAGGTAAAGAACATGCAATTTAGTATTTGAGCAAGACACCTGAAACATATGAGAACAATTACATGCCATTTTAAAAGGCTTGTTTGGAAATAGTGTTCACTTCCTAAAGGTTGCATCACTACATGCTAAATAACAAGACCATTGTTATAGCCAAGATCGATCTGCTCAAATATTTATTATCTAGGGTAACTCTAACAGGTTGCATAGCCAAATAGGTAATGTTGCTGAGTGAATTTGATGTTGAATATCAAAACTAAAGGGCTATTAAGGGGCAAGTTCTTTCCAATTAGCTTATTAAAGCCTCTATATTAGATATGCAACCATTCATCTTTGATTTCCCAAATGAGTCAATTTTAATGCTGAAAGTAGCAACGATTGAATCCAAACTGTGGACATTATACTTTGATGGCTCATTCTTATCTCATGGATTTGGGGCTAGTATTTTGTTTGTCACACAATAGGGGGATCTCATTCCCAAGGCATTCCATATTAGCTTCCATTGCATTAACAACATGGTTGAGTATGAAGTACTCATTGTAGGACTCTAACTCACCATAGAGTGCAATATTCAATAGTTAATGGTATATGGGGATTCCTAGATGATCATTAATCATGCTACATAATAATACCAAAATAGAGATCATAAAATTGTAACATACAAAATTATGGTTGAAAAACTCAATCCTCATTTTGATTATATTCAATTCAAGCAAATACCAAGGGTCAATAATGGATCGACAGATGCCATGGTGACCATTGGGTTTATACTAGTAGTAGTAGCAATGTCAAAGAGTATTCATTTTTTATTGAGAACCTTATTCAACCATCTAACATACACCCAGATCATGATATGGCATGTGATATTATTGGTCTTGATCTCCCTTGGTACCAAGACCTATACACCTACCTCCATGACCAAATTCTTCTTGGAGACCTATCACGAGCCTAACATAAAGCCTTCATTCATAAAATTACCTGATATACCTTAATCGATACTATGCTCTATCATAGGGGCTATTATGGAATGCTAATTCATTATTTAACTTTGGGAGAATCCAAATTATCATTGAATGATGTACATGAAGAAATTTGTGGGGCCAAAACCAACAACCTGGTCCTTACCAAGAAACTCCTTTAAACTAGGTATTATTGGCCAACAATGGAGACATATGCTTATCGACATGTCAAGAGGTGCTATGATTGCTAATTACATAGTGATTTGGTCTATGATCCTTCCTTAACACTCCAAAAAATCACTAAACCATGGTTATTTTCTACATGGGGACTCGATCTCATATGGAAAATCAACACCACTTCCTCTGATGGCCACAAGCATATCCTAACTGCTATATAATATTTCGCTAAGTGGATAGAGGTCATTCCCCTCACTTATATAATTGGAAAACATATTTCCAAGTTAAATTACTATCACCTCATTTTCTTCTATGACATTCCCTCCACTATCATATCTAATAATGATGGTCTTTTTAAAAATAAATATGTCAAAGTACCAAATTTGACATCAAGTGCAAAAGAACCATGACCTTTTGTCCACAAGGTAAAGACCAAGCTGAGGCATCAAACAAAACCATTATTAAAACTCTAAAAACTATTTTGAATGATGTTGGCTATGATTAAAATTTACAATTATTCCCAACCTTGTGGGCTTACCATACCAGTACATGCATGCCTGTAGGAGCCATACCATACTCCTTAGTCTTTGGCTTTGGTGCCATTATCCCTATCGAGATTGAGTTGTCATCTCTATGAATTTTATTATAAAACTTCATTGATGATGAGGAATATAGAGTGGCCAGATTAAAATAGCTATACCTTTTGGATGAGAAATGATAAGCAACATTGGACCATTTGTGAGCCTATCAAAATTGTTTGTGTTGTAACTACAACCAACATATTCTCTATAGAGAATTTGAAATTAGAATTATCCCTAGAGAATTTGAAATTGGTGATTTGATCTCAAAAAAATCAACATAACACCAATGCTGAGAGTAAGAAGAAAGGTAAATTTGAGGCCATTTGGCTTGGTCCCTTTATTGTTACTATAAATTATGGTTTCAAGGCATACAGGCTGGCTATACCAATCAAGAGCTCAAGGAACCTTTGAATACCATGCATCTCAAACATTACTATGTGTAACTAATTTGAACCATTGTCAATGAGAGTCCTCACTTAGAGGCACCCATTTCACTTTCATCCATTTACCGTACTATTCCCTAAACTATTCTTATTCTTCTCCTATTTCCTATTACTATCATGATCTTGATTACAACCAATAGGTGTTACAAGTAGATTCAATGATTATTATTCCAAATGTACTTCAAATTTATTAAAATCAACAAGTTCTTTGAAAACAAGTGTTTCAGGGTATTTAAACAAGGGTGTTACATGTTTGATATTTCCTTAATACTTCCTCTAATTACTTCTCATGATTTTTCCCCATGTGCCATTCCTATTTCAATATTGTTGTTGCATAATATTCCCTAGTGCCTCAAGTTTTGTTGTTGGTTCATGGTGATTCCCATTATAGTTAGTTTAGCTGTTGTTTGAGCCTCTACCTAAGGGAGATTGTCCTTTGATATATGGTTCATTTTACATTTGTACATATTACCTTGCTTTCCTTATTCCCAAAAATCCAAAAACATTGAAAATACCTAGAAAAATCCCTAAAAACCACGAAATCGAGAAAATTGGCTTATTATTTCCACTAGAGATATAAAGCCCCAAATTTTTTTGGGAAGGAAATTCTCATCTTGTCTGATTCATTTTAGATCCACATTATCATACTTTTCATTATCCTCCTATTTTTGGGAGAACTACATCAACCTGAGGTCCACACGAACTATGTAGGTAATAATTGGATGCATGGGGCATCTCAGGTCAGTTCGGCCACTCATCATTATACACATTTAATTCCCACTTGTATTCCTGTATCTCTCACCATTATCTTACAATCTCACCATTTTGTCAATAAACATTATCTTACGCTCTCACCATTTTGTGAGCAACCATTTTTTAATGCTCTAACCATTTTACGAGCAACCATTACTTTTATGCTCTCACTATTTTGTGAGTGTACCTTTATTATTCTTCCTCTATAATTAAATACCTTATTGTCATCAATTATATTCTATCCCAAATCCTAGGAGAACTACATTTGTCTTGAATTTCATAGGATTGTGTAGGCAATGTCCACTTGCATGGGGCATTTGGATTCAACTCAACCACCCCTTCTTTCTTCTTCTTCTATTTCCCTTATTTTTCACAACCGATCCATTGTCCCCTTAGCCTAAGGGATCAAAATCCAAGAATAATACCTTATTAATCACACATGCACAAATTTTAGATAACTTAATTAGGTTTTTCTTTTTATTGCATTTGGTTTCCGGTGTGTTTATTTGCATATTTGTTTATTTGTTGTAGGTTATATTCTTTATTTTTGTTTAATACATTTTGTCTTACTTTTGATGTTTCATATCTTAATTTTAATTTGTTTACATTTTGTAATTAAAATATTTTATTGCTTGTTTGTGTTTGATTCATTTTATTACACTTAAGTCTTGATATTACATATCTTGCATTTAAGTTATTTACACTTGTATTTAATTTAATTTAATTTTTTTATTGGTCTATATTTAGTTCAAATGTGTTATTTTTATAACTTAGATTTTAATGTTCTATATAATTATCTTGATTTTTAAATATTCACATCTAAACTAGTCCACACAACTAACATACAGTGTTATCATAGGTTATTTATACATATGATGCATAATCTCATTTGCATGATTAAAAACCAAGTGCTCAAATTTTATATATCAGTGTTGCATTGAAAGCATCTCGACAAGCACAACGTATCTATGCATGATATATATGACATAATCACATCACATAAAAAAAATTTGCAACAGACATGGATATCACTATGCTAACTAAGGATGTGCATCTCCTATTTTAAGCATCTACCATATAGTCATATCACCTGATATCCATGAAATCAACACAAAGTGAAAAATGAAATAACAACAAAGATAAAAGAATCATGGCAAGCAAATCAACATAAATATACATATTATGATCAACAAATCTACATATAACATCTCAGTAATGAAAAAGCAAGGAGCATCATGTCTCACAAAATAATATCAAGAGTTTGTGTACAATATCCATGAGCAAAAATGAATGTCATATATATCTCAAAATCAAAGTTTTATACATTGCAAGAATATATACATCTCATATCAACAAAACTATAGAAATACAAGAAAAATATTAGCTCTAGATTGCTCCATCCCTAGGGGGATTTTGATAAACACTCTGAGATGTACCTAAAGTTGGTGGATGTGGTGGTAGACCCATCATTCCTTGCTGTGATGCTAGCTAGGCCACAAATTGCTCTAATGTTTTAGTATGCCATGATTTCAAGGTTTGGATCATCCAATGATTTCATGTGTACTATTGGTAGGATGGATCCCTACCCTCTACTAAAACTACCAACTCATATATGCTACAATAATAGGCAATCTCATCCTTTAGTCGTAGGGCATCATCTTCAGCCTAGATCACATATGATAGTGCCTTAGCCATTTGATGCATGAACACATCAATGCTTGTGAAATGTTGGTGAATGATAGATTTGTAAAGAATGTTGGTATTTTATGAGTATAAGGGGTTTTTTAGGATCCCATAGGATGTATTTGAATGATTATAACTCTTAGTTATTTGGCTTTAGCCCCTTTTAATGTTTTCCCACCAAAAGGCATATTTGAAAATTTGAATTATAAAAGGGATTTAGAAAGGGTTGAAAGAGCATGATGGTTATTTTAAGGGGCCTAAAAGGTCTCAAATAACATATTAGAGTGTCTTTTAATGAAAAAATTCATATTCCTAATGTAGATCCTTTACAAGATAAAGACAAGAAAGGTGTGTAACTCTTTCTTACGTACAACTAGTCCTCTTGGAGAGTTTATTTTAAATTAACATATGGGTAAGGATATATTAATGCAATGAGAGATAATAAAGGTATGTAATACAAATTAAAAACTATAAAACAAGGATATATTTGATGGATAAGGTCAAAGAAAGCAGGGTGGTAAGAAAGATCAGGTTGTTGAGAGAAACCTGGTCTAAGAAGCCAATTTTAGGAATTTAGTAGAGAAAGGATAAATATAAAAAAATAAGGAGATTAAATAAGGTAAGAATAATAACATAAATAAAGTGTGCAGAGTTTGGACGAGGAATAATGAATGATGGTTGAGAGAATTTAGGTCTATATAAGGTGTGACAGTCTAAAGAAGACTATTTTTTATAAATATTTGTCATGAAATGAATAAAGAGTGTCATATTGATTATATAAGCCTTTAATATTATGTTATTATGTGTAATATAAGTGTTTTTAATGATATTTAGTTCTTAAGTACCTTAAAAAATGATCTCTAATTAGATTGGAGGTCTGTGTTTGCAAACTAGGTTATGACAGAGTTATGTAGAAAGATGTTTTTCTTTGGTTTTGAGTTTGTTCAAGGAATAAAGTAGTTGTAATATAATTAATATGGTTTAGGGATAATTTTAAATCCATTAAAATTCCAAGGTATTTAATATAAGTGGAAATAACCATTTATGCAAGCTCTCAGGTCTGAGAAGACTCGAAACAATCTATGACAGTCATGGAGAAGAAGTTGTATTTGATTTTTTTATGACTAGCCAAGCCTTGAGCTCATGGATAGAGTTGGGAATAAGTGTAAGTAATGTTATCCAAGTATTATAACTCCATAAAAATGATTATAAGTTGAAATGGATATTTTTTATTGCTCTCAGCTTGGTTTATGAACCTAGGGTTATAGAAATGAAGACAACCTCATATCTTTTGTTCTACATTTCCAAATGGTTTGAAATTTGTAAGGGAGTTTGATGAGGATGTTTTATAAGTGTATAAAGTGGTTTTAGGTTGAAATTAGGTCTGAAGAGAGAGATATTTATTCAAGTTGTAGGGTTGTAAGCCTTCATGCATAATCAAGAAACTTGCTAAATCCAAGTTTGGGGTTATACAAAGAGAAAAAATAAGATGAAAAGGTGTTGGTGAAGATGGATAAGGTTTTGGTCATGAGATCATTGGAAAAAAAGGTTTTTGGTGGATGATGGAGAAGAAAGGCAAGCCCTGTGACTTGTTGTTGAGCTAGGGCAACCGTGCCCTAGCTCGTTGTTTGTTTTTTGAGTAGCTACGCTGGTGGGGAAGGGTTCTAAGCATGCGAGGAGGAGTTCTAGGTGAACACGGGTAGCGGGAGTTTCGGCTAGAGAGCAAGAATGGTGCAAGGGGAACAAATTAGAGTAAGGAATGGAAGAAGCTTTAAGGAAGTGGTGGGTGACCTGTCTCAGGGGCAGATTGACTTTCAGAAGGACCTTGCTGTGAGCAATCAGTTTGCAGGGCAGCAGGACAATGGATCCATGGGAGGTTCCAGAATCAATAAAATCAACGGTTGCCTAGAAAGGAGTAAGGAGAGGCCAAAGCTGAACATTCCTTTTGATATAATAGTAGAGGATGTGGGATATTATTCCACACATTCACTTTATTGTAAGTCCCTGGGGCTCAGGGTCTCCCTACCATTTCTGGAGTATTGCGCTCGCAGGGTATGGGAGCCGGAAGGGGAGATGGAAGTGATGTTGTTGGCCAATAATTTCTTCATGGTTAATTTCAATTATGTGGCTAATAGAAACCAGGTGTTTGAAGGTGGACCATATTTCTATAACCAGGTGGGGCTCTTTGTGAAACCATGGCATGCTGGTTTCAATCCCATGGAGGAGTTGCTGAATCGGGTCCCAGTATGGGTTCGCCTTCCTCGTATGCCGATTGAATGCTGTAGAGAGGATATTCTACTGATAATAGCCTCGATACTGGGCAAGCCAGTGGGCACGTCTTCTCAAACTTTAGGTAAGAAAATCATGACATTTGCTAGAATTTGTGTAGAAATTGATTTAAGCAGGCCTTTGCCGGATGCAGTAGAAATGTGTGCAGGCACGCACTCATGGGTACAACAATTAGATTATGAAACTCTACCCTTTAGATGCCACCTATGTCATGAGTATGGGCACCTGGTACGTAGGTGACCAAAAGCTAAAGTAGAGGAACAACAAACTTCAAATTCGACCCAAGCAAAACATAATACAGATGTGGATAAAGGGAAGAAGAATGAGGGTGGGGGTGGTAAAGACTCTGAGGGATTTGTGCAGGTGAAGTCCCAGAGTAGAAACAAAGGCCTCAAAATAACTTTTAGAGAGTGGTAAGAAGATGACACTTTTAACAGGTTTGAAATACTGGAGGACATGGGTCAACATGAGATCAACCTAGGGATGTTTTTTGAAGACCAGATGGTTGAGGAAGTAGGAAGGGAGGAAAATATAGACTCCACTCTTGAAAAGCTTACAGAGGCTGCCCCTTTGCCTATGATTCTCGATGAGCAGGGGGAGGGTCAGCCAACTCAGAATTTTAATGATACAACAATAGTGCTGGTTCAGGATTCAACAATAGAAGGATAGCCAACGCAGACAACAGAAGTGGAAGTGGAAAAAAAAGGTAAAGCTCCCTCTTGTTTGGGAATTATTCAGAAGGAAGCGAAGAAGAGTGCTATAGAGAAAGGAGTGAGGGTGGGAAGAAGGAAAGACTTAGAGAGATTAAAGATGATTGGGGAGAATTTGGTTGAATCAGGGTCAGTTAGGACCCTAGATGAACACTTCTTGCGTCCCTTGAAATGATTACAGTCTCATTGAATGTTAGGGGCTTGAATAGTGGCCCTAGACAAAAAGCTATTCGTGATTTAGTTAGGAATCAACATCCAGACATTCTTTTCCTTTCGGAAACTAAAGTCTCAGTGGAGTACATGTTGGATATTGTGCCTCAGCTTTGGAGGCAGGGCAGATGTCAATGTATTGGGGCCCACGGGGCTGCGGGCGGTTTGGCTTGCCTTTGGAATCCTTGTAAGGTCCAATCGATTGCTTGGATTGTTTTTAGACATTCGCTGTCCATGGTCTTTCGGTGCATGGATTCGGGGGAATTTGTGCTTTTGACGAATGTTTATGCCCCCATTGATTTTTAAGGCAAGCGTCTTGTGTGGAGCAACTTACAGCTGGTTCGCAGGGAATATCCTTTTATACCATGGATTGTAGCAGGGGATTTTAATGCGATCTTGGACCTTTCAGAAAAAATGGGGGGAAATAACAAGTTAGAGCCATCCTCTTTAATGCTCCGGGATAAGATTTCGAGCCTAAATCTGGTGGATATCAAACCAAGTAATGGTCAGTTCACATGGAATAACAGGAGACTAGGAGATAATTGCATTGCTGAGTGGCTTGATAGATTCTTGACTACCTGCTTCTGGGTGGGCGGTAGGTGCTCTGTTAACTTTGAAATTCTTGATTGGCATGGCTCGGATCACTGGCCTATTAAATTATCCATTTCAAAGGTGGGTAGACAACAAAGGCCACCTTTTAGATTTTAGCTGATGTGGTTGAGAGACCAGGACCTATTTGGAAGGGTTGCTGATTGGTGGAAAGATGGGAGACCAGCGGCTGGTACGACCATGTATATGTTTGCAAAGTTTCTCCAATCCATTAAATACCAGCTCCAACAATGGAACAAATAGAGCTTTGGGAACATGTATCTGGAGAAGAAAAAGGCACAAATTTCACTGAATGATATTACCAGCATGATTAGAGAGGGAGGCTTGTCTGAGTTTTTGCTGAAGGAAGAAGGGAAGACGGTCAAAACCCTAGAGGAATGGGAATTGTGAGAGGAAATATTCTGGAAGCAGAAAGCAAGGATTGATTGGCTACAAGAAGGGGACAGGAACATGGCTTTCTTCTTTAATTCAGTTAAAGCTAGGCAACATGGTAATGTTATCACCTCCTTGGTTACGGAAAGGGGGGAAGTGGTCTCTTCAATGCGGGACATCTATAATGAGGCGAAATAACATTTTAGTTCCTTCTTCCAAGATAATGATCTAAGGGATGCAGCTGCGGAGGATTTGATTCTTTCCTATATTCCCTCTTTAGTTACTCATGATATGAAGGAGCAATTGATGAGGCTTATTACTGAGGAAGAATTAAAGAGGACTATTTTTATGATGAAAAAGGGAAAAGCGCCGGGCCCGGATGGTTTCTCGGTTGAGTTCTATCAGGAGTTCTGGGAGATAATTAAGGAGGATTTACTTGCGGTTGGTCAAGAGTCATAGAATAATAGACAGATGCTAAGGGCCCTAAATTCTACTTTCTTGGCCCTCATACCGAAGGAAGAAGGGGCTGACCGCTTTAGTAAATTCTGTCCTATATCCCTATGTAATGTTATTTATAAAATCATATCGAAACTGATTGCGAAAAGGTTAAAGAGATGGTTGAAGGTGCTGATCTCTGAAGAACAAAGTGGATTTGTTGAGGGTAGGCAAATTTTGGATGGTATCATGTTTGACATGGAGGCCATTCATTCCATGACCAAATCGAGGGAGAAGGCTATGTTCATCAAGCTGGATATGTCTAATGCATACGATAGGGTCAGATGGTCTTTTCTTTGGAAGGTGCTGGCAGCCTTTAGTTTTGAGGAGGATTGGATTAGGTGGGTGATGAGCTATGTTAGCTTGACTTCATTCTCTATCCTGGTCAACGGTGAGCATTCGAACCTATTTGGTGCTTCGCGGGGTCTGAGGCAGGGAGACCCTTTATCTCCCTACCTGTTCTTGATCCTGGCTGAGGGTCTAGGCCAGTGCATTAGGGGGTATACTAAGGATGGCGTGATCTAAGGCTGGAGATGGGGAGCGGGTCTTCCTGGTCTTTCTCATCTTCAATTTGTGGATGATGTTGCCATGTTGGGTGTGGCCACCTTACGGGAGGCTGCTAATATTCACAGCTGCCTGGGGACTTATTTAGCGGCTTCGGGGCAGGTTATTAATGAAGAAAAATCTTCCATTTTATTCTTCAATACGCTGCAGTGTATTCAGAGGAGAGTGGCAGATATCATCTGATTTAGAATTGGCACCCTTTTGGCTATATATCTCAGGATTCCCATTACTACTGGGAGACACTCTAAGGAGTCATGGTAGGGGATTTTGCACAAATTCAGGTCCAAGGTGAATCATTGGACTCACAGGTGGTTGTCTTTTGCTGGTCGGGTCCAGTTGATTCAATATGTGGTTCAAGCCCTTCCTCTTTACAAATGCATGCTTCAGGTGGCACCGATGGGTTTTGTTAGGGAGCTGGATTCCATGGCTCGACAGTTTTTATGGGGTGGTAACCTGTCCTCCACGAAGTGGAGTCTTATCCGATGGGAGGTAGTGTGCAGTCTAAAGAAGTTTAGAGGATTGAGCCTCAGACAATCATTGCTTGCTGGTATAACTTTGGCTGCTAAGTTATATTGGAGATGGTGCAATGAACAAGACAGGCTATGGGCCAAAGTTTTGTCTCATAAGTATCTGCGGGGCATCTCTCAGGAGGATCTCCCTAGATATAGCCTGACAGGGAGCGGTTCAGTGATTTGGGAGACGATGAAAAAAGGGGCATTACTGATCAAAAGAGGAATTTTTTGGATATGTAAGAGGGGGATGAAGGCGCAATTCTGGTATGACTCTTGGGATGGTCATCCCCCTTTAGTTGTGCAATATCCCCATTTGTCTGCGTTGGCTCAACAATTTGATGAGGTTGAATGGAACAGGGTTGGTGACTTTAAAATATTCCCTCCTGGGGGTCAGTTGGTGGAGGCTAAATGGAAGATTCTGGGGGAGTGGCTGATCACGAATATGGAGGTGCAGTGCGCAGAGCTAGGTCTGATCTTGGCAAACTGTAACTACTGTGCCCTTAGGGGAGATGATGAGCTGGCCTGGTCCCCCAACCCTAAAGGTAAGTATACTATTTCAGATGGCTATCAGGTGTTGATTGAGCAATAGGTAGTTGAGAGAAGGGAGGTTTCTTGGTGGAAAAGGGCCTGGAGTAGCTTCTCATGGCCGAAATGTAACTGCTTTATATGGACGCTGGCTTGGGGTCGGTGCCTGACTTGGGAGAACCTCAGGAAAAGGGACTTTGCTGGTCCCTCGAGATGTGTTTTGTGTGGGGAAGAGGAGGAAAATTCACCTCATCTTTTTTTTTGGTGCCGGTTTGCCTGTAACTTGTGGCATGCATGGTGGAATGTGTGGAGAAGCCCGTGTGTCCATGCCTCTTCTCTGATCGAATTCTGGTCTAATCTTGGTCAGCTGCCATCTGCCACACACTTCCTCCAAAATGTCTAGTATGTTGGTCCTACCTTTTTGCTTTGGCAAATTTGGTTAGAGAGGAACCGTAGGATTTTTATGGACAAAAAATTGGAGGTCCAACAGGTCTGGAGCAGAGTGCTTGGAATGGTTCAGGAAACCATAAAAGTCAAGAGTGAAGTTGTTCTTCCCATGGCGAAGGAGGACGCTGAGTTCATCGACAGGATTGGTTTTCGGGGATTATCACCATGCGCGGCCTGTGTTAGGAGATGTGGTGGGGCGAGGCAGTGAATTCAGAGGGGAGGATGCTAGACGCCACCCCTGGAGGATGTTTTGAAAGTAAACACGGATGGCTCGTCTAGAGGCAACCCTGGCCCTGCGGGGATTGGTGGGATAGGTAGAGACGCTTCGAGAGTGGTTATCTTCATCCTCTCTGCCCATATGGGGGAACAGATGGTCAACAGGATGGAAAGTATGGCTGTGATTTATGCCTTGAGATGGGCTTACAAAATGGGTTGGTGCAGGGTGATATGCGAATCTAATTCACAAATTGTGATCAATATGATACGGGATAGGAGAATTACGAATGTGAGCTGGCAGATTTCTATGGTTGTGCAACAGATCTTACAGGTGAGTTCACTTATGGAGTTCATCAGTTTTATCTATGTTCCAAGGGAATGGAACAAGGCCACATATTGTTTAGCCAAGTGGGCTTCGGAGGAGACTGGGGGTCATAAGGTGGATGCGTGGGAGCAGCTCCCCATGGAGGTGAGTACAAATTTGGAGAAGATTCTTTGTGAGGACATGATGGGTATAGGAGCATAACGGGCGTGGCTCGTCTGTGCTTGTCGTTGTGTTGGGGCTGTGGCCTGTTGTTGTTTTGTACTATGGTGTTCTTTGATTAATAAAGTTTTTACCCATTTTATTTAAAAAAAAGATGGATAAGGTTTTTTTTTGAATTTTTTGGGGTGGTTTTTATTTGGATATGATTGGAGAATAATTTCACGAAGGAACTATGTGCATTATGTCTACTAGTAAACCAAGGTAACCATGTTCTTCATTCTTATTATATGAAATAGAAAGGAAGAAGGGTGATAATAATTTTATTGAATTAATTCAATCTGGTTAAGGGATAAAGGACCTATTAGAATATTGAATAATTATATTCATCTTGTACAAATACCATAAGGGAGGTGATGTGCCTTGCCAATAGGCCTAGTGAGTGTAAGAGAGTAAGTTAAGTTGCAAGAGGCCATAAGAGAATAGAGTGTAGAGTAAATAAGAAAGAAGTATTATGAGCTTTTGAACTTGAAAACATCCTCAGTAAGATGTCCATTTCATTTTTCAATAAGGTTTTGGGAGGAGTCTTGAGTTATACTAACAAGACTAGCAATCCATGAAGACTATAAGCTTATAGAGGAACTCAAAAGTTGGTATGTTGAATTGGATAAGAGAATGGATTTTTATCAGATATGAATACTTTGTAGATATTTTTAACATTCACATATAGGGGTTTGACCTATTGATAAGTGTACTTGAATCAAGATTGGCCATGGAAAGAGCAAGTACTTGATATTTACACCACCACCCCCTATGTTGACATGATCTTTTGTGCCTAATCCAGCTCCCCATGAAGCCTCTAAGCATCACCTTATGCCCTATCCAACTATATACTCTCACTTGATAATGGTGATAACCATATTGACATATCATAACATAAACTACTCCTGTACACCTATCAACTGGGTAACCTACCCTTTCAATGTAGTAATCTATGTGTCCTAGGCTGTAATGATGCCTTGTAGTCTAGTCATATTTACTTCAACTACCACCAACTTAGCCTATAGCCTAACTACATCCTATTTTAGGCAAGTAATATTTACTAATCTCATTGTGATCTCATGTTGTATCCTATCTATTAGAGCCTAGTGATCTATTAACATAGTAGTACCTAAGGTATTGACCTCTCTTATACCTATACTCTATTATGACTAGAGGGCCTTACCTATCCTATACATGTTCTTATACCATGCCCCAATTCACCACCTATAAACTCAACCAAATATGTATTTACAATCAGACCTTGTCCCTAATATCCATCTACATATCCATATCAACTATCTTCAACATCTAACCCTGAGTATATAACCAAGGGAACAAACTTAACACCTGGGACCTATAAAACTTGTGCCAAATGTTTCATGGGGATTTGAACAACCTATTATGTAAGCTACTACATAGGAACCTAAACAACCTAAAATGGATGGCTAAGGTATCACCTACTATATGAGACCCTATTCCTATACCTGCCCTATCCTTGGGGCTACCCATGTGTTAGGGATTGCCTCTATCTCACCCTCCTCTTATGTCATCCTGGATACTAGGGTTTGGGTTTAGTCAATCAAATGGGTTTAAAGCTTTCCCACCATGCTGCATAGGTGTCTATAATTATAGTATCCATAACATCACAAACATAGGCTTAAGCTATGGGCTGTACTATATTAAAAAAAGTGATCGCATAGGATTTTGACATAAGCCCCCACTATCTCTACTCTCAAGTCACCTATGCAAAGAAATATGATCCCTATGGCACATCCTACTAAAATTTAAACTATTGATATACTTGATCATTATTGTACCTATCCATAATGAATTCATGCTAACCTGTGGTGTAACATATAATCAACATATACCCGATCACAAACCTATCCTCTACCCAGTTGAACGAAATAGTCATATATCATCACCAAATCAAATCACCATCTACCATCTCATTTATAGCTCATTGGTAGAAATATAAATCTCCTCTATGGCCTTAAAGACTAGCCCCCATCTGATACCATCCAAACTCAAGTGGGTCCTATGCTCCTCTCTACATCAATTGGCTGATCAGTTATTTTATCATGATATACTCCTAGCCCTAGAATTATAACACATTGATGTGCCCAATACTTTGACCCTTATGATAAAGACCTATGTGTAAATCTCAATATATTTGTGTCAGTACCATAGGGCCCTAAGTAAACCAAATTCAAGAATCAAACATATCCTAAATCATGCCTATAAGTCTAATCTAAAAGTGTCATCTACTCTTGTCAGGGAGTAAGAGGCCACTAATAAGAGCCATATGAATCATTAACTCACTAGGCACTGAGTCCTATGCTAGTGGTGGCACCACTTCAATTTGTCCCATCACTGCCACTTTGGGAACACCATCTAGTGGAAATGCCAAGTCCTCTATGGAGTTAATATCTATGGACCCATCCTCAACCATAACATCTACACCCCTATCAAGTCATCAAGCATAACTCACCTACCCTATGACATCTAATATATCATTTTACCTCAAATGGGAACCCACAGGATCCTCCATGCATCCTCAAGTGTCATTGTGGCCTCACTTGTTAGTAAGTGGAAGGTAGAAGTCTCAAAATGCCAACACTTTGCTAGCACTAATAAATATGCTCATCAACTCAAATAATAGGCATCTAGGATATGTTTAATATGTCCACTATCTCTAAGAACACTATTAGGTTCCCTATCATCATATCAATATGATGTAATACTCAGGACTACCGCTTGTGCACTGTTATAATAACTACTCACTCCTACATATCACAAATAAAAATAAAATCAAGTCAATCACTAATCTATTTTATCCTAGCTGATCATTTTAATACTTTCTTCTAATTTTGGCCTTAGCATTTTATTCTTCTAGCCTAATTTGGTCCTTTCTTCTGTGTCATTTCCCATATATAGTGAGCTCATCATTTTTATTAACAATCATTCCATTTAGTAGGGTGTTCCTACCATTTGGTAGGGTGTTCTCTCCATTTCCCTCACTAGTCTACAAATTTGCCATTATGTAGGACATTCCCATCGATTAGTAAAATGACCTTACTATTTAAAATGACTTTTCTATTTACCTATCTTATCTATTACTATATGTTTTTCCATTTGACTAGTGTTTCTATCGATTGATGGACATTTCTATTGATACCTCAAAATTCCCATCATTTTTGATGAAATTTGCCCAATTCGGTGATATTGATGATTTGGTGATTTCCAACCATTTTGGTGAGGTTGTGTAATTGAACATGGGTTCATCATTTTTCTCATGACCTCACCATTTTCATGGGTGATTTTACCATTTTCAAAATTTTGAAAATAATGAATTCACCAATTCAAATTATTCTTATGAGCATCAAATACGATAAATGAAAAATTTGAAAAATACAAATTGCACTTATCGATGCCTCACTCTTTGGTAGTCTCTGATACATTCTCACATGTTCACCAAGGTGTTTATGATATAGGATATTAGCCATTTTATTTGCTTCTCTTGTGTGCAAAAACTAAATCTTTCAATTTCAATAGGGGTGGGTAAAAATGAATTATTTTTACCCCATAAAGGTGATTTTATGGTGTATAATTTGAATTTCTCACCCTTTACTCCTATTATGTTACCTTTCTCTTCCCTAGAGGATTATTTTTGCCTCATTTGGTTGTTTTTTATCCCATTTTATTCTAATTAATCCATTTTCACCCTCTATTATTAAATCTTGTACCATTTTCTTCTATTCAAGGGCTTGTCAGTCAAAATATTTTTTTCCCTGCCCCATCGTCGAGGGGGCATCTTGAGCCTCCCAAATATTGTTTGGGGCATTTTCATGAACCTATTTTTATGTAAATCAATTAAAATAAATGAAATTATGAGAAAAATTATTTGTAATTATGATCATTTTAGGTGACCTTTTTATTATTTGAAAAGTCATTGCTTCCCCTAAATATCTTGCCACACCCTTTTAAATAGGGACATAATGTAGACATCTAATTATCACCATGCCATTTAAAAATTATAAGTCAAAATGACTTATCACAATAACACACAAATTGGACCAAAAACCACTAAACCACTTTTATTTTTTCACCCACATCACATATAATTTACAAAATGTCTCAATACATCTTTAATTGGGGCATGACACTATTACCAATTATCAACTTCGATCAGTTCAATAAGAATCAAACCACTGTTGTGTAGGCAACATTTAGGGGAAATTAATTGAAGAAAAATAATCAAATTTTGACATTACATAAGGCACCTAAAAGCTAATTAGGATTAAATAGCAAAGCAAAATAAATCAATTGGCTACACTAAAAATCCATGGAAATGAGATAATTATCTAGTTATGACATATTCAAAGTTTAATAAATTTTTGAACTATGACCTTATAGTAACATCATCTGAAAATTATCATTCACTAGGTATTTATGCGGATAAATATTTGAATAAAGGCAAGCCATGTCTTATTAATGCACCCTCTTTCTAAAATAGTCACTGCTTTTGCCTCAAAAATTGAATCCATTTATGGCCACACGTATTGATCTATATCCTAGGGTCACACTTAATTTGTAAAATATTTAAATACTAAGGCCATTACACACTTTCAAATAGGTTTTTTTATTCAAATATATAATGTATAAATACATCTAAAAGATTCACCAATTCTTCCAATCCATTCACAAACCAATCCAATAAATCTTGAGGAGATGTTGGGGGTGATCTCTCATCGACATTGATAAAGAGTTTGAGTTCTATAGTCAAGCATAATCAAGCTTATGGACTGAATTTGATGGTCAAGTATATGGGAAAGGTATAACTTGTATTTGTTTATGCTTTCTTTTTTGTTTCTTTATCTCATAGACCTTTCCTAACTGAGCTAGTAGGTTAAGTATGTTAGTTCTTAATTTTATTCACTAATGAATGGGATACCTATTTTTTTAAATATTATTCTACAATAACCACATGTGCTAGACCCACCTGTAAAGGTAAGTCAATCTCACCAAGAACCTATTGTGAGGTCCCATCGAATCATCTAACTAATTTAGTTAAAGGATGTAAATCATGATGTGTATAACCCAATTTGTAAGTAATGCCATGGTGCAAATATTCTTGCTTGCACCATTATCAATCATAACATAGTGTATAGGTTGGTGATCAAGGTATGCTAGAATGAATAAGGAATGAAGATATGAGTTATCATCCACAATCTCATTATCATCAAAAGTAATATAAGGTATCTGAACCATAAGAGGTGTATGTCATGTGTAAGTACCAATAATCCCATCTAATGGGTGATCATAATGTGATGGAGGAGGATGTACATTATATTTGATTTGAACTTCTAGTTTATTCTTATAATGGTCTTGCAAAGGGTTGTTAAATATTTTCTTATTCTAATGACCTCCAGGTTGTGAACCTGATTCCTTTAGAGGATCATCAAATGGAATTTTTTGGTCATCTATAAAGTCCTGAATCTTATGCTCCAAGGTAAATCACTGATTCATAGAATGCCTTGGACCCTGGTGATAGTCACAATAATCATTGGAATCATATCCTTTGTGTATAGATCAATGCATATCAACCTCTATAGGATGAGGGAGTGATAGAAGGTGACACTCCACAAGATTTAGAAGCAATAAAGCTATAAACTCAGGTAAATGTGTAAATTGTCTCCTTGGTACTTTTGAAAAGATAAGCTGCTTAAGTTGTGACACCATATTGATAGTGGTAGTTGTTTCCTCTTTAGGTTATGTGGGTTTTACATTATAACTTTATTTGATATTAAATTTAGTATTTGACGCAGTCAGTGTGTTTGCTACATATTTAAGTTTGTTCAATGAAATAAGTTTCATTTCATGATCATGAACAATATGACATCAGTCATTGAAATATTTGAATTTTTAAAAAATAATGGTAATGGGGCAAGAAAACTTTACTTGAAGATGTCTTGGATCTCTTTATCCACCATTGGATTGGTCATTTTAGCTATTATTATCTTGTACCTTAAGACATATTAACTGAAAGGTTCATTGTTTGTTTTTTGTAATTTTGGCATAGGAAAATTTTTAGTAGTTTGATATATAAGTGTGTCAAAAATTGATTTGCAAGAGGTTTGAATGTGTTTACTAATTGGGTTGGTAAATCATAGAACCATCTTAAAGCATAGTCCTTGAGGCTCCTTAGAAATAGTTTAGTTAAAAGTTTATCATTGGAGGCATAATAAAGTCATGTCACATAAAAAGATTGAAGATGTTGTTCATGACCACCTTTTCCATCATAAAATGTGAACTTAGGTGCAACAAAACCATTTGGAAAGGGTGAAAATATATCTCATGTAAAAGAGGGTTATGCAACATCTATTGCGAATCAATAACATAAGGTGATTTCATGGAATTTTGTTCAATATCAATAACCTTAAATTGAAATTTTTTTATAATTTGTACAAGAGCATGCACCTCTTGGTATTTTAGGTTAGAAATTTTAGAGGTTACCAAAGGAGGTGTTCCCATAGTTTTAGTAGATATAGGCATTAAAACTAGTAATTAGGTTGAAGTAATAATGCTTCCCATGTAAAATGTAGTAATTGTAGTTGTAGGGAACAAAGGTGTGAATACATATCTGATTCCCCCATTAGAATTATGAAGTGGTGATGTGCCCAAGGGGAGGGTTGTTGATATGGGCTCAATTATATTTCCACCTAAAGGTTCACCATCACTAGGCAAGGAAACCTTAGCCTTAGCATGCTTATTGATTTCATCTCTTATAACATACAAAAATGCATCTATTAATCCCTTGCTGTTATTAAGATGAGTAACTAATGATTCTTTATCTTCTATTTGAAATGAGTTTTTTGATTAAAAATTTCCATTGTTTATAAATGAAAGATTCAGAATTTGAAAATAATTACAACAATCAGAAAAATAAGAAACCCTAAGCCATGTTAGGAGTTTGCATGAAAAGACACAAAGGTTGAGTTCACTAAATGTTTAACCATAAATTAAGATGGGTCAATATAGTATAGAATTAAGAATATAAAAATGAATACGTACAAGGGTGATAAATAGATCTATAGTAGGTCAATTAATTTGTAAACTTAGATAAATAATATTATGAATTTATAATATTGAGATATGCTAAAAATGGAAAGTAAAACTATTGATTGATATTTAAATAAATGAGAAATAAGAGTACTTATCTAGTTTATTATGCACATGTAGATCTGGGTTGAAATAGGCTGGAAGTGAACTGGATCATGATCCTATAACAACCATTAGATTTTGTAAATTTACATTCTAGAGCCTCAAATGCTTGTGTCATATCTAGGAAGTTGCATCTATGTTGCTATCTAATTTATATGTAGGTATCCACTATGAAATATCTATTAAATATGGGTGTGACCACCTAGAACCTTCTAGGTTTTCTATCACCTTTACTTTGGTGTGTTCAGATCTCAGGCACAAACTATCACACTTTGTTAAATTATCAAATCCTTGATTTTTTACACTTGAAGTGAATTTAGAAAAAATGGGTTAGTGTGCACATGGTGTTTAGCTAACCCAAGGACCCTTATATCAATAGGTGTTGCCTACATAGATAGTACTCTAAACAGGGACTCAAAATTATGTAGTTCTCCCTTACATGTTGGCTTGTGTCTATATCAAGATGCAATGCATGATAAACAAGTACATAAAGTGACCTAACTTGTAACTTGACAAATGTACTTTAGACCTATAGATGGGTTGTCCTTAAGAATGATATTGAAAGAGGATATAATAGGGAAGCTTTACTCAAATTCTTGATTGGGTACCTTTGGTAAGTTACCTTGTGAGTTGTTAAGTCTATGCTAGGTGAAGAATAAATAACGGTTGATGTTATATATATACCAATCTCTTTTAGAAATATCTCATGTTAAATCACTTAAGATGACTATAGAGATACATATCATTTGTAAATTTTATGACTTTAGGGCACTGGACACTTAGTTTGGCATGGGATACTAGCATCGATGTAGGCATCCAACTGGGATGCAAGTGTCCAAGAAGCTATAAAAATGGTACAAGTCCAAAACCTGTAGAGGATGATAATAAGAAAGTTAATAGAATTTTGAGTAGTACATGAACCTTGGTCATTATAATAACATATGGTCAAACTAAGAGATAAGTAATAGGCACAAGAAATAGTAGATATGAACCTTTTGATAATAGGAAGATCTTAGGAACTAAAGGGTATGTTGAGACCAACATACCCCCCTTTTATTTAAAAATTGGAGACCCTTGAGAAGTCTTTATGACCAAGTTTTGAAGCATTTGAACATTGAAGTCTTTAACATAATTTGAAGATCATCCACTCTTTTAAGTAACATTCTTGTGTTATTTAATCCTCTTATTTCAGACTAATCCTGCTAACAAGGTTACATGAGTCATTTTGTAGTTTCTATGGAAGATTTAGGGTTCTGTGTTCAAAAATCCTAAGTGGCCCTTGATTCAAATTCAAATATTGGAGGGAGCCAAATTGGTGAGAACTAATTAAAAAAAGCTATAAACAAGGGGTTTGCATGAGTTTAAGTCATGTTTTCATAACATAACTCAAACTCTTCTTTATTTCTTTCCCCTTTCTTTCCTAAGTTCTTCGAGTCTAATTTAACATGGTTCCACAATGTCCCTTTTTACATTACCTGACTTCACCTAGGTCATTAATACTAAGGCCCTAATAATTATCTCAACCTTAGCATTAATACCTTATGCTAAGTGCTTTTATTTATGTCCTTGGGTCTAATAGTTATCTCCCTCACTCTTTGTAGGATCCTACAATTGACGCTCATTGATTGGATTTGATTTAATAGAGCATCCTAACAAAAAGGATTTGGCTTAAACAACATGTACCATGATAGATCAACATCAATTGATCACTCACTAGATTTGATCCAATGATATGAGGTGAAGGAGGAAAATTCAAAAGGAGCATGAGGTGTTGAGATATGGATGCATGACACTTTGATGATTGAACATAAGTAAGAAAGGGGACCACCTAATAAATATGTCCAATTAAGTGATTGATCCCCCATAAAGGTCAATGATAATCACTCACTCTTTGGATTTGATCCAAAAATGTGAAAGGCCCGATGACTTTTCAAAGCTATGTAAGCTCGACACGTGGCTAGTGATCAACCAAGGTGATAACTAATAACATATACACAATACAAGAAAAGTTTATGATGATGACAAGTGTCACAATCATAATCCTAGAGATCACTAGATCAATAAAAGGTGAGGACTAGCATTTAGATTGATGGATTGTGCTTACTCATTAAATTTGATCCAACATCATGAAATAAGAGGAGGCTTTTAAAAGCCAATGGCTAGTATCTGAATGACACTTATGAAAATTGCTGAGAAAAGCCCATAATGATGTCGTATGGACTCCAAGTAAGCATAAAAGGTCAAAATCAAAGATCTTCTAAACTTGAAATTGCAAGGGTATAAAGCAAAAACATCTCCATCAAATCCAAAACACATATGAATTTAAGTATAAATATCTCCTACCATTAAAGCTCCAAACCCTAAACGCTCTATAAAAAAGACCTAAATTAGTTTAATCAATTATAGTTTAATTAAGATAGCATAATTATGTTCCCAAGAATAAGTAATATAGAAATAACCCTTGGCAATCCATTGTGGGCAATTCAATAACATCAAAAATGGTGGCTGGTAGGCAATAATTGAAGATGGAAGCCAATCTTTATCTGACCTCTGATAATGAGGGAAGGATTTTCAAGGATACAGAGCTTGACCTAATGGTCTTGAACATCCATGGATTGAGGAATTGGTCCAAATTGTTCTTCCTGATAGATGAGGTATAGCCTATCTCCTAGGAAGAAAATAGGAATGCCATAATGAATCAAAGGTACAATGACTTGGTTATAACTCAAATGGCTGGTCTCCACCATGCTATGGTAAAACCAAAGGTAATGCACTACATTGATGTCCTTGCACCCATATTTATTGATTGTAGGATAGATGGAAAATGGGTCATTCAGGAAGGAAGTTCTAAAAGGGTGGCATACATCTCTCCTATGGCCTTTGAAACCTATTATAAGCTCCCCTTACCCCATTTCAACCTCCCTGACATGAGGAACTAGGCCTACACCCGAGACCTTGATTCAATCCTCGTACCCTAGTTAATCCAAGGACCCTATATCTTTAGAACCCTAGATGACATGATCCCCATTGTCTAATTAAGAGAAGGCATTAGGATATCCATGACCCTACTAAATTGAGCATTTGGTGCCCCTTCCAACACATATGTAAACAAAGTTTGGGTGTCCTAAATACACTTCATGATAGAAGAGAAGTTTCCCCCTCTAGTAGGAGACTTAATTAGCTTCTTCTTGGATAAGTAATTCATAGCCATCAAAATATAAACCTCTAAGTAATTCTATATGATGTCCTATTTGTTGGATTCCCTTCTAGCCTTTGTTTCCTTCCCTGGCATTAGAAATTAGTCCCCTAATGGTAGAACCATAATTTCTCACCACTATTCCAAATTGCACATATTCAAGTACAGGAACCAAATGCAATTCTTCTATGATTGTGTTTTCCTAGCCATATATGAATCCATCATAGGAATTCATATGCCAAAATTTCATCCTCTTATCAAGAGATAGATAGAAACCATGGGTGATGTATGGTATTATCCAGACTGCACTGTCATTAGGATAGAAGGGATCCTAACCCAACCTTATAGGCTACTAGTCCATGTCCCCAACAAGCTTGTTGAGAAAGAGATTGCCTCCTAAATCAATCAAGGTTGAGACAAGGTACATAAAGAGAAGAGGAAAGGCCAAATCCACCCCCTCCCATTGGATATTAGGAAGATTATAATCAAATATTGGAAGCAGTTGGAAATCATGGTAACACATAGGAATTATTTTGATTTCCAATTAGATGACCTTAAAATGTGGGACCCTAGGGGCAAGGTGGTTAACCACATTAAGGAGAGAAAGGTCCCTAAGATTTAATATGAACATAAGCTAGGTATTAGTGATGACATCTATATTAGAGCAAAGAATTTTGAAGAAGTGCTCTCTAGAATCAAAAGCTACAATATCAATTTGAAATGTAGATTGATCAAGGACAACAAGCCTACAGGGGAGATATGGTAGTAACATCCCTTATAATATCATTTATTTCCAAGACCATTTGGGACCACTCATGAGGATCCATCTGATCAAGGGTAGCCATATGAATCTTAACCCCACCGATAGGAGCCTCAAGCTGAACAATCTCAAGTTGAACAACCTCAAGATGGAAAGGATAAAGGCAAGGAGAAAGATGGAGAACCAATATTGGAACATAGACCTAGGGAAGGTCCCTCACTTGAAAAACTCCCATAAAGACCACCTTCTCCTATGGAATTTGTTGACATGTTAGCTCTTGAGCCAGAAGAGACATTGGAGGGTGATCTTGTTGATATAGTAGTAACATATGGCTCAAATAGAGAAGGGGATCCCTTTGAAGAAGTAAGAAAGGAGCTGGTTCCTTTGTAAAAGGAGAAAAGGAAAGCAAAACTAGCCTTGGTTCTTATGACTCTAAGGAAGAAGCCTAGGTTGACATTTACTCACCTTACCAGTAAAGTCAACCTATTCAATGATGAGATTCTGATCCATGGACCACTCATCCCTAACTAGTTCATCTATGGGAAGTTACAGAATATCTCATCCCTCTCTCCTTCATGGGCCTTGACACAGGTTAGCCTGACTAAGCATGATAACATCAAACCCTGGATCATGGACATAGTAAAAAAAAAGAAGAGAGAAGAATACAAGTTCATCATGTTCAGGGAGGATGGAAAATTGACACCCCAAAAGCCTCTGGTAGTGCAAGTGTGGAGGTCCTTGAGCCTTCAAATTTCAAGAAACTAGAGGTTAAAATCCAATTTAACGTAGACATGGTAGGATTAGAAAGGATCATGACAAGGACAACCATGGTTGGTTAGGAATAATTCACCTTTCAAAAGGTGGAATCATTCATAGGGCTAACCCCTGTTAGAGGATAACTTGGAGAGGCCCCCATCCATGAGGAGGATGTGGAAATTTGAGGCTCAATCTTAATAGGCTAGGGTCAATGTCTAAGGATTAGTGTAAATAATTAAGAACTTAAAGAAGGATAAAGAGATTTTGCAAACTCAGGCAATTCTCTTAGTGCCAGATTCCATGATTAAGATGCTTGAGGAGTCATTCCATGATATGTTCAGACCATTAGAGTCTTTGAAATTAAGGTATGATGCACTAGAAAACTAGACCACCTTAGCTAAGGAGCTGGTTAATCAATGGGAAACTTTTGAAGATAAGATTGGCCAACTTCTCAATATTCAAGTTAAGAAGCAAATACCAAATTTTAAAGCCATCAGCGTGGGGCACCTAAGTGCCATTTTGGGAATTGTTGTAGACAAGGTCCAATCCTTGAGTACTTGGCATACCAAAATGGAAGAACTTATTGAGGAGGAGAAAGATCTCATGGGTAGAATTTGGAAGCTCCTAAGAACTATGCTCGAGGATTTTGTACAACCCACAACTCTGGGAATTATTAGTGATGAAGAATTCCAGCATAGAGCCACTTTAGTGACTCAAGAAATCAAAGGCAAGAGCCAAGGACAATCAGGGCAAGATAATAGTAAAATATTAGGCATGATATTCAATGCAAGGGAGAGGATCAATGAAGCCATAAGCATTAAGGAAGTTTTGGCTAGGAATGATAAAGATTTTAATGAGTTGGCTAATCAAGAAGAGGAATGTATCACAAGGCCTGTCGTATATTTAGGCCTAGTGGATGAATAACATGAGCTAGCTATGAGTATCCTTTAGTAGTAAAGGGCCCCACCTCCAACATCCTAATTATGGTTTACCTAAGAGGTAACATATTCTTTTGTAAAGGTAGATGCTAGTTTGTTAGTGTGATTGCCTCTAGGTTAACATGATTGTAAAAGACATGTGTATCATAGTTTATTACAAAGACAACTATCTTTATATTTGTACACCTATATTTTTAGACTGTCTGGAATACTGCCTAGCTCTTCTATAAAGGCATGTATTACCATTTGTAAAAGGGAGAGACTTTGAGCTATTTTTTACCAATTTTAAGCAATTAATACAAAGATCAAGGAATTTTGTAAGAATTATCTAGGTGGATGTGTTTGAATTGCTAATTTTCTCAATTGCTTGTTTGAGTTTGAATATGAATAGTTTTTATAAATACTGAGCTAGATCATTAATTATAGGGTTGCTAACTTGTGTAATGTTAGGTTAGTTGAATGAGATTGAGTTTACTTCATTTTATTTGCTCTGTAACAAAGACTTTTGTTAGCTATATAGATGTGGTGTAAAAATTTAAAAGTAAATCCAATTCTTACTTGCATTGTCATCCTATCTTTAGGAATTAGGCCTAGTTTTTAGTGAAATGTGAGCTTAGGCTACCTTACACTATATGCTGGTTAAGATCATGCTTGGGAATTCTTGAAACTTTGTTAATATGTTCACAATCAAGGATCAATAATCACCATTTCTTTCTTACTCTACCCTTCCATTTTGCTCTTTCTTTAAACAATTCACTTTAGTTTAAAACATCGTTCGTAACCATTTGTCAAAATTAGCATCAAGATTCATAAAAAAGGGCACCAAGATGGATCCCAACCATCAAAATTTATAAATATTATGGAACAGTCCACATTGCTCTACTGCTATTTCACCACATGCATCCTAATTGCCAAATATGTACAATTCATGCTCTGAATCCTTTGGATCCTAAAATGAGAAGTGTTCTTTAAACACTAAGAGCACCTGTGGTACCTCTAAAAGCAATAATAGGGTACAACCATGAGAAGTAATTTTCAAGTACATACAAGATTGAGGTGCTATATAATTAAGATTTAGTGTCTACAATATTATGCATTTCAACTCTTGATTTCCTATGTAATTATTACCTATGATGTCATGCACAATATTATGCATCATGTTATTATTATTTTTCATTGATTATATATTTCCTATTAGTGTCATGATATACCCATGCTTAAATTGAAAATACATTGCTTATATTGGGGTATATTATTGCTCATGCCCTCATGACTTATATATTGTCGACATTGGGCCATAATATTGTGTGTGCACTCATTGCTCATATCTTGTCCATATTGGGACATACTATTATTGTGATTCATGGATTATATATTATCCACTTTTGGGTATACTATTATTTTTGTTCTCATTGCTTATATCTTGTTCACATTGGGGTATAACTAGTTTTATCTTGTCAACATTAGGGTATATAATTTGCACCCTCTTTGGTTATGCCTGCTAATGGAAAGTCAACCATTACTAATTTTGATTATATATTTCAAACCCCTATTGTTTATACTCTATTGATTCATATGTGTGCTTTAATGATGACATATTTATTTGATTATACCAAAATGTGTTATAAAGGCCCTTTAAATGATAATATATTTATATGATTTTATATATTATATATATGGTATATGTAATATTTTATTTTGAGATAAGTGATATGTAGGTTATCACATGCCTCAAAAGTGGGGCATGTGATTTCGTATTCTATATTCAGTTTCATAACACTAGGGATTACAATACATTTTTCCTCACACTATTGGAGGTATTACTAGACATTCTTTTATTTTCCATAGAGGCAATCAATAGGACACACTACAATTACTTTATTCTAAAGCTATTAGGTGTACACCTATGTCATAAGGCACATTTTTCACATTAGAGACTTATTAGAAACATTCCACATATTCATAGATTCTGTATTGGTTGTGGCATAATTTACATACCACTAGGTATATTCTTAATTTTTTCATTTTTACTCAATGATTTAAACAATTATTTATTATTAATTTATATAGACATTGATCTACTTGAAAATGGTTTTGTTTGTTTATAGGTACACTAGATATTTGCATGCCATAGAAATGAACATTAATGCTCATTTGAGGACTCTCAATGGTATTCAAGTCATTCATGTAGATTATGAGGAGACAAGTTTTTTTTGTTTTGTTTTACAAGTCATACAAGTTTGACTATGTGATAACGTAACCTCTCTCCTCCTTTTGACTTTTAGTTAATGATCATCTCTAGTATTAACTTTGAGTAACCTTTATAGGGCTTGGTTGCAATTCCTTCTTCGAGCCTTTTAGGAACACTTTTTAATTTTATTTTGATATGTATCCACATTCACACACATTAAAATGGGGCATTCTGTATACACCTAATTTTGGTAAAAGAATACTTATTTGTTGTGGTATTAGTGTGTATAGATCATCAATTCAAATTAGGTTCTTATTGGTGTGTTTTCCCTTGTGTTAGGCCTTGTTTTAATTCCCTTACTTTGTCTTTTCCTTATATTTTTTTCTTCACCTAAGGTATATTATCATACCACCATTCAATATAGAAAACTTAAAAATCTACATATCAACTATTGTTTTTCCCTAGGATGACCCCCAATGCTCCCAAAAGTTCAAAATCATTGTTTGAAGGTTTTTAGGTCTGTTTGCAAAAATCAACCCTTTGATCTTAGTTTTTTTGAAATATATTTGTTTAATTTCATTTGTGACCTAGATTGGGTTGTTCAATATAGGTCACTTGTGTCTTATGGGTCACATGACCCATCTCCTCAACTTTATTTATTTTTTGTGCCTTGCTTGTCTACTTTCCCACCTTTTTTTTTATCAACTTTCATGATAATAGGGTAATTATTTTATTAAAAAATTACACACACACACACACACACACACACACACACACACACACACACACACACACACACACACCCATTAGAAGGATTGGAATTTATACCCAAGGATACACTATTTTCTAATTACTACTACCATTCATTGAAGTGCATGCACTCTATGCACTAAAATCTAGAAAAAGAATGAAAGAACATATATAATATACTAGTTATTTACATCTCACACATATGGATAAGGGTCAGGATCTTTAAATTACACCAAATAAATGAGTGTGATTACTAAACTATGTACACATAGGAGTTTGGCTAAGATAGCATGTCATGCTTACACCCATTTTTTATGATCTTGCAAGGTCTCTTAGAGTGGATTAGGGTTCGGATAAACGCTAAGTGATTGTGGAAGATACACAACTCAATTAGATAATGTAGGAGATGTTTTTTTATCAACATACATAGATGAAGGCCCCAAAAAACTTTTAGCATAATCTAATATCATGCAGCTAAGAGAAAACTCTATGATTGAAATCGATCCTTTGCTTACAAAGACTGACCCAATAGTTTTGGTCATTACCAAAATTAAGAAGTATAATTTTGAATATTTTCAAACTTATCTAATGTACACCAAAAAATTAGATTTATCTTTGGACTACTTCTAGTGTTTTCACTCAATTTTAGCCCCTCGATAGTGCACATGTAAGTCAAAATCAAGTATTTATTTAAGAACTCTTTGTGAATTCAAATCATATTTAATTCACTTATTTAATACATTTGACATCTATTTAGGGTTTTATATTATTATACTTATTTAGATTTGAATGCATCCTACTCTTTTGATGACTAGTGTAGTGTCTTTTACTTAAAACCACTTTTTATGATAACAAAAAAGACATAAACATGGAACACTATCACAATCACACACAACTCTAATATATATTAGAATGTGTATTTTATGATATACCATTGAACAAAGTAGTTTGAATATAAATTTAATATTGTAAAATTATAACATCATAATACATGATAATATGTATAACCTAGGAATATGCCATAGAAACATTGAAAAATATGCCATGATTGAATCACATCTAGGAATATTCCTATCCATAAGAAAATATAAGATACACATTAATATGCAAGATTTGAAATGAAATGAATAACTATGGATACATAAATATGACATTAATAAAATAAATAGGAAAGAACAAACAATAGAGGAATTGGTGCTAGGGAAAGCTAACATGAAATAGTACAAGATCCATGTGAATGTGACACTATGGAAAGGTAAGATATAACCTTGAAAAGAGGGAATAATACAATAAAATTTTATGAAACCTTAGGCAAAAATTAGATCCACCACAAAACAAGAAATATCTAACCCCAAGGGGTGTAAGAGAGCATGTGTTCATCAAAATGTATAATGGAAAAGTGGTTTTACATAAAAATGTATACATCTCCCCATAGAATTTGAAAGATAGGTCTAATTATATTTAATCAAATAAAAAAAATGAGACCTAATTTGAAAACAAGAATATTTTAGAATTAAGAATAAATGTTAAAAGGAGGCTTTTGAACAATATCAAAATTTTCATGATTTGGAGACAATAATAATAAATTAATAGTGGAAAACATGTCCAAACAAAACTTTAAAAGCTCAGGATCAACAAAGACAAATTTTGAAGTTCACTATACTGACATAGAGATAATTTTTTTAGAAGATTTGAGCTGTTTATTTCTAATTATAAATATATGGAAACTAGTTTTGTATTCTTGTTCATCTACTCCTAGACTCCAAAAACCTCTCTCACTTTTCTTAAATTCCTCCCAAATTTCTTGGAAATTGATCTCCTTCTCTAGAAACCTAACAACTCATTGCATACTGATAAAAAATGTGGGATATAATAGGCATATTTTATTATCCCTCCACTATTATCAAACCCCTAGGGTGGAACAATTTTGGACAACAACATTCAATGCAATTCAATAAATAGTTTAAAAAATGAAAGAACTAGTCCTACATGACTTTTCATGTTATAATGAATAAGTGGAAAAGGGCATAAATACTTCAATTTTTTCTCCAATTATGATCTAAAATATGAATTTATACTCAACACTTTCATATAATATATTCCTTTGATAAAATTTTGGTTCTTCCTATCAATTTTTTTCTTAAATGCACTAATGTACTTGTATGTTTATAGACTTCTCAAATTAAATTTAGGACCAATTTAGTAGATGAGTTGAGAAATAAGAAGCATGAAAAGCTGACAAAAATGAAACACAAGGAAACAAGAGACCCAAAACAAGGGTCAAAAGGGCTCATGCAAGACTTGTATGCTATATAGTTCTAGGAAATAGGCCCAAAACCCCATTTAGATAAGGATGACAGAGAAAGATAAACAAGGGGAACATGACATAACACATCCAAAACAATGATAAAAATGTGAAAACAAGATCCTAATATGAACAATTGCAGTGTGTTTTAGATGTTTACCTATGTTGGTAATGTCTAATAACCCTCAATAACTACTTTTCAAATTATGACGTCTTCATTAGATTGCCTTAAACATATTTCTTGTGTTGTTCATGATAGGAAATATCATAGAATCATCTATATATACACATCAATCCTAAGGTCATAACACTTGCTAACTTGGTCACTAATTTGAATTAACATTGATAAATCCATTAACACTCTCTTGATATGTTATCACAAAATCATATGCATATAAAAACCCATGAAAGAATAATCCCTTAAGTCAAGTCTAAATTAAAAATATAGGTCAAAAATACATGTTGTCAAGTGTATAAAGCCAAACATTACATTACATTACATTACATTACATTACATTACATTACATTACATTACATTCTAGCATGATTTTGATGGTGCACACACACACACATAGGTGGGAGAAGTAGGTGTAGTTTAAAACCTAAATGGAGTATTGGAACATAGGAAATTATCAATCACTCAGAGGATAGCGGTTGGAGTTGTCCAACCCATATTTGTAACCCCCTTTTCTAATTCAATCTAGTTTTCAAAGTGTAACTAGTGTTTTAAGGCAAGGAGAAGCAAAACAAGGATCAATGCATAGGACCAAAGGTGAGCTCAAATATAAAAATAATATAACGTGCAGGCATAATGATATGAGTTAGTTAGCATAAACTTACATAATATATATGGACAATACTGATAAATCCTAGATCATACCAGTTGCCACAAATTTTTAAGCTTTGCCTATAACATTCGTGTAGGGTTTGAGGTCCTACTTCCTGATCTGAATAGTCACAAAGTAGACATACAACATTATCAGAGATTGTGATGATAGAAATGAGTAGTAGAAATGATGCATAAACATAAATGGTTCCAATGAAGGGTAATGTTCAAATATCTATTTCTTGAAATTACACTCAAACCAAGGTACACAATTTAGATCACATACTTGGACCTTGACATGAATAATTTTTTTTCTTGTTCAAATGAAATTATTATAAGTTGAAAAAATACACACATTCTAAATCATGTGCCATACAAGATTATTTGAGCACAAAAATGAAGAAATATAAGTTATTCATAGTCACCCATGGTTTGGTTCAATTTTATGGCCATAACATCCTATAAAAGTTCCCAACAAACTTTGCATCCCTGTCCAATATAATAATTCATGGCAACCCATGCAATCTCACGACTTCCTTGAAGCACAAATTAGCAACATTTGTGGAATCACTAGTCTTCCTGCATGTTTTTAGGTGAGATATCTAAGAAAGTATATCAACAACAACGAAAATGGATTCACTACCTCGGTACATTTTTGACAACCTAAGAAGAAATTCCATGTTCATTATATCCCACAATCTATCCTAAATAGGTAATCGCTAATATAATCTGATATTTTAACTTCTACCTTTAACATGCTATAAAAATATACAACTTTGCACAAATTTATTCACATCTTTTCTCATTTGTGGCCAACAATATTTGTCACTCAATTGTGCCAAACATGACTAGAAGGACCTATGAGGTATGCATAACCTCCTTTAAACAACCACCCATTTTGTATCATGTACTGTAACCATGGTTTCTATTTGTATTCATTATATTCATGCACATTGGCCATGCATCTTATAATTCCAAGTCTTATTTATACAAATCTTCCATTGAGTCAAACTCAATGACCTCTACCTTGAGCTCATTCACAACAAGAGCTCACCTACACAAAGCATTTACAATTGTGTTTAACTTCCCACTTATATATTTAAAAGAAAATGATATATTTGAATAAATTTCACACATTTCATTTATCTTTGATTAAGTTTATCTTGGTTATTTATGCATTGTGAGTCTTGATTATTTGTATACAAAACACATTATTTTGGAAGCAAGTAGTTCCACCACTTCTTGAGAGCTTAGACCATTGCATAAAATTCTTGGTCATAAACTAAATTATTTATTTTTTATTTATTAAACTTATATCTAAAATAAACAATGGGCTTACCTTATTGACTTATCACTACTCCTATGGTTGTCCTACTTGTATCACAATCCACTTGAAACATTTTTCCAAAATCTAGCAAGGCTAGCACTAGTTGTTCCATCATTTTTTAATTAAAAAACTAAAATTTGTTATTTACCACAACTATCCATTGAGGTTTATTCTTGTCTCCCTTAATCTCCATAAGGGGTTCACATATTCCACTAAAATTATTTATACACTTTTTTATAAAAAAATTTCAACCTGTGAAAACTTTTTTCCTTAAACATACTCCTTAGTGAATGTCACTCCATAATTATTTTCACCTTCTCATGATCCATCTTTTACCCATTATTTGAGATCATAGATCCCAAATATACAAGCTCTTCTTGCATGATTGTACACTTATTTAGATTCACTAGGAAATTTTATTATTAGCTTCTCCAAAAATATACTTAAATGATTTCAAATACTCATTGCTAAAATTATTAAAAATTAAAAGTTCATCCAAATAAACAATCACAAACTTTATCGTGAAAGGATTCAATACTTCATTCATGAATCTCATGAATGTGATTATGGCATTTAATAAATTAAATAGCATGACGAACCACTCATACAACCCGTAATTCATCTTGAATGTAGTCTTCTTCCACTCATCAACTTCCTTTTTTCAAATTTGGTGATATCCTAATTTTAATACTTTTTTGGTGAAGTATTTGGATCCATTCATATAGTCCATCAAGTCATCAATTCTTGGTAATAAAAACCTATACTTAATGGTGATCTAATTTATTTTTCTTGAATTTGTACACATCCACCACTCTCCATCTTTCTTAGGTGATAACATGACATGAACTACATGTGGGATCAATTTTTTTTGGATTATACCCCTTTCCAACAACTCTCACACTTTCCACTTTATCTCTTTGTTCTCTATTGGAGTCAAACTATAAGCCACCTTATTTGGTAAGCTTGATCCTAACACTAGATCCATATGATGACTAATGATCCTAATAGGTGGTATTCCATTTGGAAATTTACTTGACACAATATCTACATAGTTTTCCAACATATTTTGAATTTTCACAAGAATATCACTTGCCTTAATGGTTTTCCCAACTTGTATAGGATTTGAAACTATAAAAAAACATGTATCATCTTTCTTGGCCACATTAAAAAAGCTTATACCAAAAACTAACATCATTTTATAACTATTGTCTGCTTCATCTCCCCTATCCTTAAATGAGATCAATGTGAACCTCTTGCTATCCTTCAAAATGGTGTAGGTGTTCACTCTTCCATCATGCACGACTCTTTTATCAAACTATCATAGCATTCCCAATAACACATGATGCACATCCATGGGCATAATATCATATAAGACATCATAATTTTATGAACCAATATGAAAAATCACCATTTATTTCTCATTCACCAATACTTGATGACCCTTAAGCAACCAAAAAACCTTGTATGCAGTTGGATACACTAACCTTTTCAACCCATTTTTTCCTACCATTTTGTAAGAATCCAAAGTTTTTGTGCTACCACTATCAAAAACCACTTTGAAATACTCACCTCTTTATTTGTAAACAATGAAGAATAGATGATCATAAATTTTATCATGTTATTGTCCTTAGTTAGTAGAATAATCAACTGTCAGATATGAGTAATTGAAACATACTGAGACGTAGAAAATGCTAGTTTCTCTTGTACATGATAAAATAGTATATTTTTGGTTTTAAAATGTAAATTTTAATTACATATTTTGATTCTTCTCAAAAAAGGATATAAGTTCAAAAAAATGGTATGTTTTTTTGAGGTTGTATGCAAAAATTATAGTTGTTTGAAGTTGGTAGACTTATTTTCTAGTCAGTCTCAGGAGCCATTGTTTGTCTTCTGACTATTCATATATGGAATTGGGACTGGTGACTTCTAGATCCAACTGATAATGTGAAAATTTGAACCATTTGAATGTTTTCCTATTTATTTAAAGTGTTGGGTGGATTCAAAGCATGAGGAAGCTTAAATATAGGTCTTAGTAGGCAAAGGAAGAAGGAGGAAGATCAAAAGGCATCAAAGCATTAAATCCTAACAATCAAGTATTGAGGAATGCATTAATTTTTCCTTTATAAACTCATTGTTTCCATGTGAGTGAGTGAATTGATGAATACATAATTAAAATATTTGAGTTTATTAGTATTCTTACTTGAGAGGCAAGTCTTCCACTAAACATTGTAGAGTTCATTACAAGTTTGGGAGCCATAAGGTTGGTTTTTCCTTGTAAGTCCAAGAAGGCAAAAGCTTGTAAAGTGTAGAACATAGTGGAGATGAGGAATCATGGATTCATTTTTGCTAGAGTTTTCTCACATTGAGTTTCTCCATGGGATGTCTTATGTTATCTCTCTTTTTTGATGTGTTTATTTCATATTTTTGCATGTTTACATTCCCTATAATTAACATAATACAAAAAACACATAAGAGAGCTCAAGATTCATCTTTATTAAGCATATTACTTATTTCTTAAAGGTTAAATAATTTCACATCTATTATTAAAATTCTAATCCAACATTTAAATTGTATTCATGTATGGAGTAGTAACATTTTTAGAGTGTGAAGGAATGTATGCAACAGATGCAGCATGTGGAGATTTTATGTGAAAGGCTGAATATTATTGTGTGATGTACATGATAGTCATTTGAGCTAAAATTCATATTAAAACAAAATTTTAGGTGTTGTTTTATTGCATAGAACTTGAGTGAAACACCATCTTTAAAATAAGCCATATTAATGAGGCCTAGAGTGAAATATCCACCTAGTTTATAGATTAGATTGGTATCAATGCAAGTTTTCCTTTTACCTTAAAAGGGTTTCCTAGCACATTTTCACATTGTGTTATATTCTTCCATCATTATTTGTTGTCAAAGAAGTGTAATTTTCTTGGTTACAAGTTAAACCATGGGAAAAGCTTTAAAGAGATAAAGGATTCAAGAGATTGAAGAAATAAACTAACAAATTTAAGAGGAAAAATTGGAATTAAGAAAGTTTTGGTAGCACTTGGAAGATGAGAATCAAGAGCTGTATGATAGAATGATTATCCACATATAGTTTATCATGGGTATCATTGAAGAGCTGCAACATGAGTTGGAAACCAAGGAAGAAATGTTGGAAAAGTTCCAAGATGGTGAAGAAGTTAAGGAGAGATAAGAGTATATCATGCTAAAGAGACTATCCTCTACCAAATATTCACAAACCATGACAAAGGTATGAAAAGTGAATACTCTACCATATTCTCTTTTTTTCCATTAAGATTTAGATGTTTCATTTGGTAAATTTAAGAAGCATACTAAGGGTGTTGGCTCCAAGTTAATAACTAAGATGGGTTATGATGGAAAAGCCTTTAACATCAATGACCAAGGAATGACTAATTCTATATTTTTTGAGGAAAGGCCCAAATACTCAAGTTTGGGATATGTTAGTGGAAAATAAGTAAATAGAGAATGCTCCAAGATAACTAAAGCAATGAAAAATTCAAACAACAAAGATCCCAAGCCACTAGCTCTATAAAAATAACTCATGCAAGGTAATGCCATCTTTTATTTTGTCAAATCTAATGAGGGGTTTGTTTTTCAAAACAATGGGAAGGTCTCTCATGAAGAGGAGGTAACATTAAGCCACCTCAAAAGGTCAAAAAAGTGTGTTTAATAAAATGACAACTATTGGGTGAATATTTTGTCACCGACACAATGGTAATTTTAGCCACAGTGTGATGAGATAAAATCTCTCCTCAATGAAAGGGGATGATCCTTTTTATTGTTAATAAACACAACCTTAATAATTTACACTTATTTACAATAATTTTATCAGAGTGGGTGTTGTCACATCATTCAATTATCTTTTTTTAGAATTTATGTTCAATCACAAACTTTCTTCCATGATTTTTTATATACTTTGAAAATTGAAGATCACTTGATGAACCAAATATAACTGATATTCAAATTTGTTATCCAAAAAATTAACAAAAATAATACCAGTAGAATAAACTTGAAAGATAAAATAAGGTACAACCCAAATTATTCACCTTATTTTCAACAAAGATACAAATTACCAAATAAAAATAACTAGCATCTCAAAGTCTCTGTAGTAATTCACTTTCAATGTGATCATAAACCTAGTAACTAAAAAGTAGTTCAAAGACTCCAAAATCAGCTTCTTAGCACCTTCTTTCTTATATAAATTTCATACCATAATTCAATAAACTCATAAAAAAGTGTAATGGAAAAGACATAAGAATATCTCCAACACACCACAAGTTTATCTCAACACAAAGATTGAAAGATCACTTGATTTTCTTATATTAAATGGAATTCAAGATTTACAAAATGAACAAAGTTTCAAAATTATTTCTCAATTAAGTAGAATTTCCCCTCTATATCAATTGATGATCCTTTTTACAAAGATAATCCTCCTATTTATAGAGAGGAGATATGAACAAAAATAGGAAAAACATAAATACATTGACTTATTCATTGACATAGTCCAATTTGACTTAAGATTGTGCACTTTTCCTACGTGCAAAATGCACCAAACAAAATTACACATGAAAAGAAACAAAATTACACATGAAAATTTACAAAAATAAACTAAGTGTCCTTAGACATAGGAATTTATTCCTTTTTATTATTCTCTAAAAACTCCTCATATCTCTTCAATATAGCTTGGACTTCATCGTTGTCTAGGCTAGATGTACTCTTGGAGACGGTAAGTACCCTTGTGATAGAATCTTCTAAGTTGACTGGAAAATCCTTGATTTTATCCATGATTCTTTGTAATTTATCCAAAATGACTTGAAATTAAATTAATTTGCCAATGGAGTCCAGTGTGAAAGTATTTGTTTTAGTCTTTGTTTGGAGCAAAGATGTAAATTCTTGAATAATAGTCTACATAGGGAGAATTTCCTGAGAGTTATTTCTAACTTGACAGGGAAGCTCTCCAATTTTATTTGTAAGATATAACATCTTATTATCACACATATCTTTAGCTTATTTTATATCTTTAACTAGATTCTTGAGAACTTTTCTTTTGTTCTTCATAGCTTCCCTGTATTCAATGAACATTTTCCTATTTGGAATGACCTTTTGCTCAACCAAAAACTCCAGTTTGAATTTACATAGTTGAGTCCATGTATTAATATCCTTTTTAGTCAATTCCAAATTATGAGTGAGTATCTTAATGATTTGATAAATTTTTATTTTGACTTTGCTCAGGTTCTTAAAAAATTCAATAGTAGAACACAACCGTTGAGTACCCTGTGTTGTTAATCTCACAATCTAGACATTAACTGCCTAACCCTAAGATCAATTTTTTTCTGCCTATTGAATTGCCTTTTTAGTGTTTTCACAAACAATAGGATCAATATATTCAAAAGGTTAGGTGATTTTTAGTAAAATAGAGGTCAACGGTTCTACTTTTACTTTGAATTGATATTTGATCTTCTTATCTTTATCATATCTTTCGATCAAAGAGGACATTGCTACTTGCATATCTTCCTTTGTGATTTCATGAGTTTATTTGCCAAGATCTATTCATCCCAATACATATTCAACCACTTGAATATATTTAATGTTTCTATCTTTGGGAGGGATTGCAACTTCAACATATTTATGCCTAGATTCAAAAAATTACCCTTGACATAGTTTTAGCCTTCTTTGTCATTTTGGGATTTACTGGGAAAAGTTGACCAAGATCAAAATCATCAAGTGATATAGCCTATTTCTTCCTCTTAGGTGTTTAAGAAATTAGCCATGTAAGAAGAGGAGATGAGTCTTCTTGAGCAAAATAAACCAAAGATTGTGATGTTTGAGGAGGAATAATGGTTTGTGAAGTAAGTGGAATAGTAGAGGTATTTGATAGCGAAGTTGACACTAATGGGATAATGGTTATTATTGGAGGGGTTTGGGTTAGCATGAATGTTAATTTTGGGTCTAATGATATTTTGGACACTGGGGTGATAGGAGCTTGAGTTGTCAATTTGGTAGAAGATGTGGACATGAATTTGTCTATATCTTATTGAGTGAAGTATAGATTGTTAGGGATCCCAATGATTTTGTAGGACTAGGAAAATTAGATAAAGAATCAAAATTTTGATCCAGAGTGCCTTGGTAAGGGACTTAAAAGAGTATAGCACTAGGAGGAGAAGGTGGAGCTAAAATATTAGCTTGAGAGGGAACAAAAATAATTGGTATAGATGTACTAATGGAAATAACTACAGAGAATGTCACCTGAGAAATTGTTGATTAAGGGGTTTTGATTGTAGGAAATTCTAATTGTGTGGATTCAAACTAGAGAGTCTACTAAACTGGAGGTTGAATTTTTTTTGATTGAGGTGGTGCTTCAATCACATCTAGTTTCTCATGCTATTTGAACACTCTTCTCAACACTAGCTTCTTTGTGTTTCTCCTTTCCTTTAATCACAAATACAAATCTTGGTTTTTGAGTGGATGTGGAGGCCTATTCTTTATTTTTCATTCTCAATTCCTCACGTTTCCTTACAGTGTCTTCATCATATTCTTCTTTTGACCTTGTCTAGAAATATTTTAATTTAATACCTTTAGATTCTAACCAGGCATTAGGTCTTGTAAGGATGGGTTGAAATATTTCTTTGATAGATGTGCATTCTTTTATAGACCATTGGATTGAAGGAATAGGAGTAGAATTAACTTGATTTACTTCATATGAAGGATCCAATATATTTTCATCATCAAAGAGATTAGTTAGAATGTTAGCTAATTACATATCTTCAATTTGATCAATAGTGAGATGACTGTAATCAAGTCTCCTCACTTCTTCTTCAGTTTTGCATTCTATCCAGATATCCTCAACCTTGTGCTCATGGACATAATTACCTTTTAGCTTTTCCTTCATCATTCTATAATCAAAATCTTTTCTACTCTTGTACCTCTTAAGGGTGATCCATTGCATTTTTATTTCCATTGTCTTAGCCTTGGGAATAGTTGAAATGGTGTACCTTCCAATGCTTATTGGAAACTTGAATCCTCTTTAATGTGCATCTGATTGCTTCTTGTGTATCATCATAATTTGTCTTCACATCTCCATTAAAATCAATTTATCACCTGGTTACCTAGGTAGCATGTAAGGTTGTTCATTAAATCCTCCTACCCTAATGTAGGTGAAAGTTGGGAACTAAAAGAAATTGCAACCAATCTTGTTCACTATTTCCCACACCTAATCTAAAACCCTTTTCTTCTCTAATTCCTATTCAAAAATAGAAATGAATTGGTATAAGAAAGCATCATTAACTCTTCTGAAATGTTTAATGCCTTGTTAAGGGTTAACTATGAAAAATACTAAAAAAGAGGAACTTTATTCCTTTCATCGACAGTGGTCAGTCTTGGAAAAGTCCTCATGTAGGATATGGCATATACTGGATAAGAAGTCATATAAAACTTGAGAGAATAATTTACTTTAGAAAGTTGGTGGCATATGGCATCACTAATCTGACTTCCCCAATAAATTCTCAACTTATTTTTCTTAATGATAAAAATGTAGTGATACATCCATTCTTGAAAGATATTTGATGTGGGAAGACCTTTGAACCTACTTAAGAGAGTGATTAAATCTCCTATTTTCTCCATAAATTCACTTGGGTATAATTTTTTTGGCCATCTTGTAATTGAATGCCTTGGTGTCTTTAGCCAATTTGCATTAATGTGCCTCTTGCATTTCTCGAGATTCCTATCATTGTATTCTTGGGATATTGTCATACTTATATCTGAGAATTCCTCAATATCTAAAAGATAAAAAAATTTATCAAAATATTTAACATCTAGTTAAATTACCACTTTTCTACTAGCATCCTTGATTGACCTAGTTTCTTTATCAAAATCAGCAGTAGCTGTTAAGATGAACTCCAGATATTGAGCTGACACATGAAATGCAGCTACTAGATGTATCTCACTATTAAGAATATGCTGCATATGTGGAGCAATAGGATCTCTACCTAACTTTTGTAATAACTTGGCCATGTCAACATGACCAATCTCTATATCTCCAATTTGATCTACATTAGTATCTATTACAGATGTTGGGAATACACCTTGAAATTTGTACTTCATTATTATTTTAGCTATAAAATATTCTATCATTGATCAAGTATATGTAAAAGAGAATTTTTAATTCTCCAAAGTTAGTATTTTCCATCATTTTTGGGAAAGGTGTAGGAGTAGGAAAAAACTATGTAATTTTGGAAACTTTGGTGTAATTTAGAGAATTTTTCATGAACTGCATCAGATGTGGTTTTGGTGTAGTTTAGAAAAAATTATCTAAACTACAAAAAAAGGTGTAAAATGTGTACTTCAAAATATTTTCTCCATAGTGCATTGGACTACATGCACTTTGGAGAAAATTCTTTGAAGTGCATTAAAAAGGTGTGTAATGTGCACTTCAGAGAATTTTCTCCAGAGTGCACCAAGTGGCGTGCATTTCAAAAAAAATTCTTCAAAGTGCACTAGATGGTGAAATGTGCACTTCAAAGAATTTTCTCTGGAGTTCAGCAAAAAAGGGTTGGGAAAAATGCTCCTTGGTGCATCCTGAAGAATTATCTTTGAAATGCACCAAGAGAGGTAGGATTTTGGAAATTTGGGGAAAGGCCTGAGATAACAATAAAAAACACTAGGAAGAGAAAGAAAGAAATAAACCAACAAAAACAACAAGTAAAATAGAGACTTACCTGAGACACGATGAAAACAACAACAAGATGAAAAATCCTAGGGCATGAAATAGATCAAATCAACAAATCCAAGGGTGACAAAGTAAAGTGCAATCGAGCTCAAGAATGGTGACTGAGGGTGCACTCATGCTAAAAAATGGCTAAGAGAAATGGTAAAAATAAAAATACATGGGTTAAATATATATAAAAGCAAGTAATTAATGTGGCATTAATTACTAACATGATGGTGGTCTTAGGTGCCAAGTCAGAGAATTTCTCTAACTTTACACGTGAAATGATGAATAATTTATCTGACTCTATACCTTGAGGTGTAGTCCAGATAAAATTCTTTGGTTTACACCAATTTAAACTTGGTGTAGTTAAGAGAAAATTCTCTAAACTGCACAGGATGAAAAAATTCCTTCAAAAACTAACTTTTTTGAGGAAAAACAAGCATAAGGATGCAGTGATTAGCCTCATTTTGTGAGCTTAAAGCTCATGGCCTACGAGATAGACAAGTTTTATATGGGTTATCCCATGAATTGAGCCTACTAAAATTCAAGGATAAAAATTGGCTCTGATTGGGGAATTTTCTTCAAGTATTCTTTGAAACACTTGAAGGAAATAGAATCGTAGAACTCTAAGTGCCTTTCTCCATTAGGCCACAAAGTCAAGTGACATAATAGACTAAAACAAAAATAAAGAAGAATATAAAGATATTTACAACATGTACAAACTTATCTAAAACTTTAGTGAGTGAAAAGCTTCAGATGTTGCCCACTGTAGGGTAATGACAATGGTGTTCCATTTAGGTATGCAAAGAAGAAACTATGTTCCCCACTGAGTTGATGAATGAGAAAAGGACCTCTCCATAGAGAATAAAATTTTCCATGCATTTCTTTTGGCTCTCTTCTTTTGTCCCACAAAAGGACTAGATCCCTAACTTGGAATTCTCATGATTTAGCTTTCTTTAAAATGACTTTGATGTTCTATAATACAATCCAATACCTTTGTAAATTTCTCCTATATCTCAACAAGTTACATAATACACTTTTCTAAAGAACTTTCAAATGTTTCATCTTTAATTGCCCTAGCTAATATGAGAGTGGGCAACTCTAATGTCATGGGCATTTTTGCATTCAATCCATACAAAAGTTGAAAAGGAGACATACCAATTGCTCATTTAGGGGTGATATGATCATCCCACAATGAATCATACAATTCTTCATGCCATGTTCTCTGATTATCTTCTACCAACTTCTTGATGATAGTTATCAAATTCTTATTACTCGACTCAGCTTGACCATTTCCTTGAGGGAAGTAGTCTGAAGTATGAGATAAAATGATCCCATATTCAAAACAAAACTGAGTCATCTCTTGGGATGTGAAATAGTTAGCATTATCAATTATAACTTTATTTGGCACACCAAACCTTGTGATGATATTCTCTTTGAGGAAATTACAAATAACCTCTAAAGTTATGTGTAGTCAGAATTGCCTTCACCCGTTTGGTGAAGTAATCAATAGCCATGAGAACATAACTATGACCTGCACTTGACATGGGTTCACTACACCAATGAAATCAATACTCCATTGCCGAAAAGGTTCTTCAATGAATATTAGCTTGAGAGGCAAAGCTGCTAACTTAGGTTTCCCCACAAACTGCTGGCACTTCTCGCATTTATGCACCCAAATGGATGCATATTTAAAAATTGTTGGCCAATAATATCTAGCCCAAAATATCTTATGAGTTATGACTGGGGCTAAAAAATGTCCTTCACAATCTAATTCATAGAAATATTCCAACAACTTACCTTGTTGTGCCTTATCTACACATCGTAGAAAAATTCCATTAATCTTTCACTTGTACAAACCATTGTCCCAAAGGAAAAATTTTTTAGCCTTGAGCTTGATTGTCCTCTTCTCTTTGTGAGACAAATGTTCTAGACATTCTCCATATGTGAGAAAATGAGCAATATCATAATACCATTCATTCATTATACTTACGAGCAAGACTATGAGAATATCTTCCTCTATGTCTTCTTCATTGTTAGGTGCTTCCTCTAAATTGGTGTCTACCATAAGTGGAAAAAAACCTTTTCCACGTACAAGTTTTATAGGCCTGATCTCCATATCATATTCATGGATTTTAGCAATCTAATTACCTCTTTTTCCTCCAAACTCTTGTTGAGTAAAAATAGATTTAATAATAGAATCTGGTATTAGTGCAATGGTGTGAAAATTAAGGATGTAATATCTGAAATGCATACCTACTTTCACTACAACATACACATGTTTTTCCATGGATGAATGTTTGAGCTCATGAGCATTTGTGCTCATGAGCCTTCAAAGGCAGCTCATGAATTCTATAGGAGATTCAATTCCCTCTTCATTTGGTTGTACCAAGATGGCAGATAAGGTATGCTCAAAAGCATAACTATACATAATGAAGTTCTTGGTATAATCAGGGAAAACTAGGACATGAGCAAGTGCAATGGCTTCCTTAATTTCATGAAAAACATTTATTCCTTCTGCATTCCAATGGAAAATGGATTTTGCTTTCAACATATTGACAATGTGGCACATCTTCTTAGCAAAATTAGGAACAAATCTCTGCAAGAAATTAACCTTTCCAAAGAAAGAATGCACTCCCTTCTTACTTGATGGTAATGTAAGATTTTGAATTGAATTGACCCATTCAGGATCAATCTTGATCCCTTCCTTGGATATAATGTGTCCAAGGAGCTTACCTTCTATAACCCTAGAAATGGATTCCTTGGGATTAAGGGATATCCCATGCTCATGGCATCTCTCAAGCACTTGTTGTAAATGGTCGCAATGATCTTGATGCTTTTTTAAGAAAATGGTTAGGTCATCTATATAAACCACAATAAAATTAACAATTATATCTCAAAAATCCAAGTCCATAGCCCTCTGAAAGGTAGCACCAACATTGATCAATCCAAAAGGCATTCTATGATATGAAAAAGTGCCCCATGGAATAGTGAAGGATGTCTTATGTTGATCCTCATCATGAACCTCCACTTGATTGTATCTTGAGAAACCATCTAGCATAGACAACATCTCTGAACTAGTCATAATTTGCAATACTTGGTCCATAACCGGGAGTGGGTAATTATCCTTAAGTGATAATTGATTCAAATTTTGAAAGTCAACATAAATACAAATCTCTCCATTATTTTTCCTCACAAGAACAATATTTTCTAACCATGTGGAGTGATGTATGGGAAATATAATGTGAACATTCAACATCTTTTGAATTTTAGCAAGGATAGTGCTTGATATTTTGGTATTATACTGCCACTATTTTTGCTTGTAAGGCTAAGATCCTGGCTTTAGAGGAATATTATGTTGCACTTCCTTAGGTCAAAAATATTTTAGATCAGCATATGAATATGCTAATACATCAATGTACTGACGTAGAACAACGACCAACTTTTCTCTTTCCTATGATGAGTAACATTTCCCAATATTTATCATTTTGGGGTCACTCTTCGTTCCTATATTAACTTGCTCAATTTCTAAAAATGAATCAAATTCTGATTTTTGATGTTTGATGAATTGATCATGCTTATCAAAAAGTCTTTCCAAAGATACCAACCCTTTGAAAATATTATTCCCTTTTAGCTGCAAGATTTCTTCATCAGTTTCCTCATTAAGTTCAGAAATTGATTCTTGAGGAGTGGAATCACTTCCTTCAAAATACAATTCACTAAAATTTTCTTCATTCTAAAAGAATGAGATGACTTGCTCATCATTATTAAAAACCTACCAATGATTAACATTATCAGGAACACTGGGCCAAAAACCAACTCAATGGTATACTTGTTTCCTTGGAAATATTTATGAGGAATCAGGAGAGTGGTTGAAATAGTGAATGAATCAGCTCTATCATTGTATTCTTATGGAATAGCTGATATATTGAATGCATCAAAACTTTCCATGAACTCCCAAACTTGATTGTGATAATGCCTTAGTCTTTCATTCTTCATTTGATATAGATTCTTAACTTGACAAATGATTAGCTCAGCATCACCCTAAGCATGAAGGCTTTTTATCCCTTTTATTTATGCAATGTCCATCTCTAACAACAAAGCTTCATACTCAACAATATTATTAGTGTTATCAAACTACAAATTGAAAGAGAAAGGGAATATTTTTCCTTTTGGGCATATGATAACTATCCCAGCTCCAGATCCAGTTGAAGAGCAACTATCGTCAAATTCCAAAGTCCAAACATCATTTGAACTCTCAACATTAATAGTGTTAAAATATAAAATATCTTCATTTGAAGAGGGATATTCTTCTATTTTTTTTATGTTTTTTTGAAATATCATTTCAATATATTGGATCTTCATAAATAGTCAATAAATACGTACCCATTTTGGAAGTTTAAAAAAAAATCTAGGATTTTGGGTCCTCAGTCTTTGTTATAGTATACTTTGCTTAATTTTTTGGATGAAGCTTGCACATCACACCTTTAACATGTATTCTAGCCTGAGACCAATTGATGTTGATTTCTCCACCAACATCTTTACAAAAGTTGCATCCTAACAAAACTCCATATGAGGCCGAAACATCAACCACTAAATATGATTTTGATCTTTTTCTCTAGAAATGAAACAAATGCAAATTATGCATCCTTGATTTGGCCTATGAGAGGTACTTGTTTGATTTCCATTAAGAAATAATGTCCAAAAGTCTTTGTCAAGTTTAAGCCCAAAACAATAGCCACCTTTGCAGGTATCACATTATCAGAAGCACCCAAATCAATAACATAATTACTTAGCTTATAACCATTGAAAAATAGAGAAATATAAAAAGGAACTTTTTTTCAAAAATTATATGTAGGAATTAAAACCAAGTTATTTTTCTTTGGTTTTGATTTAGGATCAATTGGTACAATCTTAGCTAAAGTCTGATCATAATTGATCCCTTTAATTTTTACAAATTTTGCCAATCTTTTAAATTGGTTAAGATTTGATTGGAGGTACTCAGCCTCTAACATTTGGATTTTTATCTTCTTGGCATTGTCAATGATATCAAAATCTAGATATGGGGCAGCCAAGGAAGATAATATATTTTCATTTTTAGGTTTCAGGTTTTGGGCACTAGGTCTAGACGTTGAAGGAGAAGAGGTAGAATTATGATGAGTACTTGTTTATCCACCATCATATCCTTTAGTTGAATTGGAAAAGGAGTTCTTATTTTGGATATTATAACCTCCTTTTATGGTTCATCTTTGTATTTTGTTTTATCAACCTTTTGATGCTTAAGATGACATAAGACTCACCATGTGTGTCTTCCTCTTATTCAGCTTCTTCTTCTTCAAAGTTTAGAAACTTGATATCAAAGTCACCAAATTCTCCCTCTTCATCTCATATAAAGGGATTGACATCATCTTCAAGAACATATTCTAGCTCTACAACATCATCATTCTCAGGTTCTAACCAATTAACTACTACATTATCTAGGGGTGCCTCCAGTTGACTTTGAGAATCTGTAAAGACGGCATAAGACTCACCATGTGTGTCTTCCTCTTATTTAGCTTCTTCTTAAAAGTTTAGAACTTGATATTAAAGTCACCAAATTATCCCTATTCATCTCCTATAAAGGGATTAGAATCATCTTTAGGAACATATTCTATCTCTAGAACATCATCATTCTTAGGTTCCAACCAATTAACTACTGCATTATTTGGGGGTGCCTCCAGTGCAAGCCTTGCTTGTGGTGGAAGGAACTTATTATAATTATGATTTCTAGCCACATTAATGGAATAATTAAAATCATTTGGATATGTTCTCCTTGGAATATCCTTGTATGAAGGAAAAGACATGCCTTGGGACATTTACTTCTTAATCGCAAGCAACTCATTTACTAGCTTTTGCACCATGGGATCCATAATACTGGTAGGAGATAAAGTCATTGAAGGCTACCCTCTAGGCTTGATAGAATTATTTCTCACCTTCCTTGATAAGATTAAATCATATTCTACTTTAGTGGCCAAACTTTGAGTAGCATCGAGATCAGTTGGGGCTACTCTTCACAAAAAAAAACTCACTTTTGGTAGTTGAGAATTGATGAAGAAACACTTCAGATTATCAGGTGTAGGTCGAGCAACTGCTAGAATCCTATTCCTGAACTTGTTTAATTTTGCCATAAAGTCACACATAGGCTCATCTGCTTCCTTTTTCATTTGTGTGAGTTGAGCTAACAAGTCATGAAAATCTTTTTCTAGATTGAACCTTGCCTCAAACTGAGCCTTGACTGTAGCCCAACTAGTGATAGTTTCAATTGCAAGATGATAAAACCAATAAAAAACAACACCTTGAAGTGTTTCTATGAATAACCTTATAGAAACATCTTCATTTTCCACTCTAATAACTTTGCATGCAATGTATAATACAATAGTATGTTCATCTAAATGTTACTTGCCATCACCATAAAACTTAGGAAATTTTTTGAGCCATGAAGTAGTTCATGAGATGGTGGTGCCAAATTCAATGGACCAAAAGTAGTCCAGACCTTGAGCTACCATTCTTTGTGGATTATATGGAGGTATGAAAAAACTTTGCAAAGGAAAAATAGGCAAAACTCTATGAATGTTGGAAGCTTCTCCTAGTATAGGAGATCTTATATTTATAGGTGGAAAACTTCCTGTATGCTGAAGAGGTAACCGTTTATGTGCTAGCAAAATATAGAAGTTATGTTCTTACAACAACTCAAATTTTGGATCAATTAGTCCTACTTCCCTTCTACCATGAGTGTCGCTTTGTTTTACTAGAATGTGAAAGTACTTATAAAGAAAAGAGATTAACTACAACAAAACAATAGAAAATAATAAGGTATTAGTCTTATGTTAACCAAATGAGTGTAGAACTTGGTTGTGTGTTTGTATCCCCAACAGAGTCACCAAAAACTATTGGGTGAATATTTTGTCACTAACAAAATGGTATAAAAATGGTGATTTTAGCCATAATGTGATGAGATAAAATCTCTTCTCAATGAAAGGGAAGGCTCCCTTTTATTATTAACTAACACAACACTTAATTATTTACAGTTATTTACAAATTTTTTATCATAGTGGGTGTTGTCATATCATCCAATTATCTTTTTTTAGAATTAATGTTCAATCACAAACTTCCTTTCATTATTTGTGATATACTTTGAAAATCTAAGATCACTTGATGAACCAAAAATAATTGATATTCAGATTTGTTAGCCAAAAGATTAACGAGAATAATACCAATAGAATAAACTTGAAAGATAAAATAAGGTGCAGCCCAAAGTCTTCACCTTATTTTCAATAAAGATACAAATTACCAAAGAAGAATAACTGGTAGCTCAAAGTCTCCTCAGTAATTCACTTTCAATGTGATCATAAGCCTAGTAACTAAAAAGTAACTCAAAGACTCCAAAATCAACTTCTTGGCACCTTCTGTCTTATAAAAAATTCATAACAAAATTCAATCAACTCAGAAGAAAGTGTAATGGAAAAGACATAAAAACATCTCTAACACACCACAAGTTTAACTCAACACAAAGATTTAAAGATCACTTGGTTTTCTTATATTGAATGGAATTCAAGATTTACAAAATGAACACAAAGTTTCAAAATTGTTTCTCAATTCAGCAGAATTTCCCCTCTATAGCAATTGATTATCCTTTTTACAAAGGGCATCCTCCTATTTATAGAGAGGAGCTATGAATAAAAATAGGAAAAACATTAATACATTGACTTATTCATTGGTAGAGTCCAATTTGACTTAAGACTGTGCACTTTTCCTACGTGTAAAATGCACCAAACAAAATTACACATCAAAAGTTACAAAAATAAACTAAGTCTCCTTAGACACAAGAATTTATTCTTTTTTATTCTTCTCTAAAAACTCCTCATATCTCTTTAATATAGCTTGGACTTCATCATTGTCTAGGCCAGATGTAGTCTTAGAGATGATAAGTACCCTTTTGATAGAATCTTCTAAGTTAACTGACAAATCCTTGATTTTGTCCATGATTATTTTTAATTTATCCAAAATGACTTGAAATTCAATTAATTTGTTGATGGAGACTAGCATGAAAGTACCTATTTCAATCTTCATTTGGAGCAAAGATGTAAATTCTTGAATAACAGTCTCCATAGGAAGAATTTCTTGAGAGTTATTTCTAACTTAGCAAGGAATCTCCTCAAATTTTCTCTATAAGATCTAACATCGTATTATCACACATATCTTCAGCTTCTTTAAGATCTTTAACTAGATTATTGAGAACTTCTCTTTTGTTCTTCATAGCTTCCTTGTATTCAATGAACATTTTCCTATTTGGAATGACCTTTTGCTTAACCAAAAGCTCCAGTTTGAATTTGCGTAGTTGAGTCCATGTATCAATATAATTTTTAGTCAATTCCAAATTTTGAGTGAGTACCTTAATGGTATACTAAATTTCCATTTTTGATTTACTCAGGTTCTTAAAAAATTCAACAATAGAATGCAATAGTTGAGTACCCTTTGTTGTTAATCTCACAATCCAGGCATTGACTACTTGCCCTTGAGATCTAATTTTCTCTACCTATTGAATTGCCTTTTTAGTGTTTTCATGAATAATAGAATCAAAATATTTATAAAGTTGGGTGATTTTTAGTAAAATAGAGGTTAACTATTCTACTTGTACTTTGAGTTGATCTTTGATCTTCTTATCTTTATCATATCTTTCGATCAAAGAGGCCATTGCTGCTTGCAAATATTCCTTTGCGCTTTCATGAGTTTTTTTCCCAAGATCTATTCATCCCAATACATATTTGTCCAATTGAATATCTTCAATGTTTCTATCTTTGAGAGAGACTGCAACTTCAATATACTTATGCCCAGATTCAAAAATTACCCTTGACATAGTTTTAGCCTTCTTTGTTGTTCTGGGCTTTACTAGGACAAGTTGACCAAGATCAAAATCATATAGTGAAATATCCTATTTCTTCTTCTTAGGTGTTTGAGAAATTAGCCATGGAGGAAGAGGAGATGAGTCTTCTTGAGTAGAAGAAACCAAGGATTGTGATGTTTGAGGAGGAACAATTGTTTGTGAAGTAAGTGGAATAACAGAGGTATTTGATAGCAGAGTTGATGCCAATGGGATAGTGGTTATTATTGGTGGGGTTTGGGTTGGCTTGAATGCTATTTTTGAGTTTGATGATCTTTTGGACACTGAGGTGATAGGATCTTGAGTTGTCATTTTGGTAGAAGATGTGGACATGAATTTGTCTATATCTTGTTGAGTGAAGTACAGATTGGTCGGGGATCCCAATGATTTTGTAGGACTTGGAAAATTAGAAAAATAATCAAAAAATTGATCTAGAGTGCCTTGGGAGGGGACTCGAAAGAGTGTGGCACTAGGAAGAGAAGGTGGAGCCAAAAGAGAATCTTGAGAGGGAACATAAACAATTGGTACAGATGTACGAATGGAAGGAACTACAAAGAATGTCACCTGAGAAAATATTGATTGAGGGGTTTTGACTACATGAACTTCTGATTATGTATATTTAGGATATAGAGACTACTGAATTAGAGGTTACAAAATTATTGATTAAGGTGGTGCCTCACTCACATCTGGTTTCTCTTGTGTTTCTATTTAAACACTCTTCTCAATAATAGCTTCTTTGTCTTTCTTATTTCCTTTATTCATGAATACGAATATTGGTTTTTAAGTGGATGTGGAAGCCTCTTCTTTATTCTTCATCCTTAATTCCTCACATTTCTTTGTAGTATCTTCATGATATTCTTCTTCTGACCTTGTCTTGAAATATTTTAATTTAATACCTTTAGATTCCAACTAGGCATTAGTTCGTGCAAGGATGGGTTGAAATCTTTCTCTGATAGATGTGAATTATTTTATAGACCATTGGATTGAAGGAATAGGAGTAGAATTAACTTGATTTCCTTCATATTAAGGATCTAATATATTTTCATCATTAGAGAGATCAGCTAGAATGTTAGCTAATTATAGATCTTCAATTTGATCAATAGTGAGATGACTGTAATCAAGTCTCCTTACATCTTCTTTAGTTTTGCATCCTGCCCAGATATCTTTAAACTTGTGCTCATGGACATAATTACCTTTTAGGTTTTCCTTTATCATTCTATAATCAAAATCTTTTCTACTCTTGTACCTTTAAGGGTTATCTATTGCATTTTAGTTTCTATTGTCTTAGCCTTGGGAGTAGTTGAAATGGTGTACCAACCAATGCTTATTATAAACTTGAATCCTCTTTTATGTGAATCTGATTACTTCTTATATACGGTCATCATTCATGTGTACATCTCCATTAAAATCAATTTATCACTTGGGTACCTAGGTAGCATGTAAGGTTGTTCATTAAATCCTCCTACCCTGATGTAAGTGAAAGTTGGGAAAGGAAGGAAAATACAACCAATCTTGTTCACTATTGCCCATGCTTGATCTGAAACCCTTTTTTTTATCTAATTCCTATTCAAAAATACAAATAAATTGGTAGAAGAAAGCATCATTAACTCTTCTCAAATGTTTAATGCCTTCTTTGAGGGTTAACTGTGGATAATACTAAAAAATAGGAACTTTCTTCCTTTTGTCAACACTGGTTAGTCCTAAAAAATTCCTCATGTAGTATGAATGCATAAACATATTCTAAATTTGAAAAAATCTAAAAATTGAAGAACAAAACTAATCCTAAATATCAACCCATACTACTCAAATTCATACATAGGCATTTCAAAAGTGTGCTTCCTCTTCACAAATTAATCAGGCTCCCATGGAATAAGTTACCTACTCTGATACCAAATATTGGGGAAATCAGAGTTTCACAGAGAGCTGAAGACATAGGTAACAAAAATCAATAATTTTAAACTTCACACTATTATTTATTCTATATTACAAATACATATGGATCATTAAAAATATATAATAAAGTCATTCTTATAATTGGGGAGATCATATCTTCACCAATATCTCACCTGAATACTCAATCTCCTATATGAGTAACATGTAATAAAATACAACCAACTATATATTAACCAAATAACAACTAACCTATACTCATAATATTGTTGTAATAATATTACATCTATTAATTATTGACTAGATATATCTAACAAACTAACTATATGTAATAGTGAATTATTACTCTCATAATTATTCACATCAAACTATACAAATTAATGGACGGATAATTATTCCCTAACAAATATGTCATTGTTTGTTGTATGTGGACATTTAAATATGTCATTCTTGATTTTGTGGACATTTGAATAAGTCATGTGCCTTAAATTATGCAGTATTTGAACATGACCCTTTTTTGAGGTCTCCTTGGACCATTGTCCTTTGATTTGATTTTGAGTGCTCTTGTATGTGTGCTTGATTACTTCATGAGCTTGCATTGTTAATATCTAGATGTTTCCATGATTCACATCATGCATGTTAGGATTTGATGTGATAAAATTATTCATGGTTCAATGATATATCTACCTAGACATGTTTCTTCTATATGCTACTTGGATAATACACATATTATACAGTTATCTTATCGTTTTGAGGTAAGGTGACTACTAATTTCTACTTCCCCTCACATTAAAAGTGGGGAATATTATTGGGATAATGCCATAGAGGCATGGCTTCCACATTTTTCATAGTTTACCAAATTTAGATTATAGTGGGGGTATGTTTTGGAAACATTTTCTCCACACTTACACCAATTTTCTTTATTAGACATATAGTGGGGGCATGTTATGGAAATAACTTCTCCACACATACACCAATTCCTAGTTTTAGATATACAGTGGGGGCATGTTTTAGAAACATGTTCTCCACACTTACACCAATTTTCAAATTTTCATATATAGTGGAAACATGCTTTGGAAACATATTCTACACACTTACATAGTTTTCAAATTGGTCAAATTACATAGATTTATGACTCAAGTACACATTTTTGGTAGAATTATATACATTAGTACCATTATTATACATAATTTAAAAATGTGACATATTTAAGGTGCATATGCTATGTAAAGGGAACCTAAATTGAAAAATCAAAAACTATTTTAGATTTTAAAACACTTTGATGGAATGTCATTACCCAACAAGTTAGACTTTTACAGACTATACTAATCTACTCTAATGCAATAGTTGGTTCAATTTTGGTATGGTTGAGGTGATTAAATCACTCAATCTTGCCAAGTCTATAGGTTGGAATTGATTACATCATCTAACCTCACAAGATTTATAGTGTGAGTTGGCTTGGTTTACTCATGCCCACTAAGTTATAAGTATGGTTGTATTGCACGATTGGTCTAATCTCAAATTTTGGGTGGTAACTCATATTTTATCTAAATTTGTGGTCATGTGTCCTTAAATATATCTCTATATCCTTAGATATATGCACTTTCTAGATTTTATATTTGTCCTAATCACATCTCTAATAGTTCATAATGATACACCTTTTCAAATCAAAATTCTAAAAGGTAAGGTAGTTGCGTCGATACACGTGTACTCATAAACCTTTTTCTCTTTCAATTTAAATCATTTTAAATGATTTCAATTTTATATTATATGCATTGATTATATGTTGTAACATGCTCTTGGTTACAAGTCGGTCACTAGTAAAGCACTCAAGCTGGGCTGAAGCAAAGGCAAGGTGTGTTATACACACTTAGGTATGCATGTATTTTCCTTTAAACTAGTAATTTCATTACTAGATTAAAAAGAGGAAAATGTAAACATCATTTATGAATTATATAACACATTAGTCTTAAATACTTGAAAAATACATATCATGGATGTACCTTCATCTTCTAGACCTTTCATGTTATTGAAAGGCTCATGTACATTATTTCTATGTGCATATTACTTATCTATTAGTCTAATCAATGTTATTATGATGACTTGATCATTCTATCAAACTCATAATGTTATAAACCTACTTATATTTTATCCTTGAAAGTTTTTGACCTTTTATTATTTTACATCTACCTAGGCACTTGTGTCCCAGTCAAACACATATGTTGACACAAGTGTCTTATCTTGACATAAGTTTACAATACTGACATAAGTTTGCAATACCCTAAAGTCATCCAATTTACAAATGAAACATATTCCTATAGTCAGTCTAAGTGATTTAATGTGATATATTCTCTAAAAGGATTGGTATAAATACATGATCAATCCTGAGTCATTCCTCACCTATCAACTTCTTACCTACTCACAAGGAAACATACTAAAGGCATTCATTCAAAAATTCAAGTGAGCAAAGGTTCCCTATTTTATCCTATTTTCATATCATTCATAAGGGAAACACATATATAGGTCTGAAGTATTGAAGGAACATCCCATGAAACACATTTTCCAAGTTACAATCTAGGTCACTCTATGCATTTTCTTATCACACATTTCAATATACACACATAAATCAACATATAAGAGAGAACTACATAATTTTGAGGCCCTCATGAGAGTATTGGCTATGTAGGTATTATTCATTGACAAAGGGGTCTTTGGGGTAGCTTGACATTATGTGCCCACTAACCCATTTTTACTATAGCCAATATAAATATGAAGAACTAGGGTTTTGTTATTTGATAAGGAGCAATAGTTCATAACCTATATCTAAATGCACCAGAGTGAAGGTGACATATAACCTAGGAGATTCTAGGTGGTTTTATTAGGTATTCCATACTAGAAACCTATATTTGAGTAAATAAAAAGTATTTATGCAACCATTTTAGGTCAACACAAGTGTCCACAGCTATATAGGTATAATTCTAGAATCAGGTGACTAATCTAGAATTCAGATCCAATCTATTCCCTTCCTATTCTAGTTTTAGATATGTATTAGTATTAAAACCAACTAAGTATCATGTTTTCATTATCATTACAATATATATCATATTTTTACTTTTTATTTTTAACATATCTTAGCATAATAAATTTAGTGTATATTTATCTGAGTTTATAAATTAGTCAGCTTACTTTAGATATAGTCTATCATCTGTGTGCCCTAGGCTATGTCTAAACATTTAAACCTATATTCCCTAATCTAAATTTTAGGATTAAACACAATGTAAGTTTTGATAAGTACTATAAATATTAAAATATAAACATGTCAAATATGGTAAATTAGGGAAAATGGTCTTATACCAAATTTATATGTCTACACTATCATTATTTGGAAGTGAGTGTAGTAAGTCATATTTATAAAAGTAGTGTATCTAATGAAAAATGTATTATTGAGTTGAAACTTACTTTAACTCATACTATTTAATTATTTTCTTAGGTACCCATTTGATCTTTTATTTAAATTTAGGTATTAACATCCTCTGGGTGTTTATGGATTGACAGTTATGACTTAGCATTTTCCTTGGTGGATCTTTAATTTCAATATCAAAAAAATTAATAACTTCTCATATTTTATTTTTTAAAGTGAATCATAGAATTTTTTGAGTAACATTTAACTCTATTACACACATAACAAAAATATTATGTCCTAATAGGTGGTAAAGTAATCATGTTAGATTCAAGTAGATTATTCAAAATTTTATGTGGCATATCAACACATTTAGTAAATTCCATGCATTTATTACTATACAGCACATGGTTTGTTCAAGATTGCTCTATATTATTGAATGATTTTGTAGGATTGTTCATTTGAAGCACATGGTCATTGAGACTTAAGCTATTTTGGATGATAACACATGGTGAATCACATGTCTTGTACATAATCACATTGGTGCATAAAATCTGAACCTCGAGTGTATTAACCTCATGACAAAGATATTATATTATACCTAAGAGGGGTAAAATAATAGCATAAATATCAGATTATTGAATAGTAAGGAATAGTAGTTTAGTACCACATGTATAAGAAGTAGGAGTTGGGTAGATTAGAAGTAGTATAAATAAAGGGGCATAGGCTATTGTAAATCATCCAAATAAAATATATCAATTAGAACCAAATGCTCTAATAATATGGTATCACCCTCAAAGTGGAAAGTGATTTGAAGTGATTCCTTCCCTAAAAGGATTATTATATTAATATAAACAACATTTTTGTGTATTAGTTGTAAGAGGTTATTAACATCTAGTATCAGAGCTCTTTCTAGGGCCATTTTTATGATCTTTTTTGCAAGCACATTTTGGATCTTCATTAAATCTTGGGGGTTTTCAAAAGTCATAATCTGAAGCTAAAATCTACTATACAAAAGTGCAGATTTTCATTTTTTCCCTCAAAATCATAATTGTTCTTCTACATGTTATCTTAAACAGGAAATAATTGCACCATATATTTTTTAGTTTTTGTGCATCTTGTTTCCAAATTTCAAGAATAGTTTGACTTTTTGGATGTCATTAAGTATTTTGAAAGTTATCATAGTTTTAGTAACTACTACTATTGTGAGGAAAAAAAATAAATATGACTATTCTTTTGCATATAGCTCTCCAATGGCAAACAATCGCACCAAACCATTTATGGGTTTTGTGCACCTTGGTTTCACCTTTTCATAATAGTTTTAAGTTTTTAATTTTATTTAATATTTTGAAATTTATTATATTTTTTAGAACTATTATTTGTAATAAATTTAAAAAAAAAAGGTTGTTCTTCTGCATGTTACTCTCAAACAAAAAATAAATTTTCCAAAAGTTTTCTAAGTTTTGTGCACCTCTATTTTAGATTTATATAAAAAAAATTAGTTTTCAATTTCATTTATTAAATCAAAAGTTATCATAGTTTTAATAACTACTATTGTGTGTAAAAAATTAAAAAAAAAATGTCATGTAATTCTTCACCTACTACAATGGAGAATGTGTGTAGAATAGGATTAAAAGACAAGGTTATATCATGCATTAATCAATAAATATCCAAAATAAGCATAAATACCTAACTTATCAATCCTACTCCCTAAAAGGGTAGTTATAATGAATTAAAATAACTAATTATGAAAGAAAGATGATGATATATCTTCTAAATAGTTATTCTCCCTCAAAAGTGGTCAAGAAGCATGTTTTTCCCTAAATTTGGTGCTCTATGTCTTTGTCAATGAGGTGTATCATGATCCTCCATCATCTCCTAGTTCACCAATGGTTTATGTTCTTTAGTTTGGGCTAATACTAATTGGGTGAATAAATGAAGCTTCTCTATAGCAATTTTTTCATAATAAGTTTTCACAACTAAAGCTTTAAAATGGTGGTCTTGGCTCTTTTATTTATAGCTTTTTAAGATTGTTCAAGATCAATCATGACTGTCCATCTTGATATCAATATGTGTGGAAATAGATTGACTCAATTTTGGAGGGACAAGCCATAAATATGCTCATTAACATTTGAAAGAATGTGTTATTGATAAGGCATGGGAGGGCTTAATCCTGATATTTATTCTATTAATAGCCTATGGATGCCACCCCATTAATGATGTCATAAGATGATGTAGAATAAAATATTAAATTTCTAATAAATAGATATTAACAACTTTCATGTAATTTACACTTAGAATTCTAATTTGGATTTGATTTATTTCAGTGACTTTGATTAATTTTTTGTAATTATTAAGAAATATATTGCACTTTTAATCAACTTGGTAAAAAATGTCATTTTACTAAGTTGTAATTTGATTGGAGTATAATTAGAATAAGGTGTTAGTTGTGTATAGGATAATACCTCGACTAGGGTATTATGGATGTGAAATAACACATGCACATGATGCGTGTTACCTAATTAGAATATTTCAATGGTCTAAGATGTCATTTTATATGGTCACAATTTAACTCAAAATAATTAAAAAAAAAGATAATAATTACATAAAATGCATTGCCCTATTCATGGATACATTAGCATAAATTGGAACCTATACGTGACAAATTAGAACGATTTAGAGTGTTTTAGTGATTTTGGTCTAGATTGTGCATTATCTTAGAATATTATTTAGATTGATAATTTAAGCATAATAGTGATATGATTTGGACGTCTACATTTTGCCCCTATTTGAGAAGGTGTGGCAAGACCTTTGGTCAAAGTAATGTCTTTTCAAAGAATAAAAAGGTCATTATAATTAGAAGAGAGAATTTTTTTCCTACTTTCCACTAAATTTTGCATAAGTGACAGAGAAATAGGGCTATGAAAATGCTCCAAACAATGTTTGGGCAGCCCATGATGCCCCCTTGAGGGGAAGCTAGAAAATTTTAAATATTTGATGGGTTGGCCCTCAGTCATAAAACATAATAATTACATTAATTTCAAAAAAAGAGGCTAACAATGGAATAATTAGAATAAAGCAAGAGGAAAAATGGATAAACAAGGCTAAAATAATAGCCCAAGAGGTAAAATACAACTATAGGCCCAAGGGGTGATTTTTTTTTTAAATTTATTATATTTTGACCCCTGAGGGGTAAAAATAGTTCATTTGCATCCCTGCCTATAATAATTTAGAGCTTTGAGATTTTCATGTGAGAGAACTAAGAAATATGGCTAATATCCTACACCACCATCACCTTGGAGAGCATGTGAGAGATTCTCAGAGACCATCAAGGAGTGGACCATCGATAGGTACCCTTTTTTGGTATTTAAGTTTTGCATCATATATGACTAGATGTTAAAGGATAATTTAGGAGATGTACACCCCAAACTAATCATAGAAATAGTCAACTAGATTCAATGTGTATGCTAGGAGATGCACGTCTTACATAGAGAGTTTTGTTTATTTCCAATGTTTGGCTTTTGTATATCTTGTTTAGGTATCAGATATATAGGATAGTGTGTTAAGAGATGTTATCTAGTGATATATTGACTATTAGACTTTGGAGCATTTGGTTTTTACTTTATCAAGTTAAAATTATGCATCACAGGTATAGATAACTTATAATAGCATCGTATTTCCTTTTGCAATTAACCAATTTAAATGTGAATATTTATAACTACGCATAATGAGAAAAACTATCAAAACTAGAGTTACAACTATTTACATTTAAACACAAAACAAAATAAAATAAATAAAAACAAAAACAAAATACAAAAATGTAATCTAACTTAAAATCAAGATATGAACGATTAAGAGTTAAGTAGGAACAAGATTATACTTAAAAATAGACAAATTAACACAAACAAGAACAAATTGTTAAACAACCTAGAATCAAGATATAAATAATCACGGTCCACATATTAACAATTATCTATTTGGAAAATTAACACATAACAAAATAATTTAAATACAAATGTAAACAAGTCAAGCCCAAGTTAAGGCCACACTCAAAATGTTTATGAAATGTATTCAAATACAACAGTAAAAATAAAACAACATAATAAACAAGATAAAATAGTAAAACAAAACACAAGAAGAAAGAGACAACAAAACACCAAGAAAATAAATAAAGATGTAAAAAAATAATAATAAAAAGAAGTAAAAGCACAACAAAACACTAATAAACAAAATAACCACATAACAAAACATGAATATAAACTAACGAATGAACAACAAAACACCAATAAAAATAAAAGAAGAGACAACAAAACATTAATAAAAATAAATGTAAACACAACAAAACAATAATAAAAATTAAATAAACACACACAAACAATGGTTAATCATAATTTTAGTGCAGACAGAAAACAAATTATTCATGCATGTGTAATAGAGGCATTATACTTTGCAATAGAGTGACCCCTAAGCTAATTGACAATGACACTAACACAATGAAAAAAGAATAATGGACACAAATTTACCCCCAAATGATAAGTAAACAATGACACAAAACAAATAGAAATTTCCCATAGCATATAGGATGTAATGGAACAATTAAAAAAATGGGGGTAAGAGAAGAAAAGGAAGGGGTAGCCGAGCTGACTTTAGATGCACAAGGCAAGTGGACACTACCTACCTGGTTCCATGGATGCAAGATCCAACATGAATTTCAATCCAAATGTAGTTCTCCCAAGAAATGGGATAGAAGAAAATGATGATGAAGAAAATATGATTTGTGTGTAGAGGAATATGGGAATGGTCTCATAAAATGGTGAGTGCATGAAAAAGAGAGTATGGTTTTAGGTTAAAATCACACTAAAAGATAAGAGACGAGTAGGTACAAATGAACTAAATTGGGAATTTAGAGTGTGTACTACATCTAAGGTTGAGAAAGGGAAAAAACTCATAAAATGGTGAGAGCATAAGAAAAACCAAGAGTGTAGGGATGGATATTGTTCAAATGAACAATGCACATTAAAGTCTCATAAAATGGTGAGAGAATATGATAAGAGAAAATAAGAATGGGGTAACTAAAGGACAATTGGTTACTTTTGAAATAGCTAGGAGTCCCCGAATCCTTAAGGCAAACAGAAAGGAAAGTATGATCGAGCTAACCCATTATACCTCATGTATCCAAATATTGCCTACATAGTCTATGCAGACCTTAGGCTGATGTAGTTCTCCCAAAAATGGGAGGAAAAAGACCAAGGGGGATCTACAAATAAATTGAATAAATGTTTGATGTTTTTATATCTCGCATGAAAATTCTAAGCCAATTTTCATGATTTTGTGATTTTTAAGGATTTTCTAGAATGTTTACAAATGTTTAAGGGTTTTCTACATGTCTAAACTCAGTGGAGAATTATGAGAGACTAAATGGTCTAACTCATAAAATGGTGAGAGCATCATTCAAGTTGCTCATAAAATAGTAAGAATATATAGGATTGGAATAAACAATGATTTAATGCAATGTTTTTGGTATTTGGCCATATCAATTTCTAATGTTTTTGTATTTTTTGGATAAGCAACAGAAACATAATAGTAAAAAAGGTACAGGGAACAACCTAGATAGGAAATGTAGTTCCATAAGTAAGAGTTTAAACAATAATTAATTTGACTACAATAGGGATTTATGAATATAAATAATGATACATGGAACTCATTGTATACACATAATATTTTCAAATTTTATTAATTATTGATGTTTCTCTCTTGTAGGAAACTATCGAGTTTGAATATCTATAAGTGCACAACTTAAGGGGTACACTGAGAAAGGGGTGGGTATACCATTAGTACTTCATAAGATTGTTTTCCCTTACTACCACTTGTTATCTACACACCCATCTCCTAAAAACATCTCCCTAAGCTTTGCCTCCTCTTTTGCACCCTCCTCTAGTCCTTTTACACCTTCATTAGCCTTTCTCGAGCCTAAAATATTTTTTGATAGTTTACATTACACTGTTGGCCCCATTAACCTTGTACTCTAATTTAAAAACTTATTTAGGGTCTAGGTCAGCCCCTGGCTGACCTAGACCAAGACCTAATTTTTTAATCAATAATGATAGAAGGTCGATTGGGTCAACCTTGTTGGCCTAAAATTTTAGAAAGGAATATGGTTAGATCCGAATATATAAACACATATATTTCATCATTTATTAGAGAAAATAATAAGAAGAGATATATATTACACATCTATTTATCCACTATTCTACTTGAAGAGTAAAGCTTAGGGTTTCATACTTTCTTTTGGAGATATGGATTTTGTCTTGTGGAGAAGTCTTTTAGATGCATTGATAGGTTGTGTAGCCTAGAAATGATTTATCCTTATCATATTTACATACCAAAATAACATCTTACAAATCACCTTAGCCAAGGAAGAGATTAAGGTGCAATGGGTTCACCTTCAAAGGTAAGTATTTCTAACTTTATTTCTTCTTTATAAGAGTAGATAGAAATGCATTTATACTTCTCTCCCATGCATTAGGATTTTGTATACATTGACGTGAGTATATGTCTTCTATGCATGTTTAATTTTAATGTTTATTAACCCTAATTTATGCCGCAAGATTTGGTGAGCACTAGATTAGACTTTACTTTACTTGTTATTAGTTTAGTGAATATGAAAACATAGGACATAGTTAGGGTTATTGTATGGTTTTTCTTGACTGGAGGCTTTGGAACCCTCCCTAGTGATATTATTTTGGTAAGAGATTCCTTGGATAGGTATAATGGATCCATCTTGGTTATGACCCTAAATATCTAATGTATCAACAATCAGAAGTATAAGTAAGATTTATCTTCTTCAAGCTAAGATTAATGTATAGATCAGTTACATTTCCTTTTTCAGTCATTCTAGTGAACCCGGCATGAATATAACCCTTTCAAGTTTTTTTTCACACCATCATTTTTTATCCTTTTATTATATTTTCCATATTTGTACTATTGTATCAAACCAGTCAGTATAGTTCTAATTTTTTTTACATAGGTTTAACACACAGTCACTTCAAAATGACATTGTTTTGCTGTGAAGGTCTTCATTAGCTACATGTTATTAGATCGAACAAGTCGACATAGTACTCTTATTCAATTCTAGATTAGCATACACTATTGAACAAGTAGAATTTGTTCGCTAATTATTTCTACCAGTATATAGGTAAAAAAATAATATCAAATAGGGTGACCCTATTCCTTATTCTTCTTTAGCATACAAGGTTTTATAGAACTTGATCGAACTAGTTGACCCAATTTACAAAATTTAAAAGAAATAATGAAGGCATTTTAGCATAAAACTTGAAATATTAATAATCTTCAAGCCTACCAAGGTTTATTTCTTTCCCCTCTCTATCATTTTAGTATTTATTTTAGTTTTATTTTTTACAAGTTAGCAATCTAAAAAACTGCAATCCTACAACTAACTAGGTCAACCTAGTCAACTTAGTTCTATAGTCTATCTTCTATCTGAGAGACATAGTCAACTTATTTGACTCTGTTATTAAAGACCTTGATTATACAAAACAACATTGACCCATTCAACTCTATTTTGTATTGTTTGCATATAATGTTACTTGAACCAACTCTATATTATTCACAATCAAGGAATTAACAATTATTTGCTAGTAATTAATTCATATTTCTTTTTCAGTTATTTGTGTGCTTAGAGTAACTCACGTAGTCTAAATAGGTACTTTTTAAAATTAACATTTTAGTTACATTATTTTAATATTTTTCACATACTACCAAATTACATAACTTCAAAATAAATTTAAACATTTGTCTTCCCAAGGCCTACCTACTTAGATTTCATCAACAAGGGGGGAGCCGACTTAGTTTTCTAGCCAAGTATAAATATGTGGTTAATGGTATATATTGGAAAAGCACCTAACACATTTATCACTATGAGATTGTGAAGTGAGGGGTTAGGCCCCAATACCAAGCCAATACCATTGCCAATACATATCCATTTCATCCCAAATGTCTTGAAACCATCCATAGACTAATTTTTAGTTCCCAATTTCATCCAACTCTCCTATCGCACTAAAATCAAAACTTTATAATAATCAAAATTATCTAATAACACTTAGAGTGACCAATTAGTCAGCTTTTAATTTTTATTTGATTGATTTCTCTTTGATCATTACATGTTATATTGAAAAAACTTGCATTAGCCAATGTTGGTGCAAGGTTTTGTGTTGTGTGCCCCAATCAGATCAATCACATTGATTTAATTATTTGTGTGTTTAATTTTATTCTTAATTTAATTATCTTGCAATAAATTTCCATATTTCATCACAATGTCATTCTAGTCAATACAGTCTATTACAAATTGTATTTTTCCCTCCTACTAGTAGTACACATTTGACCTATAGGACTTTGTCTTATTATTCACACTTTCAGTTCTTTGTCCAGTAGTACATATTCAACTTGCATGATTATGTATCCTTATCAACCAATTTTACCTCCTTGTCTATAATACAGAGTCAACCTAAATAAATATGTATTCTTCTCTTCTTTTTGGGTTATAAAACATAGTTGACATGCATGAATCTATATCCTTTTTGCTAACTTTGTCTTTGCATCATATTTTTCATTCTTAACCTTTGTCTCTCATCATGAACTTCATATTTGAGGACAACATAGAATTGAACACAACAAATATGATGAGATTTACCAATCCTAATAGGTTTTCCCATAAATAGCTTGTGGATCTTACTCTAGATGAAAGTAATGTACATGTGGCCACTCGTGCTCCAAATTATGGGACTCCTAATTCTTTTTTAATTTTACACCCTCTATTCTCCTTAGAAGATTATCCTAAATTAAAGTATACTCCAAAAATGCTTTTCTTTATTAATGAATTTCCTCAACATCAAGGAAAATACCCTTCCACTATTTACACCCTTATGATAAGTGGTCAAGAAGAAGAACCCCATTCACCTTTCCCCACATTCTCACACAGATCTGGGGGCAATAGTTTCTTTGCCTCTCAACCTCTTCCTTCTCTTTTGAACCCTTGTCATATTATGACCTCTTCTTCATTGATTTCCTCTACCTCCATGCCAAGTATCTCTACTACCATGGTAGGTTCAACATCTAAAAGGCCTTTTTCAAAACCTGCTCTTATCAATTCCTCCACTAGTGCATCCTTTGCTACCCATGGTAATCATGTCATTAGTGCTTCTTCTTCTAATCCTTCTACTAGTACATCTTTCACAACCCATACTAATCATGCTACTACTACCTCCTTTTCTAAAAATACCTCTCAAGCTACTAACAACATGCATGCCACTACTCATAGTGGTACCCAAGCCATTAATACCAATGCTAATGCTTCACATGCTACAAATACCACCACTCAAACCCTTCAATTCTTGTTGTAAACTCTTAACCAAATGAATTCTTTCCAAGATAATAATGACAACTTGATGATGCAAATGTAGAATCACCTTATTCATCTCTAAAATCACCCTCAACATGTTCCATTGGGAGTACACAACTAAAAATTGCCCCTACTTCCCCTTAGGGATTCCCATGGAAATCTTATTCCTCAACCACCTCTTGTTAACAAAATAATCAAACATCTTCAAAATTAACCTCTTACACCTCAAATTGCTAGCATAAATATAGGATATATCACCACTACCATTAGATACAATGGGTTAATTGATCCTACCTTACACTTAAAAACATTGGGAAATCTCTACAAAGATTAGGTCAAGTTAAACACTTTTACTGCTACCAAGCTCTTAATGAAACCCCTATCCAGAGATGATTTAGATTGGTATAACCAACTGAAATCTATTTTCATCACTATTTTGGAAGATCTACTTGATGCTCTAGTATAAGAATTTGAAATTAGTGACCTCTCTGAAAATACCTTGGCTCATTTTACTAATTTCAATCAACTTGAGATGGAAACTACACAATATTTCATCAAATGGTGGAAAACCTTGTCTAACAAGTGTGAACACAACATGGAGGATTATAACCTATTTCATCTATTCACCAATGCTCTCTATCCTAAGTTGAAATATTAGTTCTAGACTCTCTCTCTCCATGAACTTTATAAGAGGCCATTGACCAAGCCAAGCACCAAGATTTCCTCCCTCCTATGGGTACTTGCACGTTCATCAAAAATAAAAATAATTTTGCTACTAGTGATGGTATCACTGATTCCTATGATACCATTCATAATATTCAAGCTATTTTTCTTGACCATGCTTTCTAACAAGATTCCCCTCTAAACCACATCCCTAATCCTCAATTTTCTCCAACAAGCAACATCAATGTTCATAAGCCTTTATCATTATAAAAACTTCAAAATCATATACCAAGGCCTCTTTCATAAGAGCTTGATCCAACTCACCCCATGAAATCATGGTATGATCCAAATAAATTTTTTTGGTTTCAATTTGTCTAAGGTCACTCTCATGAGACTTGTCAGCAATTGCATAACTTAGATATGGATTTCCTCCTTGGTCCCAATTTCAACCATGATTCCCTCATTTGTAAATGTGAAAAAGCCTATGACATTACCTTCAAATCTCATGAAACACAAATTAAAAATAAAGCTTTGAACCATGAAATTCTTATTTGGACATTTACAAAGACCCTCTTCCAAACCACCAAGACAATAATGATAAGCCTACCCCTTCCACTAATAACATTGACAATTTTATAGACCCAACTCCTAAAGAGAATGTGGTCAACATGACTAATATGTAAAGAGTAGTTTCCTTCATTGATTTTCATCCCATCCACATGTCCCAATCATATTACACTTTCCATGTTATCCAATATTCTTCCCCAACTCACCTAATAGAGTTGGGGTAAGAGGACCTTATCTCTTTTGATGAACCAATTCCAACACCTCCATTGGATAACACCTCTCATCCCATTTATATAATTTATCAAACTTATTTACCCATCGCCAATGATATTTAACCTTCTAATACCACTTCTTTAAATACATCACAAACTAAACCTACATCAACTACCTCATCCTCTCACGATAATCAACCAATTTGTCCTCGTATTAAACTTACCACATTTTATCAACATAAATTTACATGTACTTTTTTTCCTCTTTTCGATGAACTCCTCCAACACTATGTCCCTCTATCTAATAATCACATCATGGGTTATGATGATTGGGATCTTATCATGGAGCTTACTAATCTCCTATCTCAAATTCCATTTATTGAACTCATGGAAACTTCTCCATGTCATCATAACTGCCTTATGCAAATCTTATTTGAAATGAACATCCTGCATCCTCCCCTAGCAAGACATGAAGCTACCTTATCTAGGTCAAAAGATAGAATCTTACAATAGTGTGAAGAGATGTCTTTACATGTTAATGAAATAATGGACACTTTTCTCTTCCTAAAATTCCATTGCTTCTATGATTCCAAAAGAGATTATGATTCATGTGAATGATCTTCCCCTCTTTATAAGCATCCAAATTGGTGACATCCGAGTCAAGTGTGCCTTGATTTATAAGGGTTTAGGTACTTGTGTTACCTCCCTCAACTTCATTAAAACCCTTGGTTAATCCAAATGTAATATTAAGTCCACATGCATCATGTGTCAAGGCTATGACTGAAGGTAAATGCCTCCCTTAGGTTGTGTGTGGCTCCTTATCATCATCCCACCTATCACTATTCGAGTGAAGGTTATGATATTTAATTTTCCTCTCTCCTATAATATATTGCTTAACAAGCCATAGAATCATTGCATGAGAGCTATCACCTATTATGCCTACCAATGTTTAAGTTCCCTCACAATGGTGTATTCTATCGGATTCAAGGTGACAATAACCCTTGAAATTTTGAACAATTCCAAGACTGTGGTGTATTCAAAATTCTAACCCTTAAACCCTTGTTGAGTGTTCCATTCTAAGAATCTCGACATTTTAATTTCCCTATCAACTCTACATGAGGTTACCATGGTCACCCTAAACTCATCAAGAATATACCACCTGACCTCTTAGATTATGATGATGATGAACTTGATGAGATCAACCTCAAGATAAAAACTTTTGATCTCTCTCCTCATCTCATTTCCCAACTTCCACCTTATCTAAAGTCATGTTCCCATCAAGCACCTAGTGATGATATACCCGTAGTCTTAACTAAGACTTGACACTCTATTCATCATGCCACCTTTGATGAGAAGGTCATCCACACTTACGTAATTATTCTTCATTCACCCAACTATGACAATGGTTATACCTTAGATGACCCATTTTTAGGAGTTCTTGTTCAAGCTCGAGATAGTGAGGTCCTTCATTATTATTATTTTTATTTCAGTATTTTCATTTATCTTATTGCATTCCATCTTATATAGTTCCTAATTTTAGCATTATTCCTCATAGGTTAGAGATGGTGGACACACCTCTAGTTTCCAAAGAACCTCTTAAGAGCATGCTTATGGATCATGCTATAACTGGTCCCTATCATTTTGATAGATACCAATATCCCTATATCCAGCTTACCCTTGAGATGTTTTCTACTATACTTAAACCCTCTATGTATCCTACTCCTCCCTTAGTTGAGCCTAGTTTGTATCTTATTCCCACTCTCCCTTTAGGTGAGTCTCTTCATAAGTTTGATCTTATTTCTCCTTCCATTGAGCTTCATATAATCTCTCCACCAACCTTGTCTCCCCTTGGTGATGGCCTACTTCCTTTATCGAAGCTTTCTCCTTTTTTAACCCAATGGGCTGATCATTTGTATTGTGACATTCATATATTCATTAGATTAGAGATTTTAAATTATACCAGCCTTCCCTGGCTACTACTTCCACTCCTTCTGTTAGTACACCCATAAAGTCTACTAACAAGCATATATGTTACTTCTACAACATAGATAATCATTCCTCTACTCATTGTCATAAGATTTAAAAATATATAGACACCTTGCATCCTACTCTTCCTCAACCTATAGACAAGGCTATACCTTCCACAAAAGTATTACCTAAATATACTCCCAAATATGGGGAGGTATATTATTTATAGCACCAATGCAGTACCCATCACACTGATCATTGCCACATCCTCTAGCAGCATCTCCAAGATCACCTTATGACCATTCATGCACCTATTATTCCTCCTCTCATAGGTCATCCATGTAATGAGGCTTCCCCTTCTTCCCTTATGGTTCCCCCACCTATGACCACTTCTTCCCTTGTGGTTCCTCCACCTGTGATACCTCCACCTATGGATCTTCCTTCACATGTGGCCCTTTCTCCATCGGTGACTCCTTCATGTCCCATAGATTCCACTCCTATTCCTTCTCTTGAGTATTTCATGCATGATGGAACTCATGATCATGATCCTTCAGGCAGGCCTTTATTTTATGTCGAGGAAATTTGATGAGAGTTATTTTACCAGTGTTCTCTGGAGATTGATGAGACCATCTTACAATTAGAGTCTAGCTTCATGGATATTTAACAGATGTTATGGATAATGTTTGTAGACAAATTTACCAGTATTTATGAACACATCATGGTGTTCCTTCAATTTCTTCTTCATTTTGGATTGAATGTGTGCTCCAAGTTTATATTTATCTACTTTATATCATTTGACATTGTGTCAAATTCTTATCTATCTTACATGGCTATTTATATCTTGCATTCTATGTTATCTATGGTGTCAGTTTCTTTCCTTGTGATATCTTATGGATTATTTTTATGACTACATGATTTTTCTCTTTATGAGATCATATATTTCTATGGTTGTCTTATTTCTTTCTCATGATTATTTTATACCTTATATCTATAACATGGATAATCATTATTGTGACTTGGTTATACAAACCTTTCACCCCTTAGTCCTCCTTATTTACCATGTGATTAGTTAGAAAATAAGGCATCTCATTATAATATCATTTTACCAGTCCATCTTAGATCTCCCTTTATTCCCCTTATTTCCTTTCACAAACTAAGCATACAAATGGTTGAAACTTGAGATAACATGTTGGTTCATAGGTAAACCCAAGTGTTTTAGTTAGTCATGTCATTGGATACTTAGCTTCCTTTAAGCCAAAGTCTAAATATAATTTGTGTGTATCACTCTCATGATTGGTCATTCCAAATCTGTATGGAGGAGGAATCTTAAAAGCCATACAAAAATTAAAATCCAAATCATTTTAACAAAAGGCAATGATACAAAAGGCAAACATTAAAAATTTCAGAAGTCAAATCACACTAAAAGATGTGATTCAAAGCACATCTCCTTTTTTTAATCAAAGATCAAACTCCATAGTTGACCTTATAATAGAGTCAAAGTCTATTGGGGTGTGGTATGTGATTGGGAAAGGAGAATTAAAAAATATTTTAGTGCTACTTACTTTCTCACACAAGTACCTAATCTTCACAGTAGATTGACAGATCTATAAGAGGTCCTAAGGAATGGGGAACACATTATGGGAATGTAGGTCCATTTTAATTTTTTTGTTCAAACAACCAACATGATTTAATACTTATATAGTTGTGTGCTTACTATGCACTAGTATCCTTTATATATTGATGGTCACTAGTCACTTAGTATCTTTCTATGTCATTAATGTGCCTCATGTTTCCTAAGTTTTTCTCATAAATTCCTATGTTATGATTTTTACATTCTCTCTTTCATTTCCCACCATCTTAATATTTTCCCTTGAGAAATATTATTTTTTTCACCGATCACTCCCCCTAGGGATTCCATTTGTGAGTTGTAGTGTAAGACCTTGGATAGGACTAGGCCTTCCTCACAAATTACCAAATTACCATTTCGAAAATCCTATCTAACATATTTTCCCCTTTGTTTCCACCTCATTAGTGTTCCCTTTTTGAGTTACAGTGTAAGACCATGGATATGACCTGGCCTTCCTCATAAAATATTCCAATACGCAAGTCACAATGAAATTACATGTGTCAAATTTTGAGATAAGTTGTGATTGATCATGAGTTACACCCCATTGACATGCTTCCCATCTTGATATAGTATATTTTATGATTACTTATTTAAGATTTCATCTTTTATCTACTTATTTTCTGATTTCATGTAAGAAGATAACTATTTTTCTTAAGTTTTTCATACTTCCAAGCTTGAATTAGGGTGATCAATTTAAGTTCATTTTTCCAATTTTGTTTCTCTTTTATACTTTCTAATGTGATTTAGTATGATTGATTGACTTAATTATTTTATTTTTAGACCATTTTGTTTTCTTGTACTTTCCATTTTATTACATTAATTTCATACTTCCTAATGTGATATAGTTTGATTTTACTTGTTTTAATTTGGTTCAAATATTTTAAATGGTTTAAAAACACTTTGTTGTCCTTCTTACCATCTTTGGCTTATTATACTTAGTCATATTTTGTTATTACACATTTCTCTTTGTGATATAGTGTGTAGTGTATTTGTTTTGATTACTTATACTTTTCCAAGTCACTTTTTCTTTTTTCTTTTTAACCATGCATGTGTATCACATAATGGTAGAAAATAAAACACTCCACATGTATTTCCCATAGCATATACAACAAAATAAAAATACATGTGCTTGAAATAAATATATCCATGTATCAACTCCATAACCAAATACAACTCATGAGATCAAATCCAACTATCAAAATCAATATTTATATATATCTTGTGTTTTATACAAGGCAAAACATATAAAATACATATCTCCATCTCTATGGTTGGGATCTATCATGCATATCCTATGGCATAGACATACTACCCATAAATGATTAAGACTATCCCCTCTACATGGTAAGATATAATGAAGCAGTCTAGGATCTCAATCCTGCTACCTGTCTCTGTAGGTTGGCCACCTAGGCCTATACCCATCCAATTTAGACCATGGTAGCCATGCACATTGCTCTTTCCTAAGCCAAGGCCTTCTAGGTATATGCCTCTCCCACTCCCATCCCTATCAGTGGATAAAATCCATCCCCATGTGTTTGCAACTACCTCACATCCTCCCCCACTAGTCTAAACTAATCTACCTAGGTTGGGGTAGAAAGTACCATAAGATCATCCAACATGGTGGGGTCATATGGTGTTAGCACCCCATCCAAAATCTCATGGTGCATACCCATCACCAAGGATCCCTATATGACCTCCTCTATCTTCAAATATATAAAACCAAAACCAAATAGATATTAGATCACATATACATCTCAATATATATATATATATTATATAATCACATGCAACTAATATTCTATATCAAAGCTTAAAATTACAACATTTCTCACCAATCCTGATGTCATCAACCACCATCTCTCTATCTTCTCATCCCCTGAGCACCTAATATATAGGTCACCTCCCCACCAGTGAAAATCTAGGAGTCACCACTCATGCACATCATGACCCTCTTTGAAGAGGCACCTTTATCAATTAGCTCTATCTTGGATTGATTATTGGGTCCTCTTATGCTACTACCCTCACTTGAGCTCACTCTCACTGGTGGTGTCACCATCTATGGTGTAGCTAAGGTGGTCATTGCTTCTCCTATTATGATGCCTATTATGGTGCCTATTGTACCCTTGTATCCACATCCATATCCTTTCCTCCTCTAACCACCTACTGCCATTCTTGATTAGTGCATGGTCTCACATGCCATAGACTAATTACATGTCTTCCAACTGGTACTCCTCTTCCTCCTCTCCCCATTGGATCTCTAGAATGTCATGCCCAAAAATTAGGCACTACTAGAGGCACCATTGGGTGTGGGATTCTAAAATTACCTGATAATTATGCCATCAGTTAGAGTTCTATCCACTAGGTATAGTGGCCCATGATCTACAACCAATTTAGCCTTGTTTCCATGATCAACCAACTAGGCCAAATAATAAAAATATGTGTGTAAGGTTTCCATATGATCTACCCTCCTATGATCATCTATAAAGATGGTAAATGGGGTGTGGTTCATGTTACTTGTCCCCATGGTCTTCTACCTTCTGGATAGCATCTCATATGTATTATTCATGAGCTAGACCTAGATGATAGACCCAAATTCATATAGTGCTCCTTAATCCAAAATAAATTGACACAAGGCTATTACATATAGCAGAACCTTACCATCCAACTTGTGACACAACACTCATACTATCACAAGTCTAATCATGGCCTTATGGATGTCTATAATCTATATGATATACACATCAAATAAGTTGACCCACAAACCTCGGTATATCCTATTTGAGCACGTCACTCACTTGGCTAAGACTCTTCTCTCATTAAGATCATTTGGTGTCCTTATGATCATTAGTGTCCCTTCTATCTATAGTCCAAGTAAAACATGGATATCCTCTAGTGTGATACCCACCTCTATGGTATCTCCATCCAACACCCATAAAAATGTGTTATCAAATTATTCACATGCTTCAAGGAACATGATAATGAGATCAACACCTAGTGAGATGCACCTCATCTCCATAATACCTCCAAATTCTAGTGCAACTAGCCACACTTTATCCATGTTCATCAATCACTCCAGTAGATCTAGTAGCCATGACACATCTAATAGTTTCTGATACCTCTGACGTATCTACAACTATAAAATAATAAAGGATATATCAGATCTCCATGTCATTAATAATCAAAATACATTCTTAAAAAAATTCACATAACTCAGTTGGTTTGATTTAGTTTTTCCATTTTCTACAGAATCAGCCTTGTACTTTCTTTGGGATACTACATTATCCCTATCCAATTCCTACTGAATTGACCTATCCAATACTAGATCATCCACCTTCTTTCCTTGTGATACTATGTCAACCATATTGAATAGACTAAGTTGGCCCACTGGTACATAGTTGGCACCCTTTTAGACAACTAAATTGACCCACTACTACATAATCGGCCTTATCATTATCCCTCACCTTACAGACTAAGTTGATGAGGTTGACTCTATTCTTCCACAATGATGAATTTTTTTCCATTTACCATAAATGCCTTGGGCATTTATTACTCTGACTCCTTCCTACCCAATACCCCATTATACCCCTAGTGTACCTAAAAATTTTATAGGGTTCATTTCGGTGCCTAGATCTTGCCTACCAATCAATTTTCTATATTTATCTCAATTTTAAATCAAATTATTCAAAAATTTGAAATTTCTAGTTACTTACATGTAATACACTAATTGTGGTTGTTCTGCATCCTACCTATATCAGTTGTCATCTCCTCATCATGATGTCTCTTTGGTCTCTGAATAGGTCTCTCAGAGCTCTATATTTTAGAATAGTAAAAATATTAAATGAATTATTTTTCACCCAATTTATATTTACTATTTAAAATTATTTACCTTTCAAATATTTATCACTAGATTATATATTTTGATCATAACTTTATTTCTACTAGCTCTTTTTCTAAACCATAAAATGCTCTAAAATCCTAACATCGTAGAGAATATTTTCACCTATTATATGTCTATGTTGCAAAATTTTTGGTTTTTTGCTCTTTTTTGCTAATCTCTATAGGTTTGAATAATGTTTCCTACATTGGACACCTTTACCATTTCTTACATCTCCTTATTTATCTACAACACTAAGGTAAGTAAAGGTATGTGTTTTTCAATTATGTCCTTTCATTTATCTTAATTACTCCTTATTGCAATTTTTTTAGCTTCAACATTGTGTGTTGTTATGTTCTTTTCCTAAAACACCATCTTGTGTTTCACCTACATGAAATGTGATTAGATTCAAGTGGGGCATATGTATACACTTAATATTTTGAAACTTTATCAATTACTGATCCTTTATCTCTTACAGGAACCCATGAGTCTCAATCTCTCTGAGTGCATGCATTAAGGTGTGTACTGAGAAATGGGTAGGTGGACTGTTAGTGCTTTACATTTTTGTTGTCCCTTACTACCACTTGATATATAAACACCTATCTCATAAAAACATTTACCTAAGCTTTGCCTCCTTTTTTTCACCCTCCTCTAGTCATTTTATGCCTTCACTATCCCTTCCCTAGCCTAAAATACTTTTTGATAGTTTACATTACATTGTCAACCCCATCAACCTTGTAATCTAATTGAAAAACTTATTTAGGTTCTAGGTCAACCCCTGAAAAACCTAGATTAAGGCCTAATTTATTTTTGTCAATAACGATACAAGTTTGATTGGGTTAACCTTATTGGCCTAAACATATCCTATATTAGAGGATTTGGAACCCTCCCTAGTGATATTATTATGGTAACTTATCCCTTGGCTAAGTCTAGTGGATCCATCTTGGTCATGAACTTAGATATCTAATATATCAACAATCAAAAGTATAAGTAGGATTTATCTTCTCTGAGTTAGGATTGATTTATAGATCAGTTGCATTTCTCTTTACATACACTCACTAGGTGAGGATATGCACATCCAATAGTATGAGTCCTAATAATATCTAAAACTGACTACAATAGCCTAATAATTAAAGTTGGATATAAACAATGGTACAAAAAATCATTTAGCTGAGGAGTTGCACATCCATAAATAAGCAATGGCTAAACCAACTACAATAATCTATGTGATCTTGTAAAGTTGATGATGACTACCAAGTAACATCAAAATAAGAATATAACATTATGCAATGGTAAAGAAAACTAAGGAACCATCTAGTAGGCAAAAACCCTATGCTGACATACCCTCATACACATGTTTATAAAAGAGGTTGAAAGATACTATTTGGGTTGAATTACATTATAGAATGGGTGTTGAATGTGTCCAAAATGTCTGTGAATCATAATCAGGATCATAATTGGTATTTGGTAAAATGGTCTAGGGTTGAAATGATCCATAATGAAAATAAAACTAGTTTAGTGGAATATAAACAATCTAACAATTTAGGGTTATAATGGTCTAAAAGAAAATGGTATAGGGTAGGGTGATTACAATAGTCCAGAGTGGAATAGAACAAATTTCAATGGTCCAGGGCTATAATGGCCTAGGGTAGTGTGGTTGTAATGTTCCATAGGTATAATAGTCTAGAGGATATAACATTCTAAAGCTATAATAGTCCAAAATGAAATGGTACAAGGTTACAAGTATAATGGTGGAATAAATGACTTTGGAACAAGTTGCCCCCAAGTAAGGGCTCTTGTAGATAATGGTTCATAAAATGTTTTCAAGTGTATAACCACTTGAGATGTATAATATTCATAGGTTATGGGATCTCTTCACCATTTGGAGTATCCAAACTATATGCCTCCAATCCATAATTTGTTGTAATTATGTATGGGCCCAACTAATTAGGTTATAAATTACCCTTCTTACATTAAACATTAGTATTATTTTGGTTTTCATTCAAGACCAAGTTGCCAACTTCAAACTCCAAAGGTAAATGTACTTATTATAGCTACGATGCAATTGGTTTTGATATTCTCTCAAATTATCTAGGGCAACCAAATGCTTGCCATCAAGGAGTTCCAGTTCTTGCAACCTAGAAACTCTATAATCTTCATAATCCATAATGTTATCCAAGGATACCCACAATGAAAGTAGTGTTGACACTTGGAGTTGCACCTTTGAGAAGATGCTCATCTCTCCTCATCTAAGTGGCATAATGGAATCATCTCTCTTGATATGTGTGATAATTTTATTGAGATGAATCTCTAGATTAGGGGCTATCTCCCCTTGATGGATCATTTAGGCTCATATTCCTACTACTAACAACCTGGACAATGAAAAGGGTTAAAATAAATAGAATTTAAACCTATTTTATTGGGGGTGATGCACCAAATATTTGCTCTACTCATACCTTGAACATACACTTGTAACAAGGACAAGTTACATATACACTTCACTCAATATCAATTCTCTCTCTCACACATTAGTGTTTCAACATGGGCTCTAGGAGATGGAAAATATTTAAAAAGACTTAAGAAATAGGCATTCCAAGACACTCTATTGAATTAGATATTCACTGTATTTACAATCTCTTTAGACACTTCTTATTGAACTGCAAGAAGGAAATCACAATACACCAGGTACTAATGGAATTAACATGTGAAGGTAAATAGAAATTAAACTTACACAAGACTAATACCAAGCATGTACACTTAATGCACTCTTTGAATGAGGTAAAACACTTGTCTTTATTCATTCAAAGTAAAATTTTGGTAGGGCTTCACCATACCAAACAAAGAGATCCCCCAATGAGCCAAGAGAATCTATATTTATAGCCTTTGGGAGGGAGGTCATGTAAAGGGAGTCCAAGAGTCACTTAGAAATGTGTCATCTTAAAAGAATCAATTATATTTTCATGTGGGAGAGAAGTGGGTAAACTATGCCATGTCATTGAATGGATCAGTTACAATGAGTTATAACTGAACCACAAGCATTAGTTACATTTATTACAATTGAACCAAATCCTCAATTATATTTTTCTTTCTAGTATCTCTATTCCTCACCTTCAGGTTCCTACTGATCCTTTCTCTTAAACTCCAACAACTAGTTTTTGTAGTCTAAAATTGATGTTTTGTAGGCTATCACTCTTTAAGCATTTTCTTTAGACATTTTTCCTATAGTCATTTTTTGTTTGACCTTTTGCTTCTTTTGTATCAGACAAGTTTTATAAAATAATTCCTCAGATAATCTTTTTGAAATAATTATTTCAAAATTTTTGTTTGGCCCTTTTGGTTATTTAAAATGACCCTTCGGTAAAGTGAAAAAGGCCCTTTTTGAAATGAACATACCCTTAAACATCTTGCAAGTGACCCTCCAAAAGATTTGAAAGTGTCCTTCAAATTTTGGAAATGATCTTTTGAAAGGAAAAAATACCCTTAGCATTTTTTGACATGGTCCACCTTTCCATGGAAACAATCTTTCAGACTTTTTGAAAATTTTCCTTTGGGAAAGTTGAAATGCCCTTCAGACTTTCTAAAAAGTACCTTTCAGCCTTCTTGAAAATGACCCTCCAAAAAAATTGGAATGTCCTTTAGGAAAGTTTAAAGTGTCCTTTATCTCGAAAAATTCATTTGGAAAAGTTGAAACATACCCTTCAAAAAATTTGTCACATACCCTTCAAAAAAATTGCAAGTGTCCTTTCGGAAAAAATTCAAGTGACCTTTAGGAAAAATTAAAGTGACCATTCAGAAGATTTGTAAGTGTCCAATTTCTAAAGAAAATACCCTTTCAGAAAGTTGCAACATACCCTTCAAAAAATTTGCCTCAGACGATTTTTCTAAAAGAATTCCACCGAATGAAAAGTCCAAAAAATAATCCTTCAGTAAAATTACTTTGAACAATTTGTCCAAAAGAATTATGACACTTAAAAAAAAACCCAAAAATAAGATTTTTGAAAGAATTAACATTATCAAAATACCAAAAAAAATCTTCCAAAAGAATTAGACTTGTAAATTTTTTGTGGCTTGTATAGAACACTTCCTCCGAAGAAAAGCTAAGTACTGGACCTGACCAAAAATAATGACTTAGATGATTTTTTCAAATAGGAGTGCCCACTTTTGGCCTAAAAGGCCAAAATTTGGTCAACAGGTAGCTCAACCTCAACCAAAATAATAACATCTATTCCATAAACCATGGAATATGGAGTGGCTCCTATGGGGTTCAATGACTAGTGCGATAAGCCTAGAAGGCAAGATAAAATTGTAAGTGCCAATTAAGACTAGTGTCATTGAAAATATTCTTTAGGATTGTGACAATAGTTTTATTAGATGCCTCAGCTTGACTATTGCCTTGCAAGTTATATGGTGTGGACTTATTATGTTTGATTTTGAACATAGTGTAAGGAGATTTAACATCTCTATTTACAAATGATCTGCCATTATCAGATATAATATGGGTTGGGATACCACATTGATAGATGATATGCTAATGGATAAATTTAGAAATTTACTTCTTGGTGATGTGAGTGAGAGGAACGGCCTCAATCTAATTATTAAAATACTTGTTATCATTGATAATGTGTTTATGTCCATTAGAAGAGGTTGGGTTTATTTTCCTGACAAGATCAAAACTCTATATAGAGAATGACCATGGTGTTTTGATCGACTATAGTAGTAAGGAAAGTGTGTGTATCAAATTACCATGTTGTTGGAAAGCAATAAACTTATTGACATAATCACAAGCATATATTTCCATTTTAGGCTAGTAATATCATGTTCTGAGGAGTTTCTCGGCTAAGACTACATTGCTAGTGTGGGCCCTACACATTCCTTCATGGACCTCCTTAAGTGCTAACATTGATTCTCATGAAGATATCCAATAAATGATTTAATCATAGACTTTATGATAAAAGTGTGTTCTTAAGGAGGGTATAATAGGCTAGGTAATGGAGGAAGATTTTTTGGCAATTGTGTGAAAGGTTAGGAGGAAAGACTTGGTTATGGAAATAGTTATAAATGTCTTGGAACCAAGGGAGTTCAAGTGGGAGATTAGGAACACTAATTATGCAAACCCTCTCTGAATCTATAAATATATAAGTAGGTTGTAGAAGATTCTTAATGAGAAATTGATACTCTATGACACTACCAGTAATTTACACCATGGACCCAATTGTTGCCATTACATTAGATAATATATTATTGTCCCATGACACCTATTCAAACTATAGGGACTTGAAGTGGGAATTGATAATGTATTTTTAGGGTACAAGCTTATCATCTCAAGTTTGATATTGGTTTTTAGTCTAATTAATGATAAATTAAGAATCCCCATAGACCACTAACTATTGTATTTCCCACTGTATTGAAAGACAAAATCTTATAATAAGAGATTCATACTTGGCCATATATTGGTATAATTGAAGTTGATATGAAAATCCTTGAGAATGAGGTCCCCTTGTGGTATGACCAATAAAATACCAGAACCAAAACCATGGGATGTAAAAGAGACATAAAAGTATAACTTCCACTATTTAGGTTCCTAATCCACTTCTATCACCATGATAGAATCATCTAGGAAATCAAATGTGAGAGGTTGAGTATCTATAATAAGATCTTCTACAAGTTGATCTACAATGACTTGCCCATTAATAGTCTTTTGGTTTTGGTACTCAACATCAATTTCACTCAATATCATGACCCATTTATCCATGTGTCTTGTAAGATTTGCCTTGGATAATAAATATTTTAGAGTCTCCACTTTAGTAATAACAATAGTTTTATTATTCAACATGTAGTGTCATAGATTTTGGGAAATGAACACCATTGCTAAAAAAACCTTCTCAATAGGCATATAATTATGTTCATATGCCAAAAGTGTCTAGCTCAAATAATAGACTACATGTCCTTTTCCTTGTTCAACATGTTGGGTCAAAAGTGCCCCTAGTACATGTTATATGGCTGAGATATAAAGGAATAATGGTTGTCCAGGTATTGGTAGTCTCAAAACTGGTAGATTGGCTAAGTATGTTTTGAGATTCACAAATGCTCGTTGACACTAAATATCCTATTGAAAAGTGACCCCATTTTTTAATAGGTGTGTGAAAGGATGACACTTATCATCCAGTTGTGAAATAAACTTGTGAATAGATTGAATCTTTCCTTGCAGGCTATAGAGTTGTTTCAAATTAGAAGGTGGAGGTATTTCTATGATAGCCTTGACCTTAGCAGGATCCACCTCAATCCCTCTTTGTGATACAATAATTTTACATTAAAATATGTGTAAACATAAATGGTAAACTTGAATCTTACATACATTCAACCTAGAGTCTAAAAAACCCCTATTCCCTTAGGGTTTGATCCCTTTATTCAAATCTATATTTTAGATTTGCTTATCATATTAGAGTTTCATTCAACCTTTCCAATATTATGGTTTAATTCTCTTTGTATTTAATTTTATTTATTATAATCATAGTTTAAATTAATTAAATGAATTTGAAATATTTATCTTTGTTAGATGCTAAAATGGAAAATGTGAATGTTTCAAATGATGAAAAGCTTAATCAATGCATTGTTCAATCTTTAAAAGCATATTTTATTGAAAATCCTAGTCTCATCCATGAAATTATACATATGGATTAAGATATAAAGAATTAAAGTGTAAATTCCCTTAAGGTTTGTCATAATATTCCTTCAAATTTTCAACCCATGAGGAATAATTACCTATGGCTATTATCAACAAAAAAATTCATCCATTAAATAAACCCCTTAAGGACCTAAACATACCTTCACAAGGTTTTTTACCCTAATGCATGCATTGGGTCCTTGGAAGAAAAAGTACATCATATTTATTTAAAGATCATTGAATACTAAGCTTAGGTTTATTCTAATGCTATACATGGAATCCCATTAAATCCCTGTCTTACCATTGTTGTGCAATTTCAAAATGCTTAAATTTTTATTATTTTATGGGAATAATAATACTTATTTTCATCTTAAATACTTTGTGGATTTATTAATAATTATAACACCAATGATATAATTTGTCTTAAAACATTCCTAAAATTCTAACATGTCAACCTTTAGATTTTTTTCATCATCTTCCTAATAACTCTTTACATACATAACTTGAGCTAGAAAAAACATTTTTAACACAATACATCTGAAATAATAGACCAAAGGCAACATTTGAGCATCTTCCTTCTCTTCATTAGGGAAAATATAAACCAATTAATGATAACATATTTGAGATACCAACAAATGGACTTAGAAATTTTTTTTTTTCATAGAGGCCTTATAATTCCTCTCAAAGATAAATTTGTTTCAAGTATTGTATGCTTCATTTGATATACCAATGAAATTACTTAGAAAAAAACACATTATTTTGAGAGGCCTTATATTTCATCTCAAATTAAAATCACATTATCATACTTGAGACTTTTTTAAATGTCTTTGTTGTGAGGCTATATCACTAGAAAATGATTTTACATATTCTTAAGAGGATAATTGTGTTGATAAAAAACCTATTTATATTTTCATAGTTAAAAACCATGTGTATCAAAATATTTTATCTATATCATGGGCTAAAAATAAAAAAACACCTACGTCTAGTCCTACACCTTTCCTAATTGGAACATGATAGTTATTTACGCTTTTCAATTCTCAAAGTGTAATCATAAAAAACATGTTACAAAGGAATTTAATCACATTACCTCCCATTCATCTTGTATATTATTCACATAATTTATATAAGGCTAAATGCATTGTGATTATCATAGGATCTATGGGAATTCAACAAATAGAGCCCTCTATTTGAAATATAAAATCAATAACCTTATTGATAAAGGTCACATTGAGATTCAAACACATCTTATTGACATTTAAACATCTCCTACAAAAGAGGAATATACTTCATAAGTTGTGTCATATCTTTCAAAAGATGAACCTACTCTAAAAGTTATGACATATACTATAAAATATAAACTCACTACAATGAATACACCATCTCCTACAAAAGAGTCACCTAAAGAAGCATTACATAAAGTATGTTTGCCTAAGAATTAAATTCATAAATGTGTACCTAAAATGACTAATACAACAAATAAGGGTTATAATATACTAAATGAATTATGTTTTAACCTTTTAACCTCTAATTATTAGTCCTCACATAAATTTTAATCATTAAAAAACATCATAGTTATTAATACTTGTGACATAAATGTATGTAGCATGTCCTTGTTTAAATATCTTAGATATTGAATCAAACACTTGACTAATAATGATTTACTTTAACCACTCACAATGGGAAGCATATGGTGACCTATGACCCTTGGTACTAAATCTTGTCTTACCCTACTTCACATCAACCCTTATTTTCCCCAATACAATTCAATATTAGGAAACTATTGGATAAGATCAATGAATTCAACATTGGACAAATCTCACAATCATATCACATTTTATTTACAAGGTAAACCTATTTCTATTTCTTGAAATGAAATGATTGAAAGTGAATAATAGCCTACCTTAGAGGATACATATACACATCAACATGTTACTATCCAAGCAAAAAATAAATATAGTGAGATAGAATAACCAAAAAATCTAATTCACCACCAAAGCATTGGAAATTTGGTTATGCTTATCCTATCACTACCAAAAGTGATGATTGGAATAATATTTTTCAAATAGTAAGATCAAATAATGACTTTTATAATAATTATATATCTTAATTATATAATTATTGTGATGTATATCCACTCATTATTCATAATGGATATCCATTATGGTGTATATAAAACTTATCTTGAAAGCTACATGAGTTTGACAATATCATTGAATATGTCCATCACCTAATTTTTATGAATTTTAATGCACACATATATTAAAAATATATGAATTTATTATTTCACAAATGTTTTTCATATGTAAAACATGCTTCCAAATTACTTCAAAACTATCAAAACACAAATTCATTTTACCAATACAACACGTCTTGAGCCATAAAACTTAGAAGAGTAAAATAAAAACCATAGAATTTAAAAATACATATAATTCAATACATCACAAAAAAAAATCATAATATATATTATCAAATGAAAGATCCAAATACATATATCAAAATTAGGGTATTACAAACCATAAAAATAAACTATATCAACACCTTCTCTAAGGTGGAGGAGAGTGGGCACTCCCACTCTCCTCCCTAGATCTGGATTAGAAATCAATAATAGTACTACTCTCACCCCTCTCAAGTTTAGGAATCTCAATGATTTTTGAAATATTGATCTACCCATTACACTCACTCCAACTAAAATATATCATGTCATCACCTCTCTTGAGTGCCAAAGTTTCCCATGTACATATATGATCATCTCCAAACTAGGCTATCTCATTAATGAATGCTATGATAAAGCTAGTAAGGGGTTTCATGGTAATTGGTGAAAATATATACTAGTATTATGTTGTAAACAAGCTTATAAATCATCATTCACTTATTGATACTTTAAATATACAACCAAAATATATCCAAGGGACATGTATAGTACTTAGCAATGACAATAAAATTCTCAAATGGACTTCCCATCGTAGGAACCTCACATGTCAACACTCATGTCACACTATCAACAATATTAATCCACGTAAGTGATACTAAAAATCAACAAGCACACAAATCACCATTCACATATATTATATTAAAAAAATCTAATACAAATCAAAAAGTGACACCATTTTAGTTGAATACTCAAAAGGATGATCAGGGGCCACTTGTGCATTAGAACCTACATCTAGAATAGGCCCACCTTTGACTAAAATACCCCATCATGAACATCATGTACTCTATAAAGAACATTGTTCATTACTCCTTGTAGGTCTATAAAAACCACCTTGATCACCATTAATGGAAGCAACTTTTACATTTATAAATATGGGTAGTACCTTAGCTCCGTGTCATCATCCTGCCAACACAATCCAACTAGCACTGGATAATATATCACTTCATCACCATCATAATATAATTAAAAATCTAAATGTAATCAATCAAAAATTAGAAATTGAAAATTATTTTAAAAAATAGAAATCAAAAGGCCTTTTTTTCAAATGCACTTAATTATATTTAACATCTAATGTTCAAAAAAACATTATTCACATATTCATTAGACCTATTTTCGGTAACAAAAATCCTATACAAATAATTGGATGACATTTCAGGATTACCATATTTACTCAAGATATTACATTGACATATGTTATATTTTATTTGGAAATATTTATTTTTACCAATCACACCATTTTACAACTTTATGAAGCATTGCATGATATTTAACAATCTATGCAATAAATGCCTAACCTTAGTATTAAGTGAATATAAAAAGCTAAATTATCAAAAAAAACACATTTGATTTCCATCATGTAATGACATTTTTTTCTTATTATAGAGACTGATATATGATTTTTTTTTGCTATGCAATAACATATGCAGTCATGATATTAGGTTGATTTCCATTACTTTCTTTTATGAAAACAAAACAATGATTTATCATGGTATCCTTAGTTTTTATCACAAGAGTCTTATTGATCATATCTATTCAAATATATACCTATGGGGGAATGGTACCCATATTTTAAACACCTATACATTTTTTACTTACCGATGAAATATTTTTTAGGGCTCTTCGACACATCAATCTCATGGATTGCACATCTTAAGGAATGCACTCAGAAAGGGGTGACATCGGTTCCTGGTGCTTTGTGAGAGATATCCATATTATATAATGAATTAAAATCTATTTATCCTCCTCCAAGTTTTTTTCCATTCATTCCTTTTATTTTTCTTAGTATTTTTACTTTTCCTAGTTAAATTGATCCTAATTGATCTAGTTTTGTATATATTTCCATGTATTTCCATCTAGATCATCATGGTTGATCTAGTATAATGTTTTTTTTTACTTTTCCTAATAAATTGATCTTATCTATTTATTTCACCCATATTATAATTAAATTAATCCTAATCAATTTTTTTTTCATATTATACTAGATCGACATGGCCGAATGAATATCTTATTGTTTCTGATTCATTATACGAAATCGATTTAGATCAATTCTATCATAATTTTAGTTAGTAAATTTTAAGACTTTAAAAAGTATTTATAATGTTCCTAAATATATTTTTTATATGATAACAACACTCATATTCCTTGTTTACACATGAAAACTCTGCTCTAAGTATATAGGAGGAATTAAGATATAGGATCTTATTCTTATGAAGGTCTAGTCTTGTCAAGGTTTTTAAAGTTTAATAAAAGGAAGATGAAAATGAACAAAAGAGTTTAACCTTAGTATTTATAGTCTTAAATTAAGGATCCTTAGGTATTCATCCTTTCCATTTGAGGTATTCATCTAAAACATCTCTTGCAAAGTGTCACTAGAGCCAAGGGGGAGATTGATGTGCTAAAAGTCCTACTCAAGGTAAGTATCCATATCCTTAACCTCTTTACTTTATTTAATTTAGTGGATAGATATAGTATACATATTGTTAAATTATTATTTTTTTAAAACTTATTCCTCACCTATATTATCCTAGTATAGGTTATCTAAGCTTGTGGATATGTCCATAGTTAGATTTCCTTTATCCATGCTTAGGTAAGTTTTGACTACCTTTGTATGTAGCTACAACCATTATAGCCATTTGGAATTATTATCTTATTATTTTAGATCATTACCATATTTTATATAGGTTTCTTTTATTTATTAGTTCTTTGCGTGCAATTTCTTTATTTTATCCTTGATATCCCCCATACAAATAACACTTGCTCATAGACTTTTCACCCCTTCGTAACACAACTTATTATATGTAATTGGTCCTAATATGGTCTTACCTATTTCCTATATTATTGGATGTTTATGTTTTTACCCTAATTTATATCAAACAACACATTTTATTTCCCTTACATAATGACAAACAAATTATGAAACTTGTATACCATCTGTTTCTAGTTTGTACCAATATATGCATTCAATACATTAGGTAAATTGCCATAACTTTATTTTACAAAAACATGACAATAATTTATCATGGTACCCATAGTTTCTATCACATTATCCTAATTGATCATATCTATTCACATATATACTTATGGAGGCATGTGATGAATCCAAAAAGCATAGTAAAGCCAAAACATATACAATTAAATGAACAATTCTAAAGTAATAGAGAAAAATATATCATATTTTTTTGTTATCACTTCAAAAAAATACACAAGAGTCTTTGAACAACTCACAATAAGAATATAGGTTTGTCATACACAACTAAAAATTATAATAAAAGTAAAAATCTACATAGATTTAACCGAACTTACTATTTTTAACAACTAAAAGTTTTAGTAAAATTTGCATGCAAGCTTGGATGGGCTTAATAATTGTCCCTTATTATTTACATGTCTAAAAAAATATAAAGGGTGTGTTTTAACTCAAGCTCACACCAGTTACAAAAAGATAAAAACTTTTTTCAAAATACTAAAAAATAAATTAAAATGTAATTTTGGCCTATAAACGGTTAATTTCAACCCTAAAAATTTGTTGAAATGGATGTTAAGAAACTAACACAAATTATGGAAACTTAGAGATATTTGAAATCTTAAATTTAAAAAAAAAGGCTCAAATGGGTTCTCAAATCAAAATTTATGGCCTCCATAAGATAGAATTTCAAATCATTATGGTACCCATAATTCATACCACATGAGCTTTATTGATCATATATATCTATTTAATGTGTTATTTTTTATTTAAAAATGAAATGATAAGAACAAATAAACTATATAAAATTGATCTAGATCTATATAAATATATAGATCTCAATGTAAAATATAAAATTTACAAAATTGAAAATGAGTTAAAATTTATAATTTGACAAAATAGGTATGCATCACTAACTTAAGGCCAAATGTAGTTCTCCTAGGATATAGGATAGAAGAAAATGAATGAAAAGAAAACATGATTGATTATTTATATTAAAATGGGAAGGGTCTTACAAAATGATGAGTGAATGAGAAAAGAGGGGATGACATTTCACAATCATGAAAATGTCAACATAAACAAATCATACAAGTGTGAGAGTATGGTTTAGGCTAAAACCACACTAAAAGTCAAGAAATGAGTACCCACTAATGAAATAAATTGGTACTTCATAGTGTCTAATTCATATAAGTCTTGGAATGAGAATGATCTCATAAAATGACAAGAGCATAAGATGAAGCCAAGTATTCATTATTGTATCAAAGTCAAATACATAATGCTCACAACATAAACTCGTAAAATACTGAGAGAAAAAGGCTTAAGGCCAATAAGGATAGGGAAGCTAAAATACAAGTGGTTACTCATGAGATAGTCAGGAATCCTAGGATTCTTAAGGTAAAGAAGTGATAAAATAAATAAATGAAGGTATGGCCAAGCTAACTTAAGGTACCACATGTATCCAAGTGCTACCTACATAGTTCGTGCAAACCTTAAGCCGATGTAGTTCTCCCAAAAATGGGAGGAAAAAGACCAAGGTGGTTTAGAAATAACTAAATAGGTAAGATGACCCATCCCATAAAATTTTGAAAACTTTATATCTTACATGGAAATTCTAAGCTAATTTTCATGATTGTGTGATTTTTAGGATTTTTAAGATCTTTTTTGAGTTTAGGGGTTTTTGAAAATATTATAAATGTTTTTAGAATTTTTTAGGTATCTCAACTTGATAAATAATTATGAGATATAGAATAGTCCAACTCATAAAATGGAGAGTGTGGCTTAGGTTTCTCACAAAATGATGAGAGATTTCAAACTTAAAATTGATCGTAAAATGGTGAGAGCATGGTAAAAGGGTGACTAAGCTGACGTCAACACAAATTGAGTACTGCCTACATAGTCCCTTTAGGACCACAAGTCACTTTAGTTACACCTTCCCAAAAGGCATCCAATTAAGTGCCAAAAATTTATAGGTAAAAGGTAAATGACAATGTAAATGATAATAGTAATGGTAAGGTGATGTGACAATGCATGATAAAGGTGTTGATCCTAATTTGCCCATAGGAAGTTATAATTAGGAAACAACACTAAAGGGTTAGTGGTAATAATTTGCACATATATGGTTATAATTAGTAGCATAAAGTGGGACATTGATTTATCCAAAGGTAGTTATCACCAGTGGCACTTATCAAATGTACAACAAATGAAGGATGCAATTGCCAAGAACACTATCATACTACTTTCATACACTGCCATTTGAACATGTAATTCTAAAATAACTATCAAATATGAATCTATCATCAACCATTAAACATTCCTAAAGTATAAATAAATTAGAACCAAGATCAAATGTGATAGGTGGGATTAAGTAAAAATAACTGGTTGGCAAAGGGTTAAAGGTATGGTAGAACAAAAAGGGGTATAGTACAAAGAATAGGTATAATGTGGCATACCTTAGATGATCCTCGTATAAAATAATATTAATCCCTCAAGCATATAAATTTTTGAGGTACATTATGTTCATTGGTTCATCAAGTTCATCTCCCTTTGGTGTAGCAATCGTGTATGCTCTAGAACCATAGTTGATAACAACTACATAGAGCCCTAACCAGTTTGGTTGAAACTTTCACTTTTTCTTAGTTTTTTCATTGAAATTTTTTTGATTCTCTTTTAGTATCAGGTCACAAAGCTTGAATTCATGATGCTTAACACAACTATTATATTTAGATTTAATCTAGTTTTGATAAGCTTGAAGATTAGTTAAGGTAGCCAAGCATTTACCATCAAGTAAGTCTAGCTCCTGCAAGTGAGCCACTTTATATTCCTCATCATCAATGATGTGCTACAATGAAATGAAATGAGAAGGCAACTTGACCTCAATAAGAAGAATGTATTTAGTTACATAAACAAGTAAATAGGGTATAGGTCCTACTAGAGTATGAAATGTGGTATAGTATGCTTAGAGGACACTAAATAGATACAAGTGCCAATTACAGATAGCATAATTGATAATCTTCTTCAAAATGTCAAAAATGGTTTTATTAGAATCTTTAGCTTGGCCATTGCTTTGTAGATAATAAGTGGTAGAGAAATTTTGTTTGATGTGGTATTGAGATCAAAGTACTTTCATATATTTATTCTTGAAAGATCTTCCATTATCATATTTAATGTAAGAGGGGATACCATAATGATAAATAAGATGGTTGAACATGAACTTGGAGATCTACTTACCAATGATGTAATTGTGGGGAATGTCTTCCACCCACTTAGTGAAGTATTCAATAGTAGTTAGGATGTGTTTATGGCCATCTAAAGATGTTAGATTGATCTTCCTGATGAGGTTAGGTCCCCACATTGAGAACAACCATGGTGTTTTCAATGATTTGAGTGTATTGGCTAGAGCATGAATCATATTGGCATGATTTTGATAATTGGAACATATATTTACATATACAGTTGTATTCTATCATTGACAAGTAATAACTAGTACACAATACTTTTTTAGTAATTTTTTCGCTAAGATTACCCCGCTGGTGTGGGATCCACACACTCATTTGTGGACTTACCTCAATGCTAGTCCAAATTATAATGAAGGTAAATAATGAAGCATATTTCCATCATAAAATATATATACAAATTTGATCCAAGTAGGTATAGCATGAGGCTTTATGGTAAAGGATTTTTATTTTTTATGTGATAAATTAGGAGGTACAGTTTGGTTTTGAAGATAGGCATATATATCTAAGTACTAGGGAGATGTGGGACCAAAAATATCATAAACCATATTGATATATGGTTGTTCATGTGCAAGTGCTAAGAGATGTTCAATAAGAAATTGATAATCCCTAGTTATATCGGTGATCTAGATCATGGAACCAATAGTGGCCATAGCATCAACTATTCAATTATTGGCCCATGGTATTCATTCAAAGTGGATATTGTCAATATTATTTTTGAAAGTATCAACCATACCTTTATAGGGTATCAAATTCTCATCCTTTGTTTGATATTGATCCATGTTCTGATTAATGATTAACTGAGAATCACCATACACCAGTAAATGTTGAATGTTCTACTGTATTGCTTGGCAAAGCCCTATAATGAGTAATTCATACTCGACCATGTTATTGGTATAAGGAAATACAATATGAAATTACTTGGGAATGAGATCCCCTTGTGTCATAATAAAAAATATTATGGCCCTTGATCCATGAGTCATGAGGGATCCATCAAAGTACATCTTCCACCATTTAGCCTCAGGAGGTGCATATGCTTCTTCATATTCATAATAGAGTCATATAGGAATCCAAATGTAAGAGGTTAAGTATCTTGAAGAGGAGATTTAAAAATATGATCTATGAGTACTTACCCCTTAATGTATTTCTACTTGGCATATTAAATTTCAAACTCACTCAATAACATAATCCATTTTACCATGTAACCCTGTAGAGCTAATTTGGTGAGTAGATACTTGAGTGTATTTACTTTGGAAATAATAATGGTCTTGTTGTTTAACATATAATGATCTAATTTTTGAGTTGTAAACACCATTGATAAACATGATTTTTTAGTTGATGTATAGTTATTTTCATATGCAACCAATGTTTAACTTAAATAATACACAACATGCTCTTTTCCCTGTTCATCATGATGTGCTAAAAGTGCTCCTAGGTCATTCTTAGTTACTGATAGGTAAATAAGTAATGGCTTGTTCAGCATTGGTTGCAATAAAACATGTGGATTGGCAAGATATTCTTTAATATAATCAAATGCTTTTTGAAACTATTCATTCTAGGAGAATGTAACACCTTTCTTTAACAAGTGCATAAATAGAAGGCATTTATTAGCTAATTATGAGATGAAGCATCAGATAGATGAAATCTTACCTTACAAACTACAAAGTTGATTCAAGGTAGACGATGGTGGAATTTATTTAATTGCACAAAATTTAGCTAGGTTAACTTAAATGCCCCTATGAGAGACAATGAAACCTAATAGTTTACTATAAATAATGGAAGATACACATTTTTTAGATTAAGCTTGATGTTGTACTTACAAAGTCTCTCAAATATTTTTCATAACATAGCTAGGTGATCAACATAGGTTTGTGATTTACCCAAAATATCATCAACATAGTGCTCAACAATGTTGTGCATCATGTCATGAAAAATAACCATCATAAATATTTGGTAAGTGGTTCTAACATTCTTAAATATGAATGAAATTATGTGATAATAAAATGTTCCCCACTGAGTAGTGAATGTTGTCTTGTGCTAGTCTTCTAGTGCTATCCTAATCTAATTATAACTTGAAAATCCATCCATTAGAGAGATCATTTCATAGCCAACAGTTGAGTCAACTATCATGTCAATATTAGGCAAAGGAAAGTCATCTTTTGGGTAGGGTTTGTTGATAACTCTAAAATCAGTGCAAATTCTAATACCTTCTAATTTCTCACTCACTGACATAATATTTGAAATCCTCTCTGAATAGTCGATCAACTTGATGCATTTCACATCTAGGAGTTTTTCCAACTCTTTCTTTACTAGCATAAAAATGTGAGGATGCATCTTAAATAACTTATATTTAATAGGATTGGCATTGGGATGTATAATGAGATGGTGTATAACTAAGGAATGGTCCAAACCTAACATGTCTAAATAGGCCCATGTAAATATGTCAACAAATTCCCTCTAAAAGGTTGTAAAAGCTTCACATTCATCCTCAGTGAGGGATGCACCTAGTTTAATCCAATTTGGGTCCTTTAGAGTCTCAATATTTACCTTTGAAGTGTCCTTTGCTAGAAGTGTATGACCATCATCTAGGATAGTCAGTAAGGAGTTAAAATGATTATAAATGGCAAAGTCCTCTAAAAAATTTGGCTCTTCTAATTCACCTAAGTAGGATGAATTAGAATCTCCTAATGCTTGCATTAGCCATGATACAAATGCCTTAGGGCACTTTTGAACAATCTATACAAAAACCTACCACTCCTCAGTATTGATATCCAAACCATAAATAGACTATGCATTAGAGGTCGCCTATGTTTGATAGGAAGAGGGGTGGACATACCTATATAATGGCATTAGAAATAGGTTTTCAATAAAATACTTGCCTTTCTCTTTACTATTTCCATGGTCAAAAAGTGCCCCAAAGAGGTTTTCACTATTAAACCTCAATGCTTGTTTTTCTTTTTCTTTTTAGCTTGGGAAGCTCACCCACTCTCTAAAGTAGGTAGTAGGATCCAATCTAATAGTAAAAACCTACTTTTGGTCTCCAATAGCTATATGACTCCTCAATCCCAAAAAGCTATATATGGTCTCATCATTTTCAAACTTATCTAATTACATTATTTACTCTTGATGGTCCCAATCTATTAATTGGGGATGGTAAAGGGTTAAATGTGAAGGTTGATAAATAGGGATAATAGTGAAAATGACATGAGGGTTAGATAATTTTTTATTATCAAGGTCATCATAGATGATATAGTTAGACCCCACATTGATGCTGGCATCATTGTCTTTAGTCATTAGTGTTAGAACATGAATTAGGCATGTGGGGTCACCCCTAGGTGGTTTAAATATGATACCATGGGTTCCCTTGTATATAATCATTAAATTTGGTTCAATAGTTCCTTGTTGATGTAACATGAGGCCTTGACCTTCATAATCTAGGTGATCCATAATCTAGTTGGGAATATTATACTTTGAACTTTGGTAATAGTTAGCTAACTCATCAGTGTAGAGCCATGAATCATCTTCGGCCAAGGGATCCTGTTCCAGGCTAGAGGCCAATTTAAAGATAATGGGCTTGTTTAACTGAGATTTTATTTTGGTTTCCCATGCCATATGAGTAGTTTGGTTGTAAGTCTTCCATAAGATTTATGATTGTTAGGAATTTTTGCAATATGGAATATATTATGGGTATTATATTATCAAATACCTTTGTTAGTGACATAGAAGTGGTTAGAAATTTTTGGAGGCATGACAGAGGTAGAGGTTAAGTTTTTTGAGTCAATGTAATTGGCATCTTGGCTTGATTCAATGGATTTTACTTTTTCAAAATTTTATTTATCTAATTTGGGCATATGATTCATGCCAAACTGGTAGTTGTAGATTTTATACTCAGCTTCAAGGCATTAAAATACAGATATGGCCAAAGATCAGTAGGTATAGTCACTTTCATTTTTGAGTGTGTAAAGTTTATACACTGATGTAATGTAGATGATATGGCCATGATTTCCTGAATCGAGGGTTGGCCCAATAACATATTATGAGATAGTTTCATATCTAAAACATGGTACAAAGTATCATGGTTTAATGGCCCAATTATTATTGGTAGGTTAATGGTACCTTGAGATCCCATTCTTCATTTAATATGCCTTGATAATGATGGTATTTGGCTATAAGTTGGATATTGTATATCTGTTATTGTTTGACTAATTTCATAGACACAATGGTGAGACCTAAACCATTATTTATAAGGACACATTTAATTATATGGTTCATTATACCAACTTTAATGTATAATAGGTTATTATGCATAGGACCCAAATAAAACATATCCATGTGATTAAAGGTGAGATGTTGGCTATGGGCCAAGTGTCCTACCATGGCCTATAATTTGTCTAGAGTGATATCATCTGGTACAAGGGATTGGTTATAATACTTGTTGAGGATGTCTTTTATGGATGGTAGACATGCATATTCATCCATGATGGAGATGTGTGTAGGTTTCTTCTTTAATTATTCCATAATATCATAGGCCTTCCCTTTAGTTCTGTCAATTGGTTTATTTTTGATAGGCACAAAAGGTTGATTAAGCTCATTTTTAGTATTTGGCTATGGTCCTCTGATAGTGACTCTAGTTCATTAAGTTGTGATTGCATAATCTCAATCTAGAACCTTGGCTTTGGTAGTTGGATGGGTAGGTAGGGAGGTTTGGAATAATGATCATTGGATAGGATGGTGCTTAATTGTCAACATAACTCATATAAGAATCATTGACATAAGGAGGTTTTTTGGTATTATTTGATAAATAGGCATTATTGTGTGAATGTATAGGTTTATTTATAGTTGGTCTAGGGTTGATAGTGATGCTGGTAACATAAATTTATGAAACATGTCCTATAACATTGTTTTAGGTATATGAAATGTCATGAGCTCTTTGGTTGGCTTGATAATTTTGCCCTTGGTTCTGACCATTCTATCATTGTTGTTATGGCTAACATTATTGTTGTTGATTTTGTGGTGGAGTTCTCTGTCGATGTTATTGTTGTTGTTGGTACTACTAGTAGTTGTTGTTATTGTTATGTTGGGGAAATGGATTTTAGTAGATACTTAAGTTATGAATTTTCATAGGAACATGGGTGCTCTTTATATCTCTCCATTTTCTAGCATGTTCTCGATTAGATGTCTGAGTTGGATACACCGTCATATGGAATGTCCTCTAACACGATGGCACCCAAAAAATTCATGTTCCTTATACCAATCAAGAAAAAGATTATCTTTAGGAAATGAATTTGGTATAGTATAAATGATCATATTTTCTTGAACCAATAATCAAAACACAAACTCGATAGGCTCACCAAGGTTACTAAATTATTGAGCAATGGGTGGTCTTCTCCTTAGAGGAGGGGATTGTAATTGGTTTTGATTTTGTGGAGGTCTTGGTTGAATTCATGGAGGAAGTTGTTATTGAATGGGTGGAATATATAGACAACTGATGTTTGAACTGTCTATACATGGTGTGATTTAGTAACCTTGTACCAACAACATTCTTATTGCAGTTGTAGGGTTTAGGTCTTTCATTGTTGTTGGCTTGAGGTGACATTGAAACTAATATTTAATTTTGGTTCTGGTTATGGTTTTGGCCTTAATTCTAGTTTTGGTTATGACTAAAAGAGGATAGATTGATTATACCTTTGTTGATAAGGGATTTCTCAGTCTATATTCCTTTTGCTATGACCTCTTTGAATGTATGAGCACATTATAGCTTGAGATGATAAGATATCTGATTATGTAAGCTCCTAGTAAATATTATAGCTAACTATTTGTCTGACAGATTGTGCATAAATTGGCTTACTAGGGCTCTCCAACATTACAATTCTATAATAAAGCTCTTGATAGTATTTTGTTTAGCTTTTCCTAGATCCACAATAATAATAATCTTGTGATCGATATTTTATGAAAAGTGTTGTAAAAACTTATGTGAGAGAGAAGTCAAGTACAAATATCTTTGGAAATTTCAATAACTATTCTAAGGCTTGTCTAACTAGACTCCTTGGGAAGAGTATAAGCAAATATATATCTATATAGGCTACCAGTTGGTAGGCAACAAATAATTCCTTCAAATTCTCTCTAGGGTCACCTTTACCTTTGTATTTGTCAAATTTATGTGGCTCATAACTTGGTGGAAACGGTATTTGAAGATACTCCATGTTGAATGGGTAAGAGCGTATTTTCTCCAATTTAATTTTTTTTTTAATTTTCCAATTTGTATCATTTGAATTTCATCCTTAATTTGTTTCAAATCTTGGGCAAGGAAGTCATAAGGAGTGGCCTATTGTTGTGGAGGTTGTGCAATCAAAGGTGGATTACCTTGATTGGGGTAGGTATATGGTGGGATGCTGGTTGAATTGGCCATATGATTAGGTATGTGTATATATGCATTAAGATTATACTTTGGGTATGAATTATGCTATTATTGAAGTACATTTTATTTTAGATTTTCTATATAACTTTGGCTAGTGAATCATGACTGTGGTAATGGCATTTAGATTTGTGTAATGTATTGGTATTGTTTGGCTTAGGAGGGAACTTGCTACCTACTTTTTGAACGTTGTTGAATATAGGGAACATGTTGTTGACTAGATTCCTATTATTGAAGATGTTGGTAGTTGGATCCTTGTTGTACATGTGATACCCATTAGGTGAAAGGTAATTATTGTTGAGCATTTGGTACCTATTATATTTAATAACCTTATTTTTGGATAAACACTTACTGTTGGATCAATACTTGTTGTTAAAGCAACACTTGTTATTGAAGTGGCACTTATTAATAGTTTGACAATTGTTACTTTGAAAAGTGTTAGGGGTTAGACATTTATTGTTGTTGACCAACTACCACTTTATGACCAATAGAAACACATTATTGGTTAGGAAACATCTATTATTGATAAGGTATATTAATTTATGCTTACTATGGTGGAAAATTCATTATCACTTATTGAGGTGGCATAGCATTCTGCACTTATTGCAGTGATAAGTTGGTCTATTGTTGGCTTATTTCACTTGTTGCACATTTGAGGAAGTAGCTGGTCGAGGAGTGGATATTTCTTGTTGGGTTTTGGAAATAGGCATACCTATTCCTTCCTATTAAAATCTACTCATGGTATTATTTAAAATAAACTATTGCATATTTCTTAGTGGTAAGTTAGACCCACTTTGATTTAAATTAGACTACACTTACATGTTATCTGCAACATTTTGGGTGTGGTCTTCTATTTGGGAAATAATATATTCCATCAAAATATGGATATTATACATATCACCAACCAACATGTTCTATTTAAATGGGTCTATGTTTTGACTTGCATAGCTCGAGGTGTCTATTTGTTATCCTATTGATGGAGCTATCTCAATAAGTGACATGTTAGAAATAAAACTTGCATTGAGGTTACGAGCTAGGTTGAGATAGTTTTGGTATGCTTGTTGTTCCTATTCCATTTATTCATACATAATCTTTTCCTTTTTCAAGTGTATTGTGGTGTTGCTATGGAATTTGAACCAAATCTTTGTTATAACTAGTAGATGCATGTTTGAATGGTTTAATTTACAGTGCATTACAGGGAGTTCTAATCAAATTGCTTAGACTTTCTTGTGGTAAGTCTAGAAGAAACTTGGATCCTACTTCAATAGCTCTAACTAGCACTTTGCATTTATTTTTCAACAAAAAATGTTCAAATAAGTACGTATCATAGCTAGTTTGTGTTGGCATTGTCACATAATAGGGCTCTTGTTATTGGTTTTGCTTGATGTTATGCATTGTTTAAGCAAGGTATTATTGTATTTATTCTAATTTTTGGCCTAGATAAGGAGGCATAATTACCAAATAATTCACTAAAGGGTCATGCCTTTTTTAATATATGAGATGTTATAAGATGGATAAGGAGCTATCTCATAAGCTACATTGTCATATGACTCTCGAACAAAAGGGTCATTGTTCACAAAGTTCCCATATCCAGGATTATACATAGTCTTGCTATGTGTGTAATGAAGTAAGTTTAGATCCATGGATAGGTCATGTGATAAAAAAAGGTCTAATGGGTAACAAACAATAGAGGTCTAAAAATAAAGGAACTTTGGATCTATAAAAGAGGCAAAAAGGGATAAACAACTAAACTAGGAAAAGGTAAAACAAAAGAAAAGTGAGACCGGTCTAAAAAAATGATACCGATTTACCCAAAGGAAGTTATAGTCAGTGGAAAAAATAACACAAAGGCTCAAACTCATTTATGGCTAGAGTATTCGTTTGCTCATAGGTAGTTATAATCAGTCACAAGAGTGTCTAAACAAAGTAGAATAATTGTGAACTAGGATCATGAGATAGCAATGATTTGACCAAAGGTGGTTATAATCATGTTAAAAGTAATGTTACACTCAAAAACACAAAATTTGGACAAGAACTCAAAATCAAACTAAAATAAGGTAATTGGCTCAGATGAAACTCAATAATTGGTTCACTTAAGACACAAGATTTGACTCAAAAAAACTATTAGAATAAAGGAACTAAGACACTCAAAAGTTTGGCACAACAAACTTTAGATAAAGTACATGGCAACCACTTGGATCAAAAGGATGCTCTAAAAAAGGTAAAAAACAAACAAGAAGTGCTAGGTCTAGGTAAGGGGTCTTTTAGATCAAATGTGAAATTAACCCAAGTAACACAATCTAAACGTAAAAGGTAGACAACCTAAGCTCAAATTAGATGAGGCTTTGGTGTGAACATGAATAGTTTAGGATTTGAACTTTGAAATGTTGAGTTTCAAATTTAATAAGAAAATACCTGAATATTCTAAGGTAAAAAGGGTAGCATAACCATGCATTTGAAATAAGAGAGATACAACAATATCTTGGAATTTGGTTTCAAAAGTGACAAAAGATTTGGAATAAATTTGGCAGTGTAACCTTGCTCGTTCAAATAAATGTCATGGTAAATGGTTTTAGACTAAAATATCTAAAGCAAAAGTTTAAAATGAAATGGGCAGTGTAATGATGCCCCATTTAAATAAGTAATACATAAATTATTTAGAACAAATCTCCAAGGCACAAAGGGAGACAAAAATAGATAGAGTAACACCTCTTAGGATAAAGGGGTGTAAAAACAACATGAATGTTTTGGAATTATTTTGATGCAACAACATAAACAAATAGTTTTAGTCTTAAAACACACATGTAAATTAAATAAAAATATAAGTAACACAAATGGCTCATCCTATTATCTAGAATTAACACGGGTGTGCATAGCTTCTAGTAAAGCCATCAATATACCATTGCTTATGAAGAGTTAAGTGTTAATCTAAAAAAGAAAGTATAGGTTTAGGTATAGTTTTTATGCCTCCCTCTATCTCTTAATCATTGATATATGGCATGGACTTAGAGTGAGGAACACTTGACATTTGGCAAGAAATTCCATAAGAAGTGGGGTTTTGACTAAAATATATAAATCTTGCATGTACTAGAAGGTCCCAAGTGTGGCTAACACAAGGGAATAATCACATAAAATGATTATAAACCACATAGATTATTATGTAAGGGTATATTCCTTTTCATAACAACTCAAATCATGTAATTCTTAGTAGAGTTTGATGTCTGGCTGTTGCATGGCCTGGGTACCCATTGGGATGTTTAGGCTAACCACTCACGACTATTCCATCCAATGGTTGCCCAATTTGTATATAAAACCATGGAGTGAGGTTGGTATGATGATGAGATATGAAACCCTAGTCAATACACCACTAAAGAATTCATGAGGTGATGAACTCCTACCCACAAGCCAAATGCATGAAATAAATAAATGAAAAAGGAAAGCCTTTAGAGGTCATTTATGGGTCACCCAAGTCACTCAGAGTTTAAGGATAACATATGCAACATTATTTCTGACACAAAATTTTAAACAACAATAATAAACTAAGTGATTTTGGTCACCTGAGTTCCCTAAATGGGAAGGGGGAGAAGATACACGTAATATCTTGTGATTTGCCACAAACAAAGAAACTAGTCTAATGAACTTTGAAACTTAGCTAATAATAAAATAAATGTAAACTGTAAAAGATATTAAGAGCTCTAAATAAAATTTGTGTTCATTTTAATAACACTAAATCAAAGAATGATTGAAATTTTGTCCCCTTGGCCTTGTTTTCACTTGGAAAATTTACAAAAATAACTAAAAAGAAAATACAACTAAGTGGATTTTTAAGCACCAAACAAAACATATGCGAGATTTTAATAATGTTTAAGATTTTTTCTCTCCACCTTAGGTCCTATAAAATGTTGGGGGGTTTACTTGACTAGAAGCCCAAAAATAAGTGAGCAAACAATAATTTAATTTGAGCTCTTAGGTTTCTATTTCTATCTCAGAGAAAATCATCATCGATCACATAGGGATCAATGTCGATTCTTAAAATTAATGTCAATTCAGTTAGATCATCTAAATTTCTTGAAAACACACAAAAACAACTCTATTTCAAAGGAAAAATGGTTAATAAACAAGGTTATAGCTTATAATTTTCACATCTTTGAAAGGAGAAAGGTTACACAGATAACAAATAGATCATTAAACATAAAATGAAGGCAAGGAAAATAAAAAAAATAGTTTTATCTATGTTTCTACATTGATCTATTTTTAACGTAGATATTATGGTCGATTCCTATAATTGGCATTGATTTGAAAAATCATTGTTGATCCCTCCAACCTTGTTAAAAAATACATAAAATTCAAAGATAAAACTTGAAACTTGAAGATTTAAATGCATTTTTAGACAAACTAAAGCTAGCATATTAATCTCCTTGGCCATTCGGGATGCTTGGTCCCACTAGGCATGCCATTTTTTACCTTAAGAGTTCAAAGAGTAAATAATATGTAGATTAGTTTCTTTTTAGTCAAAATGAGAAAACATCAAGCATAAAAATTCACTAATACTAAACACTTTTACCTAAGAACTAGGGGGAGCATAACATAATAATCAAGAACACAAAATAAAGATGAAGATAAAATAATATTCTTACCTCCTTTGTCGCATTTGATGCTTAATTGTTGGCATATGGATTTTCATGCTTAGCCTATGATGATTGTAATCTTTTATCAATGTTATTCCATAGTGCTAGCATATCTCCAATAGTCACTTGTGGCTTGGTGTGAATCTTAGAATAAACTAGGCATTATAACACTACTCTCAAAGGATTCAAGAAGATATTCCAACAAAGTAACCTTACACACAAAATCTTGTTAAACAATGGTATGGGAAATTGTATTTATAACTCAAAGAACTAACTCTAACCCTAGGTAGGTTAGGTTAAATTCTAACTTGGGTTGAGTCTAAATTAACTCAGGTTGAATCAATCTAACTCTGGGTGGAGTTAAGGTATTAATTAAATCTTGACATCTCAGTTTTATATATTTGTGAGGCATGACAACCCAATTTAGATATTTTTTTGGTGTGAGTCATAATTTTAAATATTTATGAGATAATAAATCACTTTATTAGCTCATTGACTCTTGACTTCTTTTTCAGCTAAAAAAATATTTTTTATTAAATGAATTTCACTAATTTGGTTTGGAATTTCTGTTTAGACAAGTTAATTAAGATTTCAATATAATTAGTCTTGTTTAGTTCTTTTTGGCTTTTGGAAATTATTTTAAATGTCATGAATTTATATCTTGACATGCCAAAAGTGCTAAATTATGAGGTCAGAATTTGATTAGGGTTAGAACTGAATTAGGTTAGTGATGTATACATGGTAATACATTGAATAAGCTAGCCTCATCACATTTTTAGGAAATTAAATCCCTTATGTGGATGAAATTGGGAAATTTAGGTGATTTATAGGCTTAAAATATGTTGTTTTCTAGAAATTAAAATGAATGCCGGTTTAGGCACAAAAGTGGCCAAAACTAAGTGTCTACACAACCTCCCTCAAATTGATTTTGTAATGACTATGAAAGCTAAATGTGATTAAAATTCACCTAAAGAGACATGTCTATCTTATCACATCTAAAAATAAGAATTTAAACTTTGTTGAGATAAGGCCACATTAGGATGATAGGGCTACACTGCAACCTTTTTTGTTGACTATGGTTGTATCGCGATTGACTGTGTAATTGATTTTTGATTTGGGTGTGTGTGGCTACATGGAGGGTTTACTATCTCACTGTGTGTGCTGATTTTTTTCATGAAATGCCTATAAAATAAAAACCCTAGATCCTAAAAAATAGTCAAAATAGATATCAAATTATAAAGGGGGAATAGGGTAAGGAGAATAGCCAATCTATTCTCATAAAAATTCACATAATTTGAGTGTTGTGTGTATAGATCAAAAAGCCTTAGGTTGATGTAGTTATCCCTCCTAGAGTGAGTGTGTGAATGTTAATATTGATATATTAATAAAAATAGATAGATTGACTTGATTGATTGATAATGAGTTTCCTTGACTTGAAATAAAATATATAATACACTTGGCCTATGACTATTAGAATGCATTAGAATTATAACTAGAAGTTATAATGATATTTTGTTTAATGTGCATTAGAATTTCCAAGTGATTGCTAGATTTATTTGGATAAGCCTTGATGTGCTTATATAGGGGAATATTTTGAATATTCATAGTAAAAAATGTTTCTAAAAGTGAAAAAAGGGTAAAATGTAATGTATCAAATTTAAAAAGTTACTATTGTATTGCAAGGGATAAAGTCACACTAGTGGACAAGGTTTATGTGTAGCCCTGCCTGACCTATTGCAATCCTATCCTAGAAGGATAAAGACTACTAGAAATGGTCTGATAGGATTTTATAAAAAACTTAGAGATGTTTGAATGATGTTTTTAGTAGATGTAAGATAGTTTTTATAGTAGTGAACGATCCCATATAGATTGTAAGTTAACAAAATGATGAATAGGCCAAACTAAGTAAGAATGTCAAGATTAAACATTGTCAATCATTTAATGATTAAATTTGAGTGTCTACACTATCCAAATATCTTCCAATGGGTGCATGATACCCATAGTTTATATCCTATGATTTTTACAATCCTATCTATATGCATATTTACCTATGGGGGCATCATACCCACATGTGTTCTTTATTGAAATATCTTACATACAGAGTCTTCACACCCTTGTGTCATATGGGACTATATTATTTATTCAAATTATTACTTTATATATACCATGACATGTGATTGTTTATCAATCATATTGAATCTATTGAAATATATTTTTATTCTTGAGAAATTACATACATTAGAATCATGGTTTTTCCAATGCATATTTTACCATTCTTAATCAAGGGATGTCTCCACATATGCACCTCATCACACATTTACATATACCATATGATTAACAACATGGATATATAAATACATTTACCCTATGATATAATAAGGCATGTGGTTCCCACCCTTAAAACATCATCCTCAATAAATTATTGGTAAATCTATTGGGCCTCTACGAGTTTATATTTTTACATAAACTCCTAGAGTTACATGAAGGAACATCTTACTTATCCATATGATATTACACACTAAGATTCATCGTATTATCTCATATTGAACATTAGTTGATGATTATTTTTCTTATGTTACATATATTATATGATTATTACTTATACATTTAAAATCATTTATGATGGCATGTTACTTGTGTATGTTCTCATTGTTATATCTGGCTTGACTAAGGGCATTCTTCACATTTGGGTCATACTAGTTATTCCCATCTTACTTTGCCTTAGGGGGCATCATACAATTTTATTTTGTGCTTGATATGACATTATATTTCCTAAAATATATTTACACTTTACATGATACAATGGAGCATGACTAGATGCCAAATTATTCATATTATTATGGATTTTTGTAAACAATATGATGGTATTGGTTATTTTCAATCTCATTACATATGTTGTAGGATATTGATGCTTCAATTAGATTTTTTTGTAACATATGATGCACTTAAATTTTTATTTTGAGATGAGTGATTACAATATAGGTATTAATTATTCACCTCAAAATGGGGGCATATGTCAAGGAATTTTAAAGATTATAATGAACTGAATTGAACTTTAATAAAATTTTATCTACTTCTTTGATCAAAAAGTGGATTGGCCCCTATTGACTCCTAGAGAAGTGTTGGCTATTTTGTACCATGTATCAAAAGTGTAGTACTATAAAAATTTATGTTGTATAATATTTTGGGAATTATAGTTAGGTGTATTTTATCCTTTGATTTCTTCTTCATTTCAAACTCAAATTCAAATTTTACAATTTTGAAAAATTTCAAAAAATCCACTATAAGCAATAAATACTTATTGGTAATTAGGCATTATTAACAAGTAAATCAATATTTCATCCAATAATATATATGGTTATATGTAAAAATAACTTTATATTCATATTTTTATGGTAAATAAGCTACACATTTAAAATTATGCATCATTTTTACTTTGACATGTGCATGCATCACCTCATAGACAACTCAAAGTAGGAGCATTATGTAGACACCTAATTTTGGTACAAGTCTCTTTATTGTAATAATTTTAGTGTTATATTACATATATGACCCTTTTCCTTAACTCAATAATTTATTGGCACATTTCTAATCCTTTCTCTCTCTCTCTCTCTATGTAAGCAGCCTTGTGATATTTTTATTTCTTCTATTTTCTCTATTATATGTGCTTTCTAGATTTGGGGATGCCCTTGTCTCTTTTTTTTCTTAGTGCTCATTCCTCTTGTTCTCCTTAATTTATTTTTGTCTTTTTTTAGATTCATTCCTTGCATGGGTCCACCTTGGTCAGATTTGCATCCAACACGAGCTTAGCCCTTTCATTTTTGCATGTCCTTGAACCATACTCTATTTTATTTTGTTTATATAGGCCTAATTTGTTAATTTATTTCCCATTTGTAATATTTTATTGGGTGCCAATAAGTCCTAATTCAAACCTAGTTATGGATATATATAGAATAATCCTAAAGGTATTTCAAATAAATGAAAGATGATCATAAAATCAATACCCATTATTATAATTAAATATAGGCACACACATAAATATTTATTTATGATCTTAATGATTTCATTCAAGTTTCATCATTATATTGTATCAAAATAAAGCCTAAGTGAAATATATATAGTTGCATCTTCCTGTAGGGAGAGGAGGTTGAAGTCCTACCTCAAACTCATCATCTACACATTACATGAACTACATGATGTTGCATTTTAACATATGGGATATGTAGTTTAAAATTCCAATTTGGTGGTTTCCTGACCTAACTAATTCTCCCTTATCTCTTTTGGATTGACGTCTCTTTTTTACAAACTAGATCAAAGACAAAAAATTAATAATTCAATATAATTTGGCTTGCAAAATAGGAAAACAAGCAAAAAGGAGAACTTAAATTTGATAGGGAACTAGTTACAAAAAAATTAGATTGTATAACCTTATAAAAGTCAGAATCAGTGGAAGACATTGATCAAACCCAATAGTGTGAATCTACCCATTGTGAGTTTGCCTATGTCAAACACATGCAAAGCATGAATTTTCCTAGGAGAACCAAATTTCATGAGTAGAATAGATAGTCTACATTTTCATATTCCATATCCATATTTATTTTACTAAAACTAGGTGTGATCATTTATTATCTTTTGTACTTAATTTTTATATTCTAGTTCATTTATCACTTTCTCTTATTTCTATTCTTAGCCTATTGAGTAGATCTGAATAATGTAATTTCATAACTACAGTGATAGATCTATTCATTGTAATCAATTATTCCTTATTTTATATATAAGTAGAATTTTTGTAAAAAAATCTATAGGTACATTATTATAATTTGATTTTTGTACCATAAGTAAATTATTATTATTAGATGATCCCTCCTTATGATAAGATGTTTATATTGCCACACTAGAACTTGTATGTGTACCATCTAATTGAATTTGATCACTATTAATTAAATCTTTAATTTTGTGTTTCAAAGTAATAAATTTTTTTGTAGCATGCCATTAAAGTATATAAGTATCACAATATGCATTGGAATTAAAATATTTAGGCAATGGTATTGAATTATTAATTTCCATTGTTGGTTATAAAGTAATCATATTGCACTCAAGTAAGATTTTCAAGATATTTTGTGGACTTTCATTTAATCTTGTAAATTACCTATGCTCCTTTTGTTGAGGTAACACATGATTATAATATTTTTACTTTATAACATTGATCATTTTATTGACATCATTATTAGTTTAAAATTCATTTTCATTTCTTCTAGACTTGAAATTTGGTTTATTTTGAAAATTTGCACTAGTTGGATCATTAACCTTTTATTAAATCATATTTCCTTTAAAATTTTGACTTAAAGTCATTAAATTCATGAAAAAATTCATAAAAATATTGATATGTTTTGAAATCTACATTATATTTGATAATGGATATAGACGATTGATGAAAATTCTTTGAAACTCACTATTTCACAGTTGATAAGTCATTCTAGTGATCAAGGTCTTGGACCTAATCACATCCTCACTAATAGTTTCATTAGATTCTTATCTAAATAGATTTATTTACGTGGATGTGACTTTTTATCATTATTTATTTATAAATGTGCTAAACATTCATCTATTAATTTTGTAAAAAAGTGCATAGATCCACATGTAAGGCCTAAAACACTCAAGGGCATAATCCTTCAAACTCCTTGGAAATAGATTAAGTAATATTCCATAATTGTTACAAAATTATATTTAATAGGCATAAAATAATCTATTATGGTGAGAACCATCTATTTTTTAATTAAATAATACAAATTTAGGAGAAATAAAACCAACTACAAAAGGACTTAATAAAGTACACCATGAGTAAAATGGTTTAAAAGTATATTGTGAGAAGTGACTATACAACTTAGCTTTTGAGACTCTTTAGAACGAATTTTAACTTGTAAATCATTAAATTTATGCATCATAGTGGTCATTTAAAAAGTTTGGATGGAAATAAAAATTTAAGAAGCCATAAATGGTTGGATTAGAAGAATTTTAAAATCACATTGAGGCATTGAAAAATCTTTAGAAGGAAATAAAAGAATTAGAAAATCTAGAGATATAAAAGTTTAAGTAAGACCAACCAAATAATAATTTGGAAGATTTGATAAGATATAATTTTGAGAAGGAATAGTACAATAAATAGAAATATGATTAGGGTTAAGAGGAAATTATAAAGTAACACCATGAGAAGGGATATTTTGACAAGCATTATATTTTAATACAATTATAATTCTAGACATATCAATAGGATTGGTCATGACATATTTATTAATATATAAATGGGCACATCCCTATTTTGTTCCTATGCTTTACCTTATAATCATAATAATCCTCATAATCATACATGTTTTGTATGTTACTATCATTCAAGGAAGGTATATTATTTTCAAGAGACAATTTAAATTTCAACACCACATTCCTAGAATTCATATTTCTTATTCAAACTTGAAATCAAAGGGGCATGCCAATAAAATTCGTAATCAAATAAAATATTTATGATAAGAAATTTAATTTCATAAATAAGACATGTCACACTTAATTTTTTGGGATTATAGACAATCAAATTTAATCATTAAGTGTTTGAAAATGTTTAATCTTGACATCCTTACCCTGATTGGTCTAGATGCATTCTATTAACTTGTAATATCTATAGAAGAATCCACTACTCCAAAAATAGTATTGAAACCACTCAGGGAATTTACTCAAACATCCCCATTTTACTTATATATTCTTTTCAAATCAATTCTAATAGTCTCCATCCTTTTGGGACAAGATCACACTAGGTCAATAGGGCTACACTGCAGCGTTGTCCCCCACACTCCAATGGTAAATTTTTAAATTTGAGACATTGAATTTTAACCCTCCTACACTTTTAAAAATCTTGGTTAGTATAAACATTCAAAATATTCCTCTATTTAATCACATGAAAGCCTATCCAAACACATCTAGGAATCACTTGGAAAATTATACTACACATTGAGAAAAAGAGAACTATTTCTTTTTATTCTAATTTTGAAGTATTCTAACAATCATAGACCAAGTCTAAATATATTTTATTTTAGGTATAATTTACTCATTTTAAATCATTCAAATAACTTTACCTATTTATAATCATATGATAAGATCAAGATTCACACTCTCATTCTAGGAGGGAGAACTACATTGGCATGAAGCCATTTTGGGCTATGTAGGAAACACTCAAATTATGTAAGGTTTTATGAGGATATCTTAGATATTTTCCTTTCTTAACTCCACTATTTTAAATTCAATATATATTTGGTTTATTTTTCAAAATCTAGGGTTTGTATTTTTCATGTCTTTTAAGTGGTTAATTAGGACACAATAAAATAGTTAACCCTCATAAATAGGTGCATGCATCAAGATTAAAAAATTAGTCACATATCTAACTATGTTATAGTTGAAGTCAATATACAAAGCCATAATATAGCCTTGTCCTATCTTAGTTTTAATTATTATTTTTAGTTATGACATAGATAACAAGTCTTTTTAGTTAATTTTCATCCATAGTTAACTTAAACAATTAGTAATAAATAAGATCCAAGCTAGGTTTGCATATATTATGTCAATTTACTATTTTAGCTCACTTTCAATTATATAATTTTTTAAATTTTACATTAATATCTATATATTTATGTAGATATAAATCAATTTTCAATAGTTTATTTGTTCTTAGCATTTTTAAAACACTAATTACTCTTTATTTGATTTTTTTCCTAATATTTCATATAATTTTTTTATAAATTCTTGACACTGAAAGAAAAAAAATTCAACCTTGGATATAAATATGAAACCAAAGTCAATATTATTCTAATTTGGAGTAATCCAAAACTGAAGAAATTATCTTATCACCTCAAATATAAATATAACATGGAATCTCTTTCTTTCAATTTCTATACACCAAAATCTTTCAATTTTATTTTCACTTTATTTTTTATTTGCTTGTACTTGTTTTTAGAAACCATGTTCAAATAATTTAAAAAATACTTAGTGATTTTTGTTAAGGGCTACACAGTGATCTATTTTACTGATGTTATGGTGTGAGGGGTACTAACCCAATACTCATTGCCATTCTACAACAATAAATATAAAATTTAGTTTCCATATACCTCATGAGATGCTATAAATGCATAGGGTCCCTTGTTTATACCACAAGAAGCCTCTTTTAAATATTTTATTTGTGGTGCACCTAAGAGGTGTGTATCACCCAGGGAAGTTACTCTCAATGTCTCTCAGAAATGAGGTAAGTGGGCTACATGTGTGATTTTATCTATGTAATTAGTGCTATAAAATATTGGGTTGACACTAATCTATGAATGAGAAAGTATATTATAGAGCCCACATAATCATTCAATCCCTTGCCTAAATCACCCTTTATACCTTGATTTTTGCTTGTATTGTATTCCTAATGGGATCAATGAATGAAGGTTTCTCTCATATGTTGCATAAGATTATGAAATTCATTATTGCATCTTGTATTCCCTTTCAACTTGTTATTCATTATGTTAGAGCATGGATAAAATATAAAATAAAATCAAGAAGATTAAATGTATAATATAGACCCTCAAACACTTTTCAAAATTTATTGTTGAAATATTTCATCTTATAATAAATCTCCCAATAAAATATCATTATTGCAAGAAGATTTTATCACCATTTGGGGCTAGGAGTACATGAAAATTTCATGCAATGTTGAAATAAGAGGTTTTGGATATAAATAAGAGTTTACCCATTGTGGACAAAGCCAACTTATGCCATCTCCTAAGATCATACTTTTTTCTAATGCCTATTGTTATAATATCTAATCTAAGTTACTTCCTATCACAACTAGACCCCAAATAACATGTGCACAATATTTTTTGTCTCGTTATTCTCATCCTAAACATAATTATATTCCTTAATATATCCTCTTTATTTTCTAAGATTCATTTTTATTCCCATGTTCATGTTGTTCAAACTATAAGAAGAAAACCACCTTTACCTTCCCAACACAATCCTACTAGTCACAGTGTTCCTCTACCTCTAACTCTTTCAAAGAAATTTTATCAACCCTATGGATATGATGTTATTGAAAAAATATGTAATACTCTAAACAATATTTCTATTCTATAGTTATTAAAGAAAGCATTAACTTACAAGGATATTTTATATGCAATATTGTGAGATACCACTCTTCCTATGGATACACAACCATCTTCATTTTATTTTATCATGAATAAATTTAAGATATTGATAATGTTATTAGTTTTTATAAGGAAAATATACCTCCCAAGAATATCATTTTTATGAAATATTCCATATTCAAATTCAAATACATAGAAATTTATTCAAGCATACATTGATCGACAATGGTTTTGGTATAAATATTTGTAGCTATAAACTTATATATAAATTGGGATTCAATAATACTAATCTTCAAAAATATAAAAAACACATGGCATTTGTAAAATTCTAAAAAAATATTGGGAACTATCATATTGGATTTACAACAAGGCCCAAAAAAGGTATCTATTATCTTTCATGCCATTCCTTATCACTTACAATATAATATACTTTTGGGTCAACCTTGGATGTATGAGATTGAAGATATGCATTATACATTCCATATATTCATATTTTTTTTACATGATTCACATGAGTGTATAATTTTATATGATGACGAACCTTTTATAAATTTTAAAAAGACATTATCCCAACTCAATAAGGTCTTCATAATACAACCTGAGTAACTAATTCTAATGACACAAATGCATACTTATGAAGTGGGAAACTAAAGTAACAAAAATGATACTCTATAGGTTTCTAACATTCCTAAGTAAATAGGGGATCTTATAAAGAAAGCTACATAAAAAGTACAAATTTATACACAAGTAGAAGAGCCTATCAAAGAAGAGAAACATGTGTCAATTCCTATAAAAGTACAAAATTATCTTAAAAAAATATCTTTATTGGTTAATTCTGAAGATTATTTTTGTTAGACTAAGGAATAGTATGGTAGTGATGATGAAGATACACAATAAATAACAAATGATACTTATTTCATTGTTTATTTACATCTATTGGAGTGGTGAATATAGAGATATTTATTGCACGCAAAATAAGGGCATTGAAACTATTTCCAACCAACATGATTCAAAAAACACTTCAAATAACCATAATATTATATCACAATCTATTAAATTGAATACTTATCTTAATAAAATGATCACTCCTAAATAAAATGTGTAAAAGGAGCAATTAATGTTATATATAGAGTAAATTTTAGAGGTAAATTAGCTAAAACAAGTTCAAACTATCTTTAAAAAAATATTTCTTAGTAAAGGCATTTCAAAGCATGATTCAGTCTCTAAGGTTACTCCTCAAAATATGGTTAACAAATAGTCAACAAAGCAACATTATTCATAGCTATAACCTCTCATCATTAAGCCACTTATAGATGGTAAAAAATGCACAAATATTGCAGTTATTCACTTAAAAGAAACTAATATATGCAACCTATTTCTTCTCAAATATCTTGGGTATGGTACAAAACATCTCATAAAAACTACAAAACCAAATCACTATATAAGATATATCATGTTATCAATCACTCTTGGTTCTAAATCATTTTCAACACTATTTCACATTGATCCTACTTTAGAGAAATACAATGTAATCCTTAGAAAATCATGGAAAATATGAAAAAGAGCTACACTCAATACTAAATATGATTCTCTAACATTTTAGAAAGATAATGAAATGATCACCATTTCAAAGGAGATCATAATCATAACACAAGAGCAAAAAATAAGGCATCCTACAATAAGGACATATAATACAATTATGACATATATGAATCATACAACACCTATGATACATTATAATGGATTAGATAGTTCCACACAATGATATATTATTCTAATTGGTGGTTTATCATAAAATGAATTAGGTGAATATACCCTTTATTAATGAAATCCATGGTAAATTTATTCTAATCAAGTTATTGGTTAAGTTACTTACATAATTTCATTTTTACATAGCTTTTTTAAATTTAATTCATTGTTACTTCTTCTATCCTAAATTCCAAACATTATTCTAACTCTTACCTTTATATTTTAATTTGTTTCTTTCCCTCTTTATTTTGAAATCAATTCAAACAATCCAAATCAACTATCTTATAATGCTTTCAATGCTCATTCTTTATGGTAATCCACTTACATACTATTGGATATCCATCATGGCTTCTTTTGCACTTACACTATCACATATTTCTACTTTTATATGAGCGCACATATACTTTACCATTAAGGGAATAAACATCCTTATTTTAAATTGACATAATTATTTTACGCATACATTAATGGCATATCACTTGCCTTCCTTCTTGACATACCATGCTTCAATATCTTGTTAAGGATTATTTAAATCTGTCCCACTTCATCTATTTTTGAAGCCTTACTTCTTAACACTCTTTAATTATTTTAAGTTTAAATATTTAAACAAATTCATTTTTTTTCAAATTATTCAAAAAATCCAAAAGAAAATAAATATGAAAAAATCCAAAAAAATCCAAATATGTTCAAAAATTCAAAATCAGGACCTACAAGGATTTTCAAATGTTATTATCTTAGTTATTTATATATGTTAGTTAGATAGAATATTTCAATTTTAAATACACATTTCTTTTCATAAGGTATTTGAATGTGATACGAGACATACTATTACATGTTTCTTTGATGTTGGCCTTCCATTTTTAGCCAAAAACCTTATTAAGTTGGGGGCATCTCTTCATTCTTAGTGAATACTTCAATAGATTTTATTTATCCACAATATCTCTAGCATGATATGCTATACATCATACAAATGTTATGATAAACACTCATACTTTACATTGTATTACATGAATTTGATATTTTCTAATAATGACATTGATACAAATGATCAATATAGACTAGTCTCATTTGTTTTATGCTTCGTAATTTACTACATGATAAATTATGACTTGCTTGCTTAATGTGTTTGGCCATTGGCTTTATGTGTGTAACATATACATATTCTTACTTGTATGGAATACTCATGACATTTTCATGAAACCCTTTCCCTTTTATGTTTATAAAACATTCACATGTCCCTTGTATGTGGCCTTTGGGCCTTATGTGTGACGCTATATGCAAATTATGTGACATTGATTATTTGTTCACTACTTGTTACTATGGTTCCATGATTCATATCATGCATTGATTTTACCTATTACCTTATTATTATGCCATGATACATATCATGAACATAATTCTTGTGTGATTTAATGTTATATCTCTCTAACACATGTTTCATATGCAATTCAAATTTTATATTATATACTATGATGCAATGCATTCAAAATTTCAAGTGCTACTACATGATTACATATTTTACATATCCTATAACTATTATTTTAAGCTAAGTGACTTTTAGGCTATATCCATCATCACAAGGGGGGAATCACAATATGATTGTATTGAGAATTCAAGCCATCATGAGCAAATTTTAGATTTATGACATTATACAGTGTTCAGAACTACAAAATCATTCAAACTTTTTAGATTATGGGGGTATGTGATATGCATGTGCACTCATTCCTACAGTTAATTTAATGTAAATTAATATAAATGTGATGCATATGGACAAGCATGGGTAAAATAATTACATTTACGAGTTTCAAGTTTCAAAAGTTACAAGTTTAATTAACATTCAATACCAATATATTATAGACGTAGGAGGCATGATATTCATTCATGTTCATATTTCTACATGACGATTTAAAAATTAAAATTTATCAAGTTCAAAATTTTCATAGTTTAAAAGGTATAAAGATTCAAGTAGAATATATATCTATCTCCAATGATGTGAGTCATATTAATGTTTTAAGTGGGATACATTAGAGTCTAGTGACACTCAATACCTATGGTTGTACTTTTTCTATACAATCAGCCACATTTGGTGGTTCCACCTCTTCAATTATTTTACAAATTATTGTATATGTTCAAATGAGAGCTGCAGCATACAATATTATTAACTCAAGGGCTTTCAATGGTTTCAAAATTAATATTTGATCACTCTAAATTTTTCAAAGGTTTAAAATTTATCCAATTACCTCAATAACAGGGCAAGCACTTCTCCACTTTTAATATATAAGGAAATTAGATTGCATACTTTGTTAGGTGTATACTTTCTTTGATATATTTTAAAAATTCAAATTTTGAGTTTCATAATTTCAAATTTGAAAAATGGACTATAACTAATTTTAGTGGCATTATTGCAAGTTTCACATTAAGACATCTTGCATCAATAAGATTCACATCAAAATACAAAGAGTGTATACAAAATTAGGTTCACATGTCATTTACTCTAGTAATTTCACTTCATTACATCACTAAAATAAATTAGGAGAAAATACACACACTTAAATTTAATAAGTATGTGCTTGACAATATTTAATCTTGATATCCTTACATTGTTTGTCTATTCACCATTCTATTAAGTTAGAGTATCTATGTTGTGGAGGAAGAGGAAGGAATGAAAATTGGGGATTTTAGTTCAAATCTGGAAGGTTATCAGGAAAATGAAGAAAAAAGTGAGGAAGAAAATGAAGGGGATAAAACAGAGGGTAATACAAAACAAAATAACTCTAATCATGAAGATAAACAGATTGTGTTGGGAGGAAGTGCTAAAGACACAAATATTGTATTTGAAGATCCATCTTTGATTAGAGAAAAGGAACATATGGTTCTAATTTCCAATCATCCTATGGAGATTAGGGAAAAAGAAAAGGATGATCATGACTAGCATGAAGACCCTGTAGAGACATAAGAGGAGAAATTGATGGAAAGGGAGGACCAAACTGAAAAGGATGAGACCTCTCCTCAAGAGAATGCATATGACAATTGTGACGCCAAGCAGAGGGACACTAAGCTTTCATTCATGAATTTGGCCAAATTCAAAGCTGATGCTATTTTCCAAGTTGATTCGTGGATGTACAAGGAAATGATGGAGCTGAAGAAGAAAGTAGAAATAATGCAACATAACCAGGAAGCTGATAGGATCAAAATTAATAATTTGGAGAAGCAAATGAGTGATATTCCAATTAAACTCAAGGATTATGAGAATAATCTAAGAAGTCTCATCAAGGAAAGTAGAATGAAAATGGAGGAGGTTACTTCAATCATATGTGCAGCTGCAGCTAACCTTGGAAAATGAGCTAATGAAGAAATAAAATCTTTGGAGGGGCCAAGTAAGAGGACCAGGCAGAGTTCAAAGAATAAAGCCATGCAAGAAGTCACTACTTCGGCTACAATATCCATACAGGAAAATGCAACGATTGGAAATGAGGCTGTGAAGATGATCTTGGAATTAGAAGACTAGGGTCTTCTTTGTTGCTATAGTTTTTGTTTTGGTCCTGTCTGTTGGATATTATAACTGGTTCTGAAATTTGGTTATTAGTTTTAAGACTTATTTTGATTTTCTAGGTCTCTATAAAACCTGTGTTCTTTTTTTTTTTTTTTATGGTTTTAGTTTGTGGTTTCAGGTCCTTGTAAAACCTGATTTTGTTGCTAATTTATAGTAAATTTTAGGAATGTCCTTCCTATTGGGTGTTATCGCTTCATCTTTCCTTCTCTGTTAAAGGGTTTTGAGGTCCCTTCAAAACCTGCTTTTACCTTAATCTAAAACTTAGAGTATCTATAAGAGCATTAACTACTCTATAGATGGTATTGATACCACTTATAACATCACTCATACATCCATATTTTTATTATAGACTCCTATCAAATCAATTTCACTAATCTTTATCCTTATGGGATAAGACTGTGTTAGGTCAAGCAAGGTTGAACTATGACCTTGTCCATTGGTGAGGCCTTACCCCATACTCCAATTGTAACTTTTTAAATTTGAGATATTGAATTTTACCCCTCCCATGATTTTATCAAGGTTGGTTAAAATAAATATTTAAAATATTTCTCTATTTAAGCACATCAATGCCTCTCCAAACACATCTAGTAATCACTTGACAAATTCTACTACACATTAAGAAAAATATCACTATTTCTTATAATTCAAAATTTGAAGCATTCTAACAGTCATAGGATAATTCTAGCAGTCTACATATAATTCTTTTTTTTTAGGGTACTCATTATCAAGAATTAAAATTAATATACCTAGTTGTATTTATATAACAAGATCAAGATTCATACACTCACTTTAGGAGGAATATCTACATCATCTTGAAGCCATTTTGGGATATGTAAGCAATACTCATATCACACAATATTTTTTGAAGATACATTATTATTTTCCTTGCCTAATTTATCTCTTTTGCATCTTATCTATATTTAGTTTATTATGTATGATCTAGGGTTTGCATTGTATAGGTCTTCTATGTAGAAAATCAAGACACACAGTAAAATAACCAACCCTCACAAATAGGCTCACACATATAAATAAAAAAACTAGTCATAGAGTCAAGTAGTTTGTGGATATATTTAAATAATGAGGCCATAATATAGCCTTGTCCTCCTAGTATGGCCTTATCCTAGCTTAATTTAAATTCATGTTTTCAATTATGATAGAGTTCATAGGTATTGTCAACTATTTTTAATGCATAATAAACTTACACAATCAATACTAAATCATATCCAAACTAAGTTTACATATTTTGTATCAATTTATTATTCTTAGATCACTTTTAGTTCTATAAATTATGTATCACATTCAGATTTGTATATTTGAGTATATCTAAATAAGTTTTCAATAGTTTATTTATTTTTAGAATTTCATTGTTAAATAAAAATGAACATTAAACATGGTTCAACAACAAAACAATCAGGGCTAAGGAGATCTAATCATGAAACAACATAATACCTATGAAAATACGACCCTATGTAGAAATGATAAATAACCCTATGAAGAAGGGCATAACACATCAAGGGTTTATGAAGCCCTAAAAAAAAATTAAATCCACCATAATGCAAGCATAAATATAACCCTATAATAGGTGTAAGAGAACATGGTTACACCATATTATAACAAATATAAATGGATCCAATTTAAATTAAGTTAAAAAAAAATCTAAACATTAAAAATAAGCCTAATAAAATTTAATATATTAAAATCATGAAAGAGTTTAGAAAACTTTCACCCATGGTCAAATCTACAAACCATTACCACAATAAAAGCTATTGATGCATTACTCTAATAATATCTTAGTATATTATACATAGATAAATCATATAATAATAAATCCTCTATACTCCAAAGCTTCCATTTAAAGCTCTATCTTCATAGCTTTCATGAAAATACAATAAACGAGCCTTACATAAATACGCAAGAAAGATCAATCTTAACTAAAAGATCAAGTTAAATGATCAATCCTAACTAATAGATCATGTTAGAGATCAAACCTAGGACTAAGAGATAACTATCCATATAGGATAGAAATAACTACAAATTATGCCCACAAAAGTTAAGAGATAAATATCTAATATCTCATAATATCTAAAATAAGATAAATGAAATATCCACACATAAGTGGGTGGGAATAATAAAGTACCTAGGTGAAGATGAGATAAGGTAAATAACCTACTCTAACAAGAGAGAGGCCAAAAATAGAGTGGCATATCCATAATATGAGTCTTGACAATAAGGCCTAATCAGGTAATCATATACATTATATCTGTGAAACAATCTCTCATAAAGTGGAGAAATGAAGAAACCCATAGAAAATTAAAACTCCCCTCCAAAAAGAGAAAAATGAAAGAAGTAAATGGGTTTGGATAACAAGGTCTAATGAGGTACCCATACAAAAAAATGATGCAGTGTAAAGATAAGTGTCCTTATGGATGCCAATCCATCTTTCTAGAATACATGGATATCAAGTCACTGTAACTGCCAAGTTAAAGTAAGAATGGTTCTGAATATGAGGATCACTAAATATGAACACTGTACTCCAAAATAGTGGGTAAAATGATGAACTTGAGGAAGCATTGTCTGAATGACCTCCCTTAATTCTAAACTAGGTGAAGATGGCAATAAATGTATCTAGATAAATGAACCAAAAATAGTGACAAGTGAACACAAATACTAATGTGGATGCCACACTAGTGTCACTACACAAAAAGTCACCGAGAATTTCACTTAGACATAAAAATCCTCATATGAGTTTTGAAAAATAAATTACCCAAAGATACCCATGTACAAAGGATAAATCTATAAAATGAAGATAAAATCTCTTAAGAATATGGCCCTAATGGTGATGGAAGAGATTAGAATATGAAATAATAAAGGGTGCACAAACTAAGGTACACACACATGAAGGTAGACTAAGCTGTAAAAGTAAACCCCCAATGGCACTTTATAATTTAGTGCAAGTATAATATATTCCATATGCAAAAACACCAAATGAAAATAAGGAAGATAGTGTATACACTAGAATAGCTCCATACAAGGACATTGTTGACTTGTCGAAGAAGTCATCATAAATCATGAGAGTTACTCTAAAAATAGGGAAGAATGTGGGCCAAAAACACAAGTGGCATAAAAAGATACTCAAATAATGCAAGACATCAGGTTCTATAAAAAATACATATATAAGTGTAAAAATAAATGAGAATGAGTGCAATAAAGTGTTTTTATGAGGGGATATAAATAATGGAGGAACCATGCTAGTAAAATCCTCATAAATAATTATGGTGTTACCATAAGTGATCTAAAATCCATCCTAGATCAAATAGGAATGGCAGATGAAGATACCTGCATAGGAGTGGACAAAAAAAATCTAAAATATTAAAATGTGAGCTAACTTATAAAGGGACATCAAACTCAGTCAAAAATGCATCCATGATTGCAATCAAGATGACAAAATCAATAAAGGAGAAAGTTTGTTTAATTGTGAAGGGGTTTGTCTACCTATCAAAGTGGGCCTCACCCTCTAGTCTTCAAAAAATAAGATCAAGAAAATAAGGTATGTGGAAAAGCAATTAACAAATATAATATCTCTTTATCTCTCCCAAGTACAAACTATTGTTTTTAATAAAAAACAATCAAAAAATCATCCAAAGATATTTTTTAATAAAAAATCTCCTCACAAGGATTTATTTTTGAATAGTACTACTCGGTAAAACTATCATAAAATTTTCAATTATTAATGAATTTAGAATTTTAAAATTATTTTGAAAAACTAAAAATAAGGCACATAAAACTTATAAATAGTTTTGAGTGATCAGTTACATTTTTCTCACAATTAAATTTAAAAAAATCATATTTTTTTAGAATAATATTGATCAGTAAAATTATGATAACTTTTGAAATTATTAACAAAATTCAAAATTTCAAAATGTTATGAAAAGTAGAAAATAAGGTGCACAAAACCCATAAAATTTTTTGAGTTATTGCCTACAAGTTTCTTACAATCTAGAAAAGAACAATCATTTTGAAACAAAAATAGATTTACAAAAAACTTGTAGATTATACAACTGGGATGAAATTGGAGATAATCATGTATTTATCATATAATATTGATTCATTGGTGATATTTTATTTACTCTTTTAATCTTCAAATTTTAATTGTAATAAAAAACACAAAAAAAAAAAAGAAATTCTTCCAAAAATAGATGTTGAGTAAAGAGAAGCTAAGGAGTTGAGTAATAACTATTGGAGACCATTCTAATACCCTGAAAGAGTTTAGAAAACTCTCACCTAGGGTAAAATACACAAACCCTTATCACAATAAAATCTATTGATACATTTCTCAAATGATATTTTAGTATACTATATATAAATAGATCATACAATAAAAAATCCTCTATATCTCCAAAGCTTCCATCTAGAGCTCCATATCCATAGCTTCCATATAAATATAATGATTGAGCCTTGAATATATATGTAAGGGAGATCAATCATAATTAAGAGATCAATATAATTGATCAATCCTAACTAAGAGATCAATCTAGAGATCAAACCTAGGACTAAGAGATAACTATCCCTAAAGCATATAAATAACTACAAATTATCCCCATAATATCTAAGAGATAAATATTTAATATCTCATAATATATAAAATAAGAGAATTGAAACATCCACACATAAGTGGGTGGGAATAATAAAGTACCTAGGTGAACATGAGATAAGGTAAATAACCTACTCTAACAAATCAAACTTAATTGCATATTTAATTTCTTGATGTAATAAATAAAAATAATAGGTTTAAGAAGAATATTTCATTTCATACAAATTTGGAAGTAGACATCTGAAGTAGGTAATGTAGATCAAGTTTAGATAGTGAGGTGAACAAGACACAAAATAATTAGAGCAACAAATAGTATTCCCCAAAACTATATTTCCAGAAGAGTAGTGCCATTGTCATAAATGTGAGGCTGGACCTGAAAAATAAAATTTGACAATTATGTTGATTAGCTTCAGGTCTTCTAAGACTTTGTTATCTTTTCTAAAACTATGCATGTATCTCTAGGAAACTAATCTCTTTCTTCAAAACCCTAATATGGAATCTAAATATAGAACCCTAAAAAAATGGGGGATTTATTATGGGTATTATGTTGTCCTTAGCTTGATTATTATCAAGCCCATATAATGCTTGATTATTTTTGAAAATAACACACCAAGTATAATTCATGTTCAACCAACAATCTAGTGATGCAAAGTTTATCCTATATGACTTTTTGTGCTAGAATTAATTCACGGTGAAGAAATAAATTATTTATATCTATGTGTAAGAATTTTCACAATTCATCTATGATATTGATAAAGCTATTCAAGATAAATTGACAAGAGGTTAATGATTACGTGAGTTGCTCAAACAATCTCAATTAGATCCTTTGAAAGTGGAAGAACAAATAGCTATGATTTATAATAAAATAAATGAATATCTAGATGTATTAGAAATTATGTATGTGAAAAAATTTACCCTTAAATTATGTGAATAGTTATTAAAAAATAAACCCCAATTTTGAGAAATTATATGTTCTACTGAGACATTCACAGAACAAATGGAAACTCCTTTAAAAGAAGTTATTAAAGAAAATACCAAATGTTTTCTACTTTGATAACCAAAATAGAAAATTTATATTTGGTATATGATTTGAAATAGGATGGAAGAGATTTAATAATCACTTTGATACATTTACAAGCACAATAATTGATCTTGGATAATTGATTGGTGATTATTACATCTAATAGGATTTGACCTGTACCTAAGGTTTAGAAGACCTTTGTCCTATCCATTAGATGATGGATGTTTTTTTTTCATTATTCATTCAAATAATTTATCATTAACAAAAACAAATCTGAATTTTCATCCATCCATGAGGATAATTGGGAAAGAAAGAAAAAGAATAAATATGTCATAGTGAATACACTCAACAATATAAATATACTCTAATATAGGAAAATGGAGAAGCCTATGATATATCCTACATACATACAAGATACAATGACACAAACTAGGGTGGGGCTATAAGTAATAGCTATTTTTAGTTAGGATATAATTAAGAAGTCTATGTAAGTAATTGATGAAAAAATACTCACCTAGATTTGAGATGTAAAAGGAATAAGCTAAATAGAGATAAATTCCATTAGGTGGTAACCAAGTTTTATATAATCTAATTATTATAATGAATAGGTATCTAAACTAAGGGTTGAAGAGATGAAACCAAATGAAACAAACCATATAAAGATAAAATATACTAATAAGCATATAATAATCTATTGATGGAAGACAAAAACATACCAATAAATCACATACACACATATATCAACAAAAGTAAATAAGAAATAGTATAGGGATAAGGATACTTACTTTGGGCTGAGTTTCCAATGCATCAATATCCTTCATTGTTGAAGTGGCACTTTATGGGAGATGTAGGTGAAGCTCAATATGTAAGGAATAAGACTTAAGTATCCTTAGTTTGTGATTTCAAAGACTAGGTGTACCTTTATGGGTCAATTTTTATTATTATGACCTTCAAATATCTTATTCAAACTAGACATCTAACTATAAGATCTTATGCCCTATGCTAATGGTATCTACCCAACTGATATAGTATAATAGAAATGAAAATATGATAATAATAGTATTGTGTCCACTTGAATGATATAATAGGAAAGATATTAGTGTGAATAAAAATGTATCAATAATGTGGAAATAGTTTATAAAATTGAAATTAGAGATAATATTATATCAACCGAACCAATACAATCAAAAAATATAGGGAACATTGCAAATTTGTATTGACAAGGTTAATACAATAGGAAAAAGGCAACACACATGAAAAAGAAGAGGAAAAGAGGATAAAATGGAGGTGAGAATAAGAAAATGACATGGTAATGAATATAATAAGATATAATAGATGATCACGAGGGTATCTTAGTAAGTGAAAAATATGAGGTGTATACATATGCCCCACTTACACCTCATCACATATCACAATAGTGTAACATGAGATGGTGCTTTGGAAAAGAAAATAGAAACATAAAAGATAAAATTAAATGTTGTAATACTTTATCATAAATTAAATAAATTAAAATAAACAAATACATATATTTACCTTCACCTACCTGGATGGAAGTAAGAATAATGATAGATGGTGCCAGAATGGTGTTGAGATGAATTTGGTAGACCTAGAACATTAGAATGTTGATGTCAGATGCCAAATCTATGTTATCACTACTCAGGTCAACCTAAAAAATAAGAGAATTAATATATATATATATATATATATATATATATATATATATATATATATATAAACACACACACATACTGTTGGTACTAAAATTTCCTTATGAGACTAGGATTCTAATGTTTCTTTTGGTTTATCAAAAGGACAAACAAAAATAAATATATGGCCAGAATATATAATCTGATCAATAAATTTAGAAAGATTTGAATTGTCATATAAATACATTGAAAATATATTCTTTTGATCATTTCATATTTTGAGATTTTTGTTGCTCTAGGAAATTATTTATCATAAAAAGAGAGATGAGAGGCTAGAGGATGCGAAGGAGGATGCATTGATCCTACTACATCGATTATCGAGGTAGGATGTGTATTTAATGTTGAGAAGGGTAGATTGAATAGATTAAGGAAAATTGGGCACAATGGAAAATATGTATGGTATAATTTACCCAACAAGTGTAAAATTGAAGAGAATAATTAACTAAGTATGGGTGGGCATTAAATTTTTTATTTTTGATAAAATCTACAATCTTTAGAATTTAAAGTAAAATTGGTGTGGAGGGATAACTATATTGATTTGACCAATAAAATTATGCCATTAGAAAATATAAAGATGGCCAATGTAGCAAAAAAGAATTACTAAGATGATATAGTTGAAAAAATCATTAACATGGAAAATGAAATTAAATTGATCACCAATATAGTAGAAAATAAATCATATTACATATGCAGTTGATGTAAATGGCCAATATAGTTGAAGAAGAAACCAAATAGTTGATGAAATAGATGTTGATGAATGATAGAGTAAGGAAACATAATACATGGCCAATACCATTATGTTAGATGACAAATGCATTAGAAAATTAACACATGGCTGATATAGTCAGTGTAGATGGTTGAAGCAATTATTTTTTCTATCTTTAGTATAATTTTGAGTTTTACTTTTTATGATGGGAGATTGATTTTGATTTATTTTTTGGATTTTTTAGGAGTAGAGGATACTTTGGACGTGGTAAATAGTTTTACATCCTAGCTACTTGGTTTGTTAGCTAGACTATCAGATAATGACATGGGTTATTTGATTAATGTATACATTTGAATATGCTTGCCCTAATAATTTTATTGACTTTTTCTAATTTAATCTAATTTCCATATTTCCTAGCTAAATTAACTAATAGCCTAATAATCCACATCCCATTCCTATATCCTAAAAACCTTACCCAATCCTAAAAACTAATTAATCCCTTTATTAAACCCCTAACAATACCTATTTACCTACTAAACTACTCCCTAAGCCACTTGCCAAATTAAAAATACAAAATAATCTATCTACCCAACTACCACCCTATTCTAGCCTCTTCTAAACCCCTAAATCCTATGGGAGATTTCTAGAATTGGAGGATTATAGAAATATCCTCCATTTTAACCCCCTTTCTCTAGAATTTTCTATTTTAGAGATCTCCATGAAATTAAAAATTCCATATAAAATCCCTAGCCATTGATCTCAATGGCTCAAATTTGAATTTGAGCTATTGATTTCTCCCTCCACTTCTATATAACCAAGCTCTCCCCCCTCCTCCAAACTATATTAGAAACTTGAAAAATAATCACATTGCTACCATTATCTTTCATCCATATAAGCCTCTTGCTCTCATCCAAAGCCATTTTCAAGCTCAAATCTTCCATTTGGAAGGCATTATCAAAATAAAGCAAGCAATCTCACATTTTTAAATTTTGCATCAATAATCCATTTTGCAATCCTAGAGTGGATATATAAAGAGGTAAATTGATGGTAAGAGTATTCTTATTGGGCCAATTATCTTCTTTATCCTCTCCTACTTATGTGTTTAAGTTTAAGTTTTTTATTACTAAAATTAGTAATATAGGTTGAATCTAAAATTTAGGATACATATTGGCAACCACGGTGGGACATTACTCCATTAAATAATCTTATAACCTTGATGGAAGTGATTTGAATGCTTGTAGGATAAGATGGATGTGAATTAAAGGCCAAATTTTAAAATTTTGTCATTTACAGGTAAATAACAGTTTTGAATTGGTATTAGTGGTATTATAGTTATGTTTTTGCAAATCTAGTTGTGATTTTGCCAACTAACCACTAACGGCTAAGATTCTCTACAAGTTTTTGAATTTTGAGAAAACCACAACTTCATAAGTTACAATTTTACTTGGAATTCATGGATTTTTTAGTTATAATAATAATTTTTCCAAAGATAGTAGTTAGGGGTAGATCTATGCCTTGTATTTGCTCACCCCTTCTATAAGATAGTCTATTGTCTATTATTTTATCTAGGAACATTATATATTTCTATGTGTAGGGTAGGAAAAGACCAATCTAATACCTAGCTGTTGGTATGAATGACATAAACTGTGACTTCAATAATTATGAATTCACATTGATAATCATGGTTTTATTAGGTATAATTGTGGTGTTTAGTAGAAATTGAGTTTGATATATACCCCTAGTTATTATTTTACAATAGAACTTTTTGTAAACTCTTATTATTATATTTTTGCTTTTTAGGAAGGGAATTTTGGTCTCTAGTTATAAGGAGGAGGATTTAAATTAAGCCATGACTATTTGGCCATCATCTACAAAGTCATGACTTTGACATTAGTGGATTTGACCTGGGAACTATGATTTTATAATCAATAGTAGTGGTTTTATCCTTCTCTGTAAAATTGGTAAAACTTATGAACTATTAGCTTCCCTTTTGTAGACCAAAGGGATTCTTAGTTCTTGGTTAGCCTAGTTATGAGGAATCTTATATTAGGCTAGGGTTGTCTCTTTTGTTATCATAACCATTTTAGGATCTAGTCATTCTGGCCTAGTTTTTATACTTGTAGGGGTGTTCTAACAACTTGCTATCTATGTGCAGGATTAGCAGGGGGCAGAAGAAAATCAAGGCATACATCAAAAATCCCATCATAAACCTATTTTAAACCTTACTATAAAACTACAAGTCTTAAACTTGTGACTTTGTTCTACAAGTAGTGATTTTGTTGAATCCAATAGAAAATTTGTATTTATATAGGTAAAAGGATAGTTTAGGACATCTACCTAGCTAGCATTAGACTTAATAGATTTAAGCCTTCTATGTAAAGAATAGATTTATCCTTTTTGTCTATTAGCATAAATATTTTTGCTACTATAAGTAATATAGGTAAAATTTATAAGCAACCATCATAATTTATTAAATATCATTTGTTGTTACAATTTTTATTAATTTGCCTACATTTGATATTCATTCACAAAAGACACATCTTATAGTTTTGCCATTTTTTACAAATCTACAGATTGTGAATTAAAGTGATTTATGGTTTTGTTCTGTTAAGTTGTGATTTTGTCTAATTGTTATGGTTTTTTAGGTTGATCACCATACTTTACTAACTTGTACAAGATCATGACTTGCGATCTATGATTTTGCTTTATAGTTATGATTTTATGCATTCTGGTTATGATATTTCCCTGTGTATTTGTAATTTTGTAAGGACTTATGATTTTGTAAAAAACTAAACTACTAATCCATTTTGGTGAAGGACCCTTTAAAAACCAAGGTACCCCAATTTATTTTTTAACATTTGCATTTGTAGGAAGGGGTGCCATAACATATTATCTCAGTTTTTATTATATATACATCCTTATTATATGAATTTGTTTCATTGTATATACTCGCTTGTGTGTGTTTTTGGCTTATGTTATTTGTCACTAAATTATATATAATTATGCCCCTCACATGTAGGTAATTAATCATGTTATGCTTACTTGTTTGTTATCCCCTTGAGTCTAGGATAACATGTGATGTGGAATTCATCCCCATACATAGACTTAAAAATAGGGGCTAGTGATATGGATTTCATCACCATGCACTAACCAAAATCTATGTTTTGATGGAGTCTAAAAATTAGGAGAGCTATCATTCACTGCTAAAGCATGATTTCACATAAAGGGTTTTATGGAGTGAGGGGTGGTTAAACTCCAAGATATAAGGTGGTTAGATAACATCCTAACTGACCTAGATTAGGTGTCTTCAATCATGACAGGTGTACCGCTGTAGGAGTCAATATCAACTCTAAAGTAGCCATCATGTGCAAGTGGGGTTGAGAGGGTTTGATCAATTTTGTAATGGGTCATCAGCCTATAGCCTCACCTATGAAGTTGTTAGATGATGCATGCATTGGGTTATACACCCTTATTAGTTAACTAATTTAGGATTTGTACTTGAATGTATTATTTGAGTGTTGTGTAAGACCCATATTGTTTATAAAATTGAGTTGGCCATACCTTATTTTATGCGTGATACCTTAGACACATCTATGTTAATACTCATTATCTCATCATCTCAACATGTAACATCCTAATTTTCCATCTACCTATCCACCTTATATCATCCATTCCTCCCACACTTGCTACTTTTTAAATATCTAGCACCCATCCCATATTCATGTCATATCTTCCATACCCTAATCTTCCATCCCTCTTCTAATCTATTATCCATAGTCACTATCCACCCCACTATATCCATCCTATATCACCTTCTCATTTGGTATTGATCACCCATTCCATACTTCTTATTTCCTATCCTATGATAATTTTTAGCATCTTACCTATATATATTTCTTTGTCTTGTGTTCATCCTAGAAATTTCATACCCAACATCCATTTTTATATATATCATATCTTAAGAAGTCTTTTACTATCCTTCTTGTCCAATCCTACATATTCTATCCACCTAATACACATCCTATTTTCCATACTATATATCATATATCTCCCATCCCCCATCCATCTCATCACTCTTGAGTACTATATTCCATCTTAAAATCAATTTATAGTGGTCACCCATCCTCTTTAATCATCATTTGTCACTTCTTACATCTTCTAGACTAGGTATTATCAATATACATAGTTTTATAAGATTCTAATCTATCACCCATCACTCATCTCTATCAAGTGCCTTCTTCACCTAGCACCCATCAAATTGTCTCTTTGCTAGTGGACAAGTATTTGATCCCATCACTCTCTATAATTATTTATATATTGGTTTCTTATGAGAATTTATCTTTTGTTAATTCTTAGTCACCCCATCCTTTTATAAAAATCATCATATCACTCTCCTTTGACCACTAGTAGCTTTGGTCTCTAGATGGAGGTAGTATTTGAGCACTTGCACTTTGTCTATCACATCTCTCTTTTAAAATGGTTATTCACAACCATACCCAACTTAGGATTATAGAGGCCTCCAACCAAGACAATGATCCATTGGGGCATATGTTTGATCCAATTTGGGAATATGATGATACACATAGTGATATGCATAAACCTAGGGAAGAGGAGGAAAGGTTTAATCCTCTCCATAATGATGAAGTTAGGAACCTAATTGATCGATATCTATATGAAAATTGTGATCATGTTTTAGTTAGCCCATGCCATTGAAATAGGGGGCATATTACCTTCCATTTTAGACCATAGCCTCCTACACAATATAGTCCATCCTCCATCTCATCCAAAATTATCCCACAAAAATGCACATACCAATCAAATACCCCAAGAAGAGGAAGGTGTAGACCATGGATTCATAGAGGAAGAATGTTCGACATCCCTTCATAATAATAGTATTGAGGCTAACTGGATACAAGATGTCTTAGAGGACTAATTAGATAAATTAACACAACAAATCAACCTTTTACTCTGTAACTAATGTCCACCATTCCCTTGACAAAATAATACTAATAATAATAGCACTGCTAGTAATACCAATAATACCAACACCACTCATAACACCCATAACACCCATAACACCCATATTCCCCAAAATAGCAAAAATTAAACTACTAATCCTCTTGGGGATCCCATATTTTCACAAGAGTGGAAAGTGATGAAGGAGACCCTCCAACAAATAGACCCATGTTCACAAGCTCTTAAATACAAATATGAATATTTGTGTTCTTCACCCTTGGACATGAACATTTTACAAATACATTTCCCTTAGCACTTTAAGGTACCAAAATTTGAAAAATATTAAGGGAAAGGATATCCTATAGACCATGTGCAATAATTCTATATGGCTTGTCTAAAGTAGCATATGAAGATGCCTATTTATTGAGACTTTTCCCCAAAAGTCTTACTAGACCCAGTTTAGAATGGTTCATGCACCTACCCAATGGGTCTATATCTAGCTTCGTATAGTTAATAGAATAATTTTTCAAACATTTTTAATTTAATATTAAACATGACATCTCCATAAAATACCTATATAACACCGAGCAAAGAAGCAGGGAAAGTTTGGCATACTTCTTACAAAGATGAAGAAGTTTAGTAAGCTACTTGAGATGTAAAGTACTTGAAAAGGAGTTGGCCAAGATATTTGTGGATAACCTTAATGCTAAGCTCAAATATTAGCTAAAACTATAGTGTTCTAAGACATTTGATGAAATAATTAATAAAGGGATGTAAATTGAAAAAGACCTTATTGAATAAAGAACAATCAAGCTATATTCCAAGAATGAACACATCTAAAACTAAGACAAATCCTTTTTAGGAATATTAAACATCTTGAAAAAAACTAGAATGTCATGGGATATGGGGTGACTAATTTTAAAAAATAGCATGTGCAAATAGTTCAAAATAAGAGCCCCATAGAAAAACAAAATGTTTCCTCCATCCGAGTTCCATGAGACAAGACAAAGCCTTGAACATGAAAGAGACCACTCACTAGTTTTGAATTACCAATTGAAATAGTCCTTGATCAATTAATTAATGCTAATATGATCACCCTACCTAAAATTAGACCTATGGATCATCGAAAACTAAAACTAGATTAGTACCATGAAGATGAAGTTTATAAATACCACAGGGTCAAAATCCATGATACAAAAAAATGTATGAAACTTAAACACTACGTTTAAGATTTTAATGAAAGGGTTGACATTGAAATAGGAGAAAATCCTCCAAACTAATTTGCAAATGGGTAGCTAGGTATTTACAAGGATCCATTACCCAAGCATGATCTAAGAAATATGAAACCACTAAGAGACTAGGGTCAAGCCTCTTCCTCTTACCACACTGACTACCATGCCATGCCATACCATTATATCAACACAATCAAAATACACCACTCCCAAGAGTCCACTCCACCTTCATCCACCATTTTAAAAATTAACTAGGACACTGCTGATTATGTGGTCATCACCAGACATAATAAGATTGTAGTTCCCATAGAACCACCCAAGGACCATCCACTTCATCTGCTAATCAAAGGGTGAATATTTCAAAGAAATATTTAAGTTATTTTGATAAGAATTATGACATAATTTAGTAACTTAATAAAACACCAACTCAAATATCATTAATGGATCTCCTTAAAACATTCACTTTACATTAGGAGATATTGAACCAAGTCCTAAATGATCTTAAGGTCCCTAGTGATCTGGATACTAATCAATTATAGGCATTATTAGGACATTTATCCCATTCATAATAGATTAATTTTGGTGCCTAGGCATGCCTCCAATTTCCCCCCACCATAATTATCCTTTATTCATTAAAATTTCTATATCCCACCACCGTGTCTCTTAGGTTCTCATAGATGGAGGATTAACATTAAATTTATGCAATCTAGACTTCTTAAATAAACTAGGGTATTCAAAAGCATTTATAGGGACTAACTTGATAATGTTTAAAGCCTATGATGATAATGAAAGGCCATCTATATGAATTATATACCTACCCATTGTCATGGGGCATGTAGTATATCAAACATTACTCCATGTTATGGATGTAGATTTGCCTTATAATATGTTGCTTAGATGTTCATGGATCCATGACATGCAAGTTGTTCCATCAACCCTACATCAATGTCTCAAATTCCCTCACTTTGAAATGGAGGTCACCATCCCTTGAGTAATTGATCACCTTCATAGCTATCAAATAGACCAATCCTTGCCCTCCTAGCCTTATCTAGGCATATACAGTTCCATCTTAAGTCCAACAACTACCAAGTACATCTCCCCTAATCATCTTGTATCTATATTATATCTACTACCTAAATTTACCCACTCAAAAATCACATCTATGGGATGTGGAGAATATGAATATAAAACCTTTTACATAGGTGATTTACCACTATCTCCACATAGCTATGGGTCCTTGACCATGCAAAAGGTCAATCCAATCAAATATCAGTTCATATCAATGAATTTCTCAAGTGTAAGGTTATTATCTAAAGAATTCATTGAAGAATCAAATGATAGATGGCTTACTCTAAATGAGGAGGCCCTTATATATCCATATCTTTGTGTATAGAATATGATGGAAAATATGAATTACAAAGGGAAAGGACAAGGAAAACAAGAGCAAGGAAGGCTTGAACCCATCATGGTTCAATAATATCCACAATATCTTGGCCTAGGGTATAGACTATTTGATGATGACCTGAACAATATCATTTTAGATACTCTTCCGATACCTGAGTAGTCTCTCCTCGATGAAGACATTGAAATAGGTTTTATTTGTAATTGCTTTAAAGAGCTTGCTACCACCAACCTTTTCCATAACACCACCATTTCCACCATCAATATATCTCTTTCTTATCCATCACTCATTGACTAGGATAAAAAATAGGAGCCATCATTTCATACATTTAAAAATTATGATGTAATCTTAGAATATATGGTAGATTGAGATTTTATGCCATTTAGTGATCACAAAAAGGGTTTTTCATAAATATTTATTTGTTTGCATACTTTGGATAACAACAAGAACCCCATGATCATAATGACAAAGAGAAATTTGAAGAGGAAGAGCCTCATAAACATCTAGATAAACTCCCACATGTATTATTTGACTTAGAAGAATACTTTGATATTGATACAAATCTACTAGATTGTTTTACTTCAAATGTTCCAAAAATCTCATTGCCTCCTTACTTACAAGAACAATCACCCTATCTCATTAAGGAAGTGATATAAGTCAACATTGGGCTAAAACAACATCAAAAAATAGTTAAACTGAGGGCATATTTAACACATGAGGAATGTGGAGTTATCATTGAGCTACTTGAAAAGTTCATAGACATATTTACATGGAGTTATGTGGACATGCCTGGACTATATCCCTATTTAGTGGTACATCACTTCGTTGTGTATCCCAATGCTAAATTGGTTAAACAAAAATTATAAAAGATACACCCCAAAGTGGCACTATTAGTAAAAGAGGAGCTACAAATTTTTTTGGAAGTTGGTTTCATCTGCCCTATCAATTACTCTAATTGGATCTCTAATAATGTTTCCATATCTAAGCAACCAAACTTTCATATAATTTTGAGATATAAATAAGGCATGTCCCAAGGATGACTTACCCCTTCCAAATATTGACATGACCATAGACTCAACTATTGGATATGAAATGCTATCTCTCATGGATGGCTTCTCAAGGTATAATCAAATTAAAATTACACCTGAGGACCAACACAAAACAAATTTTATCACACCATGGGGGACATTTTACTATTAGGTCATGCCCTTTAGCCTTAAAAAAGTTGGTGTAACTTATTAATAGGCCATGACCATCATTTTCCATGATATGATGCATGACATATTCAAAAATCATGTAGATGACATCTTGGGGTAGTCCTGACTAAGGTCCAAACATCATATTATCTTAAGGAGAATCTTTGAACGACTGTGAGAATACAAAGTTAGGATAAATCTCAAAAAGTGTGTATTTAGTGTTACTTTAGGAAAATTATTAGGATTTATAATTTATAGAAGGGGCATAGAGGTAGACCTAGCTAAAGTAAAAGTAATCATAGACATGCCTCTACCTCACAAGCTCAAGAAGCTCAAAAGTCTTCAGGGAAAATTATAAGCCATTCGACACTTTATTTCTCAACTTGCAGACAAATGTCATCCCTTCACCCATATCATAAAGAAGGGTACTAATTTTAACTAAAATTCTAAGTTTTAGCAAGCTTTTGATAATCTCAAACAATATTTGGACAAACCACCTATGTTGTCACCTCCTATCTTGGGAAGACCCTTGATCCTATATATTTTAGCCACACCATGTGCAGTAGGTTCCCTCTTGGCACAACAAAATGATCATGGCAAGGAACAAGCAATATATTATCTTAGTTGTACATTAATATCTTATGATCTTAACTATACCCTAATTGAGAAGGCATGCTTAGCCATGGTTTTTGCCTCATAAAAGCTCTAGCACTACATGCTCAATAATCAAGTCCATATCATTTCCAAGGTTGATCCCCTTAAGTATTTACTATCTAAATCAGCTCTTACTAGAATATGAGATAAGTGGATCATGTTTTTCAATGAATTCAACATTGAATATGTTAGTTAAAAATACATTAAAGGAAAAGTCATAGCGTATCAACTAGCAGAGGTACCTCTTGAATCAACTAATCCCATTGTGAAAAACTTCTCAGATGAATCTATAATGAATACCTTAGATTCAAGTGGATGGAAATTATATTTTGATGGCTCATTCACTATGCATGGGTCCAAAACAAACATCCTCCTCATCACCCCACAAGGTGACCTCATCCCAAAAGCCTTCCACCTCACCTTCCCATGCACTAACAATATTTTAAAATATGAGGCCTTGATCACCAATCTTCATCTAGCCATCTAATGGAATATCCACCACTTATAAGTATTTGGTGACTCACAGTTGATAATCAAGTAGGTCAATGATGATTTTTAGATAAAGGAGAATAATTTAATCCCTTATAAGCAATTGGTTGATCAATTAAAGTATAATTTTTAATCCATAACATGTAAGAAAGTACTAAGAGGTAGTAACAAAGCAGCTGATTTAATGGCCACCATTGGCTCCCTTATTGTCCTTAAAGATGTTTCAGAAGTAAATTTTCTCATTAAACATCTGATCCTCCTAGTACATTAATTTATGGCTCCTTTACAAATTTTTTAAATTAATGATCCTAGTCTTCCTTTGTCTCATGACATCTATAGATACCTCCATGATAACATCCTCCCTCCTAACCTTAACTGACACCAATGTAAAGCCTTCATTCATCGCACTTCCCATTACACAATCCTCAATATCATGCTCTATTGTAGGGGCTATGATGGGACTCTGTTGAGATGCCTGACATCAAAAAATGCCTTTCATGTGATCAAGGAGGTTCATGATGGTATTTGTGGTGGCCACATCAGTGGAATAGACCTGGCCAAGAAACTCCTCTAAACTAGATATAATTGGCCAACCATGGAACAAGATTCCTATCAGTACATGAAAAAGTGTGTTACATGTCAAAAACATGGGAATCAAATTCCTACACCTACACAAGAATCACATCCCATCAAGAGTCTATGGCCATTTTCCATATGGGGCCTTGATTTGATTGGTAATATTAGTCTAACATCATTAGATGGTCATAAGCTTATTATCATGGCAATGGAATAATTTACTAAATGAGTAGAAGTGATGTCACTCACTTATAAAATAGACCTCCAAATCTCTAAATCAATCCTCAATCAAATGATTTTCCATTTTGGATACCTACCAACATCATCTCAGATAATGGAAAATCATTCAAAAATTAGGAAGTTGAGGCCTTGTTAGAAATATTACATCAATCAACATTTTTATTCTCCCTATTACCTCCAAGGTAATTATAATGAAATTAATTAGATGTTTAGACAAAATGATTTTATATCACACAAAATAAGCAAATATGAGAGATCACACAACAATAATTGATAGTAGAGCAAAATACTAGATAATATAGCAAAGCGACTTTGAGGGGGCAACCTCTATAACAATGCACTAAGAGTAGAATACCTAACATGATCCTCAAATAATAACCACTACCTTTTATATATAGTCTACTTAGCCATGGTTATTCCATAGGCTAACCTAACTAAGAACATAGAGAAATGTAACAAGAATATAAAAGAGGTATGTAAGCCACAAGTAAACCACACATATCCCAAAACATGCCAAAGGTTAAGGGTGTAACATGACCCTTCCCTTAAAAACAACATTGTCCTCAATGTTGAGTTAACTCTGGAAGTTTTTACACAAAAGATTCATCCTCCAAAGTAGCATCTTCATAGGGCAGATTCTTTCATTTGATTAGGTACTCCTTAATTTTTTGAGACTACAACTACTTAGTGTGCATTTAAAAGATTGCCTCAGGATCAATAAAAACTCTTCCTTCCTAATCTAATTCTAATAACTTAGTTTGAGTAGCCACTTTGTGTCCAATGACTTTCTTCAGGCATGATATATGAAATACTAGATGTATGCGAGTGGAGGAAGGAAACTCTAATTTGGAAGCCACACTACTAGTTTTCTACAAGATCTGATAAGGCCCATAATACTTAGGGGAAAACTTGTTATCTTTTTTTATTGCTTCAAGGACATATACTTATATATATGTAATAAAACAAAAATCCAATCACCAATGTCAAATTACCTCTCACTCCTATGTTGATCTACCTACTATTTCATGCAATTCTGGTCCATGGCTAAATTTTCATGTAAACTAAAAAGGACTTCCTATTAATGGTGAATATGTTATTCAACTACATGAACCTTAGGATGGACCTTCAAGGTTAAAGTGATAGATGGCGGGTGGTATCCATATATTGACCAAAAAGGAGACATTTTGGAAGAACTATGAATAGAAGTATTATACCACCATTCAACAAGTGGTAACCAATGAACCCATTTATCATGTTTATCAGAAATAAAACATAAGAGATATCCTTCTAGACATTTGTTGACTACCTTAGTTTGTCCATCAGATTGAGGATGATAGGATAAAATATGAGCCAATTGAGTGCCTAAACATGTAAATAACTCAGTCCAAAAATTACTAGTGAAGATGGGATCTTGATCACTGATAATGATCTTAAGGGTACCATGCAATTTTTGAATTATATTCAAAAAAGTAGAAGTTACTATACGAGCAACAAATGGCTATGATAAAGAATAGAAATGAGCATACTTACTGAGATGATCTACCATAACCATGATAACATTTTTACCATTAGATCTTGGTAACCCTATAATGAAATTCATAGACACCTCTTCCCAACATTGTCTTGGGATGGATAAAGGCTGCAAAAGACCTAGGGTTTTGATGGTTTCTCCTTTATTTTTTTGATAGATCATACATTCAGCCACATGATTTTGGACATTCCCCTTCATTCCTTCCCAAAAAAAATCTTGCTTGATTCTATGATAGGTTTTCAAAAATCTTGAATGACCCCCAATTGGAGTTGCATGAAGTTTTTGAAGGATTTTTTTGTTTAAGAAGAGAATTCTTACATAGGTATAATTTGTCTTTATACCATAATGCATCACCCTTCCATGTGAATTTTTCAAATTCACCCAAACCTTGCTAAATTTTTTGAATCAAATCATGGGTAGAATTATCCTTTTCCCATTCTAATCATGCTTCCTCTAGCCAATCTGCCTGCAGAATGGTCATAACATATAACAAGGCCTCAACTAATTCATCCTTCATAGATAGTGCATCTACCACTATATTGTCCTTACCTTTATTTTAAAATATTTCAAAATCATAGCCTAACATCTTAGTTACCCATTTTTTTGTTCTTCAGATGATAACCTTTGTTCTAAAAAATATTTGAGATTGTCATGATCAATATTTACCTGAAAGTGATGACCCATCAAATAAGGCCTCCATTATTTGATTGCATGAAAAATGGCCATCATTTCCTTCTCATAAATGGGCTTGTGTTTATTTTTACCCTTCAATTGATGACTTTAAAATGTAAGCGGTTTGCCTTTTTTCATGAGTAAAACACCCATACCATACTCAAATGCATCACATTCAACCACAAAAGTCTAGGAAAAATTAGGAGTAACCAACACTATAGTGGTGGACATCACCAATTTTAATTATTCAAATGCCTTGGTAGTTGTATCAATCCATAGAAAGGAGTCTTTCTTCAACAAAGATGTGAATGGCACTACAATGCTACCATAATTTTTGACAAACCTACTATTGGTTGAATATTTTGTCAATCAATGTATTGATAAACAAAATAAGTCTGATCAGCCAAAGTAGGAAGATTAATCATCCAAATGTGTAGGTTCACCACATCAGAAGGAGATTGATCTCTCCTCTCATCAATGGGAGGTTCCCTATATACATATATATATATATATATATATATATATATATATATATATATATATATATATATATATATATGTATATATATATATATATATAAACAAAAAATAATACTCAAGGGTAGGACAAACCATCCATCTCTCTTTCTTTAGAGATGATGTGTGAAAATCAAAGGAAAAACTCAAGGGAAATGATAGATAATACTCCTCTTCTTTCAGAAGTACTATTCAGCAAACCATAAGAATACTCTTGGTAGTAAATGCAAGATGTAACCAAGGACGTAGTAACTAGAAAATCGAGATGCAACACAAAGTCTCCACCTGAATTGCTCAAGAGTACGATACAAAGGACAGTGAGGGAACAAAGTCATCCCAAAGTCCTTTACATAGAAATGAAAAGAAAACACACTGAAAAGCAATTATGGGGGCACAAAGTCTCTCCATAGTTGACCCTTTAGGACACCTTCCTGAATATTGTCACTAATTTTGCTTGTTGAATTAAAGGAACAAAAGATATATTAAGGAAAAAGACATAAGAACAATTTCCTCAACAACAAAGATATCATAGCACAAAGTCTAAAAAATCACTTTCTTTCTTATTCCAATAATAAAATATGATCAACAAATTGAGCTCAAAGTCTCATTAATGCCTTTCAATTTGGGCAAAGTTTTATTCTGATTGTCAAAAAGAGATCTGTTTACAATGAAAGAGAGTCCCTTATATAGCCTCTTCAAGAAGGACTCAAGAATAGTAACACATCATGTTGCATTGAAAACTATTAGGAAGACAGGCTAGAAATTAGAGGCATCTACCCATTTGTTTTTCTCAATGCAGAGAAACAAGTCACACTATTGAAAATTTGCAACTTTCAATGTCCACCTGGTGATATGATCCTTCCTTCATTGTTCCTCCTTTTCTGGTTAATTAAAGCGGGTCCTGGATTCAATTTGCTATTCTATTCCTTCCTCACTTTATGCTGGTCTTGGCCTTAAACTTGTGAATGCATTTAGGTCTATAGATTACAAGGATCAATGGCTATTTTATGAGCTTTGAAATTGACGTTCACGCACCTGTCAATATGTTTTCAACAGCTAGTTCACTATCTTGAATTTGACGTCTTCGAGCGCATCACCCCTTGGTCCTTCTTTAGATTTTCTATTTGGCACTTTCACAGAAAGAATCTACCCTTTTGGGCCTTAATAAATGATCTACTTTGGGTTGGGAAGATCCCCCTGCAAGGGCATTTTCTCTTCGGGCGGTCTTTGAATGGCCTTTAGGCTTTGGCATTTTGGTGGGTCACTAGATTCTTCCTTCAAATTTCTCATTTTACATCTTCTTGAAGGGAAGGTGACCCTTCAAATTTAGGGAAATGTCCTTCAATTTGGTAGCTAAGAGTCCCCTGTAAGAGCACCTGCCATTCAGAGTCCTTTGGTGACCTTTTCTTTAGAAGTCTTTCGCGGGCTTTCCTACAGATTATTTCTCAGGCTTTCTCTGTGGGTATTTTCCCCAGGATTTCTCCGTAGGCATTTTCCCATGGATAAAAAGTCTGTAGACAATTTCCCATGGACAAAAAGTCCACAGAATTGATTTGTCTCCTTGGAAATTTCTTCAGGCTTTCTGCCCACAACTTCTCTAAATTCTTTTAGACTTTTTGTCTGAAGGAGTTCCTTTAGACAAAAATCTAAAAGAATTATGCCTTTGTCTGCCTTAAATTTTTTTTGAAAGAACTTACCTTAACTGTATTCTTTGAAAATGACCCTTCTGAAGGGTACTTTTGTCGACCAAGTGCCCTTCGTAAGGGCACTTGTCTTTCGGGAGGCTTCTTTGAATTTTTGCATTGAACCACTCCTTTAAACCGAGCTGATAAACCAAGGTGATGAACCAACTATTGAAACACTTGGTTGAACCAAACATTGAACCACTTAATTAAACCAAAATGGTTCAATGCGATGAACCCTTTGATTGAACCAAGTCTTTGAACCAAGCAAACGAACCAAAGCGTTGAACCAAATGAGTGAACCAAACATTGAACCAATCGGTTGGACCACTCTGTTGAGCTACTCCATTGAACCAAGCCAATGAAATAAAATGGTTCAAGCTAATGGACCAATTGGATGAACCCACCTTTGAACCAAAAGACATTGAACCAACCATTGAACCAAGCTTTGGTTCAATGGTTCAAATGAAGCCTTGAACCGACTGACGAACCATTTGACTGAACCAAAGGATGAACCAAAGTGTTGAAATAAAGCAGATGAACCAATTCAATGAAACAAAGCGTTGAACCACTTGGTTAAACCAAGCCATTAAACCATTCCTTTGATTGAACCTGACATTGAACCGAAAGCATTGAACCTATTGGACTTTGAACTCGTTGAACCATTGAACCAAAGTGGTTCAATGGTTCAACGGTTCAAGCCTTCTTTGCTTAGATGCTTGCCGATGGAGATTTTTGATTGAACCAAGGCATTGAAATAATCTCAAAAATGACCAAGTGTTAGAAAATGATTCTTTTGATTGAACTCACCTGCAGAGTTCATAGAAACCAAGTCTATAGAAATCAACTTGTAAAGCCCATTGAACTTGGCCTGCAGAGTCCATAGATTCAAGTTTGCAGAGTCCGTATAATTTTGAGAAGATTGAAAAATGAGGAATTTGAATGCCCCAGACAAATTTTGGAAAAGGAAGAGACAATTTTGGTCTGTCAGACCAAAATAGTTCAAATGTTGTCCCAAAAATGAGTCATATTTTTAGGGGACAACAGCTGGCTCCATTTGGGGAACTTCTATCAATTGCAAAAAGAATTGAAGGGAGTAGAATCCAAAATCTCCAGTGTCTTTATGTGTATCATTGGGCTATGGAGTAATGCTACCCAAAAATGGAAGGCATCAAAAATGAAAACAAACAAAACAAAATAGAATTAAAAACTATACAAATATACATAAGTACAGATGAAATGATATGATACTTCAAGAGTTGAAGTGTTTCAAATGTTGCCCATTGTGAGGTAGAGAAAAGAGTGTGCCACTTGATATTTCAGCAGAAAGCTATTTTCACCAATGTGTTGATGAATTATAAATAGGCCTCTCCAAAGGGAGTCAAATTTTCCATGCATCCCCTTTGGTTCTCTCCTTTTGTCCCACAATAGGACTTGATCCCCAATCTGGAAATCACAATTTGTAGCCTTCTGGTCAAAGAGTTTCTTTACTAGACTTTGATGAGTAGCAATTCTATCCACCACCATGGTTCTCTATTTCTCCAGCTCAGTCATGCACATGATTCTTTTATCAAGAGAGCTTTCATATGTCTGATCTTCAATTGCCTTTGCCAATTTCAAGGCTAGCAATTCTAAGGTGATTGGTATCTCAGCATTGATACCATAAAAAAGTTGAAAAGGAGACATACCAATTTCCCTCTTTGGTGTGATTCTGTCTACCCATAGAGCATCAACCAATGCTTTGTGCCATGTCTTTTGATTGTCATCTGCTAGCTTCTTGATGATAGTTACCAGGTTCTTATTATTGGATTTAACTTATCCATTCCCTTGTGGAAAATAATCAAAAGAGTGAGAGAGTATAATTCCATAATGGAAATATAATTGTGTAATCTCCTGAGAAGTGAAACAAGCTACATTGTCAGTAATAATTTTGATTGAAACTCCAAACTTGGAAATGATATTCTCTTTGAGGAAGTTGCATACAACTTCTGAAGTAGCATGCTTAGTTGGGATTACTTCTACCCACTTGGTGAAATAGTCAGTTGATGTAAGGACATAATCATGTCCATCACTTGAAGATGGGTTTATAGTCCCAATAAAATCAATCCCCCATTGCTGGAAAGGTTCTTCTATGATCATTGGCATGAGAGGCATAGTAGCTAACTTGGGTCTTCCAACAAACAGAGTTCACATTTTCTCACCCACTTATGTGCATCTTGGAAAAGAGTTGGCTAGTAATACCTAGCTCATAGAATCTTGTGATCAGTCATAGGAGTAGAAAAATGTCCTCCATAGGCCAGATTATGAAAATATTTCAAAATTTGGCTTTGTTGCTCTTTGTCTACACAGTGAAAGAATACTCCATCTATGCTTCTCTTGTACAAGTTGTTGTCCCAAAGGACAAAATTGGTAGCTTTCAACTTGAAAGTCCTCCTTTCTTTATGAGACAAATGAGCAAGACATTCACCATAAGTAAGGAAATAGGTGATACCTAAATACCACTCATTGGTAGTGGAGACAAAAAGGACTGTTGGAGTATCTTCCACTTCAGCTTTTTCATGCTATGTATCTTCTGGCTTGTTGTCAGCAATTAATTATCATAGGCCTTTACCCCTGACCAAATTTGTCAGATTGATGTCTAGATCAAACTCATGGATCTTTGAAATCTAATTACCTCTTTTCATGCCAAACTCCTGTTGAGTTAATATAGACTTGAATGTAGTGTCAGAAACTAAGGCAGTAGTGTGTGAATTCAGAATATAGAAGCAAAAATGTTTGAATACTTTCACCAACACATAAACATGCCTCTCTACATTTGAATACTTCATCTCATGGGTTTTGAGAGGGAAACTCATGAAAGAGATAGGAGATTCCATACCTTCCTTGTCCTGTTGAACAAGAATTGCTGAAAGAGTGTGTTCAAATGCATAGTTGTATATGATGAAATCTTTGTTGTAATCTGGACAAACCAAGGTAGGGGTGTGAGCAATGGTAGTCTTGATATCCTAAAATTCTGACTTGCCTTCTTTAGTCCAGCTGAATATGGTCTTCCCTTTCATCATGTTCACAATGTGTCTAGTCTTCTCAGCAAATTTGGGGATGAATCTCCATAATAAATTCACCTTTTTGAAGAAAGAATGAACAAAATTTTTGCTTGTAGGCAAATTGAGCTCTTTAATAGACTTGACTCTGCTTGAGTCAATCTTTATGCCTTCTTTTGACATAATGCATCTAAGGAGTTTCCCCTTTGTTACTCCAAAAATAGACTTTTTGGGGTTCAAGGAAATACCATTTTGGCAGCAACACTGTAGCACTTGTTGTAAGTGGCGTACATGATCAGATCGATGCTTTGAAAAGATAGTCAAGTCATTAAGGTATACCACTATGAATTTACCAATCTCATCTTTGAAATCCAGATCTATTTCTCTCTAAAAGGTAGCACTAGCATTTATCAAGCCAAAAGGCATTCTTCTATATGCAAATGTACCCCAAGGTGTGGTGAATGCATTCTTGTGTTGGTCTGCTTCACCAAATTCAACTTGATTATATCTTGAGAAGCCATCCAACATTGATAACATCTTTGAACTTGTCACTATTTGAGGCACTTGATCCATAATTGGCAAAGGATAATTATCTTTCAAAGATGCTTGATTCAAATTCTTGAAATCTACACAAATGTGAATTTTGCCATTCTTCTTCCTTACAGGCACTATGTTTGCAATCCGTGTGGAATGATGGATTGGGAAGATGATTCTAGAATTTAAATTTTTTTGTATCTTAGATAGAATAGTACCTGATATTTTCAAATTATACGGTCTAGATTTTTGCTTGTAGGGCATTGAGTCAACCTTGAGAGGAATGTCATGGCAGATTTCATCAAAGGTGAGAGACTTCAGGTCTTCATAAGAATATGCTAAGAGATCCATGTATTGACAGAGCAAAGTGGTGAACTTGAATCTTTCTTAAAGGGTGTAGCACTTACTAATTTTAACCATCTTGGGATTTTCTTTAGTGGTCAGATTTACTAGATCGAATCCCTGAGAGAAAATTGAGTCTATTTGTTGTTGTTTGATGAATCTATCATGCTTGTCAAACAACGTCTCAAGATAAACTAGGCCTTTGGGAATTTTGTTTCCTTTCAACTATAAGAACTCTTCATTTATATTTGAACTAGATTCAGAGGTTGATTCATACTTCTGAGGTTCACTACCTTCAAAACGTAGTTGTTCAAAATTGTCTTTTCATTCCAAGAAGGCAATGATTTGATGGTCATCATTAAATATTTGCCAATGATCAACATTGTCAGGAACACTTATTTTATAGATTAACTCAATAGTATACCTGTCTTCTTTTAAATTTGAGTGGGGAACTAAAAGAGTTCCTGAAATAGAAAGTGCATCAACTCTGTCATTAGACTCTCTGGGTATGGCAGAAATGTTGAAAGTATCAAAGCTTTCAATTTGGTCCCAAATCATGTTGCGGTAGTGACGTAATCTCTCATTCTTGATTTGTAAATATTTCTTACTTGACAAACCACTAATTCAGCATCCCCTTTGGCATGAAGAAACTTGATGCCTTTTTCTTGAGCAGCCTTCATTCCAAGCAGCAGAGATTCGTATTCAGCTGTATTATTAGTGTTGCTAAACTATAATTTGTAAGATGAAGGAAACATATCTCTTTGAGGAGATATAAACACCATTCTAGCTCTTGAACTGGTAGAGGAATAGCTACCATCAAATTCTAAAGTCCATATCTCATCTGATACTAATTTTTATTTAGACTTTCCTTCATCAGAGATGAAGGATCCTTCATCTGTATTGCAGCCTACTAGTTCTTCTACTATTCTAGTTGAACTGATTTTTGAGTTGATCCTTTCAAGAATTATATTAGATGTTTCATGTACTTCATCTACAGATAGAAAATAGTTACCCATACCTATGGATTCAAAAAGAATTTAAGCTTCAGGGGCTGATGTCTGGGTAACCACATATTTTGCTTCCTTTTTAGGGAGCAACCTCTTCATTACGCCTTGTACAAGGATCCTTGCCTCAAATAGATCCATGATTATTTCTCCTCCCACATCCTTGTAGAAATTTCATCCAAGCAAAATGCCATAAGATGCTGGGACGTCAGCCACCAAGACAGTCATCTTGATTCTCTTATTTGGAAAGGCTGTAAATGCAAATTAGACATCTTTGATTTTACCTAACAATGGTACTTGCTTGTTCTCCATGGAGAAACATCTCCCAAATGTCTTGGTCAGTGTGAGACCAAGAGACTCAGCTACTTTAACAGGCATTATATTTTTAGATGTGTCTGAGTCTATAATACAGTTACTTAGCTTGTGGCCATTAATTAACATGGAAATATAGAAAGGTTCTATTTTTCTAAGAGCATTTGGAGGAGTAATGACAAGATTATTCAGAATAGGCATGTTCTTTGGAGAATCAGGAGTTACCTTTTTAGCCTTTTACCCTGTAGAGATAGTTTGGTTCTTAACATATTGGACTAACTTACTCAATTGATCAGGATTGGACTGCAAATACTTGAACTTAGACATTTGTATTTTTGTCTTTTTGACATGATCGATTATGTCAAATGGCTGAACTGAGCTAGGTACAGAGGAAGATATTTCAACTTTTAGGGTTTTAAGAGGGATGGGAGGAAGGCTAGTTTTTGAATTTGAAGTAGAAAGGGAAGGCAAAATTGATGTATTTGCCTTTTGGGTGATTACCAGATCCTTTGACTAAAAAGGCAGAGTGGTTTCACGCTTAGCAATCGTGACTGCTGGCTGAGGTTGCTCTTCTATCTTCCCTTTATCAGCTTGCTAGAATGATTGGTTCTTAGACCTAGTAAACACTGCATATGATCCATCAAAAGCTTCTCCTTTGCTTTTGGGTTCATCTTGGTAGTTCAAGAAACCAATGTGGGAGTCACCAACTGATTCTTTTTTATTGTCTTCAAGAAGATCAACGTCATTTTATTGATTTAATTTAGGTTGGAAAGAGAACTCTGATTTTGCTTCAAGATATTCCATTGCTGAATTAGTTGGAGGAGCTTCCAGGGCAAGTTTCCCTTGTGGGGGAGGAAGGTGATTTTGTTGCCCTTGATTCCTGGTAGCATTGCTCTGGTATGACTGATTTGGGAATGTCCTTCTATATGAAGGAGCAGAAGACATTCCTTGAGCCATTTGCTTTTTGAGAGCAAGTAACTCATTTGCTAATTTTTGCACCATTGGATATGTGGTGCTTGTAGATGAATATTCAGAAGATGATGAAGCTCTATTTCTATTTGGATCTCTTCTTATCTTCCTTGCTAAGATGAGATCATCTTCTATCTCAGTGGCCAAATGTTGAGCTACAATAAGATCTATTTGACCAGCATGTCTCAAAAGAAAACTTACTTTAGGTAATTGAGAATTAATGAAAAAGTATTTGAGATTCTCAGATGTAGGTCGAGCTATTACAGGAATTGTATTCCTTAGTTTGTCAAATTTGGCTATAAAGTCCCTCATTGGCTCATAAGGCTCTTTCTTCATATGTGTAAATTGAGCTAGAAGTGCATGTGCATCTTCTACAGGTTTGAATCTGGCTTCAAACTTATCTTTGAGAGTATTCCAATCAGTCACTAACCAAACTTGTAGATGATAAAACCAATCTACAGCAGCACCTTGTAGTGTCTCCACAAAAATCCTGACTACTACATCTTCAAATTCTACTCTGATTACTCCATAAGATATGCTGAAGGCTGCAATGTGCTCATCAGGATGAACTTTTCCATCACCATAGAATTTAGGGAAATTCTTCCTTAAACTGTGTGGAAGCTCATGTAGAGGTGGAGTAAGATTGAGAGGACCAAAAGCATTACCCTAGGGGCCTTGAACTACCATTATAGGATTATGAAAAGGAGGAATAACAAATCTTAGAGGGGTAATTATAGGTAAAGCTTTATTAACAGTAGAAGTAGATACTTCATCTGGCAATGGAGATCTGACTTTAGTAGGAGGAAAGCTCTTGGTTCATTGGAGATGAGATGGTGAAGGAAATAGATCAAAATCACTTTGTTGTACCAACTCGAATACAGGGTCAACAATACCTTTATCCCTTTGGCTTCGTGTATACCTTGAATTTACCAGATTGTGAAACAAAAATGGAAAAGAATTGACCTTGCTTCAATTAAAGCTTGAGGCTTTAAACTGTGCATTCTTTCCCAGTTAGTGTGGAGATGAATGGATAGATTATAAATGGATAATGGATATTATATCCCCAGAGGAGTCAATAAAAACTGTTGATTGAATATTTTGTCGATCGACGTACTGATAAACAAAATAGGTTTGATCAACCAAAGTAGGAAGATTAGTCATCCAAATGTGTAGGTTTACCACATCAGAAGGAGACTGATCTCTCCTCTCATCAAGGGGAGGTTCCCTATATATATATATATATATAAAATAATACTCAAGGGTAGGACAAACCATCCATCTCTCTTTCTTCAGAGATGATGCATGCAAATTAAAGGATAAACTCAAGGGAAATGATAGATAACACTCCTCTTCTTTCAGAAGTACTATTCAACAAACCACAAGAATGCTCCTAGTAGTAAATGCAAGATGTAACCAAGGATGTAGTAACCATCAAATCAAGATGTAGCATAAAGTCTCCACCTAAATTGCTCAAGAGTAAGATATGAAGGACAATGAGGGCACAAAGTCATCTCAAAGTCTTTTACACAGAAATGAAAAGAAAACACACTGAAAGGCAATTATGGGGGCACAAAGTCTCTCCACACTTGACCCTTCAGGACACCTTCCTGACTACTATCACTAAGTCTGCTTGTTGAATTAAAGGAATAAAAGATATATTAAGGAAAAAGACATAAGAACAATTTCCTCAACAATAAAGATATCATAGCACAAAGTCTAAAAAATCACTTGCTTTCTTATTCCAATTACAAAATATAATCAACAAATTGAGCTCAAAGTCTCAGTAATGCCTTTCAATTTGGGTAAAGTTTCATTCTGATTGTCAAAAAGAGATTCGTTTACAATGAAAGAGAGTCGCTTATATAGCCTCTTCAAGAAGGACTCAAGACTAGTAACACATCATGTTGCATTGAAAATTGTTAGGAAGATAGCCTGGAAATTAGGGGAATCTACCCATTTATTTTTCTCAATGTAGAGAAATAAGTCACGCTATTGAAAGTTTACAACTTTCAATGTCCACTTGGCGATCTGATCCTTCCTTCATCATTCCTCCTTTTCTAGTTAACTGAATCGGGTCTTGGATTCAATTTGCTATTTTGTTCCTTCCTCACTTTCTACTGGTCTCAGCCTTAAAGCCTATTAATGCATTTGGGTTTGTAGATTACAAGGATCAATGGCTATTTTATGAGCTTTGAAATTGACATTCGTGCACTCGTCAATACGTTTTCAATGGCTAGTTCATTGTCTTGAATTTGACATCTTTAGGCATGCCACCCCTTGGTCCTTATTCAAATTTTTGTTTGGCACTTTCCTAGAAAGAATCTACCCTTTTGGCCTTAAAAAATGATCTGCTTTGGGTTGGGAAGTGCCCCCCACAAGGGTATTTGCCCTTTGGGCAGTCTTTGAATGGCCTTCAGGCTTCGGCATTCTAGCAGGTTGCTAGATTCTTCCTTCAAATTTCTCATTTTACATCTTCCCAAAGGGAAGGTGACCCTTTAGTTTTAGCGAAATGTCCTTCAATTTGGTAGCTAAGAGTCCCCTGCAAGGGCACTAACCCTTCGGAGTCCTTCGGTGGCATTTTTCTTAGAAGTCTTTTGCGAGCTTTCCTGTGGACTATTTCTCAGGCTTTCTCCACGAGTATTTTCCCTGAGTTTTCTCTGTAGGAATTTTCCCATAGACAAAAAGTCTACAAACAATTTCCCATAGACAAAAAGTCTATAGAATTGATTTGTCTCCTTGAAAATTTCTTCAGGCTTTCTGCCCGTAGCTTCTCTGAATTCTGCTTATGCTTTTGTCTGCCTTAAATTTTTTTTTGAAAGAGTTTACCTTAACTGTCTTCTTTGAAAATGACCCTTTCGAGGGTAATTTTTTCGACCAAGTTCCCTCCACAAGGGCACTTGTCCTTCGGGAGGCTTCTTTGAATTTTTGCGTTGAACCGCTCCTTTGAACTAAACCAATGAACCAAGGCGATGAACCAACTGTTAAACCACTTGGTTGAACCAAATGTTGAACCGCTTGGTTAAACTAGAATGGTTCAATGCAATGAACCCTTTGATTTAACCAAGTCTTTGAACCAAGCAAATGAACCAAAGTGTTGAACCAAGCGAGTGAACCAAATGTTGAACCAAACTGATGAACCAAAATGGTTCAAGTCGATGGACCAATTAGATGAACCTGCCTTTGAACCAAAAGACATTAAACCAACCATTGAACCAAACTTTGGTTCAACAGTTCAAATGAAGCCTTGAACCGAATGATATACCATTTAACTGAACCAAAGGATGAACCAAAGCATTGAAACAAAGTGGACGAACCGACTGAGTGAAATAAAGCATTGAACCACTTGGTTGAACCAAGCCATTGAACCATTCCTTTGATTGAACCTGACATTGAACCGAAAGCATTGAACCTATTGAACTTTGAACTCATTGAACTATTGAACCAAAGTGGTTTAATGGTTCAACGGTTCAAGCCTTCTTTGCTTAGATGCTTGCCGATGGAGATTTTTTATTGAACCAAGGCACTGAAACGATCCCAAAAATGACCAAGTGTTAGAAAATGATTCTTTTGATTGAACCTACCTACAGAGTCTATACAAATTAAGTCTATAGAAATCAACCTGTAAAGCCCATTGAACTTGGCCTGCAGAGTCCATAGATTCAAGCTTGCAAAGTCTGTAGAATTCTGAGAAGCTTGAAAAATGAGAAATTTGAATGCCCCAGACAAATTTCAAAGGGAAGAGACAATTTTGGTTTATAGGACCAAAATAGTTCAAATGTTGTCCCAAAAATGAGTGATATTTTTGGGAGACAACACCTACGATGGTAACCAGTTAGCTCCATAAATCCCCTTAGTTACTTGAGTGTCTTAGGAATCGACCAATCCACCATTGCTTGGATTTTTTTAGGATCCACTTTTACTCCTGTATGTGAAACTAGATGAACCAAATACTCAACCTCACAAGCTCCAAAAGTACATTTGGAAGGTTTGGCATATAATTGATGTTGTCTAAAATTAAGAGTACCTATTTCACATGGTGAAAATGATCTTCCCAATTTTTACTGTAAATGAGGATATCATAAAAAAATACTAGAACAAATTTCCTTAAAAATGGCTTAAAAATAGTATTAATCAAACTTTGAAAGGTATATGGGGCATTTGTTAGCCCAAAAGGCATATCTAAAAATTCATAATGGCCCTCATGAGTCTTGAAAGTAGTTTTTGGTATGTCTTCATCACAGATCCAAATTTGATGATACCCAGAATGCAAATCTAACTTGGTGAAATAAAGAACACCATTTAATTCATCTATCAAATCATCAATGATAGGAATATGAAACTTATCTTTGATAGTGTACTTGTTTTGTTCCCTATAGTCAGGGCACATCCTCCAAGTGTCATCTTTCTTTCACACCATGATAATTGGTGAAGAATATTTACTTTGGCTATGGTGAATGATTCTTGCATCCAACATTTCCTATACCATCTTTTTAATTTCACTTTTTTGAGCATAGGGATACATGTATGGCCTGATGTTGGGTGGTGTAATACTAGGAATAAGTTTGATAGCATGATCATGCATATGACTAGGTGGAAGCCCTTTCGACATGTCACCAAAAACAACTGAATGGGCATCAATCACTTTTTGTAGATCAGGAAGTGTAGATGGCTGAGTTAGATGAACTTTCACGGAAAAAAAGTGAGTTACAAATCCTTTGGCACCCTTTTAGAGAATCTATCATTTTATGGGAGCTAACAAGTTATGGAGATTTATCCCTTGATTCCCTTGCTTAAATGTCCTTCCCTTAGAATGAAAACACATGAATAATTCTTAGAAATTCATCTCAATAGTGCCCAAAGTAATGAGCCACTATACTTCCAAAATAATGTCAGCTCTTCCCATTAGAATATCAAACATGGGAGAATCCAACAAGTAGTTTCCCATGGCCAACTTAATACTATGGCATTTTCTTGAGCAACTGATAATACCACCATCTGCAATCATGACATGAATTTTGGAGTGATATAAATGAAATAGTTCAAGTGAGCAACTAACTTATTGTTGATGAAGTTGTGCGTGCTCCCAGAATAAATCAAAATAGTGACCTTTTATTTTTTTAAAAACCCACCACCTTAAGAGTTTGGGAAGTACTAATACTTGAAAGGGCATGATAGGAAATAATAGGCTATCTTTAGATTCTTCCTCAGGACCTTCTTCATCCTCACCAAGTGCCTCCTCCTCATCATCATCCTCATTAGCACCTTCAATGTAAAACAACTTCTTTTTATCACAATGATGGTCTTTACTCCATTTTTTGTCACAACCATAACACAACCCTTTGTCTTGCTTCTCCTCAATTTTTCAAGTTATTAGTATAGTGGGTTGAGAATATGATGGTGCTAGAAAGGTGTGATCATGACCAGTAGTGAAGGTTTTCCATTTGACCATCTCTTTTTCCTCTGCTATATGTGCCCATGGGATAAATTCTAATACAAATGCTGGGTTAAACATTTGAACCTATAATTAGATGCTATCTTTGAGACCACCCAAAAATAGATCAGTAAAGTTTTCCTTAGTGATTTCTTCTACCTGTAAGGATAGATTTTGAAATTGATTAATATAATCCTTCATAGTTCTCATTTTCCATATTTTGGCTAACTATCTAAAGTAGTTTTTACAGACATTATTATAATAATGAGCCAATAACTCATTAGTGAAAATAAACCATGTAATAGGATCACCATTATTTTTATTTTGAGTACATAACCAATGATACCAAATGAACTGCTTAGGTTCCAGATATAGAGACACCATGATCACCTTCTGAGAACTAATATTTTTATGTAGATCAAATAAATTCTCAAGTTAGGTAATCCAAGTGAGAGGATCCTTACCATAAAAATTATGCATGTCCACTTTGGGAAACATTAGTTTCACACCAGAAATGGAGTTGTTAGTGTTGAGAGGAGAAGGACCCGAATGATGAAGTGGAAGGTTGTTTGACTATAAATGAGATGGAATAGAAACCAATGAAGCAATTATCTAATTCAATTATTATGAACCCCATTAATCTCTTTGTGCATCCCTACAACATTAGTTTAAACTATAACAAAGTCATCATGCCACACCAAGCCTTTTATGTTAGTCTCAAGTTGAGAAATCAATGGATCTAAAGTTCTAGATTTCATGTCACCAAAAAAAGGAGTCTTAGGAGTTTCTTACCCCCCTTTTCATCCATGTGTAGATATACAAACCCTAGGAGGTTTTTTGACCTAAAAAAAGAATACTAGGGGATGATACCATTGTGATCATCTCACCAAGATGAATCCATTAACTGCTTTTATGCACTAGGGTAAAAAATTTTGGCACAAAAAAGTGTGCCAATAGAATATACCATTGTGATCATCTTGTTGAAACTAATCCAACCACTATAATTATTCAAGACAATTTTTTTTCCAAATTTTTTAAAAAAAAAAGTGTTTCAAACAATACTGTGCTGACAAAAAAAATAATTCTTCCGAGATTGCAAGTTATGTTTTTTCACTCCTTCCCCTCATAGAAGTCACACCTCATTAGATCCAAAATTTTTGCCCAAATCAAAGATCTGATACCACTTTTCATGAAATTACTTAGATGTTCACATAAAATGATTTTATATCACACAAAATAAGCAAATATGAGAGATCACATAGCAATAATTGATAGTATAGTATAATATTGGATAATATAAGAAAGCTAATTTGAAGGGGCAACATCGACAAAAATGCATTAAGAGCAGAATACTTAACATGATCCTCAAAGACTAACCACTACCTCCTATATATAGTCTACTTAGCCATGGTTATTCCATAAGCTGACCTAACTAAGAACATAGAGAAATGTAACAAGAATATAAAAGAGGTATGTAAGCCATAATTCAATCACAGATATCCCAAGACATGCCAAAATTTAAGGGTATAGAAATAATGGACAAGTTTAAATGACAAACAAGACCCTCATCAAGATCCTTAATAAGATAGTCAATAAATTAGGTAAGAATTGACACCTGTAGCTATATCCAACTTTATAGTCTTATCACACAATCATCCACACACCTATGGGAGCTACTATGTGTGCCTTGGTTTATGGGGTAGAGGTGATCTTGCTAGTATAAGTAGAGCTCCCCTCTATTTTAATCTCATTAAGGGGCATCATCATCAACCATAATTACAAACAAGAATGCCTATAGGAACTAAAACTCCTTGATGATAAATGTTAGAAGGATCCTGATCATTTACAAGCTTATCAAAATAAGTTAAAAGGATAATATCGTAATAAAATCTAGTCTAGAGAATTTGAGGTCAATGACCTAGTCCTGAAGGAGAATAAAAAAAATACTAATGCACATAGACATAAGAAGGGGAAGTTTGAAGCTAATTGGCTAGGGCCTTATATCATCATTATCAAGTTTGGGTCTAGAGCCTATAAATTTTCTATGTTAGATGGTGATGAGCTTGATGATCCCATGAATATTATGCATCTAAAGCATTTTTATACCTAAAAGGTTCTACCATCCTCCATCTATGAGCCCCCACTCTTGGGGGTATACCCTTGTCCACTCTATCCACTCCATCACATCTCCTCAATAGTCTAATAGTAAAAAAATAAAAATTCTATCTAATGGTGAAAACCAATTATCTAGTGCCTTAGGTAAGTACCATGATGAAAAATAGTTTCTGTCATCATGGTAAAATAATTTTGACTGAGGTCCCAACAATGAGCATCTGTCATAGGTTCTTATGCAATAACAGGAGACAAGATTTATAACACATGATAGAAGGCATAGCTTGTTGAGTCATGGGAATATTTTTTGGGGTAATACTTTGAAATCTCTCATCCATATCTAGCATATATCACATCCTTATCACTACCTCATAAAAATCCCCTGTGACAAGCATGCCTCATTTTTGCCTCAAGATGAATCCCATTCCTATTTATCTCTTGTTATCCCTAAGACTATGGTTCACACCTTCCCACTAATATTGTCATTATGGAAGGGTCACAAAGCATAAGTTTTTACTTCTGGGGTTTTATCATACATTATGATACTAAATCTTGAAGGGTTATCTTAAACCCCATTCACACTTATTTTCAAATTTGGTTAGAATCTTGTCTCGATATGGAAAACTTTTTGGGCATGACATACCCCGTGTACATAACCTATACTCATCATAAAGGCTCATTTTTTATAATCATTGTATGATTGCATCATTCTCCATTTGTATATCCATAATCATGTTGTCTTATATGTGCTTATGTTACTTTATGTGATTATGTGGTTTTGCATGTGTGATTGTTCATCATTTATATATTAATGTCTTTATTATGTAATCGTGTTTTTGTTTGTAGATCATGTATTATTTTATGTTGTTAACTTTTATGGGAACAATTACGTTCTAAGTGGCCCCCAAAATTTATTTAGGAAAGATCACTTATCAAACAGAGTTCCCATACACGCACTAATTTTGATGTGCCTTTGGCTTCTCATGTCACTAGTACCTATTTTAATGGTGAAATATAAAAATGGATTGCAAACATTTTAATGGCTTCCAAAATCACCACCCATCCTATTCCCTCTAATCCTATGCCTTATCCTATCACAACTATCCCTATCCCATCTAACCTATCTCTATCCCAACCAAAACCTAATCATATCCCACCCCATCACTATCTTACCTCCATGGTGTAGGAGGATTCCTATCAAAATAAATAAAATATAATGCATTCAATGGGGATCAATCTTTCATTAGCACATTCATCACCATGTCATAATAAATTAATAACTACATATTCATCACATCATATGCATGTACCACACCACATCTATCTTACATCATCTACAATCTTTAATCATCTCTCAACATATACATCATATAATAAATCCTAAGTTCCTACACATATAAATCCATCAACATATCTCATATAACATCATTAGAAATAAAATTATAAGTCTATCAAATCACATTTAACATCACATCTAATATCATCTCATGACATAAGTAAACACATTACATCATGCATCTTCCCATCATCACATCATCAATAAATTATAAAATGAATAAATCCATCACATCATATGCATATGATCATATCATAAATTAAATACATCATATAAATCATGTACCCATCACATCATAATCAAAATCCATCACATCTAATCTAATCACATCATGTAAATCTAAAAATAACATGTATCTCAATAACATCAGTATCATAACATCATCATTTAAGCATCAATGTACAGACAACATATTATTTGAAACATCTCATCATATATATATATATATATATATATATATATATATATATATATATATTGAATGAACAAATCCACATGGATTCCATGTCAAAAAATAAGATACAATAACATGGGCCCATGGGGAAAAAATGAGCTAATAATACAAAATACCCTATACATCTATACATATATCTCAAAAACTCATGGTTGTAGCCCTAGTGGCCCTAATGACCCTGGTGGTCTTGGTGGTCCTTTGGTAGGCTGATGAATATAATGTGAAGAGATATCTCTAAAGGAAACTACACACTGGCCTAATGGTACTGATACCTCATATAAGGTCCTATAGTACTATGCCTCTTGAGTCAAATATACAATGTTATTCATCAAACTTACCATCCCTCTCTCACTCATTGCCTAATTGACCTCATACTTGGCCCTCTCAACCATCTCCACCTCCCCTATCAAAACTCAGATCCATGATTACATCTATGTAATCTAGCCTTGGAAACCAATAATCTAAGCATCCCTAATTTGGATCCAACCTTGTAGAGTATCAATTTGTGCCTAGGACTTAGTCAACTACCCATACCTCTAAGCCACTTACATTTGTAAGGTTGTGACCTATCCTTAGAGTCTAATCACCTATCCCTATACCTAGGCCAACTACCCATCTCTTTATGCAATCACACTCTCAAGCTGAACCTATAACTAGTCCCTCTCCTAAGTGATCCCAATAATATATGCTAACCATGCTTAGATATTCATATATAGCCAAGATAATAATGATCATTCATCCTTTTTCAATGACTTCTAGGATGGAATTGCACCACCACTACCCCTAACCTATATCCTAACCTGCACCTATGGCTACACCTATGGTCCAACCTATGCCTGTGCCTATATCTGGGGCCCACTACCTTCTAGTCTCCATATCCCCCATATAAATCCATAGCCACCCCATCCTAGCCATCATATCCATATTGAGTAGGTACCTATCTCATCCTCCTCCATATCATGGCATGTGCCTACAATACCCTCCTCACCACTCCTTGCTAAACCACAACTCTAGGATAGGTCAATCTGATAGGGATCATTAGCCTCCATAGGCTATGTATACTTATATGTCCCCTAGATATGGAATGGGTGTTAGTCCCATTATACCAAGGCAATGCTCTCATGGTAGATGTGTGCATCTACCCTATCTAATTGCCTTCCTCACTAAGGCCTCTCTCACTCATTTTGAGTGAATAGGTGATCCACTTCATATACATCCTAGATAAAGTCAACTACCTCTGCACCTTATCTATCCTATATCTCTCTATCACTAAATCCCACCATCCTATAAAATATCACTCTATCAACATAAAATGAGTCACCACCTTATCATCCCATCCAAACTAGAGCCTTATATACAACATCTAAGTGATATACTTGGGACGTAGACTATCAAATGCATCTCTATAAAATCTCATCTCTCCAACATGACCTCACTATACCCCTAGAATAATGTACCACCCAAAGGCCATGGGCTAATGAGGTTGTCATGTTGTTAATGTCCCTAATGGCTAATAGATAACAATGTGCTCCCAAATCCAAATTTGAAGAAGCACAGGTGATCCCAAGTTGGTATCTCCTTTGTATGCACCTAGATGTAACTCTCTATACAATTATGTCAGAACAACTAGTCCCTAAGAAAATAATCAAAAATCTTAGACCATATCAGTAATGACATCTCTTACGCCCAAGTGAAACCACTGGTCACTCTTGTCTAATAGGAGGATTCTAGTGATAAGAGACATAACTAATAGGGTCAATTTGTCAATCATACCCTCAGCCAGACATCAGTCAATATCCATGTGCCTATTACATATACCCACTTATAAGCTCCTAGTTAGTCATTGTAATGTCTAGGCCAAAGTATGTGACCACTAATATATCTAGTCTCCTCACATAGATAGATGGAATATCCTACATACATCCTCTAAATTCACCATCATCTTACCTATAATAAAATGAAAAGTGTTGGTCTCTGAGTGCTAGTGCTCTACTAATGCCATAATAAAAGCCTAATCAATTTGTATCACTGGCATAGTAGCTACATCATGGAGATCCACCAGCTCTAGTACCCTAAACTCTACCTCCATTTATAAATTAATCTCATGGAGCACTATGAGCCACTAGGATTACAATGCCATCACTTATAGATCCTTTTGCACTAGTCACCAAACAACCTATCACTCCATTTACCACATAACACTTTTCCTATCTAGCACAAACCACCTAATGCACTCTCATCCCCTCCTACACAATCCATATTATGTATGTATGCCTACTTGGATCTATCCCACAACATACCTAATCACCATCAATACTTACCTAGACCAACCACTTGTCCCTTACCCCTGTTACCCTCACATAACACTCTTAACTAACCCTAACTCATCCCCCTTATTAATATTAATCATACTAATAACCAACCAATTTTTTTACTTTCACTATCCACTCATACCCCCATCCCCTAACCCTAGTCTCTACTACATCAACCCTAATTCCCTTCATTATATCACTAACCCCAGTCTTACTAACATTACCTAACTAGCCTATAAAACTTCACTAATTATCTTCTATCTAACCTACCTAGTAAACCTAACTAACCAACCCCTCCTAACTATCTAGTTTATCCACCCTTACCCATTTTATTTAGATTCAAAAAAATCATGACTTGTGAGCTTTCCCCTACTAGTAATATTGATAAAATCACTATTTGCATTTTGTGGTTTTACTTGACCTTACGGGTAGGCAAAAATGCAAATCCCTTAATCATGATATTGTAAAATCATGACTCTAAAGTCACGGTATTACAATATCATAACTATATAGTCATAGTATTTCAATACTATAGATTTAGATTTATAGTATTATAATACCAAATTTTACTCAACAAAGCTACAAGTCATGATGGTAATGTCATGACTGAGGGTATGCCTGTCAATCATGGTATTACTAAAGTGACTTAACCAACATTTTTCTCCACAAAAAAACTAGCAAAAGATCATTAAAATCTAACTAAAATTCATGAAATCACTAATATAAGGGGTAATTACTCATTATAGGTCCAACATTAGCTTCTCTCTAGTGCTCCCAAACTCTCTCACCATAATGGGAAGCTCAGGGTAACCAGTCCATGGTTTTCACTCAGATCTCATCCCATCACCACCCTTTACTAACACTTCCCATATCTAATCCCATCAAATTGTCCACTTATCCTAATCATATCACTACTAATCATCTCTAACATCATCTGGGGCATGGATTATCCATCTCCTCATAGTTCACTTTTATCCCCCATTAGAACTAAATTAGCATGAGGTCTATTAAGACTATGTAGGTAGCACCTGTTCTCATTTTTTAGACTCAAGGTAGCTCGGCCACCTATCACTTTTCATCACTATCCTATTCCTAGACTAAGTCACTCAATGATCACATGTCCATATAAGCTATAGATATTATGTAAAATATCTCCTTATCATCAATCAAACACTGTGATATTTATTATCAATATTCAAACCTTCCCTAGCATGTGTCCTTTCTATGGGATTTCTCACTAGCTTAAACCCATCACATTTAAATCAATCTCATCCCATCACTCAAATCCCTTTTCTAGACATTGGTAATTTGTCTATAACCCATCATAACAAAGCTACCTTATCCCCCCATAACTTGGGGAATCCTCAATTATAGCTATATCTTGGGGCATCCCAACCCCATTTTATCATTGTGATCTTATCCCACCCTAGGAATTTTGTTCCAGTGACTGTTCGGGTCGGTTCTCCCCACACGCTCCCTTGAGGAGTCATCATATCCTACTAACATATGGCATCACCTAACATTATGATTCTTATTTGAAAGACCATTACTCCTTCCCATCCTATCCACTTGTAATGCCCTTTCAAAAAAGGGCAAAATGTATGCACTTAAATATGCTCACCCCACTAATTTTACTAATTTAATCTAATTTCCATATTTCCTAGCTAAATTAACTAATAGCCTAATAACCCAAATCCCATTCCTATATCATAAAAACCTTACCCAATCCCAAAAACCAATTAATCTTTTATTAAACCCCTAATAAGACCTATTTACCTACTAAACTACTCCTTAATCCACTTGCCAATTTAAAAATATAAAATAATCTATCTACCCAACTTCCACCCTATTCTAGCCTCTCCTAAACCCCTAAACCCTATGGGAGATTTCTAGAATTGGAAGATTCTAAAAATATCCTCCATGTTAGCCCCCTTTCTCTAGAATTTTCTATTATATATATCTCCATGGAAAATACCTAGCCATTGATATCAATGGCTCAAATTTGAATTTGAGCCATTGATTTCTCCCTCCATTCCTATATAACTAAGCTCTCTGCCTTACTCCAAACTAACTTATAAAATTAGAAAATAATCACATTACTAATATTTTTTTCATCCATATATCCCTCTTTTACTCATCCAAATCCATTGTAAATCTCAAATCATCCAATTAGAAGCCATTGTCAAAATCAAGCAAGCAATCTCACATTTTCAAATTTTGCATCACTAATCCATTTTGCAATCCTAGAGTGGAGCTATAAAGAAGTGAAGTGATGGTGAGAGTATTCTTATTAGGGTTGATTATCTCCTTTATCCTCTCCCACTTGTGTGTTTAAGTTTTAGGTTTTTATTACTAAAATTAGTAATATAGGTTGAATCTAAAATTTAGGCTACAATTAATATGAGATTTAGGGTTATAATGAAGATGTGTATATAAATCTAAATGTTGATCCATTGGTGATGTTCTTGGGATTCTATAAAACATGCATAGACACATTCATATTGGTGGTGGATGGTGACATAATAGAGGTGGCTATTACATTGGATGAAATAAATGATATTTTTGGGTTACCATTGGATTATATTCCCATGTTATGTGACACATCATAGACAATAACAAAGAGGTAGGATTTATTACACTAGGCCACATGGTTAGATAGGTATGAAAATTTCTTATCGATGGCATGCCTTTTTGATATATATTCTTTATTAGTTCTACACATTTGAAAATCAATACTAGGGATTATGACTAAGTGATTCTTATGTCATAATTTTATGGGGGTGATTTGATGTTTTCTATAGCCATGTGTCAAGCCACTTTAGAGCAGGGCATAATATATAATATTTCAATGAGTATCTAAGTATAGGTATTATATGATTTTTATAGTATTCCATCAAGGAATCATGTGGTAATAAGACTAATTATTATTTTTACTTACTAGATATATGAGTACTTTCCCATGTATCGATTGATAGGCCTACCACACTAGATTCTAGACCTTTCATTTCCCCTAGTGAGGTGATGGTACCAAGACCATTTTTTGATATGTGTCACAGAGCATATAATATTAGATATGATACATAATATTTTTTTACTTTGATTTTGTACATTAAAACTATATACACATGGTAGACATGGCCATCTATAGGTTGGGATCCAACATTATACAAGGTGACCAGTTGCGACATCTGGTGGATAGAGATGTACTCTTGTTAAAAATTCCCAAGATAATAAATATAGTATCATATAATAATTACACTATCCTTACCCCTTATAGGGTAAGACATGATAGGGAGCTTTAGAGGGAAGAAGGTCAAATGCCTCCACTATAAGCTCTGGTATTGGGGTCATAACACACTCAGTCTCGAGGAGGAGGTAACATTTTTAGATGAGGTGACTATAGTGGAGAGGGGAAAGGGGTAATGGAGTCTAATATAGGGTGTTGAAGAAGCCTTTTTAACTATGCTATAATAGGTGGGATAGGTATAGGGAGGATCTAGATCATGAATTATATAGTGGAGATAGATGAGACTAGGACGATTTGTAATGGTACTATATAAAGGGGGATGGGAAAAAACCTTTAGGGCACACTATAAATAGAATGAGTATACAAACCATGAGAACCTTTATTATTGATTGGATGGGGAGACCATTTTACTATTAGGTGTGTATGTAAATATAAATGTTAGTATGTAATTTTTATCACTATATTTTTTAGATCTTTATTTATTCATACTAGATGATAGTGATAGGTTTGATTTATATTTTGATATCTATCATGATGTTAATTTTTATATATGCATATAGAATATAGATAATGAAATTTATGATCTATTATTGAGGCCACTCAACATGAGATACTAGATGTCATGCTCACTCAACATAATATGACATATTTTTTGGATCCAGAAGCACCATATGATAAAAAGATGTTAAATTATTTACACTTGTAGGAGAGGTTACACAAATAGTATGGTAGTGGGGGGATCATCCTGGTCCTTCCACATCTGCTATAGTACCTTCAAGATGAGATACTATAGCATGCAAGTCTCTATCTAGAGAGAAAATAGTGTACATGGCCACTACACTAATAGGCATAGAGATAAAGTTTACTTTGAGATTTTGAGTATTATATATAGAAAGGAAAGTGGTTATCATAGAGGGAGAGGCCCCGATGATTACAATCTAAGACTGAGACCTTAACACAATTTGTTAGGGAGGTTAAGTTATAATAGAATGTTACCCCTCATCTTCCTAGGGATTAAGATGACAAATAGCCTATATATGATGTTCTTGTATAGAAAATGTTTTTATAAATATATCATTGGTTTACATATTGTTTTATACATCTTTTAATGCATTGTCTCTTTTGTTCCATTCTTTTAAACAATTATGAGAATGTATATATGAAATATAATGAAAGACAAAGCGTGAAAAAATGACATCTAAACCAAGTAGATAGAAAATATAACAAATGAAATATGTGTAATAAGATTATAAAAGACATAAAATTTAGATAGATAAAAACAATCCAAAGCAAACATATTATTTCTAATAAATGTAATTGACAATAAAAATATCCAATGTAAGTAGATAAAATAAATATAAGTCAAACAAAAAACAAAATGACATCACATGTAAGTAAATAAAAGTAATCTACCAGAACATAAGATGAGAAATAAATGGAAAAGGCTATTAAAATGACACAATTATAAGTAAAGGAAAATTAATCCAATAAACAAAATGTGTGTTATAAATATAAAATATATTATAAAACATCCAATGTAAAGAAATCAAAATCAATAAAAATCAAATAAAAGAAATGTATAAATGCGAAAAATATCATAAATGATTGTAAAACATCAAATCTAAGTAGAAAACTAAAATCAAAGACTAAAACAAATGTAAATAAGCATGAAATGATCTAAGACATCAAATGTAGGTAGATGTATATACTAAAATATGGTATTAGACACTTTAAAAAAGTTAATTTCTACCTACCTTAACCATACATGACTTGTGAACATGTATATGCCTCTTATTTACCATTCTCACACATCCATGTGTTTTCCATGATTACGACCCTCCTATTTTAATGTCAGTCACCTACAAGAACCTCACAGTCTATCTCAAACTAGCTAAATATATTACTCAAACATATATAGATGATCAGATCCACATTCTTATCTCATATACACTAGCATCAAGCTCATACAATTTCATAAAATCAACAACTATTTTTTAAAAACAAACCAAAATAATGGAAATTTTTTAAAATCAAATCACTCCTATGGATTCATCCATCACCTAGCATGTTGGTGGAATGATGAATTACCCAAATGGACTCATATAAATACAAATCTAACCCACATCTGGTGCTCATTTGGCACTTGTCTATAAAGCATATATGCATTATATCATATTGAAAAAAGCTTCCATCTTTTTCCAAAAGTGAAAATATGACACTAAGAGTGGTCATCAACAAAGTCTAAATCACATTAAGACAAATCAAGAGTGAATATTGTCAATTATTGAAAGTTGGATTCTAGGTACATTTATATAATAAATGAACACAATTGCATAGTCACATTAAGAGGAATAATTATGTGTGGTATGAGTTCCATCTTTTTATTATGGGATACGTAGGTAGTGGATGATCATCAATGGTGGTGTTTGGGGTTAGTTCATCCCATTACACGTACGAAGTTTTTATAGGTTTTTACCTATCACAAGCGAACCTAAGTTTTTAAGGCAAAAGAAACCAATTTTTGAACTTGTGCACATAGTCAAGCTCAAGATCACACACACAAAGGTATTACAAGTAGGCACAACTAACTGTATGGTCATAAAGAACTAAAATATCCCAGGACAATAATGTTATCTATAGTTAGTAATATTTATAGTTTCACCCTAGTTTAACTTTAATGACCCTACACATTAGGGATCTAGTTTTAGATCTGAGTGAATATTAGGTCCACTTCTAGTCAATTTTTCTATCAAAACTTTGTCATAATCAGTCAGAGAACTAGAAAATGTGTCTTAATCTCTTTAGTAATTTATATATTTAGCACATGTTGCTTATGAAATTGGTTTTAGTATTTTATATTCATATTCATGCTTAACTATCATACCTTACATCTAAATTACATTCAAGTTTATATCTTAATTAGGGGTTTTACAACCAAAACTAGGGTAAAACATATTAATGAATTTGAATATTTATCAAGTTGTATGAAACCATATATATCCCTTAAGGTTTCATCCATCTTTCTAGGGTTTTAGATTTATGCTTGAGGGTTTAATTTTAGACTTGATTTTTTATTTTCGCTCACATTATGAAATACTCATGGATATAATAAATTAACATATATTCTCTTTTTTTTACTCAAGCTGTAATTTTTATCATTTCATGTTATTATACTTTGATATGTGCATTTTGGATAAACTATGTACTCCAATATATCAAATATTTACACACTAATAAGGCTGAAATTAATAATAAAAAATCTTTAGCTTTGCTTCATCTACATTTTAGTACATCCAATCTACATTAATCCATGTTATTACTAACCATCACCTTGGAGTTATCATGAATATTGAATAATCAAATACTCAAAAACAAGAGATAACTACTATGAATAAATTTGATGAGGTTGATGAAAGATAATTAACTAAGTTTTTAGACATAAATACACAAATGCTTTATGCAATGTTATATGTAGTGAGACATAAATAGAAATATTTGGCACAAGCTAGTACATCTGGGAAAACATATGACCCTTTATGTAATAACAACCAACACTTTCAAGCTACCAATCCAACCACATGTTCAAACTTATATTATCGATCTTATATCTACACCTTTAATCATGTATATTATGTCCACCTAAGATTTAGGGGAAGCACAAGGTGTCCCATAAGTTTCCATGTTTATTTCTACATAGATGACTTATTCACATTCTATGATGGCTATGCATATTACATAATCAACCTCACCTAGTGCATGTTCCCTCAAGAAATTTTGTTTAGCTCTATAAGCTAAGGTTATGTAGTTAGAATAAATTACATATAGATCTAGTCATTTGATGGATTCATATGCCTTGATTCATAACTCATTAACCTCTAATATATTAGCTTATCTATTACCTATATTCTTTGTAGATCCCAAGCTTCCAATTTATCATGGTAAAGGTGATCTTAAACAACACCTTCGATCCTTCCACACACCATGCTTGGATGATGTATTCCATTGAATATTATTAACCAAGCTATTCCCAAGAAGTATTAAAGACTATGACCTCCTCATTCAATTATTTAGAATGTTCAATCCTTTAGTAGATATATATCTATCACAATTTTTCATCAACATTGATGAAAAACTATATCATGTGCAGATTTAGAAACTCAAGCAAGGGTCTAATGAGCTAATCGATGAGTATGTGCTTTGATATAAAATTATGCTTTATAAGTTAAAAAATCTTGGTAGATAATGAGTAGCAAAAAATCTTCAAGCAAAGTTTGCTTGCACCATTACATGAGTTAATAGTATTCAATATATCCAAGTCTTTTGATCAGTTATGTCATAAAATGAGAGGGAAAGAAGTAAAATTCATAACTTTGAATAGACTAAAGTATGCACCTAATCCTATAAGTACTTCAATAAAGAAATTTCAAATAAATCCAAGCAACAAGGTTAAATAAATGATAATAAGAATGAGGTAAAATCAATAGTTAATGCAACATCAATGCACATGATTAGGATATTTTTATTTAGTCCATAGAAGAGGTATCTTTCATGATTATTATCACCCCCTCATGTATTATTGCATAAGTTATTTTAATGCAACCTCATATGTCTTACTCCACCATAATATTTTGATGCAAGTAGATATACACCTAGTAATTATGATAGTAATGCATATTTTGATCACCATAGAGCTCCTAAACATTCTAAAAACAAGTGTTTAAATTTAAGGCATAAGATATAAAATATTATTGATGATAATAATATTGAGTTAAACAAACTTATAGATGAGTCTAGACCACAAAAAATGGAAATTACGAATTGAAAATATTCAATGATCTATTTGCAAAGCATGAGGAAATAAAGACAATGGTTAATTTAAAAGTACATCATGCATACAATGTGCACCCTCCACTTACGACATATGATCACCAAATAAAAAAGATTATTGGTACACTTATAGGAATTTAACCAAATCACCCTATGATTATATTTGATGACAATGAGATTTTTTATGATGATTCATATCTCCACACACTATTCATATGAGCTTGTGCTAATAAGTAAATAATACATAATGTTATGGTTAATAATTGTTCAAGTGAGAATGTGTGCATAATGACACTTATCAACAAACTTGAATACACAAAAAAGATTCATAAGATACTACATGTGTAGTTAAGGGATTCAACGGAAGAACATAACACACTCTTGGCCCATTGTGATACCTCTTCAAGTCAACTTATCTATTATTGTTATGCTATTTTTATTCTCACCAAGTACAAGGTTATTCAACATGTTGTTAACATGGCCTTATATAAAAAATCTTTATGTCATACCATATATAGTCTATTAATGTATTAAATATAAATACTAAAATAAAATAGTTATAGTTTCAAACATTTAATACGAATACCCTCTTTAGGTAGTGTTATCTCCTCCCTCCTCCACCCCCAACACCACCATATTTTGTTGTTAAAATTATTTAGAAACACTTTGTGGAGATAGTTATTACACATATACAATATATTTATTTCACATATGCAAGACATTTATATACACTTATTTTAAAGTAGAGAATGTGATAATCCTAAGAAGCTAGTTTTACAACAATTATCACATTAACGAGTCATTTAGGATTTCTAGAGGCCATTATATTCTATACCATATATTAAACTAGTACCATACATAGTTTAGTAAGTGTTTCAATGCACACAAGTAGTGAGATATTATCCTATTATATAATATACCCCATAGATTCATTAGCCTTATAGAGTTACTCATCATATATGTGAGCATATGAGTGATAATGGAAACTACATTACAACATCTGATTCTTTTTTTAGTTTTTTATACACTTGTATATGGTAATTTTCACTCATGTTAGGTGACTCTTATATGTATCCCTTGGAATTATGTGTGACACTACATGATTATGAGTGAATTAATTTAAGATTGTTTGTTGCACTTTCAGAGCTTGTTAAGTTTACCAAGATTGTATATTTTGGGGGTGTCATGATACATATCACATACCTCCCTTTTGTATATGGTGCCATGATTTATATCATGCACCTATTAACTATATAGGCTTATTCAATTATTATATCATTTGTGGTTACTAAGGAACACCTAATTGATACATCTATTTTGACATGACACTTATATGCCTTGCATTACACATGTTACATACATGTTTTTATGACATACACATTACTATGATGACATGCTAACATGATTATATATGATTAAATATTTATACATGACATGATAGATTCAATATTATTTTAAGATGAGTGACTTTCAAACTACTTCCCTCACCTAAAATGTGGGGAATATTAGTGGGATTTTCATAGAGACATAAGATTCAGTGAAACAAAATCATATTTAGGTACATAATATGAATTTCATAGATTCAAAATGGTTTAGATACCATATTGGTTTAAATATATGATAGATATTTACACATTGGTATAGATTATAGGGGCATATGCCATACACATGCAATCACTTTACAGAGACATGAGTTACATATTAAAAATTCAAATACACTTAAGTGCACATGTCATGCAAGTGCACATGGTTTTACATGAAAATATGTTAGATGTTTTCAAATATAGATACATTTGAAATATAAGTTCCCAGATTTGGCATATAGATGCATAACATTCTATATCAATTGGCACAAATTTAGTAGGGCATGATGCTTGTTCATGAACATATATACTATGATAGTTTACAGTCTACATAGATTAAATGAGGCATGATACTTTTTAATTCATAGTTATAGCTTTTGCACTGAGCATTATTTTGATTATTTATTTGCAAAAAAAATTTAATGGCACTGAGTAGTGAGTAACCTTGAATCTATAAGTGTGTTTTTAGTGGTTGATTCATGTTTTTTAAGTAATGTATGTATATATTTAATGACACTTAATAGACATGGAATTACTCATAACAAACACATTATGTGGTTCCAACCTTACCATATGGAGGTTCAAGATTAGAGATAGATTAGTTATTTGAGGTAGTGAAATTAAGGTTCAATGATACTCAATAATCTTAGAACTCATCCCTATTAATAAAGGTTGGGTCAGTGTATTCCCAACCCAAGGGATTGCATAGCTACATAAATTTGGGGCATAGTTCCTTCAATTCTCCATGTGCTTCAACAACAAAGTAAAATTTTCCAATGCTTTAATAAGGAAGCATGATCTCTAACAAGTTATAGGGCAACATGGTTTCACCAAAATATAGGTGTACTCCTTCCTTGCTCTCAAGTTTCAAATTTTAAAATTTAAATTTTCCCATATGGACATTGACTAATACATTTTAATTATAGGTTTGTATGGAACAAAGATATACATTTGGATCCATCTCCCAAAGATAAAATGTTTTATGCATAATTAGGTATAATTTATCCTTTTAATCTAGTATTTTTATTGCATATCAATACTACAATAAATGGGGGGCATTTGTAGATACTAAAATATGATATTAGACACTTAACAATGTCAATTTTGACAGATATTCACCATACATGACTTATGCACTCATATATGACTCTTATTCACCATTCTATAACATATAAATGACTTTTATGAGTTTATCCCTCCTATTTTTATATTATTCACCAAAAATAACCTCTCAATATATGTCAAACCAACTATACATATTAATCAGACATCTCTAGATCATTATATCCACATTCTTATCTCCTAGACACAAATATCAAGCTCATAAATTTTCATAAATGAAACTAACCTAAGGGTGATTATATTCATGTGTAAATCACACACTAACCTATGCACTCAACTTATCAAGGTCTAGTTGAGACAACCAATGTAGTGGATGGATGATGGGTAGAGCTAAGGATTATATTGATTATTTGTTGGATGGAGTTTGGAATGATGGGTGGTGACAGATGCTCAAGTCAGTACCAAAATAGTTCCATTATATAACATTGATCATTGAGAGCATATAAATTTTTGAAAACAACTCTCCAAGGTCCCTTGGTGTCATTAATGACAAGGAAGCAAAGCTCTTGATCAATACTAGAAATGGAAAAGTGAGATTGGTCATGCTGGATGAATTAGGGGATATAATTGACTCTATTGTGTTCATTATGCCCTATCAATGTCATAAAAAAATGTGGATGCTATATTATGAGGCTAGTCTTGAGAAGAAAATAAAAATGGGGACTAGCCAACTAGTCGAGGATAATGTTATATTGAAAACCTTAGTTTTGGGGAAGATTAATGATAAGTGGATCAGGGATTTGCTCTTTCTATTTTAAAGTGTTGAAATATTCAATAATGAGGTGTGGGATAGGTACATAAGGGAAAACTTATCTCTTAATCTTAATTTTACTATCACATTTAATGTTTATGACAAGACTTGGGGCTTTAACTCTATGGAAAATACATACTCTATGGAGATAAGGTCGATCTAGGAATGTCATCTAAGAGGTAAGGTAATGCAATATGTAAGCATAAGATATTTTTAAAAATATGGTATGTGGTGTAACCTATAATCACCTACAAACACTCATGAAACTATATAAAACCTTCCCTTGTTACAAATCACTTGTTACACTCATGAATTTTAACAAGACATGAATTTTCACTTGAGTTTAAGACATGAAACTATGAAGAAGGGTTTAAAAATTTAAACACAAAATTAGATACTTTGTACACAAACTATATATACTATCACATACTAGTTATACCTACATAAACCCACTTGATAGATCAGAGAAAGTGTAAGAGGTCATAAGGCCATATTAGACTAGTGGGAGGCTTAAGGCTTGTAGCCTTTTTTGACTGAGTTTCCTCCATATTTTCCCTTATAATATTGATATTATAGAATAGATAGGTGATATGAGTACCCATTAACAATTATAATGACATATGAGAAATTGGAGTATGACTTCTTTGTATATACTTGTCCTTTTATGGACTGTAATAGACCTCTAAAGGCTCTATTTAGGTGGTGAGATAGAGAAACGAGTGGAATAAAGGATCAATATTGTCAAAAAATGTATAAAGATGCATAATAATATTATTAAACATTAATTTTGATCAACCTAAAACCCTATACCATCCTCAAAACCTCATTGTGATAGTCTTTGCAGACCTATAAGGTTAGGTTATGAATAGAGTTTGGAAAGTTGACCTACCTTACAAGTTAGGGTTTGAAAATTAAGATAGTGAAATAATGTATGGAGAGTTAACAAATTTAAAAAATTGACAATTTTTCACTATACACATTTGCTATGCTAGGAAGCCCTAGTTTGGGCCAGTATACATAAAATTTAATAGAACAAACCATTGATTTTCAAGACTCAAATTTTTTTTATTTGTATTATTTTAGCTTAATATATAACCCTAGGCACTCATAGTGGATGAAAAAAATCCTTAAATTTAACTACCATTTTATGAGCTTGTTACCTTGTATGTTTTGTGCATGCAGTCTGTAGAAAAGTGATAAGAAAACACACCAAAGTTGTTAGTTTTCATTTCAATATCCTTCTCCTTAATATCTTACATCATATTCATCCTCTTGGGTCAAACAAAAAATTTATAAGATAACAAAACAAACCAAACCAATAGTTTTCTTATTCTAGTTTCATGTAAACCAACTCCCAGAATAGGGCTAACAAACTTTTATAACAAAACAAGATCTTAACAGGCTATATCTTGTTCAAATAGACTTGTGTGACCCATAATATTCCTTCTAAATTTTTTTTTGACAACAAACCATAAGAATTTGGCCTTTATACAAGATTTAGGCCTTATTACAAGGTAAAGGAGCATATTTACAAATTTAAATATTCAAACAACCTAGTTTTGGAGGGAAATTGATTTGACCATAACTAGACACTCTAACCTCTACCAAAGACCTTAAAAATACTTCTCAAACTTGTGAATATGCTCCTACATTAGTCTGTGATAAGACTTGATGGTTTGTAAGGAGTAATGTTTTAGGATGCTCATGCTCAATTGGACAAGGCTTTGATTGTTTAATTGTTTTTGGTTTTTGAAATGTTTTAACTAAAATAAAGAAAGTTTAACTACTTTTTGAAAATAAATGACTAAAATAAAATATAAATAGATATATGGAATTAAAATTAAATAAAGATATACAATCCCATTTTTTTGTATTTTTATATCACTTTTTAGTGCATGAAATACTAAGAAAATAATATATAGCCTAATAATATAAGTGTTGATCTCTACCTTTCCTAGATGCGAGCTAAATGAACTTATTTTTTTATATTTTTAGATTATGAATAAATGAAAATATTACATGAACTAAGATTTTTCTAACATGCAATAAAATAAAAAATTAAATTTTAGGTCCTAATCTATAAGACTACCAAGTATCCAGAGATTATTTTATGTATGCAAACTAAAACTAGTTTTTGGTGTTTTGGACGAATACACACTAAGTTTGAAAGGTTTTATATGAAGTAAAATTTAAGATCTAAGTTATAATTTTTTGATTTTCAAATTTAAAAACAATGATCCTATCTCATGAAAATAAATAAAATCAATGCTAAGATTACACTTTCTATTTTCCTAGGTTCTTCTAAGGTTTCTACATGCTTGTGTGTTTGATTTTTTTTGAATAAAAGATTATTTCACAACTTAAAATGGGTTGTTTCAAAGTTGAAAATGATTGGTTTATTTTTCTAAAATTTATGTAATGCTTGAATGCAAAACTATGTGCTTTCAAGAGATCTAATATGTGGATGTAAATAATAAAGAAACTAATTATTGTTTTTGATGCAAGAGAAGGAGAGAAAGGAATATTTATTTTACTATCTATTGAATTTTTGAAATAAAATTGAATCTAGTGAATGAAAATGAATTAAAATACTCTAATTTACTGAGTAAATAAACAAAACTAAAACTAGAAACCTCCAACAATCAAGGTGAGACTAGATCCAAGAAAGAGATGTATTTAATATTATTTTATCCTTAGTATGATAATTATTATACTCAAATAATATTTTAGGAATTCACTGATGAAGAGTGAAAATAAATAATAATATAAAAAGAAGAATGGAGAAGGACATAACTCAAAATAATAGAGTAACTGATTGTAGCTAGCTAGTACACTGATTGAAATGAATTGGTTATTAATTCAATAACTTCCCTTCTCTATAACTATGTATCATGGCACAAAAATAATCAAATATGGAGCTCAAAAGTAATATAAATTAGGAGATGGCTATAACAAACTTCAAACACCAATCTTCAATACCAAATTTTAGATCTAAAATTCATCTAAAACTAAGATACTTGTAAGAGAAGCATGGAGCTTGTAAGGGAAAGTTTAACTATTGGTTAACTTAAATTTAAATTTAATAAGGATGGGGAGTGATTAAAAATTGGGAGTGAACTAGGTAGTCATAAGATGAAATCAAGGTGGAAAATGTAAGAAATGTGAAGAGAAACATGCAAAACATGTGAAAACTCTAATTTTAGAAGATAAAAGTATCATAGGCAAATAATGACAAAATCACCCCTGTTTATAGGTAATGACTATGAAAATACCACATTCCATGACAAAACTACCCCATGATATTAGAAAACCACCCCTAATTATGATGAAACTACCTTGTCAGTGATGATTTTGTCAAGGCAATTTGTATAGTCGTTAACCCATATTCAAAAAGAGAGTTGAAGGCTCAAGGTGTGCATAGGTATGAATATCAATCAATCATTTTCAACATTTTATTTAATCATGAACATTAAAATATATATGAATATGCTTCTAACAACACTCCCTAACAATAGTTAGCTGTTCTCAACAACTAACAACTAACTTCTCTAACATAATTTTAGATTGGTTGTTCTAATAATATTTATCCTCTATTTTCACACATAAAAACACTATGAGAGTTGTTGTACCAACTCATTAATAAATATTACATATTTATATTATATGTATTCACTCATGTTTGGACTAATTCCTAACATTGCCCCCCTTAGTTCTAAGATGGGGTGAGAGATTCAAATGCCAGCTTCAATTGATAATGCATTTGATTACATTTGAAATAGAGAGTTTGAAGGTCATCCATACTTTGTTGAAGTTCATCTAATTTAGTAGATTTATTGGAAATTTTTTGACATAAAACACATACTATTAAATTGATGTATAATTTATTAACAAAATGACAAAGAAAAAATAAAAAGTAATTAAATATTAATTTTTGACACACAAAACTTTAAAATAGAGAAAAACATAAATGAATCATTATAACATATAAAATCATTATTCATGTTATAACTCAAAAAAAAATCCAAAAAAATAATACAAACTACTTAAAACAACCTAAAAAAAATTATTAAAATAAAAATTATTAGTTTAAAATAAACTTTAATAAGGACCTAAAACAACCCAAAAAAATTGGGAATTGCTAACAGAGTACACAATAGAACCATGTGTAGAAACCACTACACCACTCTACCATGCATGATGCAACAATGTGGTGTTGCACAAGATGAGTAGGAAATCCATAAATGGATTTGGCTAATGAGATTCTTGGGTAAGGATGACCATCGCTAGAGGTTTTCATAGAGAAGAGGTTGCCTAAAGGATGAAACCCCATTCATAGGGTATTAGTGTGCAAGACCACACTAATAACCTTTGAACCTTAGAAGGTACTTTATTTCACCATCAAACCTCTGAGGGAACATCATCCCAATATAAGCATCTAATAACCCTATATGGTTATGACTTGGCAAGTCACATATCAAGAAGGTTCATTCAATCACGGGTATCCTTGGCAAGGATAAAGACACATGGTAAGATTTAACATGACCATGAGTCAACTTATGGATAAGTTTAATTATATCAATTTGATATGAATAAGGTACCAAAATAGGTACAATAGGTCCTAATAGGAGGTCCAGGTACCAAAAATCCAAGATTTATTTAATCCAATCCTTACAACATACTAGGGTCCACCAGTAGCTAACCTTAATCCACTACTAGGGTGACCCAACATAAGATTATGAACATAAAATATTATGATCACATAAGCAAGAACTAGTTTAGGTTTTACCCCATCATAACATGATGCCAAATTACAATATTACCATGGCATTAGGTGACCAAATGTAACATAACCAATAAATGTTTCCAAGATAGAGATTTCTATTATAACATAACCAAAATTCTTCAAATACCCCACCGTTAACCAACAAGGAATCAAATATAATAATCATTTTGCATACATAATTAAATAGCTGAAATCAACAAGCAATATAACACATGTATAATTATTATGGTCATAATTATTATAACCTCATAAGCCAAATCATAAGGGTAATCCTCCTCAAAATGAGGGAATGCCAAAACTTGAACTTAACCATACTCATGGTTGAATCACCATAATATACAACTTGCGACATAACATATCAATCCTTAAGAAGGATGTCATCCAAGTACAAACTAAACACTAATGAATACAATGGTTGATAGATTTTACATATGAATACAAATACAATCCTAAAGGCTTAAGCACAAGGAACCCATTGTGCTACTAACAAGTACAAATATTTGAATCAGACATTTAATATAATATAAGCTAGCTACAATGATTTTGCAATACAATAAGTTCAACCAAAAACTTAATCACTCCCACACCCTCCATGGTTTAACAAGGATGTATAATACTTCAATAGATAACCTAGTGGTATCCAATTGGAACTATATTAATGAATTCCCAACTAAAATATCCTCATACTACTAACCCACTCCAACTCCTTAATTTAAAAATAATGAATGATATAACCAAAAGAGCAATGACTTGTTTGTATGACAATCTATCCATTAAGATAATTACCATGTCATAATTTTAGTCTAGCTATGGCTATATTAATAAATAGCTAGTTACCAAAAAATCATTATTTTCATATGGCCAACCAAGCATACCATGCACACGTACCAATTTAGAAACATGTTGAGTGGGGGAGAATCAAATCAAAAATTTGGTTACCAATCATTTATTAAGGTTGTTTTCATTTAATTTTGAGCTAAGAAATAACCCATTTAATAACTTGCCAGTTGACTATGGCTTCGTGCTCATAATATCATAATAAAATATGTTTGCATTAGCATTCAATATCAACAAGTTAGTAACATGAGACAAATGAATCCATTAAGTTGGGTTTACAAGTTAATGTGGAAATAGAATCGCTAAAAATAGCATCATAAAACTAGTTTACACAAGGTCATATCATGGTGCATTTACAATATAAATTCCATCACTTCTATCATGACATGGTCTAATTAAAAACATAGAACTACATATATATATATATATATATATATATATATATATATATATATAGGACTCTATACACTTAATTGCTTAAGCAATAAATGTTTCCAATATTGAGATTTATATTATAACATAACCAAAATGCTTCAAGTACCCCATTGTTAACCAATAGGGAATCAAATATTATAATCATTTTGCATACATAATTATATAGCTAAAAGCAACAAGTAACATTAACACATGTATAATTATTCTGGCCATGATTATTATAACCTCATAAGCCAAATCATAAGGGTAATCCTCCTCAAAATGAGGGAATGCCAAAACTTGAACTTAACCATACTCATGGTTGAATCACCACAATATACAAATTGTGACATAACATATCAATCCTTAAGAAGGATGTCATCCAAGTACAAACTAAACACTAATGAATATAATGGTTGATAGCTTTTACATATTAATACAAATACAAGCCTGAAGGCATAAGCACAAGGAACCCATTGTGCTACTAACAAGTACAAATGTTTGAATTAGACATTCAATATAATATAAGATAGCTATAATGATTTTTCAATACAATAAGTTCAACCAAAAAATTAATCACTCCCACACCCTCCATGGTTTAACAAGGATGTACACGGCCTTCAAGAGATAACCTATTAAGTAGGGAACCAAACAAAAAAGGGAAGAGCTAATTGAATGAAAACCCCTGCACTAAAAGGATGGAAATAGATGTGTCAACTTAAGTTGGGGATGTGTTCCTACTTATAAATAAATATTATGAGAATTAAATTCTATATTAATAAAATAAGTCCCATAAGGGAAACAATCAAGCTAATTTAATTTCACATAAAGGTAGTAAGTAACCCAATATTACTTACAACCATAATTAACCTTTTTATAAAAGAGCAATCATGAGTGAATCATCATATGAACTTACAAACAACAAGGCAATGCATACCCATGAAACCCTTGTAATACAATATCAACTTACTCATAACACATAGTAATTTAATCTATAATAGCAGATAACACTCAATTATTATTCAATCATAACCATTCTATTACAAAAACCATTTCATTTTCCCTATAGTGAGTGTTACCATGAAATTAAATAACATAATGGAACACATATGGCAGCTTAATTACCTCTTTCTTGAACATAAAATTACAAGCATTTACAACAATCATTAAGGAATATTAATGCCAAATAAAGGATAAATGCGGGTAAATCTAATACCAATAATACTACTTATCATAAAGAGAACAACCTCTCACCATGATTCATGCACAAAATCAAAACCTGATTTAAACATTCTCTATTAAAGATACAACAGAACAACTTCCACCTTCCCTCACATAATCAATGACATTTTCCATAGTAAATGCAAAACCAAGTAATCATACACTAAACTCCTTATTCTATTTCTTGCATTCCAAACCATGCCATTCATAATCATAACAAGATCAGAAAGTACTATCTCTAATAGGTAAGCATTATGTAATAAAAATACATAAACAGGTTATGCATGCATAATAAGTTGCTCAACCTAAGATATCAACTCATAAAATTATATTTCATTATTTATCAACTATAGCTAAATCTTTATCATATAAGAACAATTGCAGTTCAATAATTATTACCAAAATATTACCATTTCACCACAAGTAGTAAACTATGCAAATAGGACCACAAATCAATAAGAGGTGTCAAACACGGAATTTACATTTGGTTAAAAGCTACAACCCATGTTTAATTAGGTAATCAAGGTGGGTCAAGTGTAAGGTATTTTAGTTATATTCAATACCCAAAATGCATATCATAAAGTGAGTTGTACATCACAGTTGTTTGAGTAATAGTGGAATTTTCATACCAAGGCAATGTTAAATATTGGGGAAAACTTTCCATTACCAACCAAAATTAATACATATTATTATTTTATATATTCAAAACTTTAACAAGAAAAATAATAACAAACAATTTTCATAATCATGCAGAACCCTTTTCATCACAGATAATTATTAACCTTCTAGCATAGTTTAACAAATTTTAGAAGGTATTCATTCATTCAAAGAAAAACTAGGTATAATTCAAGGACATACCATGTTTTCTTAAAGCATAAAGAACCCACAAATTATACATAAAATCCCCTATCCACACTTGGCCATGGCATATGCTTGAGTGGGAATAACCAAGTATTCCAACAAAAGGATATACCTAGCAGGGTTTCCAATAAAACTTTCAATATTAATAAGAATTTAGAAAATCAAAATTTTAACTGAGAAGGGGAAAGGAACATATGCCTAGGAAGAAAAATAACATAGGGTTTAATTCCAATCTTTAATTAAGGCACCATAACAAATCCATAGTAGTAGTAGTGCATTTATATTTCCTTGTCCCTAGCCCTAAATTTTCTCATTCTCCTCTACCTACCACTTCTCCTCTATCACTGCCCATCTTCTGTAGCTCTCACATTCTATTTCTCTTACTCTCCAATCCTACATGGCAATGGCCAAAATGTAGGTTTAAAAACCCTTAATGAACTCTCCACAACTCCTCACTCCTCCCTTCCTTCCTCCATTACTTCCTCATATCGATGGCTAAGCACAACTCCCTTCCAAACCCCATCGCCATTCTTTTCCAGCAGTCAATGGTTCTAAAGAGGAAATAAGGGAAATAAAATGAAAGTCATTGGGTCATTTTTCTAATGCAGCCCTAAATGAACTCTACCATATTAACTTTAACTTTTCATGAACTCTACAGCTTAGCAAAGCTAAAGTTCTACCCATATTTTAATTTGTAATAAGGAGGAAATAAAATTCATGTCATATATTTACTATTTCTTTCCCAGTTGATGGATTATGGAACATACTACACCCAACATTCAACTTGCATTAAAAGGAAGCATAGTTTCCTCTATTCATTTACTATCTCTAACTCGAATATGGCGAACCCCAAAAGTATTGTAGTCTAGGGGGAGTACAATGTCTCAATAGTTTTTAATTGCTTTTACCACATAGGCATCCCATGCACACAATACACCAATACACAATATGATATATGACCCCAAAAAATCTTAAATAGTTTAATTTCCTTTGTTTCCCACTCATGTACCTGCATAGGAAATCAATGACACTCACAAGCCCATAATGCCATAATATAACAACATATTAAAAGGGTCCTTTCAATACATATGCCGATATATTTAATTTAAAAAAATATATATGTCCCTCAAGAACCAATATGCAATATGGGACTTAAAACAATTTAAAATTTAATAATTAAAAATTCTTTACATAATATATGAATATTCATGCCATGCATTTACAGGCTAATACATCCTTCTAGAATTCAAACGTCAGGGTTTAGAATTAACACAAACTCTTTAAATAATTAAGATCCCTTCAATATTGTATGCATGCCCGATGCCATAAACACAAACTTATAAGCTTTCAAAGCATGCTAAAATACACTCTTCATGAACATATATAAACTTTCATATACACACACACACACACACACACACACACACACACACACACACACACACACACACACACACACACACACACACACACACACACACACACACACACACACACACACACACACACACACACACACACACAGACATACATATACATATATGTATATGTATATTTAAGACTTAGGTGATCTAATTACGTTTTAGTTGTGTGTGTGTGTGTGTGTGTAAGAAAGTTTATATATATTTATGAAGAGTGTATTTTAGCATGCTCTAAAAGCTTATAAGTTTATGTTTATGGCATCTAACATGCATAAAATATTGAAGGGATCTTTTTTAAAGACTGTATGCTAAGTATAAACCCTGACGTTTGGATTCTAGAAGGATGTATTAGCTTGTAAATGCATGGCATGAGTATTCGTATATTATGCGAAATTTTTTTAATTGTTAAATTTTAAATTGTTTTAAGTCCCATATTGTAATTGGTTCTTGAGGGACATATTATATATATATATATATATATATATATATATATATATATATATATATATGTATGTATGTAAATGTATATGTATATGTATGTGTGTGTGTGTGTGTGTATATATGTTTATATATGTATGTGTATATATATGTATGTATATATATATATATATGTATATATATATATGTATATATATATATATATATGTATATATATATATATGTATATATATATGTATATATATATATATATGTATATATATATATGTATATATATATATATGTATATATATATATATATGTATATATATATATATATATATATATGTATATATATATATATATATATATGTATATATATATATGTATATATATATATATACATATATATATATATATATATATATATATATATATATATATATATATATATATATATATATAATGGGTGAGGACATGACATCCTCCCCTCCATGAAGAGGAGCCATTCCAGTGACAAATCTGTAGCCAAGATCTATGATATGCCAAAAGAGACTTATCACCCTTTTCATAATGCATACACATTTCAAGAACTCAACATATAACTCAAGAATAGAAATAACTAGATTGATAAATTTATCAGTTATTATCAACATGACAGTCATGCATACTACATACATGCATAATCTAATAACAAAATAATAAATATTGTCATACCCTTACCTTCTTGGTATAATAAGAAGACTTATCAAACTCACATCATGAGTAAACACACAACCTTACCTTGTTGAAATCCATGTACTACCTCTAGGACAACCATGCCCTTCATTCAACTAGGCTATAAAACCATCTTTTCAGCTTGGTTTTCTTTTTGTAAGGCCATGGTGGGCAAAGCAAGATGTTGCACTCACCTTTACCAGCCATGAAGTACTACATAATTTAACTTAGATAACATGTAAATCCTAATTTTTGTACCTCACAAGGTCACAATTTCACTTAAGAAACATTAACACTTATAATAATAAGTTTTTTTCTAGCTTAAACTTTCCCTTATCATGGTGAGTTTATTGGTGAACTATTATTTTTAAAATAGTAATGCTAAATTTTTACCCAATTCTTAGCCACCTATGCGACTAGACAATTAGTCTATTCATGCAAAAATAGGTATCATAGATGGTAGTTATCAAATATATTTAAATATTTAAAAATAAAAGAGTTATATAGTACTCCTTAAACCACAAATTCATAACTATTTGCCAAAACAAAACAAATACATGTACAAGAATTTCATCATAGTCACGAACACATGACCAAAATTTTAATAGAAAAATAGTTTTTAGCCAAATCTTCCTCACTATGAGGAATTATTATAAAAAAATAAGTAACTTCAATAGCAGTTGCCCAAAAGCAAACCAACATATTTTCATGAAATCCTTAGATTTTTGGTGTTGTCCTCCTAAAATAATTAAGTTATATATACTCAAAATTTTACATCATTCTATAGAATGTTAAGCAACACAATGGTCATACAGGCACATGGCATTTCCACCACCTCTATTATGCCTCATGCATACTTATTTCATTCATTACAAAATGAAAATTAACAACAAACATACTACTATGGTCCCCACAACATGTGTGGTGCATGCATACCTTCTTATTAACATTCATAATAGAATGTTAACAAGAATATAAATATATCAACCATGGTTACTTACCTTTCACCATTTACCATCTGTGGGTTAGTGTAATGTCCTGAACCAACCACACCAAACATCAGAGAAGCCACATTAGGCATTCACATTCAACCCCAAGGTCTTATTCATATTTTCCACAATTTGTGAGCTCACATGATGGTTATAGGGATTACAATCCCACCATCTCACTACACTTACCTCATATTAAAATAAATAAATACATAAAAATAATTAAATTTGCTTGATTAGAACTTAAATTTACTCTTCCTAAGTATAAAATCAGCATACATTTCAGCCATGCTGTAATAAGCAAAAATATATATTTTTGACAAATAATATCAGGTATATACAACAATACCTTGTATATAACATAGTTGTACTTACCAATCAACACATGCCAACAACTTAGAATATTCATACCATAATATCTTTTTTAGGTAATTCAACCATTACCTCAAGAATATAATGCTTGACTTTACAAGACAACACATACTTTTATTTTAGCAAGTTCATTCTAGCTAATTTTTCATAAAAGTCTAATTTCTAAGACCAATTAGTGCTTTTACAAGGCTACACAAACAAATTTTACAAGGTTGTTTTTACAATAACCTCAAAGAGGTGGTTGAAGGAATACTCAATCCAAGAGATAACCATTATGTACAAATATCCTATGGCCATCCTGTGGCACTCATGGTGTACAACTCAAATGAATCAGATGGTTACTTCATGTAAAGGAGAGGAGTGGGTTTTCAGCCTACGTGAGACTCCACTCCCTAGCCCATACCCAATCCAATCATCATGGGTATAGTTTTTTCTTTACCCTAAACCTCCTACTTACATCAAAACTCAATGCTATAATAGTGATGCATGATCACACTAAATAACACAATTACTATACCGTAGCAAGTTTCCAATAAAAGAGGTTGATTGAAGAAGAAAAAATTACATCATAAGATGGTACATGATCACATCATAACACCCAATCATATAAATAAACAATATAAGTTCTCAAGGCAATATGGGGTTTATAAACCAAATACATTCATACAAAACAAGAAGTTACAATTTTACATGATTAACAAAATCAAAAAAATGTAAGATGTGTCCACACACACAAAAATTTACATGCATTGAAGGGAAATACAATATAATGACACACATGAGAATTTAGAGGTTTAGTAAGTTATGCCAAGGTATTTTCACATCACACCACTTAGACACATAAGTAAGTGAAGTATAAGGGTCCATGGTCCTCATCAGTCTATCTGATGTCCAAATGTCATCCAAGATGGCATAAAATATCCAATATATAACATCATGTTCAATTTTAGGGATCTCAAATCCATCAACACCTTCTCTCAAGGAAGGGTGTGTTCCAACATGGCCCATAAATCTACATCCATGAATCTCAAAAAGTTACCAATCAAGCTCACACCTCATGGATTAGATGGCTCATGATATCTGCTAGTAATAATACATCAACAAAACCTCCTTACTTGCCCAAACAAGTAAGTCATATTCACCCACTATGTCATCCAGAATTACACTACATCCTTGGACCTCCCAGGAGTATTATACCTCAATCATCATAAGATAGTTTACCCATACAAGCCACCTATGATCATCAAGTATAGTTTCATAATCCTAATAATAAGCTTTATCATTATCCTTCCAATTGACTCATGTCAACAAGTCAAAGGTTGATTAGCAATGCTTGCTTTAATGCAACGTGATCTTGGGGAAAGGATGAATTTATCCAAGGCTCTAAGTGAATATTACATCATCAACATGGAAATCATAATTTCCACAACCATAATATAGTTTTAAGTGACAAATCATCAATCTCCTTCATTCCACTCAAAGGGATAAAAGAACATAGGAAACCCAACCTAAATTTAGTTGAATATATATACTTTCAACATCTTAGTATTATGATGCATAATACTTATTCACTTCTAGGGTACCATGGCTGCAATTCAGCAAACCATAACTAAGTTTTCCACTAAAACCCTAATCAGACTGAGCTCATAATTCCATCACTTGGAACAAAACAATGTTCCCAAGCATTAAACACAATACTTATAAATTTATTTACTTGATGCAATCCATCAGGTGAAGTAACACACAATCCAATCAAAAAATTACAATTGTTTGCCTTAATTATCAATAATTATAGCTAGATAACTTACATTTCATCCATGATGAGTGATAAAAGATGAACAAAAGAAAAAATGAGCATCCCTTGATGTTCCTACCAAAATATAGAGGACCCAACAATCCTTTACAAGGCAATTTGTTTTTCATATCTCTATCATGGCACCAATCAGTCAACTGACTGGCATATATACATAGTTGTGAACAAAACTAGTGTATACAAACAATCATTCAACATACCTTTACCAAGGTTTACCCTCATTGATATTCAAAAGGAAAATTTCTTACAACAATCTTTGATCAACCAGGAGAAACTCAAATCCATGGAGACATCATTACTCCACTTATCCCCATGCAACTTACAAGGGCATGCTAGTCCCTTAGTTCTAACATCATTGAACTCTTTTCAACAACTCAACCAAATAATCAATTACTAAGTAATAACTTACAATAGTCTTATATATGGGCTAGTAATGGTTATCACCACCATCCATGCTTTGTATCTCCTCAAAGGCTCAAGACATTCCTCTAACAAGAGGAAAATGCAAGCTCGACTATTTCACCCACATAGCCTAGCTCCTCATACCCAATCTAGCCCTATAGGTTAGATTTAAACCCTAAATCCTCCTTACGATCATAATGTTCCAAGTGTCTAGTGATGGGCTACCCATACAACCCATCAAAAGATACTAGACACTATTTTCTTTTATTCTAAGAGCAAAACCTTTACCACTTATCTCACATTGACCTGCGCATACAAGCCAATGGTCAATGAGTGAGGCTTTCCTAAACATAATCAAAATTAGGAAGGGTTAACCCAACCAAGGAAAAGGAAGAGAGTAATGACCATCATGGAAAAATTAGAATTCTATCAACCTAGTATCATACAAATGATACCCACTCAATCACATTAGGTATCACCCATGTAGGTTGGTATACTCATGTGTGCATACACATCTTGCATTAGCTGCATCATTAGATTTTACACCCATATAAGTAGGTGGTAGAAAAACTCTTAAGTTCATTGATGTTGGGTCAACCACACTCAACACCCTCACATGCAGTCCAAACCATGTACATAACATTCTCAAGATTACTCATCACATGTTCATGTTTCCCAATCATGCCTTGAATGGCTTCACAGGGTATTACAACACAAATGAGGACTTCTCCCCACTTTTTAGGCCATGTAAGTCTTGAATTTTCTCAACATGGGCACCATTTGATCTGACTCTATCCTTGATTTATGAATCATATGATAACCTATTCAATCATATTGCCATTTACAAACCTTGCTTGGAGTTACAACTGGTAGTAACCCAATAAAAAATAAACAACTTAATTCAATTTCAAAATGAATTAAATTTAATTTGACTTCTAAGAAGTGAGATAAAATAAACATTATCTTACAAAATACTCAAATCACAAGCTCTAATACTAGATGAAACAACCTAAATTTTTATTTTTGGGAATTGTTAATAGAGTACACAATAGAACTACATGTAGAACCCACTACACCACTCTACCATGCACAATGCAATAACGTGGTACTGTGCAAGATGAGTAGGCAACCCATAAATAGATTGGGTCAATGAGATACTTGGGCAAGGATGACCATCACTAGAGGATTTTATAGAGAAGAGATTTCCTAAAGGATGAAACCCCATTCATAATGTATTAGTGTATGGGCCCACACTAATAACCTTTAAACCTTAGATGGCACTCAGTTTCACTATCAAACCTCTTAGGGATCCTCAGCCTAATACAAACATCTAATAACCATATATAGTTATGACTTGGCAACTCACACACTAATAAGGTTCATTCAACTCATGAGCATCCTTGACAAGGATAAAGAGATAGGGTAAGATTCAACATGACTGCAAGTCAACTTCTAGCTAAGTTCAATTATTTCAACCTGATATGAATAAGGTACCAAAATAGGTACAATGGGTCCTAACAAGGGGTCTAGGTACCAACAAGCCAAAATTGATTCAAGCTAATCCTTACAACATACCAGGGTATACCAATATCTAACCTCAATTTGCTATTAGGGTGACCCAACATAAGACTATGAACATAAAATCTTATGATCAAATAAACAAGAACTAGTTTAGGTTTTACCCCATTAGAATATGTTTTCAAACTAAAATATTACCATAGCATTAGGCAACCACATGTATTCAACCATCATGAATAATTATCAGTTACCAAACAAAGTACTTAAGTTGGAGAGGACATAATGTACTTAACAGTCCTATTATACAAACAAGGACTCATTCATTGGCCTCTTACCCAGTATGAGATAAACACTAGTTGACCAAAGGTACCAACATTAATTTTACTATCTAGTTGGAATTATATTGATGAATTCTCAAGTAAAGGATCCTCAAACTATTAAACTGCTCCAACTCCTTAATTTAAAAATAATGGATTATATAACCAAAAAAGTAATGACTTGTTTATATGACAATCCATTCATTAAGCTAATTACCGTGTCATAATCTTAGTCCAACTATGGATATATTAATGAATAGTCAATTTTCACAAAAACATTGCTTACATATGGCCAACTAAGCATGCCATGCACATGCACCAATTTAGAAACATGTTGAGTGAGGTAGAATCAACTCACAAATCTGGTTAGCAATCATTTATTAAGGTTGTTTTCATTTAATTTTGAGCTAAGAATAACCCATTTAATAACTTACCATTTGACTATGGCTTCATGCTCACAATGCTATAATAGAATACATTTGCATTAGCATTCAATATTAGCAAGGTAGTAACATGAGACAAAGACATCCATTAAGTTGGGTTCACAAGTTAATGTGGAAATAGAATCATTAAAAATGTCATCATAAAACTAGTTTCCACAAGGTCATACCATGGTGCATTTTCTATATAAATTCTAAAACTTCTCGCATGATGTGGTATAATTAATAATGTAGAAGAAAAAAAAAATATATAAAGGACTCTATACACTTAATTTCTTAAGTAATAAGTGTTTCCAAGATTGAGATTTCTATTATAACATAACCGAAATGCTTCAAGCACCCCACTATTAACCAACAGGAAAGTGAATATAATAATCATTTCACATACATAATTAAATAGATAAGATAAACATGTAGCATTAACACATGTATAATTATCCTGGTCATGATTATTATAGCCTCATAAGCCAAACCATAAGGGTAATCTTCTTTAAAATGAGGGAATGCCAAAATTTAAACTTAACCATACTCATGGTTGAATCACCACAATATACAACTTATGAAATAACATATCAATCTTTAATAAGGATGTTTTCCAAGCACAAACAAAACACTAATGAATATAATGGTTGATAGCTTTTACATATGAATACAAACACAAGCCTGAAGGCATAAGCACAAGGAACCCATTATGCTAATAATAAGTATAAATGTTCGAATCAGGCATTTAATAAAATATATGCCAGGTACAATAATTTATAAATAAAATAAGTTAAAACAACATTTTAATCAATCCCACACCCTCCATGGTTTAATAAGGACAAACACAACCTTCAACAGATAACCCATTAAATAAGGAATCAAACAAACAAAGGAAGAGCCAACTGAATGAAAACCCCTAAACTGAAAGGATGGAAATAGATGTGTCAGCTTAAGTTGGCAATGTGTTCCTCCTTCTAAGTAAATATTCTAAGAATTAAATTCTGTATTAATAAAATAAGTACCTCAAGGGAAAACACTGAGCTAATTTAATTTCACATAAAGGGAGTAAGCAACAAAATATTACTTACAACCATAATTAACCTTTTTATAAAAGAGCAATCATGAATGAACCATCATATGAACTTACAAAAAATAAGGTAATGCATACCCATGTAACTCTTGTAATACAATATTAACATGCTCATAAAACATAATAATCTAATCTACAATAGTGAAGAGTACTCAATTCTTATTCAATCATAACCATTCTATTACAATAACCAGTTCATTTCCCCTCAAGTGAGTGTTACCATGAAATTAAATAACATAATGGAACACATATGGTAACCCAATTACCTCTTTCTTGAACATAAAATTACAAGCATTTCTAGCCATCATCAAGGAAAAGTGATTCCAAATAAAGGATAAATGTGGGAAAGTATAATCCTAGTAGTACTACTTAACATTAAAAGAATAACTTCTCACCATGATTCATGCACAAATTTAAAACTAGATTTAAACATTCTCTATTAAAGATACAACAAAACAACTTCCACCTTCCCTCACATTATCAATGACATTTGCCATAATAAATGCAAAACCAAGTAATCATACACTAAAACTCCATATTCCATTTCTTACATTCTAAACCATGCCATTCATAATCATAACAAGACCAATAAGTATTATCTCTAATAGGCAAGCATCAGTAATAAAACTATATAAATAGGTTATGCATGCATAATAGGTTACTCAACCCAAGATATCAACTCATAAATTTAAATTTCACAATTTAACAACTATAGCTAAATCTTTGTCATATAAGAATAAACACAGTTCAATAATGAATACCAAAATATTACCATTTCACCACAAGTGGTGAACTAGGCCAATAGGACTAAAAATCAATAGGAGGTGTCATACACAAAATTTACATTTGGTTAAAAGCTACAACCCATGTTTAATAAGGTAAGCAAGGTGGGTCAAGTATAAGGTATTTCATTTATATTCAATACCCAATAGGAATATCATAAAGTGAGTTGCATATCATAGTTGTTTGACTATTAGTGGAATTTTCATACCAAGGTAATGTTAAATATTGGGGGAAATTTTCCATTACCAGCCAAAATGAATACATATTATTATTTTCTATGTTCAAACCTTCAACAAGAAAAGTCATAACAAACACTTTTCATAATCATGCAGATCCCTTTTCATCATAGACAATTATTAACCTTCTAACATGGTTTAACAAATTTTGGAAGGTAGCCATTCATTCAAAGAAAAACTAGGTATAATCCAGGGACATACCCTATTTTATTAATGCATAAAGAACCCAAAAATTCTACACAAACTCCCCTATCCACACCTAGCCATGGCATATGCTCGAGTGGGAATAACCAAATATTCTCTTAAAAGGATATACCCAGTAGGGTTTCCAATAAAACTTTCAATATTAATAGGAATTTAGAAAATCAAAATTTTAACTAAGGGGAAAGGAACACATACCTAGGAAGAAAAATAACACAGGTTTTAATTCTAATATTTAATTAATGTGCCATAACAAAGCTGAAATATTAGCAACACCATTATATTTCCTTGCCCCCAGCCTTGACTTTTTTCATTCTCCTCTGCCAACCATTTTTTCTTTGTCAACAGCCATCTTCTATAACTCTCACATTCTATTTCTCTTTCTCTCCAATTCTACATGGTGGTGGCCAAAATGTAGGTTTGCAAACCCTCAATAAACTCTCCACAACTCCTCACTCCTCCCTTCCTTCCTCCATTACTTCTTTAGATTGGTAGCTAAGCATAGTTCCCTTCCAAACCTCATCGTCATTCTTTTCCAACAATCAACGGGTCCAAAGAGGAAAGAATGGAAATAAAATGTAAGCCATTGGGTTAATTTTCCAACATAGTCTTAAATGAACTCTACCATGCTAAATTTAAATTTTTGTGAAGTTTGTGGCTTAGCAAAACTAAAGCTCCACCTAGATTTTGATTTGTAATAAGGAGGAAATAAAATTCACATCATACACTTACTATTTCTCTCCAAAACTCCTCACTCCTCCCTTCCTCCATTACTTCCTCAAATCAATAACTAAGCATAGTTCCCTTCCAAACCCCATCTTCATTATTTTCCAACAATCTATGGTTCCAAAGAGGAAATAAGGGAAATAAAATGTAAGCCATTGGGTTAATTTTCCAACGTAGACTTAAATGAACTCTACCATGCTAAATTAAAATTTTTGTGAAGTTTTTGGCTTAGCAAAACTAAATTTCCACCTAGATTTTGATTTGTAATAAGAAGGAAATAAAATTCACATCATTCACTTACTATGTCTTTCCTAGCCAGTAGATCATAGAACATACTATGCCCAACATTCAACTTGCATTAAAAAGAAGCATAATTTCTTTTATTCATTTACTATTTATCTCTAACCTGAATATGAAAACCCCAAAAGTATGGTGGTTTATGGGGAATACAATAGTTTTTAATTTCTTTTTCCACATAGTTATCCCATGCACACCATACACCAATACACCATATGATATATAACCCCAAAAAATCTTAAATAGTTTAATTTCCTTTGCTTCCCACTTGCTTACCTGCATAGGAAATCAATGAAACTCACAAACCCATAATGCCATAATATAATAATGTATTAAAAGAGTCCTTTCAATACATATGTGAATGTATTGAACTTAAAACAAACAATATGTCCCTCAAGAACCAATTTGCAATATGGGACTTAAAATAATTTAAAATTTAATAACTAAAAATTCTTTACATCATATATGAATATTCATGCCATGCATTTACAAGCTAATACATCCTTATAGAAGCCAAATTTTAGGGCTTAGACTTAACACAAGGCCTTTAAATAGTTAAGATCCCTTCAATATTTTATACATGCCTGATGCCATAAGCATAAACTTATAAGCTTTTAGAGCATGTTGAAATACACTCTTCATGAATATATATAGATTTTCATATAAATATATATTTGTGTGTGTGTGTGTACACACACATATAGAATGTAATTATATCACCTAAGTCTTAAATATATTTATATATATAAAAACATATATATATATATGTATGTATGCAAGTAGATCATTAGATACAAATTATAAGTATTGGTCTATTTCCAACCTTGATCTCAGTACATATACAATTATACCTCAACAAAATGGTTATACAATGGTCTTAATGGGCGAGGATGTGACATGACATAATACAAATAATAAAGATTATTAGTTACTTAAAACACTCTCAAATATATAATAATCTAAAGTGTAATTAAACTCAAATGCTATAAAATAAAAATTATTCATTGTCATTAACAAAATTAAACTTAAAAACAAGAATTAATAAATAAAACATAAAAACTAAATGAAACCTACAAAATAAAATGCTTTAAGAAAAAGAAAACTATAGCTAAATAAACCTAAAAACTCTAACCAAATGTTGAGTTGTATGCCATTTAGCCTCAATGGATTTTGTGTTTGTTGTTCAGATCTAGATTGTATGCTTGAGGTGGATTTTTGAAATGCTATAGTGAAAATTTAGTTAAGTGGTGACAGATTGTCATTTAGAGGCCTAGTGAAGGCTATCATGTGGAGTCACTGGGAAGGCTGTTGTGTGGATCTTGGGTGAGACAAGTCTTCTAAGGGAGCAATTCAACTTTTCCATCACTAAGGTGACATCAGGCTGAGATAAGGAGGAGAGTGAATCAAATTATGTTACAAATAGGTAGAGGAGTATCATTGGTGCAATATTGAGAGCACCATTTGATAGTGACTGGATCTAACTATAAATCTAGGGTGAAATCTATGGGACTTAAGGAGATAACCTGAGCTAATTCATATAGTAATCTAATTTTCCTTTGATATAACCCTCATGTAGAGATTTGAATGCTCAATGGAATGTGACTGTGATTCAATGTAAAACCAAATATATATTATTTTTCATCTTTTTTCTTTTCCAACAAGCATCTTCTTTGGATTTTCTTTTATAGAAAATGTCCTATAAAACTCCATTATCAGCTCATTATGGACTCAAGATTTATGGAAATTTGATATAGTTGTACATCCTATATAACATATTTAAAATGAGGCCACATAGATGAAAATACTACAAGAATCCATTTGAATGTTTCCAGGTCTAGAGCAATGTAAGGAATGTAGATGTAGAATCTCTAATCAGAAGTACGACTTGCTTCTATGATATACTCTATATATATTTTATTTTTAGACATATATCATTTTTTTATTTTCCGTATTTCGGATACAAATAACTCCAAAAAATAAACACACAAATAAACCAAAATCATAAGCTTATATATATATATGATTTAACAATTTTGGTAATATTGGTAATAATATTCCAAATTTAGTTAAAGGGTCTGAGAAATAAAATTAGTAAATAAATATGCAATAATTAAGCTACTGATTTGTATAATTTGATTACAGTTTGATTTTTAAAAAATATTAATAAGGATAAGAAAAAAAGACTTAGCTAGAAACTAACTGATACGACTGATATAGAGGTTGGAATTCACTATGCAGGACTGAGACACTATCACAAATTAGGATCTAACCTTCATTTGATAAAAGGATAGGAGTGTCAAAAATAAGACACCCTAGTGTCTGATGTTATATTCCACCTCTGCCACTATTGTCCTAAAGATCCAAACTTTCTAGGTTTTGCTCACCAGGTCTATGTGACCCTACCTATGAAGTTTTGGTAGTTAAAAGTCTATAGAGCTCCTTATAGATCTAATTTTGTCTTTAAACCCTAAACTCTATTATGCTTTAACCAACTTTGAGAAAGAAGGGGGTTAGTGTGTGTAATATTAAATAAACATATTTCCACACCCCTTGTGTGGGTATGTTTCCTACATACCAATACTCTGAAGAGGGATTAAACCATATGTAGTTCTCCCACTTAATGTGTTTTTTTTCAATAGTGTGTATGAAGATGAAAAATGCTAAACTAGGTGTGCTTGAGATGACTAAGGACTGGTATAAGGATTTGAACAAGCTAAAAATAGTATTGGATGGTTGTATGTAGAGAATAGGGAAATATGCTTGAGTAGTCTTGCTTGTTTTGTGATATTTTCCAACCCCTTATAAATGAACTTTGAATGGGATTTTATAGGGATTTATTGGTCATGGGTAAAATACAATCATGCTAAAATGACACAATGAAGAAGATGAATAACATAAAACTAGTAATCTAGACTCAAAATGTGATTAAATAGGAGCATTGGAAAGGGGACACCCTAGGGTCCAGTGCTATAGTCAAAGATGGGTCTTATTGTTTAGAGGGTGTAGAACCTGGGGGGATGGAATAAGCATGGAAAAAGGGTCCTAGCTAAGTTGGAATGAGGTCTTAAAATCTTATGGATGACTATAAATTAGTGAAAAGGTGCCTAGAAGGGTCATGAAAGCAAGAAAGAGGGACCTATGGGATGGATGTCACAAGTCATACTCAAATTACCAATTTTTTCATTTTATATGACTACATTTTCCCCTTCTTTATTCTAGTGATGTAGCAAAGTGAAATACTAAGATAAAGGAAAAATAGAAAGTGTACCTAAATTTACCTGCAAGGGTGAATCTCATGAAGCTATGTGATGATAGGTGTGCATAGAGAAAGCATGTTATGAAGTGTGAATCTGCAAGAGAAAATAAAGAGTAGATCATTTCTTACTAGATATGCTATATCTAAAATAAGAATGTACAAACCTAGGTAAGATAAAGAGGAAAATAAAGGAATGAATGCACCTCACTGGGTATATGAACCAATATAAAACCTATTTTGATGTTGAGTAATGATGGATGATGTTGTACTAAGAGTAATATCATAAATGGAGCTGAGTGCTCAATTCTTCGAGAGTGGTTTAAGAATGTAAAGGCTGGCCCTTTGGCTCCATCATCACCCAATAAGTGAAATTAGGTGGTCATATGTGTGTTGATTTATACTTGGACTGTGTCTAATCCCTCTAAATAGGTGGCACAAGAATACAAAGGCTAGCTAGTCTTTTGGCTTTATCATTACCCTGTGAAGTGGAACTATAAATTGATACTAGTATGAAATGTGTGTCAAATGAGATGGATCCTAAAGCCCATGAATGCTCTATAATATAAAAATATTGGCATGGATAGTTGAATCTATGCTAGAAACTAGGCCACTCTTGGCCACTCTAAAAGATGGAGATTAGGCTTCTATGAAAGCCACTCTGAAACTGGTGCACTAGGCTTATATGAAAGCCACTCTAAAATGTAGAAGTTAGGCTTGTATGAAAACCACTCCAAAATGATGCCTAACACCTATAAATAGAATAAGGCACACAACTTCTAAGAATGATTGGGTAATGTTGAACTCAGAAAGAAAATAAAATAAATGTGCCAAGCATATTAACCCCAATCACTAGTGTCTGGAACATGGATTCTGATTTGGAAGTTATACCAACTATCATGTCTAAAATTGGAAGTGAGAGCCATCATGTCATGTATTATGCCCCCTATATATAGACTCTTTGAATAAAAGTGTACCAAAAACTATTGATTTTGAACTAGTTTGAATGTGTAAAAATTGTAGCTGAAACTACTTTTCTGCCTACTTTTAGAAAATCTAGTTTTTTTGTTGTATGGACAGGAGTGCCAAAAATAAAACACCGTAGTGTCTGACACTGTTGTCTATGTTTGGCACCATTTTCCTTTACTAAAACTAAAAACTATTTTGGAATCATCACTATTTTTTTGGTCTATTCTATTTGGTTTGATGTCTAGTTGTTTTTTTGAGTGTTCTAAATGCTACTTTTTTTACCGTTAGGAGCTCTGATCTCTATGAAAAAACCCTTGTTTGTTATCCCCTCTTTTGAGGGCAGGAATGAAGACCCTGTAATGACTAGCCTCAAAATAAATATCCCTACAAGTGTGTTAAGTTGTAAAGATACATGATATAGCAATGATAATTGACAAGATATCTCAAGATATAACATGGTTTTTAATGAGAGATTGTTAGATCAACAGGGATATGCCTAAATAGATATAATAATGTAATAACATGTGCATTGTACTGAATTGAAACTATAACTATAAGTTTGGTTAGTTATTAGTTGGTTAAGAGGGATGGAGCATGATGTCCATCATGACATCCAAGATAACAAGATAATGCATGATGTGGATCATTGCATTGCAAACAATGAGAAGCAAACAATCAAAAAGCACAAAAGGTAAGAAGCAAAAAGCATACAAGAGTGGCCATGGGGCCAAGAAAATAAGGGACATGGGCACATGTCACTCAAACTAGAAATCAAGCATACAAGACATGTTTAAATGCCACATACACATACATTTGAAAACAAACAAGGTTGGCATGAAAGCCACAATCACATAGAAGAGTACAGGCAAAGGACATTGGAAAATGTCCTAAGGTACACACAATATATAGAATTAAAGGACATTGGAAAATTTCCTAAGGCACATACAAGAGACAAACATGAACTGATAGATGCAAATAATCTAGTTACGCTAAGCAAGAAATTAAATCATGTAATAAATGAAAATACCATTTCATATAACTAATCAAAGCAAAAAGTGAATGTATGCAAGACATATAGTACAAGACTAGGTATATGCTAAGAAATACACAAGTGTTATATAATAATGAGATGTTGATAGAATAATCTGTGTGAGCGAGTGAATAATGTACATCATCATGATAACTATAGTGTGTGGTGTAGGAATGACATAACCTGGATGGTATAGTCATGTAGAAGATGCCCCTAGTGGGTATGTCTATCAATGTGTGTCTCGAATGTAGAAGTAGGATGCACCTAATGGGTTGAGTGGAGAAATCAAGGATCTAGATGTCACTGCACACACTCAAAGAAGATCAAGTGAAGCATGGTAATGTAGATAAATAGATAAATAATAACATAGAACAACAAATATAAGTCTAGCATAGTAGTATAAATGTAAAGCATGGATAATGCATATAACCAAAATGTTTTTGGTGTTTTGACATATTTGAATGTTTTTATGTTTTTGATATGTTGTATTGATTTTTCATTTTGAAATTTTATGAGCTATGTATAATAAATCACATGAATACTATGTGAACGAGTTTAGAAGGAAGCTATATATAATTAATCATAAGAAGATTATGTACAAGGAAATCTAAGAAATTATGTACAAGTAATTTTAAAAAGTTATGTACAATACAATGTGTAAAATGAAATTCTAGACGTGAAATCTGTGTAGATGCATAATATTCATTATGTTTTTGAGTTTCTTTACTTTGAGTGAGACTAGATGATACACTTTATGGCTAAGATTTTTGGTAATAATGTATGGACCTATTCAATTTGGTTTGAATCTGCCTTTGATTTCTTCTTTTGAATTGACATTGTGAAGATTTTTTGAGAATGAGATCATTAACTTCAAACTCTCTGGTGTGAACTCATTTGTTTTAGGATCATTATATATGTTGTTGGTAGATTTTGGGAAGTTCTACTGCTTGAATGCATATATGGTCTAATTGTTTAAGCTAGTGCATATGTTTTTCATAATATTGGTCATCATTGAGAATACCTTTAAGGGAGACATGAAGAGATGAGATTTATAATTCCAATGGTAAAAATTTTTATGTGCCATAAACAAGTGAATAAGGAGTAACTCTTATGGGCATGTGGATACTTGTACGATAAGCCCATAATATAAAGACTAGTTGATTGTGCCAATCATTTCCAAATTTGGTTACTTTTTTGGTCAAAATATTGTTGATGGTTTTATTGGTAGAATCTACTTGAACATTTCCCTGTGGGTAATATGGAGTGGAGAATGTATGTTTAATCTTATATTTGGTGCAAAATTTCTTGATAATTTTTTTCTTGAATGATGTTTCATTATAAAAAATGATGGCTACAGGTAGGCTGAAACATGAAATAATATGAGTTATGAGGAAGCTAAAAATGTCCTCTCCTATGGTATATTAGAGTGGAATGGCTTCTACCCATTTGGTAAATTATTCTATAACTGTGATGATGAACTTATGTCCATCGATAGATTCAGGGTTAATTTTTCCAATAAGATCAAATCCCCATAACATAAATGGCCATGGAGAGACAATAGGTTGCAATTATTGTGATGGTGTATGTTATAGGTTACTGTGTCATTGACATTTATCACATAACTTTTCATATTGTGAACATTCATCTTTTATGGTGGACCAGTTGTACCCTTATCGAAGCAATTTATATGACATGGCCTTTCCACTAAAGTGACCACCACACTCACTATTGTGTATCTATGTAAGAGAAATTTTGGCTTCTCCTAAAGTCAAACATCTAAGTAATTATCCATTGAAGGATCATTTAAAAATGTACCTACCAATGATTACATATTAGAGTGCTTGTTTGTGTAACTTGCACTTGTCATTTCATGAAAAAGTGTCAAGTGTAATATATTTGTTTAAAAAGTTATAGATGTTCAAGAACCATTATGGAGTTGCAAAACTACATGTAGTGGCTAAGATAGATAGTGCAATCAAATCTATGTTGGATATAGATGATAATTATAATAATTTAATTGTGAAAATAGCTTGATCATCATTGATGTTGATAGGAATAAAAGATGCAACACTTGCCATTGCATTGGCATGCCAATTATCTTTTCTTGATATACTTTCTATAGAAAAGTAATAAAATTGTGATGATAAACATTGTATCATGTTTCAGTATGGGATAATATGTTCTTATTTTATCTGATAGACATCATTAAATTGGTTAACCACAAGTTGGGAATCACTAAATACTTGAATAGATTTGATTTGGAGGGACTGAGAAACAAATAGATATAAGATAAGTGTTTTGTATTCTATGGTATTGTTGGTGCAGGGGAAACTTTATCAGTATGCTATAAGAACTATGTGACTAAAAAGATCAATAAATACAATGCCTACCCCTGCACCAAATGTGCATTGAGAGCCATCGAAGAACATGGTACAAGTGTTTGAATGAGTATAATAGGTAGTAAAATCATCTCTAAATGTCTCATTAATAGGGTTGGCATCCAAGACTAGTGCTACTGCCAAATGGTCTATAATGATTTGGCCATTTATTAATTTTTGGAGGATGATCTTTAAGTCAAACTCTGTTAATAACATAAGCCATTTTATGATATGACTAGAAAGATGTGGTTTTGTCATTAGAAAATTCAAAGGGTCTACTTTTGTAATGACATGAGTCTCATTATTGACCATGTAATGTCAAAGTGTTTGTGTGGCAAAAACTAATGTTAGACATAGTTTTTCTATTACAGAGTAATTTTTTTCATAATCAACTAGTATGTGACTAATGTAATAAATTTCTCACTTGGTATGTTGATCATCATGTTGTGATAAGAGTGCTCCTAATGCATGATCTATTTCTGATATATATATATATATATATATATATATATATATATATATATATATATATATATAGTAGGAAAGGCTTATTATTGATAGGTGGTACTAAAATAGGTATATTAAGAAGATATTGCTTGATTGCATCAAAGCTTTCTTAACAAGCTTGATCCCAAACAAACTTTGTATCCTTATTTAATAATGTAGTGAATGATTGAGTTTTATCATCAAGTTGAGCTACAAAATGATGAATTGCTTATATCTTGCCTTATAGCGATCAAATTTTTTTTATGTTCATAGGAGGTGACATATCTATAATCACTTTAAATTTCTTAGGGTAAACCTATATGTCATGCTAAGAAATAATGAAACCTAAGAGCTTGCCTAATGTAACTCCAAACAAACATTTCTTTGGATTTAGTTAGATATTGTATTGCTTGAGTCTTTGAAATATCTTTCATAAATTAATAATGTGTTGTTGTCATTGTTTGGATTTAGTTAATATATCATCAACATAATCCTTGATAGTATGGTGAATCTAATCATGAAAGATATGTGTCATGGTACGTTGATATGTGGATTTAGAATTTTTTAATTTAAAAGGCATGATAATTTAAAAAATGTACCCTAAGGTGTTGTAAAATATGTTTTCTCTTGATATTTTTTAGTGATCTTGATCTGGTTGTATCTGGCAAAGCTATCCATAAATGATAAAATTTCATATCCAGTTATGAAATCAATGAGCATGTCAATATTAGGCAAGGGGAAATCATCTTTTGGGCATGCTTTATTTAGATCTTGAGAATCAGAACAACACCAAATTTTCCCATTAGGTTTTACTATAGGGACTATGTTAGAAATCCATTATAGGTGTGTTATTGGTTAAATGAAGCTAGCATATAAGAGGCATTAGATATCATATTTGACTAAGAGAGCCATCTTAGGATGAATTTTGTGAATTTTTTACTTAGTTGGTTTGGCATATGGGTATAAGGGAATCTGATGGACTACTATAGATGTATCAATTCTTGGCATATTTGAGTAAGACCAAGCAAAGAATTTTTAGAAATTTGTTAAAGTTTGATGAATATCTATATCTTCTTCCTTTCATAGGGAAGTAGATAATAAAACAATGTGGGGATCCTGATTAGTTCTAAAATTGAAATTAACTATTTCTTCATTAAGTAATGTGGAACGATCAAGTGTGTAAGGAGTGGTAGGAATAGTATCATCTAAATCAACTGGTATGTCTTGTGAAGAATCTAGACTTTATTTGAAGTATGTGTGGGCATTTATGTGATGAGGAAATCTATTTTTATGATATCAAGATGTAAGGTCCTTATATGCTCTGAGAAATTGTAGGAGGGATTCATCATTGGAGAATTCATCTAATGTGAGCATGTTTGGTGAAACTATGTCATCAATGAGATCAAAATAGATCAATGACAATGTTGAAATATTATTAACGATGTGGTCTATCGATGTAGTGTGTGGACAAAACTTTATATGCTTTGAAGTGGTAGAAGAAGGCTTATTATGAAGGTGGGTAACCTGATATCCTAGCTCTTATGTTCCATGATGTGTAAATACCTCAATAGGATTGATGATTCCTTGTTCATTCTTTCTAAGACCTTTTCCATGATATCCCATCTTATTAAGACATTTAAGTGTGGAAGGAGAGGTAAATAGGTGATTTGGTGTCGATGCTATTACATAACTTAGAGTTTATTGATATGTTACATAGTTTGAAGGTACACTATAAATAATATGTTGTGTTGGTATATTTTCGAGATTAAAGTGAAAAATATCACTAGTATAAAACTAGCAATAAATGATTTAAAAACCTACTAAAATTTTCATATAAATGACTAAGCTTGGTCATGTGACCATTAGTAATTTATTGCTGATCATTTATAACATGACCAAATTTATGACAACCATTTTAGTCATTTATTGGTTGTTTTTATTGGTCAATTTGGTATTATATTTAGTCATTGATTGTTGTTAACTAGTTATTTATTTAGTCATTTTAATCATTAATTGACATCAATTGGTAGTATATTTAGTCATTTTTATTCACTAATTTTTGTCCATTGGTAGTAAATTTAGTCATTTGTATTAACTAAGCTTCATCTATTGGTAGTATATTTAGTCATTTTAATCATTATTTTTCCATCAAATGGTCATATATTTAATCATATTTATTCACTAATTTCTATCAATTGGTAGTATATTTAGTCAATTTAATTATTAATTGACGTCAATTAGTAGTATATTTAGTCATTTTAATTGACTGATTTCCATTAATTGGTAGTAAATTTAGTCATTTTAATTTTTAATTGTTGTCATTTGGTAGTTTATTTAATTATTTTTGTTCACTGATTTTTGTCAACTGGTAGTATATTGATACATTGCTTATTAATTGCATAATCATTATATTTATTACTAGTTTAGTAGTAAATTTTCATTTATATGATATGAATAATTTATTAAATACCATAAATTGTATAATTCAGAAATAAACATATTATTAAACTTGAATTAAAACATAAATCAAATAAAAATATTTCATATACGAACAAGCTACAACATGCTAAAAGTTAAAAGATTGATTCAACATCATGATAAAAAAAGGTAATCTGTAATAAAAAATATAATGCAATTTTGATGAACTATATATATATATATATATATATATATATATATATATATATATATATATATATATATATATATATAATTAAAAATGTCAAAGTCTAAGAGTTTCCAACTCTTACAAATACACCATGATAAATATCCTTGAACAACACATTCAAACTACTGCATAAAGCAGTGGGCCAAGTTGTCTAACAATGAGTACATGCTAAACATCAACTATGTCATTTTTTACAAATATTTTTGTGGCCATATACCATGTGAAGGTTCCTTATTTATATTTTAGATGGACAACTCCATCTATTTTGTCTTCATAAGTAAGGGGTATTTGTGACCTTTAAAATATTTACATTTGCATCTCTTGTTCCTTTCAATTTGACTCCATGTAAAATAGATGTGAGTGAATCTATATAATGCCCATAGTAGCACCATCAAATAGATCTAACACCCCAAATTTATCCCTTTCATGGAGTTTATCAATACATTTCTGTAAAAACAAAAAAATACACATTATATTGAGATATAAAACATTCGATAACACATAGATAAATATTTATAAGAAACTAGAAAACGATAATAGGAAACCTGAAACCATGCACCTGATATATTAAACAAAAATTAACTTCCCACTATTTGATACATAATGGATGTTAGATACCAAAGGTTTCAATATGTTAGCAGTCATGTGCCATGAAGATGTGGATGCTATAAGGACAATAAGTGTCATTCCTCCAGTTATTATGGGCTATTTTTTACTTGTTGTAGGGTTCTTCCTCACCATTGGACACAACTTTGTAGTAGCTACGGACTCAACCTATAGTTGTTGTAGGTATATCATAAGCCCTATATACACCTCTCTATTAGCTACAAGTTAATTCCTCACAAATGATGAGTTATGGCTTTGGCTATGGGCTATTGAGAAATTCATGGAAGGCACCAAAAAAGATAAAGGAGGAGTGAAGGAAGTTTAGAGCAGAAAATTCAAACATTGCTAAGGAATGACCATACCCTTAAATAAAAAAGTAAGTGCTAAAATAAAGGCATACACTTCCAATCTCCATTTGGAGTGTTATAGACCATAATTTATGACTACAGGGATACAAAAGAACCATTTTTAGCTTTTGATCACTTCATGAAAAATAATTTCACTCTGCCAATAAGAGAGATTTGGGATCTTTTCTAGAGCACATTTCCCAAGTTTGATAAACCAGCTAATTTCTAAATTAAAATTTCACTAAACAAATAATCCATCAACAAACATCATCATTTATTGAGATTAAGATAGAAGAGAAACAAGCCATCAACAAGCTCATACAGAGGAGATCAAGAGCAACAAATGACATTACCCACCCTCCTCCATGATTATAAAAGATCTGAGTTGGATAAAAAACAAAGATATGTAACAACCACCTTGTGTAAAGACAAAAATAGTCTCTCATACCACTACAAGACCACTGCTCCAGTGCTTTATAGGTCATCATGATTGTATGCAAGTTGCTGAGGGCATAATTAAAGGATAGGTCACTGTGATCACATAATTACCCAAGGGTAAAAATACAACAAAATCATGACTACTAGGGTAATAATTGCATGAAAAAATAACAAATTAATCTTCCATTCTAAAAAATACTCACATGCAAATTTCCTATGCACGACCCTAGGAACAAACAGTTATAAAGGTACAGTGTATCTTTTAGTCATAAAAAACAATTTTTTTTTAATATAGCATGCATTATATTAAGAAGTATAATCATTAAAACATCATTCATCAAGTCTTGTCATAATCTATCCCAACTCACCACTCAAAAATCTCATTATGACGCCATCCTATTTTTTTGCATCTTACACGTACCACCTCACTTGGGGACAAGTGACACTTCATGTAGGGGGAAAGAATGTTGTGGGTAATTAATCACATGATAAAAGCCCATGATTATGCCATAAATAAATCCATATTATATTAGGAAAATAATCAATTTTATTATTTTTCACTTCGAGATCAAAGCTCATTCACAAAAAGACCTAAGCAAGACATTACTGTAGCCTACAACCAAAACTACCATTATTGAACAAACTTGCTTCACTATAGGTAATAATTTGAAGGTAAAATTGGGTGTTTTAAAGAGATATCTATTTGAAAATTTTGACAAGAAGATAAACTAGCTAGAATGGGAGGTATAGTAGTGACAAGGGAACCCTTAGACCACAGGTAGTTGTAAAGAGACATAGACAACTAGGCCATCTTCAACAGGGTTGGATGGGTTACCTATTTTGAAAAAATACATTTTTTAAAACCTCTCACTAAAGAATTTGTAGGGTCTTTTATAGGAGAATAGGTGAAAGGAGAGGTAAACAGGTGATTTGGTGTTGATGCTATTATGAAATTTGGAGTTTGTTGATGTGTTGCATGGTTTGAAGGTACACTATGAATAATAGGTTGTGTTGGTATATTGTTGAGATTAAAGTGCAAAATATCACTAGTAGAAAAACAATAATAAATGATTAAAAAACCTACTAAAAATTTCACATAAATGACTAAGTTTGGTCATGTGACCATTAAACCATTTTTAGTCATTTATTGGTTGTTTTGATTGGTCAATTTGGTAGTATATTTAGTCATTGATTGTTGTTAACTGGTCATTTATTTAGTTATGGTAGTCATTTATTGTCATTTTAATCATTGATTTCCATCAATTATTAGTATATTTAGTCACTGTTGTTCATTGATTTCTGTCTATTGGTAGTATATTTAGTCATTTGTATTAACTAATTTCCATCTATTGGTCATATATTTAGTTATTTTAATCATTATTTTGCGGTCAACTAGTCATATATCTAATCATATTTATTCACTAATTTCTATCAATTGGTAGTATATTTAGTCAATTTAATTATTAATTGACATCAATTAGTAGTATATTTAGTCATTTTAATTGACTAATTTCCATTAATTAGTAATAAATTTAGTCATTTTAATTTTTAATTGCCATCATTTGGTAGTTTATTTAATTATTTTTGTTCACTGATTTCTGCCAATTGGTAGCATATTGATACATTATTTATTAATTGCATAATCATTATATTTACTACTAGTTTAGTTGTAAATTTTCATTTATATGATATGAATAATTTATTAAATACCATAAATTGTATAATGCAAAAATAAACATATTATTAAATTTGAATTAAAACATAAAAGCAATTAAAATTATTACATATATGGACAAGCTACAACATGCTATAAGTTAAAAGATTGATTCAACATCATGATAAAAAAAGGTAATCTGCAATTAAAAAAATATAATGCAATTTTGATGAACTGTAAGATGTTCATATATATATATATATATATATTAAAAATGTAAAAGTTTAAGAGTTTCCAACTCTTGAAAATACACCATGGTAAAGATCCTTGAAAAATACATTCAAACTACTCCATAAAGTAGTGGGCCAAGCTGTCTAATAATGAGTACATGATAAACATCAACTATGTCACTTTTTACAAATATTTTAGTGACCATGTACCATGTGAAGGTTACTTATTTCTCTTTTAGATAGACAACTCCATCTATTTTATCTTCATAAGCAATGGGTATTTGTGACCTTTAAAATATTTACATTTGCATCTTTCATTCCTTTTAATTTGACTCTATTTACAATAGATAGTGAGTGAATATGTCTAATGTCCACAGTAACACCATCAAACAGATCCAACACCTCAAATTTATCTCCTTCTTAGAGTTTATTAATACATTTCTACAAAAAATAAAAAAAATACACATTATATTGAGATATAAAACATTCGATAACATATAGATAAACATTCAATAAATATTTATAAGAAACTAGAAAATGATGATAAGAAAATTGAAACCATGCACCTAACATATTAAACAAAAATTAACTTCCTGCTATTTGATATAGAATGGATGTTAGATACAGATGGTGTCAATATGTTAGTAGTCATGTATCATGAAGATGTGGATGCTACAAGGACAATAAGTGCCATTCCTCCAGTTGTTATGGGATATTTTATAGTTACATCAAGGACCTTCCTCACTATTGGGCACAACTTTGTAGTAGCTACGGGCTCAACCTATAATTGTTGTAGGTAAATCATAACCCCTATATACACCTCTCTAGTAGATGCAGGTTAATTCCTCATAAATGATGAGCTTTGGCTTTGGCTATAGGCTATTGAGAAATTCATGGAAGACACCAAACAAGCTAAAAGAAGAGTGAAGGAAGATTAGAGCAGAAACTTCAAACATTGCTAAGGAATGACCATACCCCTGAATAACAAAGTAAGTGCTACAACAAATGCATACACTTTCAATCTCCATTTGGAGTGTTGCAAACCATAATTTATGACTACATGGATACAAAATAACCATTCTTAGCTTTTGATCACTTCATGGAAACTAATTTCACTCTACCAATAAGAGAGATTTGGGATATTTTATAGAGCACATGTCCCAAGTTTTATAAACTAGCTAATTGCCAAATTAAAAGTTCACTAAATAAAAAATCCATAAATAAACATCCTCATTTATTGGGAGTAAGACAGAAGAAAAACAAGCTATCAGTAAGCTCCAACAGAGGATATCAAAAAAAACAAATGCCATCACCCACCCTCCTCCATGATTATAAAAGATCTAACTTGGATAACAAACAAATATATGCAACAAACACCTTGTGGAAAGATGGAAATAGTCTCTCATACCACTACAAGACCATTGCTCCAGTTATTTATAGGTCATCATGATTGCATGCAGGTTATTGAGAGCATAATTAAAGGACAGGTCATTGTGATCACATAATTACCCAAAGGTAAAAATATAATAAAATCATGACTAGCAGAGTAATAATTTCATGAGGAAACAACAAGCTAAGCTTCCATTCTAACAAACACTCACATATAGATTTTCTATGCCACAACCCTAGGAACAAATAGTTATAGAGGTACAATGTATCTTTTAGTCATAAAAACACTTTAGTTTTTTAATATAGCATGAATTATATTAAAAAACATATTTAATAATTAAAACATCATTCATGAAGTCTTTTCATGAGCTATGCCAACTCACCACTCAAAACTCTCATTATGAACCCATCCTATTTTTTTGCATCCTACACATACCACCTCACTTGGGGATAAGTGACACTTCACAAGGGGGAAAGAATATTTTGGGCAATTAATCACATGATAATCTATGCATGCAGATTGAAAACCCATGATTATGCCATAACTAAACCCATATTTTATTGGGGAAAACAATAAATTTTATTTTTTTCCACTTCGAGATCAAAGCTCATTCACAAAAATACCTAAGCAAGACATTACTGTAGCCTGCAACCAAAAAATACCATTATTGAAAAAACTTGCTTCACTATAACGAATAGTCTAAAGGTAAAATTGGGTGTTTTAAAGAGATATCTATTTGAAAAATTTGATAAGAAGATAAACTAGCTAGAATGGGAGGTTCAATAGTGAGAAAGGAACCCTCAAACCATAGGCAATTGCAAGGAGACATAGACAACTGGTCCATCTTCAACAGGGTTGGATGGGCTACCTATTTTGAGAAACTATAACATCTTTTAGAACCTCTCACTAGAGAATTTGTAGGGTATTTTATGAGAGAATAGGTGACAGTATTTGGCATCACATTTCCTGTTACAAAAGAAATAGTAAGCCAATTTACTGGGTTGCCAAGAACTGAAGAAAATTGGGAAGAGAAACCTAATAGCCAACTATCTAGACAACAGTTTTGTTAAGACAATTAAAGGCTAGTGATTAATAAAGGAGGTGTGGAGAGACTAAGTCTACCCCCAACCTTGAGATAAGTGGCCTTATATATCATTAAATATCTAACATGTGAAGGTAGGTCCTCCTTGATCTATACTCTCCAATTCAAATATTTGAATTATTTAAGGCATGGTAAGACTATTAATATCCCAAACCACTTGTGGAATATCCTAAATAAAATATCTAAAGAATACAAAAAAGGGGTAGAGAAAGCCATGTCTCATCATTGTCTGATTTGGTTATTGGTTAAATAAAGAATAAGAGATACTAGACTTGACCTTAACTGGGAACAATTTCTAACCTTAAAGACAGGTGAACCTCAACAAGAGGATGGAAATAATGAGGGGGAATCTCCCAAGGGATAGGTCCAACAAATATCAAAGAGGATACTATAGGCACTAGTGCAACTAGTCAGCTCGTATGCTACCTCTCGAGGATATAGAGGAGGAAATTCCACCAAAACAAACTGGGTAGGATATTTCTTCTCCTACTATTCCAACTATTTCAACAAAAGAAGTATATTCTTCCACTATGGATCCTTCAAAAGGAGAAGAAGCTCTTCCATAACTAGTTGTATAGGAAGAAGGGGATGCCACAAAACTTGATCCTCAGTAATAAGTTCTTCCATCACTAGCTACATAGGAGAAGTAGGTTTCAATAGCTCCCCTTCCTAAAAATAAAAATAAGACTAAAAGGAAGAAGCCCTTTGCATCAAAGAGAAGGAGACCTCCTCCTAGGAGGTCTCAGAGAATTAAAAGACAAAGATCAACCCTAACATCCTCACCTATAGACATTAGTGAGGATGAAGAGAAGAAGGAGCCCAAAATTTTTAAGACCTCTGATGGGTTTGAGATAGCAGAATGGTCTACTGAATAAGAGTCTACAAAGGAAGAGGAAATGTAATCACCTGAGCAACCCAGATTGGGAGAAGAAGACATGGAACTACTCAAACAAATAGGCTATACAGAAGAAGAAATAAGAATGTCATATCAGTTTGTAAAAGAGGAATAATTGATTAAAGAAAGGACCATGGAAGAATCAGTAGAGCAAGACACAGTTCCTCATGACTAGGAGTTCCAAACTTTAGAACAAGCCATGGAAGAGATATATAGGTTGAGGAAAAAAATATTAGAGTTAAAAGGCAAAAGAAGCCTGGAAACACTTCTAGGGGTAATAGAATTTCTAAAGCCATCTATGGAAGAATAATCAAGTAAGGAAAGGACATTGGAGGAGCCTGTAATAACTCCCTTACAAGTTCCTATAGCAGCTTCATCCACCTTACCTATAGATGGCATTAGTGTACCCCTAGAAGAACTTACAATATATAATACTCTAGATTTTGTACCATTCCATAATAGGTTTTATTTTATAGAGACCACTACAAAAGTACTTGTAGTAGAAGAAGTAATTTATGTAGACCTCTTAGCTTTGAGGCCAGTAGAAACTGATGACCTTTTGAGATTTCTTGAATAAAAGTTTAGTGATGATGAAACTTATCATAAGTAGTTGATATAAAGGTTTATAGTATACATTGAAGCAAGGGAGTAGCAGGAAGATTTTAAAAAAAGCCTAGAAATGGATGAGACTAGGATCACTTATTTAAAATAGAAGATCACTAACATGCATGAGACCACTGAGATGTTAATGGAATGTAGATCACCCTCTAGGGTATATGTTGTATACTTAAAACAAAGGTGGCTCAAATTCAAATATGATAGGATATACAGTGATCTATCCTACATGGTATGTGATTCTAAGTCTTTCTTTGAGGTCTATAGGCATGTTGCCCTTGATGTTTAGGCACAATTGAGTGAGTTTTACATGCATCAATATGTTTTTTCACATGACAAAAAGTGAAATCCCAATATATACCTAGGGGATGTCCAATTGAATGCCTTTATCTCATACATCCTCAATAAAACAAGAAGAAATAAATAGGTTGAGGACTATCAAGAGAAAGAAAAAGAGGCTACCCTAATGATTAGGGGTGAATATATTGATTCAAAAGATATAATAGAGGAATAGATTGATTTTATTAATGTAGATACTCCATGAGCATGGGTCACAAACAAACAAGTAGAGGTATAAAACCTCTACTTGAGCCTCATGGATGGAGATGAAAAACAAATTTTTGTTTCCTATTTTCATAGATGGATAGAGCTTTTAGATACCCTAAATTAAAAGAACCTTATTCTCCTTTGAACCTCAGAGAGGCAATACATAGAGTATATATGTACATTGAGCTTGTCATAAAATAAGGATAAGTTGGTTGGGGTTGATGTTTCATCCACCCATGTTTTGGTTCCCAATTCCTGATTGGGAAGGAAATGTGCCAACTGACATAGAGGCAAAAAAGAAAAGGTGGAAAAACATAGATGATGCTAAAGGTATTTATATCTTCAAAGGGATGAGTTGTACTGATCCCTTAGATATCAACAAATATTATGGATTGAAAATGCAATGAAGACTTGCTTGAGGACAAGCAAGAAGTTAAGTAGGGGGTGTGATGAGGCCATTAATTGTTTTATTTATAGCCTCATCCATACCTAGTTGTATATATTTTTCCTATATGAATCCCTAGAACTATCTATGACTCATGTAAATGAATGAATGAATGAATGAATTAATTATTATATGTGTGCATTAATATATACATGTTATGTTATGGATTAATGATGCTTTTTATTTGACTAGATTATAATTGTGTAACCTTATTTAACAAATGTTTGAAAGGTAGAATAAGACTACAGGAATCTTACTTGGTCACAACAATTTATAGAGAAGCCCAAAGCAAAAGGGGCTTCCAGCCCATAACAGCTACCAACCTACAGGTTTCCACTTACAGGTTGCCTATAGCAACTGCAAGCTTTCACCTACAAGTTGCTTGTAGCAACTGCCAATCTACATGCTTTCCACTTACAGGTTGCCCATAGCAACTATATGTTGCCAATAATAACTACAAACTTTCACCTATAGGAGCCCATAGCCACTACACAGAACCAACTATTGTTGTGATAATAAGTAATTAGTTTTTAAGGATACATCTAACTATCTTAGAAATGAAGTAAATGATTAAAGAGGATCCTCCATAGTAGATGTATGAATCCATCACATGCATACAAACTTGGATGTGATGCCAAAAGATGAATAAGATAAGGACAATGAAAAGGAGAAAAAGAAGCAAAATAGCAAAATAGAATATATTGTCCTTTACCTAGTTAGGGCTAAAAATAAGTAACTTTAAGTTACTAACCACCTAAAGGTTGACTCAATTAATTGTAACGTATTTGTACCTTAACTAATTTAATGTCTACTGGTAGAATTGAGAAAATTTAGTTCTTATACACTTGCTATAGAGGGTTTGTGTGAACTTACCTTGTGAAATAATAGTTGTAGAGTCTTCCTCCTTGAACTCCCTTGCCTCTAGTACATTGAGCTATGTGAATGATTACAAAAATGGTGTCAAATCCCAAGTATATTTGGTGCTAAGCTTGGTCACCTCACTATTAATGTCAATTCCTACAAAATATTTCATAATCTATCCATAACTCAAGTTTGAATATATGCCTTTGATCTTTGGAAATTGAATGGTTCATGTTTAGAGGCGTAATCATTGCCATTGACAATTTAAATGCTTTGACAACTTGTACTATAGTACCACTATCATATCAAGACCATTGTGGGGTAGTGGTATGATAGAGTTAGCATTTTACTCTCCCTGATATACCACACCTTCACTTTTCTTGTTGTGGGACAATAGGTTAGATAGTCTCATACTGCTACCCTACGCACACCCCTTTAGACTCCCATGAGATGGTGGGTTAATTCTAGTGGTTGAGTGATTGTTCATTTCCATGTCATACTGTCACTGTTTACCCCTTGTGGGGATGTGGTATTGGGTTTTTTATGTATTTTAGGTGGGAATATAGGGGTATATTATGAATTTAGTATTTTAGATATCATTTTATTGAAAAGATTGAACAATTTTCTAATTTTGTAGTCTCTTAATTTTAGTTTTCAGTGTCAGTCAGACCTAAAATATCATTTCTTTGTTTATAATGAGGAGGCTTAGTCAGGTATAGAGACTTTTAGCATAGGAATCAAGGCTTTAGTCATTGGGCTCAAGGCTAGTTATGATAATGAAACTAGGCAAATTTCGGAGGTTCTAACATAGGGGTTGTCATTTTTCAAAATTTTGCCTAAGTATGGAACCCTTGTACCCTTAGGATTTTGGTCTTATAATTCATCGTTGACGTATTATTCCAGTTCTAGTCTTTTAAAGTTATCACAATACAAGTTGATGAGGTTTAAGTCAAGGGGTTAATTGAATAACACCTTTGCCAATGATGTCAAAGGGGGAGAATTGAAGCAGTAAAACATAGCATGAGCCAGAACAACATGACAATACTAAAGTTAGGGGGAGCATAATAGTAAGGGGGAGAATGGCAGCGAATTCTACTTGTCTTTTCAAACAAATTATTTGATAGTATAGGTTAAATATTTTGTTCACCCAATGTTAAGATATGTATATGTATTATTAAATCATAGATGGTCATTATTCTTTCCTTCACACAAGCATAGTCAATGCATGTGGAAGCTAGAAGTTGTATTAAAAACTAAAGCTATCCAAATATCAAAGAAATGACTACAATTTATTGCCAAGATTTTAAATATTTTTTTACTTTCATAGGTATCTTGTTGCATTATTTGATACCTTTAGACCTTGCTTGCTTCTTTTCATATCTAGAAGTTCTAGAGAAGTTAGAAAAGTTTTTAGCCTAGCATCTAGAAAACATATAAGACATACAAGAAATTATATTCTATCTAAACAAAATTAATTTCAACCAAAGTAAGAAAACAAAGAAGAATGATTGAACCTAACTTTAAATTCTCTTCAAACCAGTAGTGAACATCTCAGGTTTTGTATATAATGTACCAATAGAATAATGATGATTACATTCAAAAATTTATCAATAAAAAAATAATGAATAAACATACCTACACTCATATCTTTATTACATTCAATAATAAATTACACCATACATATAACCAAATTTTAGGTAATAAGCTAACAAGTTAAGGTGACAAAACATCATCTTAATCATCTGCATTGCCAGCAAGATCATAATCCTGATCACTTATGTATACATCTAATTAATTTTATTTCTCATCCTCATCTGTGCAATGCAATACATTCTCTCTCCCAATCTCGTCATTGGTAATCAAAATCTCTTCTTCAAACACTCCATCATCATCTTCATCCACTTCTTTGAATGTTTCTTATAAATTAACATATTACCCATCAGGCATTATATCGACAACTTCCATGAATTTTCATTTTAAATGAGACTCTATTTGAATGACATACGACCATCCTAAGCTTCTTACATCATCAATTAGAAATTATTGGTTAATTTGAAGAGGGGAAACATATGGTTCATTTGTCTTTGATAAAATTGTCATGTATTTGCACGTACAAATCCATACTCATGAAATTATACTAAAGATGGTCATATCCACTTACATTTTAATAATATCAAACTATTTTCACCAAAATCCACTTGAATAATTTCTTGGATGAATCCAACATAAAATTTCTTCTCAATTTCATGAAGAAATTTAGCACTAACAACACAATCACAATTTGTCTTTCCTTTATCTTTTTCTTCCACTCTTAAATGACTATCATAGGCCCACATTCCACTAAAATTCACAGCCCATAAATGTGGAGATTGTGAAAGCTCATTTTTTTTGGTTATATCTCGACCTTCTTATTTTGCACCACTGACTGCATTAGCAATCCATTCTTCAAATTTTTGAAAAGAATCACCTCCAATTAAATCATGACATCTGTACTTTTGAGATCAATGTTGCATCCAAGTTTGACTCTCTTATTCATATTTTATATATGTAATATTAACTTATAAATAGTAAGGTTAATAATATAAATGTGTAAATACAATTGAGTAAATAAATTATTGTGTAAAATATTTTTTACCTGTGCCACTTATCAAATGAAGATGTGTTTTGAAGAATATATACATGTATCACACTTCTTTCTTGATCTGATATCTTGAAGTGACATCCATTTCCTTCTAATACTTCACTTGCAACTCTCTCATCTTCATCATCATCCCATACATGTCAACTGACATTTTAAAAATCCTTCATATATTCTGTGGAAAATCCCATGGCCTCTTGCATTGACTATCCTTCATACATGTTGCCTTCTAATTTTGCCCTAGTACAAACAATTTTTTTCAAAACCATATATCATTATATAGGATACATCCATATCATTCTTACTGGGACACAATGTTCTATTTGATATTCTAGATGTATCAAAAGATGCATAGAAATGTTAAAGATTGCTGGTGGAAATTTTTGTTCTAATAGAAAAAGGACTTCAACAACCTCCTCCCTCAAACTATCAAAGTTTTAAGGATCTAATACATGTAAACTCATTCTCTTTAATATTAGGCCCAACCTTATAATTTCCAATCTTGGCCCATTTGCTAAACTTGATATATTTACCATAATAGGTAAAACATTCTTGATTATGACATGATAGTCATGGGTCTTGAGGCCTCTTAAGCTATCAATGTTAGTTTGGATTTTAATACTACTACTTACATATCTAGTGGGAAAGTGAGTCTGAGAAATCAACTGTAAGAATTATAAACATTGTTATTTTGTCTAGACATAAGGAACACTAGGTTTTTGATATTTTTTATCATATTTTTCAACCTAAAGACTTTGATGAATCTTTAGTTATCAAAAGTATTCATGTGATAAAATAATATCAAAATCACTAAAAAGAGTTTCTATAATAACATAGGCTATATTTTTCTCAGTATGCATAAAGTCAATAGTATGACTAATGGCTATATCCTTAAAGTATGACAACTTATAGAATATTCACAACCATTTTACACCACTTTCATTACATGGATCATATCTACTACTAGTAATTCCATAATTTTCAATTATAAATGACATTCTTTTTTATCCATTCTCAACAATGTAATCACCCATTATTAGTAATGGTACTTCACAATTCTCGTCTTGACCATTAAAACATGTTTTTTGTCGATGATATGGATGATCCATTTTAATGTAAGCATGATGTCCACAATAAATACACTTAAAAAAATTTCTTGAGTGCCTCACAAAATCCTAAAAGTTGTAAGTAGGACATCCATGGTATTCATGAACAATGAGACCAAACAATGTGCCATATGTAGGGAGATCATGAATCATAAATAATAAAGAAGCTCTTAAAGTGAATTTGATTGAATGACCATCCCTTAAAAATTGAATTGCTTCAATTCCTTTCCACAATTTCATTAGATCATCATATAATGGCTATAAATAAGCATTTATTATATCTAAAGTCACACTTTTCTTTCCTGGTATAATCAATGATAGCATTAAGAAAAATGGTTTAGTTACTAACTATAGAGGCAAGTTATAATTTATTAAAAACATTGGCCAAGTTGACCATTTAGTACTTTGATTTGAGAATGGGTTCACCCCATTTAGAGCCAAAACCAACCTTATATTATGAGGATATGGAGGAAAAATAGGTCATCTATTATCAAATTCCATCCATATTTTAGAATCAGACACATGTCATTATTTTCCATCGATACTCTTACTTTGGGCATGCCATTGCACTAGTTCAGCATGTCTCTACACCTATACATTCAGAGTAATCATGGGATTATCAAAAAGTGGCAAAGAACCTTTTTAGGAACCATAACTAATTTCAAACCTTGTCTATACCTTACTTTATGACATTTTGGACACTCAATCTCACTTTCAATATTATTTTGAAATAATACACAACCATTCATACATGTGTGGATGTTTTCATACCCTAAGCCTAGCTTAGTGATTTGATTTTTAAATTGATTTTATTTTGTTGGAAATGTGGATTTAGGTGGTAAAAATGAGCTTAATAATGCCAATAACTGATCTACAGTCTCATTTGTCCAACCAAGCACCACTTGAAAGTTAAGTATTTGAAGGATTATTGTCAAATGACTTAACTTGCAATTAACATACATAATATTTAAATCATCCTCCATCAACTTGGCCCAGTCATCATTTAGACCCTCATTCAATATTCTATCAACTTCAAACCCTCCATCTAATGTTTTTGCCTCTTCATCTATGTTTGTTTCCTCTTCATCTCTCACACTCTGTAATTCTATCATATCTCCATAATAATTGTAATCCCAAGGGCTTATACCACTATGCCCATATATTATCATATGTCGATAAAACACATTTCTTTTTTTCACCTTTTTACCAAGATAGTAATTACATGGACATGGATATTTGTGAATGTCCCTCTCTTCATCTACTCTCTCATCATATGCATGGTATTGATCCGTAGTCAACCTTCGACATTGATCCATTTGTAATGATATGCATTCTAGTATTAATTTAGTTTCCTATTTCTAAAAAAGAATAGAAATTTGATAAATTCAACTTACTCAAGATATAATACATGTAAACTCATTCTCTTCAACATTTACCCAAAATTCATATCACTTCATAAAATTAGGATACAAAGCACTTTGTAGAATTATAATTAGAGCACTCTACATGATACATAGCACTTTGCAGTAATTCAAATTCAAGATATATAGCTAGGCATCACTCTACAAAATTAGATGTTCTTTTTATGACTAAAAACAAACAAATGTTATTTTTATCCATGTTTTGTTGAGGGGCTTCCTTGTCTAGATGATAATAAAGAAATGATTTAGCAATGAAACAAAGAATTTATGCTTGTTCTATTGATCAACCACAAGCATTTAAACATATAGAAATCTTGTCAATGTTAATGAATACATAAACACTAACAAATAGGCTAATGAATTCTTTGTTGTAACTTTGAGTATTACTTACCATCATAAATTATTAACATGTTGAGATAAGATGATTTGTTCTAACAATTAATATAATCCCATGTGTGGACATATAGTATCAATTAAAATATCTTGGTGACCATATTGATTTGATGAACTAGCATAACTTTCAACTATGCCATATGGGACCATCTTCTAGGATTTTATGCATTTAATAGATTAGGCTTGCACATAATGTTGCCCAAGAATTGAGGTCTAGGCTAGGGACATGAGCCCATGGTTTAATGGCAAAGTGATCAAAGGAATTGAAATTTAGATGCATGCTACATGTTTAATTCCCATATGCTCCAAAATGCATAGAGGAAAATAATGAAAAAATAGTCTGCTAAAATTAAAATTGCCTCTATGGTTCTAGTACTCAGGTGCCTATGTAACTACTATAAGTTACAACAACCAATAAAAAACTAATTATGATGTACATGCACTACCCATGCCATGAATACTTAGTGAAAAGGAGACTCAAGGATTAGGTTGGTGAATTGGTTAAAAAATTATAAATTAATACCATACCATGCATGATAACATGGAACACAAATAGACAACTTCAAGATATGGTCACTACATTGTATTGATTATATAATGAATAAAATCATCTAATTCTTTCATAATCTTAATAACTCCAAATTGTTGCATGGTAGTCAATGTCTTATGACAAGATACCCTCTTAGTTATGTAACTCATCTCTTACAATACATCAATTTTTGTTCTCCTAGCTAGATATAATTGCCAATTAGAAAGCTATAGATTTTGAGTTTAATGTAATGAGGGTTTTAAATTACCTCTAAATTTACTACAAAGGGCATCCCCAAATTTTACTTCACTACAAAGGGCCCTAAGGTCTTCAAAATTTTTGCAATAAACTCCAAATTCCTTGCCTACCTTTTCAAAAATCTCCAGGTCCTCTCCAAACAAGCTTTATCACCCATGCAAGTAGTTTTTATACTTATATGCTAAAACCCAAAATTCCTCATGCCATCAAATTGGCACACAAACCCTCTCTAGTCGGCTCTAGATCCATTAATAATTAACAAACCCTCCTTCTATTTGTAGAGGTGCATTGTACAAAAAATGCCAATTATACTCCCCAATCCCCCATTGAATTACATTTATCAAATTATATAGTCTACTATACTCCCCACTCCCATCAATAATTTCCCAATTTGCTATTAACCCTACGCACACAATACAACCCACTCTTGATAAAAATTTCCCAATTCAATTTTTTTTAATTACCCACTTTAATATCATATTGTCTAATTTTTATTTGTGTGACTAATTATTTAGTTATGTTTTTTACTTGATGATCAAATTAGTCATTTAAGTCATTTTCAAGTATCATGACTAAAATTTTTAGTCACATAGTCATTTATTTGCCAAATTATACTAGTGTATAATTTTATGGAGTTTTTATAACCTAGCAGTATTTAAAAGGTTCATTATATATTGGGCATGTGTAGATGTATCCTTTGTGACTAAATTTTAAATAGGCATGGAGTATATAAGGGACTACATGCATATCGTGAATCTAGGGCCAACCATGTAATAAATTATAGTTGAGGTCATTTGGCATGACTTGGCAAGTAGTTGGTAGTGAATTAGGCCCTAAGGTAAGATTGAGTGTTATTTGACCCATGAATTTTTGTGGAATATTGTCAAAAACTTTGATGTTCATATCAAAATGGTCTAGATATTGAGGTTGTATATTAAGACGTTTAAGAAAATAAATTTTACAAATGTTGAGTCCTAAACCATTATAAACTAATACCCTTTTGACCCCCATATCATTATTTCTTAATTGAATATACAGAGGTAGATGTTGTTCAATGATGTGGCATAGGGGTAAATCATCCTTTTCAAAGGAAAGATGTTCTTCACTCCATTACATGGTGTTGAGGTTAGATGCAACATAAGTTGGTTCAGTAGAAATGGGAATTTTAGTATTACAAAGATTTGCATATAACACATCTTTGTAAACATTTGATAGCTGAAGAAGATAAAGAACTTAAACTATATCAAAATGGGTGGTAACTTAAGTGATAAAGCTATATCCATGGGTGTAATCAACCTACCTATCTTTCAAAACTTAGGTGATAACATGTACCACATGATCTACTCTAGGCATAAAGCTGGTAGTAGGTGTGGGATAAGAGCTAGATGTACCAAGTTTAAAAAGAGGAGGGATAGATATAACCACTAATGTTTGCTTGTGTCTAATAGTGATAGGGAGATACTCAAAAGTAGCCAAAAAGCTATATGCATCTAGGTAGAAAGCATGAATTTGGAATGAAATGCATGAAATATGAGTGATGAGTTGTAAAATAATATTTTTATAACAAGCATTTCAGAGGAGAGATTGTAAGCAAGGGATAGAGAGCATGAATGCATAGAAAAATTTGACACATACTATGACATTTATAATATGTTTAGCATGATAAACTTGAAATTTTTTCCACATGAGAGATAGAAAGGAAAGATTAGAGAATATGAAATTGTGAATGAATGTATAGAAAATTTTGACATGTAACATAACATTGGTAATATGTTTAGCAAAATGGTGTTTTAAACTATCTTGCATGAGTGAGAGAGAGTATGCAAAAGGAATATTGAAATCTTGTACATTTTTATCAATAAATGTTGTAATATCATCCTTTATTATAAAGAGTAAGCATGAAATGCAAATAATGAAGCTTTATACTAACATATGATAAACTTCATCATTCATGTACATGATAGGACCAATGATGGTCTCCTTATTTTTTGCAAGAAATGCAAAAAAAATTTGTAAATAAGTGAGATCCATTTTTAAAATCTGATTTTAAAATGTAAGGTGATATCTCAAAAGTAATAGGACCTAGTGTATGCAACTAGGGTTTGAAAGATAATTATTTTGAAAATTACTATGAAATTTTGAGATTTAAAGTGAATTTTTGAGTTAAATATGCTAGTAAAAAATAAAAAATTTATTGAAAAAATTATGATTGAATAGGGCCTAGTATATGTAATTAGGGTTTTGAAAAATAATTATTTTTGAAAATTACTATTGAATTTTGAAGTGTATTTCTAATTTAAATAAGATAGTAAAAAAATTAGAAAATTATCGAGAAAATACTGGGACCTAGTATGACCAACTAAGGTTTGAAAGAAAATTATTTTAAAATTACTATGAAATTTTAAAATTTAATGCTAATTTTTTATTTTATTATGTAGTTAAAAACTTTTTAAAAAAATAGGAAAATTTATTAGGAAATTTATCTTAGGGTTTTTATGTGCAAACAAAGTAAGTTGGGTTCACCAAATGACTTAACAATTTTGAAAATATTGGTAATATTATTCCTAATTTACTTTAAGGGTCTAAGTAATAAAATTAGTAAATAAATATGCAATAATTAATATACTAATTTTTATAATTTGATTGCAATTTTAATTTTTCTAAAAATAGTAATAAGGGTAAGAAAAAATGACTTAGCTAGAAACTAATTGATACAACTAAGATAGAGGTTGGAATTCATTGTGCAGGATATAGACACTATCACAAATTAGGATCTAGCCTTCATTCAATAAAAGGACATGAGCACCAAAAATAAGACACCCTGGTGTTCAGTGTTATAGTCCACCTCTGCCACTATTATACTAAAGATCTAAGCTTTCTTAGTTTTGTTCATCAAGTCTGTATGACCCTGCCTATGAAGTTTTAACAACTAGAAGTCTATAGAGCTCCTTGTAGAGCTAAATTTATCTTCAAACCATAGAATCCATTGTGTTTTGACCAAATTTGATAAAGAGGGTGGGTTAGTGTGTGTAAGATTCATTGAACATGTTTCCATACCCCTTATGTGGGCACACTGCCTACATACCAATACTCCAAAGATGGATCAAACCATATGTATTTCTCCCACTGAATGTGCTTTGTGTAATAGTGTGTATGAAAATTAAAAATGTTGAACTAGGTGTGTTTTAGATGACTAGGGATTGGTGTAAGGATTTGAATAAGCTAAAAATAGTATTGGATGGTTATGTGCAAAGAATAGGAAAATATGATTGAGTAGTCTTACTTGCTTTGTGATATTTACCAACCCCTTCTAAATGGAATTTGAATGGGATTTTATAGAGATATATTGGTCATGTGTTAAATGCAATCATGCTAGGTTGATATAATGAAAAAGAGGAATCAGGGAAAAATAGTAATTTAGGTTCAAAATGTGATTAGATAGGAGTGCTAGAAATGGGACACCTTAGGGTCCAGCGCTATAGTCCAATTTGGGTGCTATTATTTGGAGGGTACAAAACCTAGGGGGTGGAATAAGAATGGAAAAAGGGTCTCGGCTAAGCTGGAATGAGGTATTGAAAGCCTATGGATGATTGGGAATCAGTGAAAAGGTGCTTAGAAGGGTCATGAAATCAAGCAAGAGGTACCTATGGGATGGATGTCACAATTCATATTCAAGTTACCAATTTTTCATTATATATATATATATATTATTTTTAATTTTTTGATTTTTGAAATGCAAATAAAGAACAAAATGTAGTGTAAAACATTGTGAATAGAATGGAAGGGTGGAGAGAGAGAGAATAATGCAAGTGACTGGTGGATATCATCATAAGGACACATGGTCTTCACTATTCAACTAATAACAAAATATAAGAAGGGGTGAATAACAAATCATTGACATTAACAAGGGCGCTGCACTGCCTAGTCATTGGGCTGTGTGATAAAAATAATTGAGTGGGTGAATCAACAATGCTCATAGAGGGTTAGATGTAGGATAATGGGGGATACAATGGGGGGTATAAAGTGACACTTTTTTATATATAAAATAAAAATATTTGAACTTAGAGATAATTTTAGAGACACTTCAAAAAATAATTTGACAATGACATAATAACATGAATTGTGGAATTTTGAATGTAGTCTCTAAATACATAATTTTTTACAATACCTAGATGATATAAGTGTGAAAAATAGATGCATTTCTAACAATAGGTTAGTCAATTTTTTTGAAAATATAAGGAGATGAAATGTGTATGAACACACTTTTTTTAAGTAAATGAATGATTTTTTATATAAAACTTCATATATGGATAGGTTAAATGTCAAAGATTGTTGAGAATATTTTTTATTAATTTTTTGTTATGTGTGTGTGTGTGTGTGTGTGTGTGTGTGTGTAATTTTTAAATAATTTTACAAGTCAAGACAACTATAAAATTGAAACTATAAGTGTACAAATACAAATTTCTGACCTTAACTTCATGATTTTTTTTAAAACCATAGTTGACAATGTGTAGATTGTTGAGATATAAGTTTTATAAACGTTTGATTAATATTCAAAAATTTATAAGGGAATTTGTGATGATATTTATATAGTCCATAGTGAGGTATGTTATGTATAAATTAATTAATAATTATAAATAATATTCTAACACTAAAAAAAAATATATTCTAAAACTACATTTTCTCCTCTAAAAACTCATAATTTTTTTAAAATAATAATAAAAGATGCCTGATTAGATGTGTCAACAAAGACGAAAAAGACTCCTAAATTTCTTAGGAACTAAGTGGGTTGCTCCATTCAAGATAGGTTTGGACCTCCTTGGACCTCCCCAAGCCTATACCCAAGGCAAATTTGGAGGGAAAGTGCAAAAAAAAATATTGAAATGTTTAAAGGATGCATGCCCTTTGCAAAGGCATTTTTTGTTTTTTTTGCAAATAGAGTTATTTTTTTTTGCATTTGAAGGAATTTATTTATTTTTTAATTAGATATTTTTTTTGTGTTTGAAGATGTGTATGTGTTTTTAGTTGTGGTTTTGTTTCTGTGTGCAGTTTGAGGTGGTTATTTTTATTGTGTTGTTGATTTTCTATTTGTGTTTACAAGGATTATTTGGTAAAATAAATGTAATAATTTTACATTTAATTTATATTACATTTAATATTCTTATAATTTAAATTTATTTTACTAAATATAACAAATTAGGGCCACTCTGCATCTTATGAAATCAATTCTAGAGCTGTAGGAGTTACCATTTAGAAGTTAGTTTTTCAAAATCCAATCTAGTCAATAATTAGTTTTTAAAATTTCAAGATTGGAAGATAGAGTGAGAAATGAGGTTAAAAATCATGTTACATATGTAATATATATATATATATATATATAATTGATTATTCCCCATATTTTACTGAATTGAGTATGAAATACCTAATTTATCCACTTGAGTATGCCCTACCCAATTAAATTCCTGAGCTTGAAGGTGGATTCCTAAATAGTTAGTGGGTTTTTCAATCAATGGGTCTATCAATTTTCATAAATGACTACCTTATATCATGTAACTTGTAACATACCTATAATCATGATATGTTCACTCATAAATGACATCTATCACATACCTATTACATATATGTATGCATTCACTCATACATGACATCTACCTATAGTCATGTTACAATAACTTATACCAAACATGAATGTAGCTAGTCATCCTAATAGATTCCATTCAAAATAGAATATATCAAAAAACCATTCAAAATCAATTCTAAAAAGATACTATTCACTCTAAAATAAATGTTAGAAAGATAGTCAATCCATGTATTCTTCAATTCTAATCTCATGCATTATTCCAAAGTCACAGAATAAAGTCATATTCTAACACTCTAAATTCACATAAGACACTCCCTCATTCACCCTCATCATCCTTAATCACTCCCTCATCGATAGGCTCATATTAAATTATCATCCCTATTCACTCCCTCATTAGTTCTCACTATCCCTAATCACTCCCTCATTGGTTATCATCATCCTTTATTGTTTCTAATCACTCCCTCATCAACCCTCATCATCCCTAGTCACTCCCTCATCATCCCTAGTCATTCCCTCATCACCCCTAGTCATTCCCTCACCCCTAAACACTCCCTCATAAACCCTCATAAACTCTAATCATACCTAATCACTTTCTCATCATCCCTCATCATCCCTTGTCATCCTTAGTCACACTCTCATCATCCTAATAACTCTATCATTAACCATCATCATTTATTATCAATTCTAGTCAATCCTTCATCATCTTCCATTGTCCCTAAAAATCCCTAATCACTCCCTCATCAACCCTCATCATCCTTAATCATCCCTAATCACCCCCTCCTCATTTATCATCTTCCCTAATTATCCCTAACCATTCCCTCATTGGCCCTCATTGTACTTAATCACTCCATCATCCCTAATCACTCCCTCATCTAGTAGAGTGTGTTATAATCCATTAGTTACTAGAAATTTGTTTCAGACTAAGCAATATCTTTTTTAGATGAATATTTAATGGTGTTTCAATTATTTTTGTTCTGATTGGAGTGTACTAGGGTGATTATTCTCATTCATGTCTAGTATATTAGGTAGGGTCATGATGGATTACTCTAGGGAGAATATACTAGGATAATTAGAGTTTAAGGTTTATGGCATTTAGGGTTTAGGTTTAGGTTCAACATTCAAGGTTTATGGTGTTTACGATTTGGGTTTTGGGGTTTATGGTTAATGTTTTAGGTGTAAATAGAGCATACTAGGGTGCTCATATATTTGTGTCTAGTATGAGTGACTATATCATGAATATAGGAATTTGCCATGTATGAGTGACAACATACCTACATGTAGTACTAGGTATGGGGTAGATGTAATGTATGAATGATTGTATCATTACTATATGTATACTATAGGTTTAATGCTACAGGCTAGTCATTTATGCATATTGATAGATCCATTGATTAAAAAACCCACAAATTATTTAGGAATTCATCCTGAATCCACCTTTAAGCCTTTTACATAGATGTCCCTAGTCATTCCTTTCTCTATGTAGGTGAGAATGAATCGTATCCATTCAATATATGGCTTATCCAATACCCTCTCTCTCTCTCTCTTGTGTGTGTGTGTGTGTGTGTGTGTGTGTGTGTGTAGGTGATAACTCAAGATTATGGTTTATGGTTAGAAGTTTAGGATTTAGAAATTTGGGGTTTAAGATTTTTGGCTCATTGTTCAATATTCATAGTTAAGGGTTTAATGTATGGGGATTAGCATTTAGGGTTCAAGTTAAAGTGTTATGGATTAAGGATTAGGATTTAGGGCTTATAATTTATATTTTATGCTTAAAGGTTTGGGATTTATGGTTTATGGCTCAAGGGACCAAGGGTTTAGATTTTAGGGTTTGGGGTTAGAGTTTTGGGTTTATAGTTTCACACTTAATGTTTAGGGTTTTGGTCTTGGGGGTTTGGTTGAGAGTTTGGGTTTGAAAATTAGTGTTTAGTATTTATGGTTTGGGATTTAGTGTTTGGGGATTAGGGATTAGGGTTTAAGATTTGAGGTTTAGTGTTTATGGTTTGGGGTTCTAGGTTTAGGGTTTAGGGTTAAGGGTTTAAGAATTTAGGTTTAGTGTTTAAGGTTTTTAGTTTTAGTTTTTTCATTTGGGTTTAGAATTTTTAGTTTAGGATTTAAGTTTTAAGGTTTATGAATTATGGTTTATGGTTTTAGGCTTGGGGTTAATATTTTAGGGATTAAGTGTAAGGGTTTAGGGTTTAGGTTTGGATTTTAATATTTATGATTTAGAGTTTAGGGCTTGTGTTTTAGAATTTAGGGTTAGGGGTTAATGTTTTAGGGCTTAGTTGTTGGGGTTTTGGTTTTAAGGTTAGGGATTTAGGGTTTAGGGTATAGAGATTAAGGTTTGGGTGTAGGGCCTAGGTTTTTAATTTAGGGTTTGGTGTTTACATCTTGTGATTTAGGGTTTTTGGGTTGGTGTCTAGTTCTAATGTTTAGAGTTTAATGGATTAGTTATTAGAGTTTAGGATTTGGGATTTAGGTTTTAAGGTTTAGGATTCAAGGTTTAAGGTTTAGTGTTTAGATTTAGTGCTCATGGTTTAGGGTTCATGTTGTTAGGTTGTGGAGCTAAAAGCTTCACTATTACAAACATGGAGGAGGTTGTTGAGAGGTTGCTAAGTTGCAGGGAAACCGACATCGATCATATACAGTGGGAAAGGCAATCGACATCGGTCTTGTATCGACTGACGTCGGTCATCTCTAGCCTGACAGGGACCGACATCAGTCGCCTACGTAGTTCTGGAACTGTCGATTGCATGAACAATTTGTTAACAAACTGAGTGTTTGCATGTTAAGAGCCAATTTTATACTTGAAGCTATGGATCTAATTATTGTAATTAGGTGTCTAATTATTGTTTACATGAGATCTATATAATAGACTCATGGGTTGTATTGTAATTTGTGCTAGAGAGTAAGAGAGCAAATATTAGCTCCTTTTATGTGTGAAGAGAGCATGGTGTGTTCCTCCTAGTGCCACAGTGCCAAGTGTGGGTGCTGGTTTAGAGAATCAGACAGATTCTTCATGTATGTAGGATCTTGGTCAGCAGATGTGCAAGGCCACATTTAGAGATCTGCATGGTAAGTAAGATCATTGATCTCTAGGTGTATGTGTGTGCAAGGTCTAAGGTTTATAGGTGTGCAGAACCAGGTTGATCTACAGGGTGGTAGCAAAATCAAGGTGATAGCAACACAACAGGGAGCAGGATCAGGTAGGATCTACTTGGAGTACGGGGTGTAGTCAATCATAGAGCAAAGAGGAAGGCAAGGTAGTTCCTTCCAAAGTAAGATCATTTGAGTTGTAGGTTGTTGCAAGCTCAGGGGAGATCTACTTGAAGTATGATTGTGTACTTGGAGTGCGTAGAGCACTTGTGGAGTGCATGGAGCACTGGTGTACTGGCAGTAGTGGATACTGACTGGTTGGAGGTGAACACCAACTCTGTGTTTGAGTTGTGTGTTGGGACCGTAAGAGAGAGAGCTTTGAGGAAAGAATTACTGTACACTTGAGGTGTGGGAAGCCTCTGAGAGGTGTGAAGAAGAAGTGGCATCTTCTTTATTGTATTCTTTTTTGGATGAGTATTAATACAAGTTGTGTATTGTCTCTCATATTCTGTGTTGTTTCTAGTTTCTAGTTACTTGTTACTTCTGGTTAATTCCACATCTTAAATTGCTTGTATATGGTAATCAATGGTGCGTCTGTGGGGTCCTAATAGTTGGTATCAGAGCTAAGGTTGCAGGGAGCAGGTTTGTGTTTGGTTACAGGTCACTCTCAGGGGTTTTTAATTGAGTGGGAGTATAGCAATGGCAGAAGAAAGTACACTAAGAATGGAGAAACTGAATAGCACGAATGGTCAATTATGGTGTCATGGAAAGAAAGAGCAGGTAAATAAATATTGTTGGTTGGTAGCAGATCAGCATGAAGAAGTAGATGTTACAGGTGTTGTTACACAGGATGGTCTGGATAAAGTTGAATCTTGGTTAATAGATTCTGTTGCCTCTTTCCATGCAGACCCAAGTAGAGGGATTGGTGAGCCTTGTCAGATTGTTGGCAAAGGGGAAGTGCGACTGAAATTGTAGGTGGCCAACACATGGGTGTTGAAGGAGGTCATGCAGGTCCCAGTCTTGGAGATGTGGCTAATTTCTTCAATAAATTTGGGTGATGAGAGATGCATAGTAACTCTCACAGTGGATTCTTGGAATGTTACCAAGGATGCACTTGAATTAGCATGTGTTAAGAAAGTAGGTACTCTTTATCTAATTGCTTGTATTACTGATTCCACTTCTATTGCATAGGTATGGCTTTATAGGCTTGGTCACATAAGTGAGAAGGGAATGGATGTTCTTAAGTTAAATGGTAAGAGTTCAGCTTCAGAGAGCATAGACTGAGATTTCTGTGAGCAGTGGGATGCTACAAGAAAGGATTGTGTTTATTGCAAGAAAAGGAAGACTGATGTATTTGATAAACTTAAGAACTAGAAAGCCTTGGTGTTCTTAGAGGAGATGATAGATAGAGACCAGTGGATGGGGCTGGATACTTTTGAGTAGGGTAGTTTGGACAGGGTTTTGATCCATGGAGAGCTCGCGGGTAAAAAGTCATCACTCACAGGCATACACAGGTACTGACATTGGTCAAGGGTAACCGACATCGAACAGACAGGTGTCAATGTCAATCATGTGTAAACCAGAGGAGTCAATGGTGTCGGGCAGGTGGAGACTAATGTCAGCAGGATAACCAGTGTCAGTGACCTGGACAGTCACATGGAACTGACATTGGTCGAATGTAGACTGTGTAGTGACTGAGGTCAGTCACTGAGACGGATTTTGGGCAGACAACAAGCTATCAAGGAGTCTCAAATGCCCATGGGGAGGAGTAAAAGTGCAAGTAAGCCTCAAATTTGTTGTTCCTCTTCTTTATACTAGTTGCTGACTGTAGAGTAGGAAGGATCCAAGAAACAGTGGGAGCATGGCATGAACAGGATGCAAGACCAAATGAGAGATTTGGTAGGGTTGCCAGCCGGTATGAAAGCACTGAGATGAATGGATACCTTGGTTAAAGAATAGAGAGAATGGACATGTGAGACAGAAGGCCAGGTCATATGGTCTTGAGGAAGCTGCAGGACATTGGTATAGGTTTTGACAGGTGGATGACAAAGCATGGCTTTAGTCAATGTCAGTGTAACCATTGTGTTTGTCTTACTAGGTGGATGATGGTCGTAACATTATCCTATTATTGTATGTGGATGGTTTGCTAGCAGGTTTGTACATACAAGTTTTTGCTAAGCTAAGGGTAAGATTAGTTCAGTGGCATGTCATGAGGAATTTGGAGCAGCAAAATTCTTTGGCATGAGACACATGGAAGATTACAGGTTGATTTTGTCTCTAGTGGGAGCTGATGTGAATCAAGAGTCAGCGAGGTTCAATATGCAGGATGCAAAACTGGAGCACACCAAGGGATAGATAGTTTAGTGTCTGAAATCACATGAGGTCTGGTATAGACCTGAGTTTGCCCAAGCAGTGGGTGCTGTCAAAAATTTTGGAGCTAATCTGAGAAAGAAGCATTGGAGGGCAGTTCAATGGATTCTCAGGTATCTAAGAGGGACCAACATCAGGTTAACATGCTATGTAGGGTCAAGTTCTTTTTTACATGGGTTTGTAGATGCGGATGCAGCAGGTTACTTGGATGACAGGAGGTGCACCACAGGTTGTGTGGTGGGTGGTCTTCAAGATTGATCTTGAAGAGGGATACAAGCCAGGAAATAGATTAGATAAGGTATAGATACAGGTACAGTGCAACTATTTATCTCCAAGTGGGAGATTGTTAGGTTGCAGAGCTAAAAGCTTCACTATTGTAGACATGGAGGAGGTTGTTGAGAGGTTGCTAAGTTTCAGGGAAACTGATGTCGGTCTGATCAGCCAACGTCGATCATATATAGTGGGAAAGGCAACTGACATCGGTCATGTATCGACCGACATCGGTCATTTCCAGCCTGACAAGGACCGACGTCGGTCACCTGTGCGGTTCTAAAACTATCAGTTGCATGAACAGTTTGTTAACAAACTGAGTGTTTGCATGTTAAGAGCCAATTTTAGACTTGAAGTTGCGGATCTAATTATTGTAATTAGGTGTCTAATTATTGTTTACATGAGATCTATATAATAAACTCATGGGCTGTATTGTAATGTGTGCTAGAGAGTAAGAGAGAAAATATTAGCTCCTTCTGTGTGTGAAGAGAGCATGGTGTGTTCCTCCTAGTGCCACAGTGCCAAGTGTGGGTGCTGGTTTGGAGAATCAGATGGATTCTTCATGTATGTAGGATCTTGGTCAGCAGGTGTGCAAGGCCACGTTTGGAGATCTGCATGGTAAGTAAGATCATTGATCTATAGGTATATGTGTGTAAAAGGTCTAAGGTTTACAAGTGTGCAAAACCAGGTTGATCTACAGGTGGTAGCAGAATCAAGGTGATAGCAACACAACAGGGAGCAGAATCAGGCAGGATCTACTTGGAGTATGGTGTGTACTCGGTCATAGAGCAAAGAGGAAGGCAAGGTAGTTCCTTCTAAAGTAAGATCATTTGAGTTGCAGGTTGTTACAAGTTTAGGGGAGATCTACTTGAAGTAAGATTGTGTACTTGGAGTGCGTGGAACACTTATGGAGTGCGTGGAGCACTGGTGTACTGGCAGTAGTGGATACTGACTGGTTGGAGGTGAACACCAACTTTGTGTTTGAGTTGTGTGTTGGGACCGTAAGAGAGAGAGCTTTGAGGAAAGAATTACTGTACACTTGAGGTGTGGGAAGCCTCTGAGAGGTGTGAAGAAGAAGTGGCATCTTCTTTATTGTATTCTTTTTTGGATGAGTATTAATACAAGTTGTGTATTGTCTCTCATATTCTGTGTTGTTTCTGGTTTCTAGTTACTTGTTACTTTTGGTTAATTCCGCATCTTAAGTTTCTTGTATATGGTAATCAATGGTGCTTCTGTGGGGTCCTAACACATGTTTTAGGGTTTAAGGTGAAGGTTTATATTATAGTGTTTAGGGTTAGTTATTTGGGTTATAGCATTTAGGTTTTAAGGTTTAGGATTTAGGGTTTATGGTTTTGAGTTTGAAGTTTTATGGTTATGAATTTGTGGTTTAAGTTTCAACTTTCAATTTTTAAGGTTTAGTGTTTACAGTTTTACGATTAGAGTTTAGGGGTCAAGGTTTAGGTTTTATGTTTTATGGTTTAGGGTTCAGTGTTTAAGTTTTAACATTATTAATTTTGATTTTTTTAGGGTTTAATATTTAAAATTAAGGGTAGAAGGTTAAGATTTTATGGTTTAGTGTTTAAGATTTAGGATTTTAGGTTTATGGTTTGGGGTTAAGGGTTAAGGGCTTATGTTTGGGTTTTAGGGTTTAGTGTCTAGGGTATAAAGTATATGGTTTAATGTTTTAAGTTTCTATGTTTAGGGTCTATAGTTTATGGTTTATGGATTATTTTTTTGGGTCTATGGACAATGTATTAGGGTTAAGGGTTCAAGGTTTAGGGCTTAGGGTCTAGGGTTTAGGTATATTATTTAGTGTTCATAGTTTAAGGCTTATGGCTTAGGGTTTGGGGTTTAGGGTTTAGGTTTTAATATTTAGGGTTTAAGGTTTAGGGTTTAGGGTTAATGGTTTAGGTGGAAATGGAGTTTACTAGGGTGATTAGATACATTCATGTTTAATATGAGTGACCGTATCATGACCACAGGAAGATGTCATGTATGAGTTACTGCATACCTATATTTAGTACTATGTATGTGGTAGATGTAATGTATGAATGACTATATCATTAATATATATATGTTATAGGTTTCATAATATAGACTATTCATTTATTCATATTTATAGACCCATTAATTAAACTTCATTTTTTAAGTTGAGAACAAGGTTGTTAAGAAGATTCCAAGGTCAAGATAGAAAACTCCAAGTATAGTACATTTCCAATAACTTGATCAAATTCAAAACTATAAAAAAGGAATTGAAGGTTAGAAAAAGATTAAAAAGTGAAGAAATTCATGATTACAAGTAGAGTTGATAGTCTACCAATATATAACAAGGGTTTATGTAGTCAAAATAATCATTTTATTATGAATAAAAGGCGTGTTGTTACTTAATTTGTTGTATTCACAAAGTTATTACATGTGTGAATGAAATATGACTTCATTTGAAGATAAATTATACTTAATCTAAGGTTAATGTCATTGAAAGATTCTAAAGCCTATTTTCTATGTATCTATAGTCATTTTTAGTCTTTTATATCATGTATAAAAAGTTTCATGAGTTTGTTTGAAAGATTGGAGAAGTTGAGGGGGGTTATTCAAGACTCTATTCAGAGTGTTAGTTCTTGAAAATAGTCTTTAAGTTGTATGAATAATTGCAGCTACATGTGTTTGACCTATATTATCTTGAATAACATGTGTCTTACATTGCATCTTGAATCAATGCATTCATTTATATTAGCATTCCTGGAACTCATTCTGATATGGTATAAGAGTAGATCTATATCTAAGGATTTCTTAGTTTTTTTTGCAAGTTTTTCATTTCAAATCTTGGGTTCATTTGATTTCAATTTAGATCTCTCCATTTTAGCATATGCATTCTATTGTATTAATTGTATAAGGAGATTTTTTTTAGATCTAAAGTTTTTATGTTGGGCTTATTGTGAGTGCTATAGTTTCTTACCTCTATGATGCCCTCCAAGCATAGTGCAGCCTTTAGTAGAGATCTCTCGACTGTAAAACTACCTCTATTTTGCATTAACCACATGAAACTAGTGCCTTTCACATGCCCACATTATTCAATCTCATTGATTGGTAGGAGGCCCATTTTTACCAAGATATTCATGGACTTTTCCTTGCATATTTGGCTATCATGGAAAATCTTAGCTCTTTTTGGTTGATCTTCTATAACTTACATAGCCATTGTAGGAAGATTTTTTTTAACTTTGAAGGTTGAGGGACAATTTGGATTAGGAAAACATACACCTACTCTCTATCATTTAATGTTACCTATCATCATTGATGAATGCTCAATGATTTTGATGCTAGCTCTAACATGGATTGCTTTCCTCCTAGATCATCATTCTCTATATGCAATGACCTAGTTAAATCCTTGCATGGTCTCCACTCACCATTGTTTTTCCTTCACTCATCATTGGGTGAGTTCTATGGCCTACATTATGTTTCTTGGCTTTACTCTTATAGATATATGAACCTTTGTTCTTTATTGGACCATTAATTTGGTTATTCAACCTACTAAAGACTAACACCATCCTCTAGGTGCGAGTTGGTTTCATTATCTTCTTTCACATGACCTTATAGCTACCTCATTATCCATTAGTATTATTACATCCTGCTCACTAAGACCTCCACACTACATCTCCATTACATCCATTTTTGTATCAATCCCTCTCGTGAACTCATAGGAATCAAATTGAATTCATGCTTCTATGCTAAAATGGGGACTTAACATTTTATCTATTCCAGCTCTGTAGGGAGAAATGCATCTTGTGTGATCAAGATTCTCTAGTTTGATATTATTATGTTATGTGGATTGGAATTATGCAATCAATAGTTTATTTGAGGGAGTTGCATGGTGTGTGACTGGTATCCATGTTTATTCTGTGGATCTAATCTTTCTAATCTATGCATGCATAATGGCCAAGTCATATGGTTCAAATCCATGATCAACTCCTTACTAATTTTCCTCCATGGTGGTGCCTTCCTTTCTCCCTGTTAAATGTTTAAAAATCTAAAAATATTCCCTAAAAATAATTAAAAAGAAAAACATGTTTTCAATTTTATTTAAATAGCTTTGTAAATTTTTAATTAAAACCCCTTCCAAGTGGCTTTTTCATAAAAGTACACGTAGGGGTGATTGTACCAGGGTTTTTTTGAATTTTGTTGATGTGAGGATGTCTAGAGTTTTGTATCGATTCCAATGGATTGTTACATGACATAGTTTGTGTTTAAACCTATCAACATTTAAACTTTAAGTGTTATTTAATTAAATAGGCCATTAGTGATGTAAAATGTATTTTGTTATAACTTTTGATTGGTAACTTAGAATTGAGTGAAACTTTTTTCAAAAGTGCATATTTTTTTGTCCTCTTTCCATTGGTCTAATTTATTTTATAAAATGCACTAAATTTATAAAGTTTCATATTTAGAGGTTCATTATAGAGTATTTTATGTAGTTGTTTACTTCCTTGGTATCTTCTCTTGGTCATGCCGATCCTATTTGAGAGAATCCAAATGATGAAAGTTGTTTTATCTCTAGTGATCCTTCTTGGGAAGGACAATTATGTTTTTTGACATGATTACATAGAACACTCGCTCACACACAAGAATCATATTCCATTCCTATATGGATAGATTCCTGTACCCACTAATCCTATTCATTTTGATAAGTGGGATAATACTTATGAAAAGGTTTTTTCCACTCTATTACTACATAATTCTATGGATATTCATTTCCATGTGGAATATATAGAGTTTCCATGCATTGTTTGGAGCATACTATAAAGTCTTTTCATTGATCCTACTGAGATTTATATCACACCTCCTCCTTTACTTCCTATTGTCTCTTTCAAGACTATTATACTCTCACCTCTTACTTATATGTATTATGATGATACATCCATGGTGGTAGTGTTATTCCTTCTATTGATCCCCCACTACAAGATAATATTTTGTCAGACCCTAATTATCTCATTATAGATTCTACATCCTTTCATGTGCATATTATTTCTCTTTCAAAGACTTTAGAGAATTGTATTTCAAAGGAATTTACTAATTTTAGTGAGAGTATGTACATTGAGAGTATTGATAGCTCATATGTTCATGTGGATGTTCATCTTATATATCTGAGTGCTTTATTTGTAGACTAGTCTTTAGTTTTGATGGTTATTGAGCCTTGCTCTCCTCTTCCCATAGACATTCCTTTAGTGAATGTTTCATGTTTATCTTATTCTTTGGATATTATCTCTCCATAATTGTATACTTATTCATTTTTATCTTCTACAATTAATCCTATGATATCTGATTAGACTTTGACACATTCAAGCACTAGTAGGGTGACAATTGAGCATTTTCCAAAGATCTACATCATGATTCCTATCTATATTCCACTTGAGTGGGAATTCAGTAGTTTGATAGCTTGTGGTTTATTTATTTTGAAAGGAAGAGACAATTTTTTTTGTAGATGAACCTATTAAAACATTTTCCATGTGAAATTATATGCATGCATTCCCATTCTTCTTTATGGAGGCACACATCCTTCATATTTTATAAGATACTGGGATCATTGCATTCTACATGGGTACCTTATCAGGCCTTATTACCGAGACCCATTTCTTATATCATCACCCACCTAAGCTACACTTATGGGGGGGTGTTGGTGTAGGCCTTTTTTCTACTGGGTTTTGCCTACATAGTTGTATTCACTTGCTTAGGGCTCTAGAGGGTCATTTGGGTTACTTGGGAAGATTAATCCCACATTAAATAAAATGTATGGTATCTTTCTCTCTCCAACATATGTATTCACCTCTCTCCATTTATATTTATAATGTAGTATATTATGTGGATTATTGGAATATTTGTGTCTTGGTGCAATTTAGTTCTCTTTGATTTCATTCTTATAGTTGCATGTTTTTGCTTTGTATTGTCTTGAATAATACGTGTCTTACATTACATCTTGAATGAGTGCATTCATTTGGATCAACATTATTGGAACTCATTCTGATAGTGAAATATCCTAAAACTTGTAGGAAATTTATTAGATAAGGTATATAAGGTATTCTAATAGGTATCATGCTCAACCTCACCTTGTTCTTACAAATACAGAGGACTATTTTTTGATCTACCTATAGATAGTCATATGAAAGCTCAGTCAAGAGAAACTTCAAGTGTTTTATTTTTTTGATTGAGTATAAACCTCTTACAAAGTTCTAATGTTATTATGTAAACACTATATAATACTTACTTTAAAATATTAAAAGCATTTGGTAATTACGATAAGTCAATATCCTTCTAAGTAAGTAGATTAGGCCATCTAGGTCTAAAGAGAAAAGTTGCCATCGAAGTCAAATTATTAAGAAAGTAATAAAGGAAATTGGTTTCTCATGCTTAAATATTGTCTCCAAACATATTAAGAAATCTTAATAAGAATCCTTTGATGAGCTTAGATTAATAACACCTTTTCAATACCAAACACGAATATATATAATATTGTAATAGTGTTTAGGACTTAGTCAACTTTTTGGGCACTTTGGTGATCTAGTTGGTATTTTGAGCTTGTGTAAAGACACCTATGAGTCTCATATCATTTTCTTGATATTTTCATTGATTTTTTGAAGTGACTGAGTCTTAAAAAAAAGGAAGTTGTAGACCTATTTGTATCAAGTCCTTGAGAGGTAGAATTTGGAGCACTTACTTTGACACCAGTAAGGAATAGTAAAGATCAAGATATGGCTTGTGTATTTAGGTAAGGCATACTCCTTGAGATCAATATATGGCTTAATTATTTAATCAAGTAGGACATACTCAGGTAGATAAAAAAGGTAGGGAGTGCTTAAGTAGGTAATTCAAGCATGTAATCCTCAATGGTATAGATATATTACATATGTAATGTGATTTTAAACCTTATTTCTCATTCTATCTTCCGATCCTAAAATTTTGAAAACTAAGTATTGACCAGAATGGAATTTAAAAAACTAACTTATAAATGGTAACTCCTATAACTTTTTAATCAATTTTAGAAGATGTATAATGGCCCTAATTTTTTATATTTAGTAAAATAAATATATCCTTTTAAGAAACCAAAATATTTTACTAAATGTATCTTTCTAAAAACCCAAATAGGGCATACACCCTTTAGGGTTGGGACCGACCCTTTCAAATTTTGCATTGGATTTTAAAAAAATAGGGTGTATGCCATTTACATAAAATGTTTTGTATTTTTTATTATGTCATGTATTTTGTCCCCTAACTTTGTACATCTATCCTGAGGCCACATAAAACCTACTTTGATACCAAATATAGTTTTTAATCTATATTTAGAAAGAGAGCTGAAGGCTTGAGGTGTGCATAATCATGAATATTAGTCAATCATATTCAACATTTAATTTAATCATGAACATTACAATATATATGTATATGTTTCTAAAAACACTCCCTAATAATAGTTATTTGTTTTCAATAACTAACAACCAACTTCTCTAACACAGTTTGAGATTAGTTGTTCTAACAAATTTTATTCTCTAATTTCACACCTAAAAACACTATGAGAGTTGTTACACCAACTCATTAATAAATATTACATATTTATATTATATTTATTCACTCATGTTAGAACTAATTCCTAATAGTTTGTGAAAATTCCTTAATGGTTCTATCATTTTCAAAGTAGTTTTGTAATGAACAAGGGTAGTTTTGTTTCCAAATAGGGCGATTTCATCTTGATTAGAAAGTGGTTTAAAATTAATACAAGAAAATGATAAAATGTCAACAAAATAGGTTTATAAGGGTTTAAAAAATAAAAAGGGAGAAATCAGGGAATATAACATTAGAGAGAACCCACTTGAGCATAATTTAGAAATCACTACATCATCATTAGACATCGTATTGGAAATGTCACACTGTGTAATTTTTGGGTGTATACATATTTTTCCACCAGGAGGATACCTTGTCACGATTTGATGAAGATGTTATTTTGAGAAATGATGTGTGGAAGGGAAAGAGAGGGTTAGATATGATTACCTTACTTACCTTAGTGATGCAACAAAGCTAGCTAAGACTCTGTACAACTTGTGAACAAAACTTACCTTAGTGGTGCAACAAAGCTAGTTGAGACTCTATACAACCTGCAAACAAAAGATGGGAAAAAAGTGAAATTAAATGAAAAAGTGTTAAATATACTCTGTAAAAAAATTATGTATGGGATTACTTATCATTCATGTGGGGAATACCATACTACCTAGACCATCCCATCAAGGGACTGAATTTGGTGCTAAATTGTCACCTACCTAAAAAACTATAGAAATGTGCTATGAGGAATAGAAAATCATTAAAATTTTAAGGTTTTGAACATAAATCATGTAATTTAGAAATAATATGATTCAAAAACATGAAAAATGATCATTAATAAGAGAATTTTCCAAAAATACAAGTTTTTAAGACCAAATTACTAGTTGGGAGGCCTATATATTCAAAATTAGCCCAAAATAGATTTCATTTATCCCAATTAAATTTTGATAAATTAGAAATTTGTGTTAATGATGAAAAAATCAAGCCAAGAAATAATTCATAGGGTGATCATGGAGTAAGGATGGTAAATATACTAGTAGCAGGAGTAGGGTTGGGATATGTTAAATTTGTTGAATTTTCCTTTTTTGCCCTAATTTTTAATTTTTGGTTAAAAAAATTTAAAACCTAATGGAAATTAAAATTATTAGTGTATAAATTCTTATGGGGGGAATATAATAGAAATTATGAAAATTTTGAATTTTTGGTTGATTTTTATGGAATATAGGGGGGTTGACTCAGATGTGGTTGGTGGTCAAAACCATCATGTTAGGGAAAAATGTTGTTTACATATACCAATGATAATACAACTACTGGTCTTTGTAGGTTGATCAATGGCATAACTATTGCATTAGCTAGTCAAATAGTGGTTTAACCATTACATGAGTGGTAGTTACATCAACACAACTAAGGAAGCATAACTAATTGGGCCATTTATGTGACCACAACTTACAAAAGAAGGTAAAACTATAAATATGGGAGTAAAATCCTCCTAAGGACAATTCAAATTAAAATAAATGGAGAAGGGATAACTTAGGATGATTTATCTGTGGCGTGGGAGTTACATTTGATGGAGTAGAGCTGGGGATCAGGGAAGGTTCCCCCACATCATTACCTTGCTTATGGTAGATGAGTTGGCAATACTAAACCGAGCTAACATCTTATATATTTCATAGGTAGTGATCGTTCCTACCTCTAGCATGCTATTACATGACCTACTTATTGTTTAACCTTAAATTAAGATAGTTTAATATAGTATATGGCTAAAATATATAAATGAATAATCACAAGGGTGATAAATAGATCTATAATAGGCCAATTAATTACTAACTCAGATAAATAATATCTTAAATTTATAATTTTGAGATATGTTAAATATAAAAAGTACAACTATTGATTGATATTGTAGTGAATCAAAAATAAGAGTATTTATCTAGTTTATTATGCATGTGTAGATCTAATATGGAAAAAGTTGGATATAGAATGGATCTAGACATTGGATCAATCATTAGATTCTATAAATTTTCATTTTGTGGCCCTATATGCTTACATTAGATTTAGATAGTTATATCGATGCTGGTGTCTGAGTTAGACATAAGTGTCTAGTATGAAATATTGACTAAATTTGAGTGACACCACTTAGAATATTTTAGGTTTTCTATCACCTCTACTCTAGTGTGTTATGATCTCAAGTAAGGTTGTCATGCTTTGTCAAATGATCAAACCCTAAGTTCCTCACCCTTGGAGTGATTATGGGAAAAATGAGTTAATGGGCACTTGGTATCAAGCTACCCCAAGGACCCCTCTATCAATGGGTGTTACCTACATAACTAATCCTTTTAAGAGGGTCTGAGACTTATGTAGTTTTCCCCTATGTGTGGGATTGTGTGTGTATAAAGATGCAACAAATTGATAATCAAGTATAGAGATTGGCATAGCTTGTTACTTGGAAAATATGGCTCATGGAATATTCCTTTAGTAGATCATACATGTAGATGGGTTATTCATATGACTATTATTAAAATAGAAAAGATTATGGAAGCTTTTTTCACTTGAATGATTTATTAAATGCCTTTTTTAAATTACATTATGAGTTTCTATGTCTATGATAGGTGATGAATGAATAAGGAATGAAATTATATATACCAATCCCTTTTTTAAATATCTCACATTAAAGCACTTAGGCCGACCTTAGGATACATTTAATTTGTAAATTTTAGGACTTTAAGGCACAAGACACTTAGTTTGACATGACATAAGCACTAACATAGGTGTCTAGTTAGGATTTAAGTGTCTAAGAATATGGAAAATATGTACATGTCCAAAAATTCTAAAAGATGATAATAATTAGGTTTATAGCATTTTGAGTAGCACAAAAGACCTGGTTGTTAGAATAACATACAATCAGACTAAGATATAAGTAATAAGCAAAAGAGATAGTGGATGCAAGCCTTTTGGCAGTGGTAAGGTCTAATAACTGAAGGATACATCCATGATAGTTGTTTTCTAAGTTTATAAGACTAAGGTTCTATATAATTCATATTTAGTGTCTACATTTTCCCTTCTTTAACATAGTAATGAAATTACTAGTTTAAAGGGAAAAAAGTGGACCTGGGTGTGTATAACACACCTTATCTTTGCATAAATCTGACTTGAGTGCTTTACTAGTGACTAACTTACATTCAAGATTATGTTACAACATATAATAAGTGCAATGATTTAGAATTGAAAGAATTTGAAATGATTAAAAGTAAAAAGAGAAAAGTTAGGAGTACACTTGTGTATTGATGCAACCATCTGGCCTTTTAGAATTTTGATTTGAAGAGATGCCTTATTTGTGAAGCTTTAGAGCTGAGATTAGAAAATATATAAAACATATAAGTGAAATTATATATAAATATTGGAGGAAACTTTCCCCCAACCTTGGTGAAAGGGTGAGTTTCCACCTGACACTTAAGATTAGTTCAACCGTGCAACCCAATCATACTTATAACTTGGTGACTGTAAATTATCCAAGTAAAATCACACTATAAATATGGTTATGGTGGATGATTTGATCACTCTATGGTATAAAATTGGTAGTATTCAGTGATGTAATCACCTCAACCTTGCCAAAAGTGAACCAACTCTTGAAGGAGATTGGCTTAATAATAATCCATAAAAGTCCATCTTGGTGTATGCTAAGGTCCATATAAGTTTTTGAAATCTAAAATATTATTTGATTTTATTATTTAAAGTAATCTTTTTTATGGCATGTGCACCCCATATATGTATCAAACTAAAACCTAGGTATAATAATGGCTACAATGTATAGAATGTTGCCATAAATGTGTATCTAAATCATATAACTGTGCAATTCAACAAATTCAAAAATTTTCAAGTGTGTAAGACCTGTTTCCATGACATTCCCATACTAAAATATGGAATTAATAACTAGTATGTGTGTGGAAAACATGTTTCCATAACATGTCCCCACTATAGTTTGAAAATGTTAAAAACTAAAATAAATGTGGAACTCGTGCCTCTTTGGCATGCCCCCACTGAAATTTGAAGGTGTGAAATCCATGATTATATGACATGCCCCCATTGAAATGTCCTCATTTTTTAGGTGGGATAAGTAGAAATTGGTAGTTACCTTACCTCAAAAGGATAATATAACTATATAATATGTGTAAGGATCATGTAGCATGTAGGAGTAACATGTTTAGGTAGTATATCAATGTGATACATAGTATGTGATGACAACAATTCCTAAGATGCATGATGTGAATCCTGGAAATATATAAATAATAATAGTACAAGCTCAACAAGCAAATAAGCACACACACAAGGGAAATCAAAATTAAATCAAAAGAAATTGGTCCAAGGAGACCTTAAAAAAGGGGCATACAAAAATGCTACAAAATCAAATGGATATGACTTAGTCAAATATCCATAAGGTAAGAAATGACATATTCAAATTTCTATACAATAAGAAATGACATGTTTAAATGTCAAAATAGGAAAATAAAGGCATAAAGGCCACAATCAATGAAATATATTCAAATTCTAGAACAAGTAATATACGACAAGATACTCAAGGAAATGTATAAATGGAAAGCATGGACATAAGCAGCCAACATACACATATCATACTAATTCTTGGATATACGTGTTAGCAAAAAATGTTAAGTATAATATAAGAATGGATAAAGGCATGTGTAAGTATATAATCTCAAACATGATAATGAAAAATTGATATAACCTAGATGTATTATGATCAAAGAAGTGGATTCCACCAATGTCTAAATGACATGAGTAGAGAGAAGGCCCAATATTTAGAAGTGCATAGATCATGTGCCTAGGTATGCCTGTATCACACTAAAAAGATATGTGAAACTATATATATATATATATATATATATATATATATATATATATATATATATATATATATATATATATATATATAGAGAGAGAGAGAGAGAGAGAGAGAGAGAGAGAGAGAGAGAGAGAGAGAGAGAGAGAAATAGAATATAAGTTATCTACCAACATAAAACTAACAAAATAGATGCCAAGGAGATAATAGAACATGTAAATGCTTGAAATATTTTTGGATATTTTGATATTTTGATATTTTTTGTTATTTTTGGATATTGTAAAAGAAAAGACTATCTTATGATCTCATCCAAAGACTTCTCATAGGTATCTCCCCACTATGAACTTGGTGCAATAAATTGATGATACTACCAAGGAGCATGTATAGGTGTAATATTTACCAATTTAGGATCTATAATGATCTATATATGTATAATAGGAATTTATGGTTGTGAAGGGACAATAGAAGAATTAGGGGCTCATGGAACCCATTACTAAATGCTCTGTGGTTTATTTTAAGTAGTAATAATAAGAACATGTTTAGGTGTAGACACCAAAAGTCCACACACTAAGATCCTAAGTGTCCCCACTATGAAATTGGTGCAATAAATTGATGATACTACCAAGGAGCATGTATAGGTGTAATATTTAGAAATTTAGGATCTATAATGATCTATATATGTATAATAGGAATTTATGGTTGTGAAGGGCAATAGAAGAATTAGGGGCTCATGGAACCCATTACTAAATGCTATGTGGTTTATTTTAAGTAGTAATAATAAGAACATGTTTAGGTGTAGACACCAAAAGTCCACAGACTAATATCCTAAGTGTTGAAGTACCCCTTGACCACCTTGGGACCCCCTCAAGACAAATGCAACCCTCTAACTCCTAACTGAACCTAACCATAGTTAGTTTGACCAAACTAGCTTAACCCTAGATTTTACCCAATTTGACCCTTCACCCTTGAACATCGATGGTCAAAGTGCACCTTCTTAACCACCAACATGAAAACCCACCCACCTTGATTTTCTAAAAATAATTTGTCTAAATCTAGTTGCGAACCATTACACATACAAGTTAAAATTATGAATCCTAGTTCACATCTTGTTGCAACTCTCTTGCCTTTCCTATAATAAAAGAGTAGAGAGGTGAAAATGATCTGAAATTGTTATCAAGAGCTTGTACATCTAGAGTTCCTTTATTTTGTAAGTCAATCATCATCAATAATCTAGTGATCTAGATACTATGTCAGAGATCTCACTTACCATCGTAACTCTACCAAAGCATTGAGTACCATTAATCTATTAGAATCATGTCATACTCTGCCAATGAGTCAACCACCTCAAGCAGCTACCCAACCCATGTTATGTAAAATAAGTATTTGATTTTTGGTATTCAATTAATTTATTTTCTTTTCACATCAAGCCCAACACTTACCCAAATCCTGAAATCTCACTTTAAGATCCCACCAATCATATTATTATCAACCCAGATCTACCCATAGTAACTATCGATGATTGTTCCAACTGTCAATGGTTTGTCCAACTGCCAATGGTCACCTTGACTATTGATGATTACCTTAACCACTGATGGTCAGCCCAACTATTGATGGTCACTATATTAGTAAATTCTAACAATATATTTTCACTTACCCTCTCTCAACCAAACCTGATTTTTTATGTCCCTACCTATTCACAGACCCCTACTTGATTTTTTGAAGCATACCCCAACCATACAACACTAGTATTAATTAGTTTATCTCTATTTTAATCATTTGTAGTTTATTTCTTAGCAAGAATTATTGTGTTCAATTTTATTCCCTTTTGAATATTGATGCAACTAATTTCTATTCTATTTTATAAACTTAATTATTTAAAATGTGTGGATTGACAACCCTGAAAGAAGCTCTTGCTTCCGAGATATAGTTACTGCTAGGCAATCAACTCAACGATATGTCTAACAAAAAAATTTTCTTTAGTGTTTTCTTATCTGCAAGTCATCCTCCCAAGTGAAAGATGAGTTCTTCACAGTCTTCATATTTGATGTATGCATAATCAAACATGTTTTTTAACCATACCCATACTTAGTTTCTTCTTTTCCTTTTTCTAATAATAAGCAAGAAATTCATTAAAACATTCTGGCATGCCTAGTGGGACCCTTGTGTCTTTACTTGGGTTATTTTTTTCTTGCATTCTCTCTTTATTCTATGCTCATTAAAAAAATTAAAAGTTTTTTTTGGGCTTAAAATTAAGTGCATACATCAATTGTTTGAAAGTTTAGTTCTCATAGCTTAACTTAAAAGCAAATTAATATATCATAGCTTCACTGTTTATTTCACACACTCAACCAAACCACTTTAGCTAATTAAACATCAAACAAAATTGATACAAGACCTAACTAGGATTTAATCACCTAGTGGTAACCTTATCCTTTTGAGATGATCCTACTTGGAGGTCATTACCAAGGGGAGAACTAGCTCAACTCTTTAGTTGAGTATAATCTCTGGATATCAATATATATTGGCTAAGCACCTAATACCCTTATTTTTATGGTGTGTCAAGTTAGGGAGTAAGACCCAATACCAAGCCATGTATTTATTCCAATATAGATTTTTTTTAGTGCCTAAACACAACCTGAAAATAACCCTAGACTTCCTTTCTAGTACCTGCTCTACAAACCAATTTCAGTCACACAACTTCTTAAGGCATTAGCCAAAAGTGAGATTAATTAAAACTCTAGGGTTTAACATATATTTTAGAGTGTGATTCAATTTATTTGATCATTTCCTATTTTATTTTTATTTGATTAGTGTGGCTATTTTTTCTTTTTATCTCCCCTATCTCGTATGGTTATCACTCACTAGCAGCAAAGAGACATTGTAAATCAAAACCCATTACCAAGCCAACCTACTTATTCTACCTCTTTATCTATGGACTATGTTTCTAAACTAGTAGATTCTCCTCATCGATCAAGAAGTCATACCTTCCCTTAAGAGGTTCCTCAAGGAGACATGGACTTTATCACTTTTCTAGATAATAATCCCATAGCCTTGCAACATTATCTTACAACCATATCTTACCTTATCCCAACTTTGACCCCATCTGTAGATCCACATTATGGCATGCCTCTCCACCTTATGGGGTTTACCTATATTATGATGGTTACTACCCAACCATTGACTACCCAAACTTCCTCATCAACCAACAACCCCTTTGAAACTACCATAGAAAACCAACCAACCTAAACTACTGCTGCCCTTATACCTTCCACTCCTACCAATCACTCCTCTACCATGGGAGTGCCTACCTATAACACTACCAACCTTCCTTTAGCTACTTCTAATCCATTTACAACTACTCCACTTCAAAGCCTTATGGTGTCTATACCCTCTACCTTTCCACCAGTTAGTACAAAGGTCGCCACCCTCCCATCGGTCACCAACCCAACTACCATTCCTATCCAAAAATCACCCCTCACACCAAACATTGGCTACATCCCTAACCTACAAGGTCATGTACCCCTACTCACTACCCAACTACCTAAATCTACCTACCCTTATGTATTTTCCACCCAACCATTGGCATCCACTTACCAATATATGGTAGCCTCCCAACCTTCTACCCACTACCAATATGTCTCCTAACCACTACAGTAGTATACATCTTATAACCTTCTGGGTGTACAACCCCAAGAAGACCTAATGAAGATGCTCATAGATAATATGACCACCTTAGAGTCATCTATTTCAGGTGTTCATAACATCTTATCATATGACCAAATCTATAATGAGCCCATCCATCCATTTGTACCTATCAAGCCATACCCTCCCTAATGGGAACTTCCTAAGTTCTCTAAATTTAAAATTAAGGAGGATCCCCAACATCACCTTAGGGAATTTAGGCATGCTTGTTATCTCATCACCTATGATGATTCCCTTCTTCTCTGTACCTTCCCCATGTCTCTAGCCAATCTGACATTGGATTGGTATAGTTCCATACCTAAGCACTCCTTTTTCTCCTTCACCTAATTGGCTTAAACCTTCTTAGATCTATTTTTAATCAATATCTCCAAGAAAGTTTCTATCACCAACCTCTACTCTATCCAAAAGTTTAAGGATGAATCCATCACCAATTTTGTGGCTCATTGGAGGAGCTTAATTAACCAACTTTACTTTTCCTTGCCTCAACCTGAACTCATAGATATCTTTGATCGAGCATGTGCTAAGCATATCTCCTCTACACTACATGTTCAAAGATTCCAAACCTTTGATGAAACTTTTACCATGACACATAATTTAGAGAACCGAGCCATTGATGAAGGAAAGCTAAATCTCAAAAACAAGAACTCAACCTATAAAACTAATGAGGACATTTCCTCCAAGTCAAGTAACCAGGCCAATACCAATACCAAGAGCAAGGGAACTATGAATGTGGTTGTCCTTAAATCTACTCCTCCACCTTTCATCAACTAACCAAATTCCTCTATTTCCTCAAAGTAAAACATGAGGAACCAAAACTAGAACAACTAAAAGTAATTTACTCCACTTGGAGAATCTTATGCTTCCATCTTGGAGAAGTTATTGAAAGAAAACATCATTAAAATTCCTCCTATTAAACCCCCTTAGCAATTTGATGCCTCTCATCTTGCCCCTACTTGGTACAATAAGAATTATATATGTGACTTTCATTGTTTAATAGGCAATGATGTCAGTAGGTGTAACACCTTCAATATCCTTATCCAATCCCTCATTGATAAGGGAGAGCTCATATTAGATAACCCCAATGCACCATCAAACTAAGCCCTTGATATATTTAGGTAACCCTTCCTAAACCATTATATAACCAAGAATGAGAGCAATACTGTCAAGTGTTCTCATGATACCCATATAGTTAACATGGTCCTTGATGCAATCATTACTAAACCATCTAGTATCTAATCTTATGATCCTCCACCTCCTCTATCTATTGAGATAGTGGACTTACCTTCCCTTCCTTCAGAAACTCAAACCAAAGAAGTGCCATTTTATCCCCCTCCACTTATTGAGGTAGTAGATCCATTAGCCTCCCTTTCAACTAATATATTTGAACAACCAACCATCACTAGCTTGTCTTCACCTTTAACTATCAAGTAAACCACTCCTTCAAAGAATATTCTTAAAGAAGAAATCCCCATGTCCACTCCTCCCACCAAGGAGCCACCTCTCTCAACCTTGCATCCTTTTATTGGGGAAGAGGGCAAGTTTACCACCCCCTTCCCCCCATAGGTCTATCATTAAAACCTATTACCCAGGGAGCTAAACTAATATATAAACCATTCTCTAGACTAGTTTAGAGATTGGAATTTGTTTCCAAACCTAACTTAGACCAAGCTACCTTTTGGTAGAAACTAGGTATCCCATTTATTACCAGACCAGAACATCCAACCCTTTCTTTAGCAGACCAACCTACCACTTTTATTGACTAACCTATTACCATATTTACCCAACCAATCAAAACCTCTACCCAACTAACCAAAACCTCCACCCAACCAACCAAAACCTCCACCCAGCCAACTAAGACCCCTATTGAACTAACCAACCCTCAACCACCCAAGTCAACAAAGACCAAAATGGCCAAACCCTCTTCTATCACCCTAACCAAAACAACTAAAAACCTTAGTACCTTCCCTACACCAAGCCTTAGTCACCCATTTGTGAAAGTGGACTTAACCCCTTTAATATCACCAACCAAGTGCTAAACTAAGGTAACCAAAAAGGTAAAACTACCCAAATACCCTAATCCCCAAATTTTACCTCCCTCAACCTTGCCCTCCATTTTAGGGCCTCATCCTTTTATCTTAAGTAAGAAGCCTATTATCTCTACCAAGACCCCACCACCTCTTTTGATTAGACCTTCATAATTCCTTTCCAATGTACCTCTCTTCACCATACCAACAACACCTAAGCTACCTACTTTGCGATCCTCCATATCTAGCTCATCAACCTCCTTGTTCAAACCAAAGCAACCAACCAAACACACCACCTTATCTAAAGCACCTATCACTAAACCTACTTCTAAATAACCTTCCACCTTAACAACCAAAGCTAAAACCACTCAACTTTTACCACCCTTAGTTGAGTCCTACTTAACCATTTTCAATAATTTATTAAAAACCTATTGTTTTGCCTTATCGCCAATTTGGCCCTTTGACCCTGTTTCTTCAAAACCTATCTAGTACAATGACCACCAAGTGTGTTCTTATCATAGGACACCCAACCATGACATGGAGAACTACAAATCTCTCCAAACCATTATCCACCAACTCTATGATGAGGATGATATATTAAAAAATGAACCTCCTATGGGCCCCATACTAATCTAACCAACAACCATACCTACCCAATACTTACCTACTCCTCCACTCTCACCTAAGAGTGAAGATGAGTTTGAATAATCTACTACTTCAACCTTTCCTTATATGCATATTATCATCATGGTCATGAGATCACAAAAAAGGATAAGGGGAAGGCTAAGGTGTCAATTCCTTAGATGTACCCCTCTTCCATCTCCCAACTGACTCACACCCAACCATCTCCATCTTCAACCAAACCCAAGGTAGTCATTTTAGGTGCCTCTCATTCTAACCCCTCAGAATCCATCAAGAGAGTTATCCTCAAGCAACTTCACCAAACCCTAATGAAGATGAGCTTGTATGAGTTGATCTCTACCTCTCCCCATCATTACCAAGCACTAATAGAGGCTTTACAATCCATTGAGGTCCAACCTGAAGGCCTTCAGCCTCTAGAAGCCTTTGTTGGCACCCTTCAAATTTTTAACCTTATTACCTTCAAGGATTTGGAAATACCTTCCATCCATCCTGAGGACCTAGATCCCCCTCTCTTCATTACTGATTACATTTACCAAACCCATATTAAATGGGTCGTGATCGATGGGGGAGATATCATTAACATCATATCCTCTCACACCTACAACCAACTTAACCTACTAGACAATGTCATGTTCGAGACCTCATCATCCTTTGATCATTTAATGATACCATGGCGACTACTTTGGAAAATATCATCCTCCATATCTGTTTAGGACCCTGCATGCTCCTTGAAATTTTATATGTAGTGAAAGGTGAATTTTAATATAATTTCTTATTTGGATGACCTTAGATCTACTCCATGGGTTGTGTCCCTTCCACCCTTCACTGTTATGTCAAGTTTGAGCATGAAGGCTAGGTCATCACCATCCAAGCTAACCCAAGTCATTTCTCACCATGCAACATGACCTATCACCATAAGGATGTCCTCATACCCCCATCTAACACACCCTTAATAGCTAAAACCCAACCTTTAACCACCAAAGTAGATATCATATCCCATTCCACCGATGAGGCATCAACTAGTTCCTCTATCCATTCAGACCAAATCCCCACCATTTACCCTTTAGAATTAACATTCCATCACCTTTCACTAGGGGAGTATTGCCTTTTATCCCTTGATTCTTTCCTTACTCCTCATGAGTATGGGCAACTCACTAACTAGCTAGGATATGACCCCAATGTTAGAACTATCATTCCCTTTAAACGTCCCCATTGTCAGACCCATTTTGTCTATGGGGGACTTGACAAACCCCTTGGTGCTTCTACCACCTCTCTTTCACCTAGACCATTACTAGTAGTTTTTCCTACCTAGATAAACTGAGTTTTACCAAGACATACCTCCATCAGTGAGCTTGGAAAGGATTTGGTCTTGGATGATATGAGCATGGCCCACATAAGCTAGTCACCATTAGAATAGAGAAGCCTCACAAGAAGCATAGACTTGGTTTCATCCTACCCAAAAATAAGCAAACCAAACCACCTACCACCACCATTATTGAGGAAGATACCCCTTCCTCACTGACCTCACCTCCACTTGTGTGTGAGGATGATGACATCATCCCACCTAAATTTTTTTTGTCAAAATGATTGGTCTTAGACCCTTGACTTATCAAAAGGAAGGGGAAACCATAACCATCCCTTTGACCCATCTTGAAATTATAGGAGAAGACTCTCATACTATTAACATTGTTTAGTGCCAAGATGATGATTCTATCCCAACCTACCTTGGTACCCCTGATTTCTCCATCCATAAATCCCTTCCTCTAGATACATCGACCATGTTGAACAAATCCACCATGGATATCAACTTGGGCACTCTGGATAACCCCCACATTGTCAAACTTGGATAATTATTAAATACTGAGGAACTTCAAGACTTCTCCTCTTTCCTCCAAAACTATAGCATATCTTTCACTTGGTCTTATAGTGACATGCTTGGAATTGATCTTGCCATTGCTACCCATAACATAGTCACTAAATGGGATGTTAAACCCATCAATTAAAAGCTTTTATACATTCACTCTTTCATAGCCATTATTATCAAATAAGGGCTTTAATGTCTCCTATCTATCAATTTCATTCAACCCATTGACTACCCCTAATGGATCTCAAATATCATACCTATCACCAAAGCCATAGGGGAATTATGCATTTGTGTGGACTTTCATGACTCCAACCTTGCTTACCCCAAAGATGACTTTCCTCTACTAAGCATCAACCATTTTATTGATCTTATAGCCAACCATGAGATGTTATCTCTCATGGATGGGTTCTCAGGTTACAATCAGATCCTAATTACCCCTAAAGATCAACACAAAACTACCTTTACCACCCCATAGGGAACTATCTTTTATATAGTCATGCCTTTCAGACTAAAGAACATTGGTGTAACCTAATAATGTTCCATGACCTATATATTTCATGACTTGATCCATAAGATTGTTGAGGACTATGTGGATGACCTTCTCAAAAAATCCAAACTTTAAAAAGATCACTTAGCCATTCTCAAGGTCATCTTTGAGTGACTTATGCATTACCACATCTACCTTAACCCTAATAAATGCATTTTTGGGGTCTTATTAGGAAAAATTCTTAGCTTCATTATCTCCCTTCTTAGAATTAAAGTCAATCCCACCAAAATCAAAACCATCCTCAGCATGATCACTCCAACCAACCTCAAGAAACTCTATAGTTTACAAGGGAAGCTCTAGTTCATTCATCATTTTATTTCCTAGTTTTTGGACTGATGCCAACCCTTCCAACACCTTCCGAAGAAGGATGTCTCTTTTAAGTGAAATAATGACTGTCAAAAGGACTTTGATTCACTCAAAGAGTGCATTTTGTCTCTACCTATCTTTACCCCTCCCAAGGATGACCAATCTTTCTACCATTATATCTCTGCCACCAACCATTCCCTAGGGGAAATGTTGGCTCACCAACATGAACAACACAAAGAGCAAGTCATATGTTACATTAGTTGCATGCTTGTAGAATATGAGACTTGGTATACCCATATTGAGAAACTTTGCTTGACTTTAGTCTTCATGGCCACCAAACTTTACCACTACCTTCTTAACCATAAAACTAATGTCATAACCAACATCAACCCACTCAAGTACATGCAATCCAAGCCATACCAAAACTAACATATGGCCATGTGGCTCATGATTTTAGCAAATTTTGACCTTGAGTTCTTTCAATAAAAGAACAAGTCATTACTGACCAACTAGCTGAAGCACCTTTAGCAAATAACCATCCTCATCCTCTTGAGTTCCTCAATGAGTCCATGATGACCCTCTCTCAAGCATATTTCACCTATCAAGTCACCATTTTTTTGATGGATCAAAGTGTCAATGTGGTGGGGGAGTGGGTATCATTATTATCCCATTTTATGGTGAACCTCTCCATTGTCTTTCAAGCTTGATTTTGAATGTTCCAATAATATGGTTGAGTATGAATCCCTAGTGATAGGTCTTCAAACTGATTTAGCCTTAGGAGTCAAAAAAATCAATATCTTTGGTGACTCCCAACTTGTGGTCAATCAAATCAATGACTCTTACTAGTGTAAGAATGATGTTTTGCAATAGTACAAATAACTAGTTGATGATCTCTTAGCATCATTTGAACACTACCACATCCAATCAACCTCATAATCTACTAATAATTTTGTTGACACCATGGCTTCCCTTGCCTCTCAAACACCATCCACAACCTCATATTCTAAGCTATCTATTGTTATCCATAGACTTACCTGGCCTTCTTATATCAAACTAGATTATCCCACCATTTTAAATGTGGAAGAGACCCCACCTAACCTTTGGTATCAACAAACCTTTGACTACCTTAACCTTGCCATAGTCCCTTCTAGCCTTTCTCAAAATGCTAGAAGGGTATTTATCTAGATTACCTCACATTATACCATACTAGGAGGTATCCTTTATAAACATGGATTTGATGGTCTTCTCTTCCATTCCCTATGTAGTCAAGAATCCTCTCATGCTATCAATGAAACACATGATGGTATCTATGGAGGCCACTGTAGTGGCCTTGTTACAGTTAAGTGTATCTTTCACCTTGGCTATTACTAGCCTACCCATAACCAAGATTGCTATGATTATGTGAATAAGTGTGTCAAATGTCAACAACACACTAATTTACATCACACATCTAGCCATAATCTTCATGTTTATACCAATTTTTGGCCCTTTTCATAATGGGGTATAGACCTCATTGGTGAAATCACAATGACACCACTCTATCATCACCATGACTGAGTATTTTACCAAGTGGGTAGAGATTATTCCTTTAGTCTAGACCAATGTAGAGAATATTTTTGACTTTATCAACCACCATATTATCTACCATTTTGGTGTTCCTTATAAGATTATCACCGACAATGGTAAATCCTTTTATAATAAGCAAGTATAAGGTCTATATGATGCATTCAACATCGAGTTAAGATTATCCTTGCCCTATCACCCTCAAGCAAATAGATAGGTTGAGGCCTCTAATAAAACTCTTAATAAAATGTTAACTAAAATGGTCAATGCATCTCATTAGGATTGGCATTTACACATCCCCTTCACCTTGTTGGCATATTGTACTAGCACTAGAACCCCTATACGTGCTATCCCTTTCTCTCTTGTGTTTAGAGTAAAGGTAGTCTTGCCTCTTAAATTCTAAATCCCATCTCTTCACACATCTTTACAAGATCTTATTTCTGAGGATGATTATCATCAACACCATTTAGCCCAATGCGAGCTACTTGATGAGCATTATTTAGAAGCCCTTAACCATCTCCATGTATATCAATAGTACATCAAGCATGACTATAAAAAATACATTAGCATGTGGGAATTCAATATTGAATATCTCATCCTAAAGGAAAACCAACATGTCACTAATATAAAGAAAAAAAAGTTAGGCAAATTTTCTTTCAATTGGCTTGGACCATATATCATAAATCACAAGTATGGATCAGGAGCTTACCAATTATATTCTCTCAAAGGCCACCCAAAACTTGAGCCCCTCAGTGTTTTGCATTTGCATCTATTATTTTATTAAGAAAGATCAAGTTCACATTTTGTCTAATTTAAGCTCATACCTTGCTATCTACTTGCATTTTATCTCCCTCATTTAGGGGAAACTAATTATAATCAAATCATGTGATTATATATCACCATCAAATCCATATCTTAAATAATGGGTTTTATAGCTCTACCTATGGCATGGTTTTCATGGTAATTTACATAGCTTCATAAGATGGATTCCCATGGTCATTGTCACCTAAACCTCTTTACACCTAAACAACCTTCTTATGATTTTAGTTTTACCTTCATAAGGGTGAGACTATATGTTGGCCTAATAAATTCTATTTCAAGTGAAATCAAAGCAATAAAAATTAAAAACCCCTATCATTAGCATTTATGGGTCATTTTTAGCTTTCATAGACTGCTCCCTTGAAAGACAACTATTGAAAATTTATTTGCAATTGCCAAAACATAAGGTGGATTGTTCCCTTGAAGGGAATCTATCATAAATCACTAAACAAAGAAAATAAACTTATACCACTCCCTTGAAGGATGGATGAGTAAAGCATTTTTTCAAAATCATAACAATTTCATGGAAGCTTCTCGCATTAATCAGCTTCCCATATATAACAACAAATCAAAATACCCATCATCCCAATCATAACAAAAGCAAATTAATTTTGAAAGCCACAATCATATCTCAAATAACAATATAAGTTGGAAGCCACAATCAACTTTCACAAGTAGACTTCCTACATTAATTAGTCTACATAGTTTGAAATAAACTTATTTTTACTGACTCTTTGGACACTTATAGCAGAGGCATGCTAGTCTCACAAGAAGGTTCCATTTTCATCCATCTCCCCTTCACTCACTACAAGCAAGGAATTTTAATCTCACTTGACATTATATGGTCAAGACATATTTTAACTAGCTAAAAAATGCTAATGCGAAGCATTCTAATGGCTTAGGTTCATTAAGCCAATCCAAATTTGGTTTTGTTTTAGTCCTTATCAAAGAAAAAATACCATGCCCTCTCTTTATCCTATCATGACTAGTTGATATTTTCACTAATGTATTTATCTCTTGATTATGTTCTTTGTTCTCCCATATAGTGTTGTTAGTTACCTTACCTCATGTGCTTTACCTTAAGCAAGATAGTAGCAACCACAATCATAACAGACATATCCATGTGTGTCATAAGCAACATCATAATCATAATCATAACAAGCATAATAAAACCATAAAATCATGAAAATTTAAATAATCAACCACTTTATAACACATATCTACATAATGAAATCCAAATACTCATTAAAATTCATGATATCATAAGAATAACCATAAATCAAAACCATCTCATGCCTAGCTAAGCCTATATCAGTGTCTAGCATTCATAATATACGCATCATCCATAAAAAATATAAACATCACATTATAAGAATTGAACATCAAACCATAAACCATAAACACGAGCATCAATAATGGTCATATGTATAACTCATGAGTCAAATAACATAATAATGTGAATAAGTAGATAGACATGTCTCTCTCTCAAAATGTACATCTCACTGCATTGACTTGCAGGCTAGAATCAAAATGATATACAAAATGTCATAATCTTTCTATATTTATGCCCTAGGGGTACCATTGCCTCTTAGAGTACCATTGGATCTTGGTGCTTACCAAACTACTATACCTACCAATCCCCCAGTTATCCCTATCTATCCAAATATAGATGTTACCCACTACCCTGGTGTCACCACACTGGCATCACCAGCCAAGATATCCCTATACTCACCCCATCAGGGATATTATGTCAAAAAAATGGCCTCATAATACTATAGCTCTTCCACTATATCTAGGTATTATGCCATGGGGATGATACCTAGTGGCCTTGTTTGTGATGCTATTATTCCTCTTCTCTGCCTCAAAGAGTCCCTTTCCTAGGTCACCAAGCCTAGTGAGGTCCTAGCCTAATCCCTCTCACCTATCATGGTAACAACCTAACCCTGTAATGTAGTAACCTAACCTTTTAAGGTAGCAACCTAACCTTGTAATGTGGCCACCTGCCCTTGTAGCATTGTACCCTGACCTTGTACAATAGCTAAAACCACTCCTACCTATCTATCAGGGCCAACCAAATTCATGGCCATTAGCTTCTCACCTCCATCATCCCCACCAATATCTATAGCTACATATATATACTGGTACCATGTCATGTATCCATCTACAAACCCAATATCATCTATTTATGCCCTAGTTGGTAGCTCCTCATAGTCTAGTAAAGTTAGTATAAGATGTGGGTTTGGTAGTAAGATCTCAGAATATTCTCACTTATACCTAGGGAATAGACTTATAATACCTTATACCAAGCCAAATTACCTCCTCACTCTCTTAAATGGGATCATCTCCACCTCCCCATCTTTCCTACTGAGTGTCTATCTATAGCTCTAAAGGGAGAGTGTCTACCTCCTATAGCCAAGCCATACTAGAAATTGGACAGAAGACCTCCAAGTGATCTCTCTTATCACTAGTGTACCTATTGCACCCTTAAACCACTCTACATCATGTGCACTACCTCATACACCTAACATAGCAAAATCACCCCTCCATCATATGAAACCAATGGTGAACTCAATCTATGTGAAACTTACCCATGATAACCCCACTGACCTCAACACCCTAATGTTTTCATAGGCCTAGTAATGTAGAACCAGGTTGATATTGATGACACACCTCCTATGGTCCCAAACGCCCATAGTTACCTGTATATTTATACTAGGAGAATAAGCACCCAACTGAATACAGTCTAACCTAACAATAGCTTAACCAACACTCCCAATAGTAAGTATAAAAACCTCTCACTGCTCAAGTTGGGAAGCATAACACATGAAATAATAATCATGAGCATGGTCATGAGTCTCCTTAACCTTAAACTTTAATAAACTAACCTATTTCCTTATCCATCCTACCCATCTACCCAATACCCACTAAGCTTTCTCTCTAAATCTATAGCACCAGCCTATACTTAGCAATAATAATCTAAATTTGTCTTATCATTTAAACTACCTTCCAAGCCTATATTATTCCCTAGTCGACCACTGATGGTTAGTCATCTTTTTTTCTAAGGATGTCAACTATTGGTGATCACCCTCATTTGTTGATAATCATTATGGGTTTTCTAAAGCCAAAACACCCAAACCCTAAATACCCTAAAACCCACCTAAACGATGAGATAAACAACCTAATTCTCTAAACTAAACCATTACCCAACCCCATTTACCTACCCACCCCACCAATTCCTAATTTTACCATCAAATTTACCTGATACCTATCAACACCCTACCTAGGGAATTACCCAAGAAGCTAATCCAAATAGATAACCCCTTAACCATTTTAAAAATCCAACTAAGATATCAATTTCAATAACAATCCCTAACTCATTTCTTGACCATCACCATGGAGTCAGTCATAGGCCTACCCATCCACATCCACACCCGCATGCTCCCTACGTCTTGACTAGTCACCTTAGTCCACCTTAATTAAATTCCAATTGTCCACCTCAACAAACACCTTCACCACTAAGTTCCAAAATCTCTAGAGCTCAAATTCAAACACAATTAAAAGTAATAATGGGTAAAAAGTGATTCAATTTTCACTTTTTCCTTGTAGACTTTTAGGGTTTCCACCCTAACCATCAATGATCACCCTTGGGGAACCTGACCATCGATAGTCAGGTTGCCCCAAATTTTTTTCTCTTACCTTGAGCAATCCATATTTAGGTAGCATCAAATCAACTCACCCACCCATGGAGACTACCTTCTCCACCCACCTTGACCACCTCATCATCTCGTTGTTGGTCTATTTCACCCCAACTAGTGTATGTTTCATGACACCTTTTACCTCATCCTTTGACCATAGTGACAACATTACCATGTTGATCCTTTTATAACTTGCACCACCTCATGCTTACCTAACTCACTTGTGTATTTTTGGGAGCACTTCCTACTTCAAATACCCACAACACTTGACCAATTTATGTTTTCACTAGGAGCACTTCCTATTTTAGATACCCACTACAACACAAACATCACTTTATAGACTTGTTAGTGGACTTATCTACCATACCTAAATGTTTTCACGTGGTCTACTTGTCCATTATCCTATTAGTACCAAATTTCATTGTTATCAACTATGGTAACCTCATCTTTACATGATCTTGGCTATCATACCTTTTGTCACACTTTACACACCTATTTTTACTTTAGTGCCCAACTTGTCATCCACCTTCATGACATCCACCTTCATCATCACCTTCACCCACCTTATCAAACTTATACTCAATTCTAATTTACCTCATTTCCTCCTAGTTTGAGGGGGAACACCTCCTCCCATACTTGAGGCAATTGAACCTTTGACCAACATTGGTTTTTGTTTTACAACTTGTTGATTCAAGCTACATAAAAAAGGGGAAAAATATAGACATCAAAAATATGCACACTATGATCTTGAGTGTCGAAGTACCCCTTAACCACCTTGGGACCCCATCAAGACCAATCTAACCCCTAACCAAACCTAACCATAGTTAATTTTACCAAAATAACTTAACCCTATCTTTTACCCAATTTGACCCTTCACCCTTGATCACCAATGATCACCTTGACTACCAACGATCACCTTGACCAACGACGATCAAGGTGCACCTCTTTAACCACCAATATGCAAACCCACCTAACTTAATTTTCTTAAAATAACTCATCTAAATATAGTTGTGAACCATTTCATGTGTGAGTTAAAATTAGGAAGACTAGTTCACATCTTATTACAACTCTCTTACCTTGCCTATAATAAGAGAGGAGTAGAGAGGTGAAAATGATTTACAATTATTATCAAAAACTTGTGCATCCAGAGTTCCTTTGTTTTATAGATCAATAATCATCAGTAATATATGGTTCCAACTACTACATTAGAGAGCCAACTTAATGCCACAACTCCACCAAATCACTGGGTATCATTACTCTATCAAAATCATGTCAAACTCCACCAATGAGTTAAGCACCTCAAGCATCCACCCAACCTGTGTTATGCAAGATAAGTATTTTATTTTTAATATTCAATTACTTTATTTTATTTTTACATGCATTCCAACACCTACTTAACTCCCAAAATCTCACTTTGAGATCCCATTAATTAGTGTATTATCAACCTAGATATACCCATAGTAACTATCGATGGTTATCCCAACCACTGATGGTTGTCCCAACCACTGATAGTCTATCCAACCACTGATGATTACCTTGACCATTGACAGTGACCTTAACTATCAATGTTCACTGTGGTAGAAAATTTTAGCAAGTTATTTTCACTTACCTACTTTAAGCCAAACCTGATTTTCTATGTCCTTGCCTATTCATAGACCCCTACCTAATTTTCTTAAGCATGCCTCAACCATCTAGCACTAGTATTAATTATCTTATCACTATTTTAATCATTTTTAGTCTATTTCTTATCAAGTATTATTGTGTTTAATTTTAGTACATTTTGACTATTGATGCAAGTTATTTCTATTCTATTTTATAAACTTAATTTTTTTATAATGTGGATTGACAGCCCCCATGAAAGCTCTTGCTTTTAGGATCTAGCTACCACTAGGCAATCCACTCAACTATCTATCTAACAAACAAATTTGCTTCAGTGATTTCTTATTTTTAGGTTATCCTCCCAAGCCAAAGAGGATTTCTTCATAGTAATTTGATTTAATTCATGCATAATAAAATAGGGTTTTCAACCATACCCAAACTTAGTTTCTTATTTTTCCTTTTCCAGTAATAAGCAAGAAATTCATTGAAACATTAGGTGCTCTAGATATCTGAATATGGTGTGTAGTAGATAAGGATTCCTTGAAATCCACTATGTGTTTCTAACATAATGGTCTCTCAAGTACTAGACACCTAGGAAAAAGGATTTCCTATTATTTACCCTTTCATGAAGGATTAGTCTTAGTAGGTTTGATAATTAATTGTCTAGGTATAAATTTTTTTTTCAAGTGGATGTTCATATGGAATTCCATAAACTATAATTACCCTATTAGCATGAATGTATTTAACACACCCATTCACTATAGAATGTACATGTGTAGTGTATGTATTCAAGGTTGTCCTAATAATATATAAAAAATACCTATGTAAGGAATAATGAAAAATGTATTAACCACATGTGATGGGCCCACTTATAAAGGTAAGTTAATCTCACCAAGAAAATGAGGTCCCATCAAATGATCTAAATGATTTAGTCAAAAGATGTAAATCATCATGTGTATAACCTAAATACACAAATAATTTCATGATTCAAACATTCTCACTTGCACCATTATCAATCATAACACCGTGTATAGGCTGGAGATCAAGGGATGCTCAAATGAATAAATAATTGAGATTTGAGTCATCATCCACAATCTCACTATCATCAAAAGTAATATAAGGTCTTTGAGCCATAGGAGGTGTATGTCACTTATAAGTATGAATAATCCCACCTAATGGGTTCCTATAATGTGATGGAGGAGGATATGTATTGTATTCCATTTTCACTTCTACTTCCTTCTTAGAATGGTCTTGCAAATGATTGTTAAATATCTTCTACTCTTGGTGATCACTAAGTTGTGAACCTGATTCCTTTGGAAAATCATCAAATGTAATTTTTTGGTCATAGATAAGGTCTTATATCTTATGATTTAAGGTAAAATATGATTGATATGATGCATTGGGCATTGGTGATAGTTAAAATAAGCATTTGAATTATGTCCTTTGTGTAGAGGTTGACTCATATCAACCTCTAGAAGATAAGGGAGAGATACAATGTGACACTCCAAAAGATTCATAAGTAACAAATATGGAGATTCAAGTAAGCATGCGAATTATCTCCTTGGTGCATTAGATAGGACAAGTTGATTATGTTATTGTGACACTGCATTAACTATGGTAGTTGTTTATTTTTTAGGTTTTGTGGGTTTTACCTTATAACTTTGTTTAATAGTAAACTTGGTATTTGATGTAGTCAGTGTGTTTGATAATACTTAATTTTGTTAAATGAGATAAGTTACATTTCATGATTATAAATAATATGGCATAAGTCATTGAATGATTTTATTTTTTTAAAATAATGGAATCATGTAATGGAAAAATCAAACTTTTCTTGACTGTATCTTGAATCTCTTTATCTGCTATTGGATTGGTCATTTTATCCAGCATTTTCTTGTTCCTTAAGACATATTCATTGATAGGATCATTGATTATTTGTTTGATTTTTTTAAATTTAGGCATATAAAAAAAAATTGGTAATGTTTACAGAGAAGTGTTCCAAAAAATGATCTATAAGAGGTTTGAATGCTTTGATTGATTAGACTGGTAAGTAATAGAACCAATTTAGAGTATATTCCTTTAGGATCTTTGGAAATAATTTAGTCAAAAGTTTATTATTGAAGGCATAATCAAGGCATGCCACATAGAAATTTTTAATATACTAATCATGATCATCCTTTCCATCATAAAATGTGAAATTAGGTGCAACAAAAGTAGCTAAAAGGGGTGTAAAGATATCTTAGGTGCAAGATGGTTATGCAACACCTCTTACGAATTAATAACATAAGGTGATTTAATAAAATTTTGTTCAATATTTGTAACCTTAATTTGAAAAAGTTTTATAGTTTATACAAGAGCTTGCACCTCTTGGTCATTAATGTTAGAATCTTGGGAAGTTAGCAAAGGAGGTGTACCCATAGTTTGAGTGGATATAGGCATTGAAACCTATAATTGGGTTAAATTATTTATGTCTCCCATGTTAGATGTAGTAATAGTAGGATTTATTTCAGGGAACAAAGGTGTATACACATATATCATGCCCATTTAAAAGTATGATGTGGTGATGTGCCCAAGGGGAGGGTTATTGGTATATGGGGAAGGCCCAGAACCCTAATATCATGATCAATAAATGGAGATATTTGTTTAACTATATATATATATATATATATATATATATATATATATATATATATTAATATGGTTCTTAATATCTCATCAAGATCATCTATATTTTATTGGATATGGTGTCAAAACATAGAAATTTCTTGTACTTGCTCTTGATCTATTTGATCATGTTCATAATTTTAATTAGATTCATCATTTTCATTCTCAAAATTGGTTTTTATAACTTCTTCAGTATGAGGTTCAGTTTCATTATTAGTATCTTCATTAGGTGCAGGATGTGTTACTTCATTATTTTGAGCCATATTATTTGGACAAGGAAGAAGCTCTAAGTGTTTGATAAAAACACCAACTAATCTAGGGTTATGCCTAGGTTGTAAATAAATGATAGAGAAAAACTAAAAAAATAGCAATGAAAAGCCTAAGAAGGTTAAATACTTAGGATGAGACAGGGTTTGCATACAAAGACATAAAGGTTAGTTTCACCAAATGTTTAACCTTAAATTGAGATGGGTCAATATAGTATAGGGTTAAGAATATATAAATGAATAAGCACAAGGGTGATAAATAGATCCATAGCAAGCCAATTAATTGTAAACTTAGATAAATAATATCTTAAATTTATAATGTTGAGATATGCTAAAACTATAAAGTATAAATGTTGATAGATATTATAATGAATTGGAAACAAGAGTACTTAACTGGTTTATTATGCATGTGTAGATCTAATATAAAACATGTTAGAAGTAGATGGATCTAGATTCTAGATTAATCATCATATTCTATAAATTTTCAATTTGTAGCCTCAAGCGTTTATGTTAGACTTGAATAGTTACATATATGTTGGTGTCTAAATTGGATGCAGGTGTCTAGTAGAAATATGGACTAGATCTAAATGTGACCAATTAGAACCTCTTAGGTTTTATATGACCTCTATTCACCTAGTGTGTTTGGATCTTGCACATAGGTTTTTTCTTTTTATCAAATGATCAAACCCTGGCTTATTCACCCTTGAAGTGACTGTAGAGAAAATGGGTTAGTGGGCATATGGTGTTGAGCTTCCCTAAGGGCCCCTTGATTAATGGGCATTGCTTGCTTAGCCAATACTATGAATATGTCATCAAACTTATATATTTCTATCCTACATGTTGGTTTATATGTGTATAAGGATGAAACATGTGATAAGTAAGTACACATAGTGACCTAGTTTGTAGCTTCATAAATATGGCTCATGGAATGGTCCTTTAGTACATCAAACCTATTGATGGGTTTTTTCAAACCTATTAAATGGTCCTTTAGTATTGAAATAATAAATAATAGGGAAAATTTGATCACTTGAATGCTTGATTAAATTCCTTTTGTAGGTTTCCTTATAAGTTGTTAGGTTTATGCTATGTGAGGGATGAATGAAGATTGATATTGTATATACACCAGTCCATTTTATAAATATCTCTCATTAAATCACTTTGGTTGACCTTTATGATATGTTTTGTTTGAAAATTTGGTGACTTTAGGACACATGATACTTAGTTTGACATAGGACACTAGTTTTAATGTAGGCATCCAACTGGGATGCAAGTGTTTAGAAATTTGGAAAAGATGTACAAGTCCAAAACTTATAGAGAATGATAATAAGCATGTTTATAATATTTTTAGTATAGAAGGTTGGTCATCAAAATTACATATGTCAAACTATAATATAAGCAATAGGCACAAGAGATAGCAAATTTGAGCCTTTTGATAGAGGGAAGGTCTAGGAACTGAAGGGTACATCCATGATAGGTATTTTACAAGTGTACAAGATTGAGGTGTTATATAGTTTATATTTAGTGTCTACACTTACTTATTAAGATGATAAATGGAACACTTTCGTGATCCTTTAGGCCCAAAGAGAGTGAATTATTAATCTTAAGGATGTGTAATAGATTATTGACTATTGATGATAGGTTGGTTGGTAACCCTTCAAGAAGCCATAAGTAGAACAAAGGTGGAGGTTTAGAGTACTTTAGTGACGCTGATGCACTTGATGTGGGCATGAAGTGAAAATTTAGGATTTTTAGGGTTGAGGGATAAATGATCCCCAACCTATAGAAGGTGATCATTAGCATCCTAACCTCATGACTAGTGGGAGATAAGGGGACTAGAAAAATATTATATAGTTGGTCCCTGGTCATCCTTAGATTGAGAAGAGAGGAGTTTACTTTTCTTGGCCCCAAGAGATCCTAGCCCATACATATAAGTACATATGCTACATTAGATGATTAGATACCTCTCCATTGATCATCCCATAATCCTCATGAGATGGATCTATAAGAGGATAATTTCCTATAAAATGGGAGTGATAGTTAGATATGTCAATGCCATCAAGGCTACGCAATGGATAAATGTAATGCCATTTTAGGCATTAACCTAGATAATTAGGAATTTAACAATGATTGACTTAGTAACCATGCCATATTAGAGGATGATTAGGTAGTGGGGTGTAGTGGGATTTTATATAATGGTATTATTAGGGGCCACACAAGTATGGGATGGTCTCTTATAGGTATAGGTGCACTAGTAGATAGTGTGCCCCAATAGTTTGGCATACCATACATGGATAACCTCTTAGTACCAATATTTTTATACTAAGGTGTGCAAGATGTATGAGTAAGGATATTATAATTATTGGCATGACACCCAATTTTATGAAAGGTGTCAATCATGTAAATAATGAATCCAGTAGGTGACTTGCCCATCCCAACCATCACCACCACCATAATAAGATCTTACATAATAATAAGAGCTTGTGGGTGGAGAGGGAGAGGGTCCATAGTGTCCAAAGTACATTGATATGGATGATGATGTTGATGAGGAGGAGGAAGACGTCTCTGATGATGAATATGACCCATATTATCATGAAGATGACCTAGTTAAACTTTTTGATTTATGTATTTCAGTTTAGCTTGATTACTTAGGTGATTTTAAAAAAACTAGATATGATGTCAATGTTTTCCTTTGTGATTGTAGATACATTTATGGGTTGGATAACCATGATCAGGGACACCCCAATAAACCTTTTTCAACTTTGGACTGATTAGACTAGAGATTAGCTACTGACAGATCTTAGATTACCTACTAGGATAGGTAGGCACACTAATGTCTTTGCTCTAGTGTATCATGCTTTTGTGACTCTTACCAATATGAGGGTGGATAATGTTAGCTGGGAAATCATAGATACCAAGGAAGAGGATTGGGTATAGGTATTGACTGCTCTAGCTAGTAGAGGGTGGCAAACTTCCTTGAGCCAATGGATAGGAGGGGACATGGCCTCTCATGGAGGCACTAGTAGGATAAAATCCAGAATCAATATCCCATGACATTATTCAACATTTGAGCCCTCCCATAGGAGGAGGATAGGGTCTTAGGGCCATTTATTTGTATATGAGACTTGGACTATATATACATACATACATACATACATATATATATATATATATATATATATATATATATATATATATATATATTCAAGAAGAAAAGTGTCAACATATTTTATTCTATCATGAAGAGGTGAAAAGATACATCCAAAAAGCCAACTAATTAGATAGATATAAAATAAAGGTGCGTAAATATCTAGTAGAAAGACTGAACAAGGGTTAGTAAACATTTTGAAAGAAAACATCTAGACAATGTCTCCTAGGGAGACAAAGGCCTCAACTTGTGTGTGTAAATGGCACAAATAAAACAAAAAGGCTAGTGTAAGGTGATTGGCCAAACAAAAATTAATTGATAGTGAGGACTCTCATTTTGAGTGGACCATTTGCTTCTCTTACTTGAAGATGAACCATGCCCATGTCAAAGTCACAAGCCTTTTTTTCAAAATCATCTACCTCAATATTGTGTTCTTGGTGAACATGGGTGAAAGTGGGTAGACTGCTCCTTCACTCTATTATATAGGTATGAAAGAGTGGTATGTTTGGAAGAAGCCTTCCCATTCATCTAATTGCACATAAGCTAAGAATCTAAATAAAAATTGATAATAGGAATTCCCCTCTCCAATGCTATGTTTAAGGCTATAAGAATGGCTTGTAGCTTAGCATAATTATTGGTTTGATGCCCAGTCCCTTATTGGAATAAGATGACAATGGTATGAAAATATATGATTCCCTAACACCACTAGGACTGGGATTCCCATGAGAAGCACCATTCATGAAACAATGAGGGAGAGTGTGATCAAATAGGTAGGGGAGAGTGAGGCACCTAAAATTTGCAATAGATAGGGGCTGAGGCACAAAAGAGAAATAAAATATTTACATGATGTTGAGAACCAATGGTTTAGCGACATTGAAGATGGCCTCATTCTAAGAAATCCATATACTCCAACAAATCCAAAGAGGCAAGCATTTATGAGCTTTTGAGAGACCCCTATTATGAGACCAATTTGACCATGCTACCAAAAGAGTATCCCCTACCCATATATGTGGGATCTATAGTTTGTGAACCATGCTTTAGACTTCCTTTGTGAATAAATAATGGACAAATAAGTGATCAATGTTTTCTACATATTGCTGGCAAAGATGGCACCATCCAGGACCTTGTCAACCCCTCTTCAATAAATTGTCCCAAGTGAGCAATTCGTTGCTCAAAGCTAACCATAAATGTAAAATACTCTTGGGGAAACCTAAATACACCATAGGCTTCTCCACCACCATTGTTGATATGCAAGTGTCAGCTATTCTAGCAATGCCCTATATCCAAGCTTGACTGAATATGTCTTACATCCAAGTTATATGCCCATAAAATCTAATCTATTTCCTTAGAAAAAAATATATAACTAGAAATTAAACACAAGAAATTTTTTTTCCATATATTGGCATCCTCCTTGATAAAAATAATATTAGATGCATATTTCCAATCCCTTACTCCAATTTTTACACAATTCTTTATCATGTACATTAGCCAATGTATATATGGAGAACCAACTTAGAGATGTCTAAAGAGAGATGGGGAATCTATTTTCTCTAGAGAGACCAACTATACCATCCCACCCAATTCATATCTTAGAGCCATCCCTTGACTACCATTCTAAATGGCTCCCAATGAGATGGAAACTTTTAATAATATATTTCTAGAAAATAGAAGCTCCAGTGCATGTCTTAGTAAAGGTCCTAATCCATTCCATGATCAAGAGGGGGAAAATGTACTTCTAGTGGAGAATCCATTACCAAAAACTATTTTTTGTTATGAGACTCCATGCCCCCTTTGCTACCAATGCCAAAGAAAAGAGAGATGAGTCTTTTATTTCCTAACCACCAACACTCTTTGGATGTGCAAGAGTGTTCCATTTGACAGGAGGGATACTCCTGTGCTCCTTATTTCCCATCTAAAGAAATTGGAGACACAAACTAAAAATCTTATTAATAATCATCGTAGGGAGAAAATCAAGAGAGAGATAATAGATTGGAATAGCTACCAGAAGGATCTTTAACAAAAAAAGCCTCCCAACCATAGATATCCACATGTAACACCATAGGGAAATTCTTCTTTTTATCTTGTCAACAAGCCATAACCAGTCTTATGACCGATAGTGATTGGCTTTAATATTAAACCCTAAATATTTTATTCTAGCATTTGGGTCAAGGGCAATGTATGCTAGCACTATGAGAATGTGCTCCTTTTTAGCTTGAGAAATGTGCAAAAAATATATGGCATACTTTTACACATTGATAACCATACTAGTAGTTGAAGAGAAAAGCTTTAGGATCCATTCTAAGCATTTTTCTTCTTGAATAGAACCATTCCAAAAAATGAGGATATCATCAACAAAGATAATATGTGTAATGTGGGTGTCCCTAATAATCTTGACCCCTTTTAATTGCCTATAACTCTTTTCCCAAGCCATATGATGACTGAGAGCTTCATCCACTAGCAAGAAAAGAAGTGGAGAGAGGGGGAAGCCTTGCCTAAGACTGTGGGAAGGGAAAAAAGGGGGAAGTAGAGCCATTAATGAGAATGACATAAGGGGTTGAGTGATAAAAATCCTCCATCCAATTTATGAAGGTTGGATCAAATCCCACTTGGGTGAGAATGAGTCTGAGATAGATCCAATTAACCTGGTCAAAGGCTTTAAATAAGTCAATTTTTAGAAGGAAGGTTGGCTAAGATTTCATCTTGACAGTATGGATAACTTCTTGGGTTGTTATGATAGCATCATGGATAATTCATTTATCAAGGAAACAAAATTTCTCAATGGAGATGTGCAAGGACAAAATGGGTTTGAGATGACCAGTGATGATTTTGGCTATGAGCTTGTAAATACAATTGCACAAAGATATTAGACAAAATTACTCAATGCTAGAGAAGTTATCACTCTTAATAATGTTTGAAATAAAATTCATGGAGAAGGGGGCATGAAATCTATCAATTACATGTGATTCCTTAATCAAAAAAATTAGGTCATCATTAATATGATCCCAAAAGCCAAGGTAAAATTCCACTGTCTATCCATCTGGTCCTGATGCCTTCCTAGCTTGAAAATATGTAAGTGTTTTGTGTATCTCATTTATAATGATAGGTCTAATAAGTTGTTGATTATGATGATCCTCCACCCAACCATCAAAGAAATAAGCCACTACCATAATATCCTTGATGTTTTTGTATGACTATTATGTGTATAAGATTTGATAATGTGAGACTATAGCCTTAGAAATGGTTGCATAATCAAAGCATTCAACTCCTCTATTGTCCTTTATATTCCAAATGGTATTCTTTGCCCTATGAGCCATAGCTTGATGGTGAAATTTTTTTTTGTTGTTTTCCCCTTCCTTTAGCCAAGTTGATCGACTCTTCATCCTCTATTTTGATTTCTATCATGCCAATAATCTTGTCTTGTCCTATTCCAAAGAGTCTAGTTCCCTAAGAGTTTCTTCCTAAAAATAATCTTGTTGATAAGATAAGAGACAAGAACATATATTTTCTTCCACTTGAAAAATTTTCCTTTCACTATCTTTAAAATGTGCCTTTGTCCAGGACTTGGCAGTTGCCTTAACTTTGATGAGATTCCTCTGAAGGTTGACCGTAGCATGTTCCCTTTCTACTAGGAGGTAAGGGATCCAAGTATCCTTTATAAGATTGAAAAATCCTTATAAAAAATCCAATTCATATTGAATTTAAAAGGATCAGGAGGCTATCTTAGACCAACAAATAGTTCCAAAGTGATAAGACTATGATCAGAAGTAAACTATTTTAAAGTATAATCCTTATATGCTTTCAACTATATAGAGAGCTCTTCCTTTATAAGGAATCTATCCAATATTTTAGAAATGCCTTATAAACATGTGTGATGATTAGACCAAGTAGGTTCCACTCAATAAGGAACAACATCAATAAAACAATGGAGATCCATGAAATTCAAAAAACAATCAACAAGAGGATCATGTTGAGTTGTTTAACCCAAACTTTATTATGGTGTGTAGTGAAGTTCAAGTCACCCCCTAGAATAAGTCGGGGCATATAAAGAATGCCATAGTCTACTATAGATTCCTAGAAGTCTTTTCTATGATGATATTTGTTGTGTTGTGGAGCCTATTTCTAAATTACAATGTATTTTCAAATATTCTACATTTTAAATGTACTATACACTCTATATGTATTATCACCAAGGTTCATGACCCCTTTTAATGGGAAACCATTTTGGCTTGATTATGCCCATGGTTTTGGTAATCATTGTTTTATAATACTAATTGGTTGATGTATTATGAAATAGATTGATATTTCATAGGTAATACATCATGAGAACTAGGGTTTGAGGAAGAAGAATAGAGTGTCTGAATTCAGGTGTGAATTTAGGAGGGTTTATTGAGTGTAGCCTGAAAAAATATTTATGCATTGTAATTATGAGAAGACTAATCTAAGAGTGGATTATAATCTTGTGGCTTGTAATAAGATCTAAGAAAGTGTTTCTTGATGGATGTATCCCACATTGGGTGAACCACGTTAAATCTAGTCTTCTTGTTTTGCATTTTATTTCTATTCTTTATGAATCTCTATTTATATCTATTATTATTGTGATTCTATGAAATTGTTCCACGTCAATTTTTGTATTTATTCCTAACAAGATGGTGCATAGACATTGAGAATGTTTAAGTCCTAATTGAGAGCAAGAGAGTGGAGTGTAACTAATAATTAGTTTAATGTGATCTGTGAAGTATTATGTACTAGGTAGGAATCCCAGCCAAGTTCTAACCCTCTTGAGTTACCAGTAGAGCTACTCATCATAAATGACCAATTTGGAAAGAGTTTTTTGATAATTTTGATTGCCACCTCATTTGAACACAGTTTTTTGAATAAGTAGGATACTTGGCTTGAGTTTTTGGGCTAATATTTTTAGGGACCATTTTTATTGGCCACCCCTATGCCTTTATCATTGAGTGATGTAAGAATCACTTGTAAATTTTTTTTTGGGCTACATTGCTAAGGGCCCAGTCAGTGGTGTGTTGTTTTCCAAGCATAACCTCTCTTTCAGATTCTCATTTAGCATTGAACATATTTGATTACCTACCTATATTGCTTTTAAGGGGAGTTATTTTATGAATTCCCAATCTGCTAGCATGTTGTTTTCCTGCATGTTATTTCTAAAGAGTCTTGGTGAGAGACTATGTCTAGTATCCTTTATCTTTGGATCACTTAGAGTCATAAGAAGAAGAACTGGGAGATGTATTATAGTAGCCACATTCTCTATTGGATAAGGGCCATCATGAAGAAATAATTTAGCAAACTCTAATACTAGAAGGTCCCTTGTAACCTTGAAACTTTATGATAGATCATTTAGGGATGATTCCACTGTGTATGTGGGGAGTCCATTTTTATTGATCTCTTTGTCCAACCTTGATATAGATCCTTCAAAATTTCCTCTGTAAATAATATCTCCTCTCTAAGAAACCCAAGTAATGGCAAAGGATATGTGCGTGACAAGGGGAAAGAGTATTAAACCTCATTAGCTGGTGGCACCAGAGTGGTCAAGCCCAACTAATGAGAGTCTAAGAGATCTTGATGAAAACTATGAATAGTTGTAGGTGATCCTTCTTATGTATTTGCTTCCATTGATGTCCTTCTTGAGACCTACCCAGTATGTAATCCTCTAAATCTTAGAATTGCCTCTTGTTTTGTGACATTTGCCTATGGAACCAAATGGTGAGAGTAGGCACATGAGAGTTGTATGTGTCCATATATATGACACAGAGAGAATTTGATTGTAACATTTTGGTAATCCAATGTTTGATTTATGTGAACATCCCCAGTAATGATCTCCATGGTGTCAGGCAGGCCACATGTGATATCCATTTCTATAAAAATGAGATTCATGGATGTGTTAAGTTTCAAAAGGGTGTTGTGATCCATTTTGTAGTGATTATCAAGGGAGTCACCTATTATTTTGAAGATTTTAGGCATGTATAGATTGATAGGAATATATGGCATCTTAACCCAAAGTGATAGAGTTTTAATATGCTCCTTGCTTGGGTCAAATCCTACTTTCCATCTAGTGATATGTAGGGTTGTATTACCCCAAAACCATATCCCTTCCAAAGTGATTCACTCTCTATCTTCTGTAGACCTAAAAACAAATATGATGAAGCCTTTTGCCCCATTATAGATAGTGGGGGTATATTCCAACATTGTTCCCAAGGTGTTTTGAGCCTTGCTATGTAGGTCTGCATCCTTGTATATTCTACCATGAAAGCATCCAATGAGTGCCTATTCAGTGTATTTGATGACATTTTCTAGATAGAGCCTTATTTCAATGACTGTCAGTGTCGAAATCAGATCAAGCCTGTAGCATTTGTGCTTATTCCACTTGATACATCACCTCTTAACTTTGTTCTGGTTGTCTAAAGGATCCAAAAACCCATGTGTTGGATTATGAGTTGATACATGACCATATTCCTATGAACCTTATGTATGTTGCAAAATGGGATTGTAGGTGGCTTCTAACTAGTGTTTTTTAAATGTTTTTTGAGTTGTGACTCCAATGCTAGTATATTCACCATCCTAAAACCCTATTGTTCTATTTTGGAGCTTCCTCCATCCATCATCTCCATGCTCTCCATCCTCCTCCATCTTCCTCTTCCCTACTTCAACAAGCCTTTTAAATATATATATATAATCATAATACATGTCAAGTTTATTTAATGAAGGTGGATTTCACTAAATATTTCATTGTACCAAATGTGTGTGTGTGTGTGTGTGTACATTTTGAGTTTGTACAATGAAATTTATAGTAAAATCCACCTTCATTGTACAAACTAGACATGTATTATGATATATGTATGTATGTATACATATAGAGAAAGAGAGGTTTTGGTTTATCTTAGTGACAGGTGACACATGTGTTATGGGTTTAATTTTCATGTACACTATTTAGTTTGTGCACTTTATATGAATAGGCATGTGATGGTATACCACATATCTTTATGTTTTAATAAAATGCTATGGAAAATTCATATATATGTGAGAAAAAATGTATGTAAATAATGTAATGTGATAAACATGAAGTTATGAATGTGCTAACATTTGTTTTGTAGGTGATGACCTAATTATTCCATTTACATAGCATATGAATTTTAGTCTATAGCAAAGGGATGAAAAATGGGAATATGATATATATGAAATGGTGATAATGAAAACTTTAAACAAAAAATGAAAAAGGAAGGTGACATACTTCTTTCTAAACTCATAAAACACTAACTTTATTAGATTTTTCTAGAGATAAATAACCCTGATAGAATTAATAAATGAGATAAAGTTACCCTTTTCAATATAGACATATAAACAACCCCATTTTAAATAAATATTATTGGACATTTTATAATTTGATATTGTTTATGAATTTAATTTTTAATTTTCTTTGTGACCTCCTACACTTAGTCTCATGTGACTAGAAAGACACATGGTCTCATCACCAAATGCTAGATGTAGGTGAGTAAGAACATCTTCTACCAAAGCTAACCCCTTGAAACTAGTAAGATGTAAAATTTTAACCCAAAATATTAGTGAAAGGAGAGAGATGTGGAATTTAAATTTTGTTTTACACCAGCTTTTAATTTTTGTAGGAGTGTCGTTTTCTATTTGTCACATATATTTTTTTTATGTAAGGCCCTTACCCCCAACTCTTGGCCCTATGCAACTAGTAATATTAAAGGGATCATCACCGAAGACCAAGATAGGGGAGTAATGTTACCTTGTTTTTTAGCATGCTAATGCTTTTTGCCTAGAGGGAACCATAAGAGCATACTTTGTCATGGACAAGCTTCTAGACTAGGTTGTAGGCTAGTATTTTTTAAGTTTTGCAAGAAGTTGTAGGGAAAGAGAGGTATACTCTACTCATAATAATAAAGGAAAGAACCAATGTAATTTTGATTTTTAGAATGCTTTCTATAGGATAAAAGGGTTATATGAAAATTTAAATGAGATGAAAAGCATTTTTAAAGTTTGTGTTATGCGACTAACAACTAAATATTATAAACTTGGCATTTGATATGCAAGACAAAATGAAAATAATTTAAAATGCAATGTAATTAGGGTGATGGTAAATGTAATGACTAGATTTATAAATGATTAATGTGTAAAGGTTTCACAAATTCAATGAAATCCTTGTCCTCTAAAATGCATAGCTAATAGGATCCATTTTAAAAATCTTTAGTCACTAGGTAAGGGCCTAATAAGTTAGGTCTAAACTTTTCACCTTATCCTTTATTTTTGTCAATTCAAGTTTTGAGTATAAGGATAAGGTCACCTACATGTAAAGGGAACTTGAGAGCATAATTTTTAAGCTGTTTGTTATGTATGAAGTTTATGGATATACTGGTGCAACTCACAATACTACTAATAAGTCATGGTCGACTCTATTTTTCCTATTGTCATGATTGGGAAAGTTTGTGATAACTCTGTGAGTGAATTTTTATGGTCTTATTCTTTATTGTAGGGAGAGAGTACCCAACATTTTAGATGTTTGGGTAATCATTAGAATCAATGTTAATTAATATGGTTCCTATTATTAACATATGAATCCTTCCCTCAAGTGCTGAAATGGCCAGGGGAGGACTTATGGTTTGGTTTTTTATCCTAGAGTCTAAACTAGATATAAACTCTTACTTGACCTTGTATGATAGGGTGTTGGATGACTACATTGAAGATATGGATCATCAAACTCTTTTGGGGGATTATCTTCATGTTCCAAGAGTTTTATCATGCTAACATGATGGTATTCCATGTTAAGGTTAAGATCCTCTAAACCAAGAGTCATGTGAGGAATATAAGTACCAATCTATAAGGATAGAATGGAAGTTTAATCAGTTTGTCATTTTCTAGGATACTAGTAATCTCAACCATATATTTGGTTAAGATGATTGACACCATCACAAGAGTTTATTTGTTCACTTTTTTTGTTGTTTCAACTCCCTTTTCTTCAATTTTTTCCTTTGGTAGGATCTTAGGAAATTCAACAACCTTCTTTAATACATATACCTTGGTTATAGGGGGGTCTTTTTATTTAAACAATTATGGGGGATTCACCACACCATTTGTGGGCAAGTGATAAACAAAGTGTAGCCCTATTTGTTTGGGAATGGTTGTTTGAATAGAATCAAATGGCTTAGGGTCTTCTTGAGTGACAAAGACTATCTTAAGTGGAAGAGATTAATTTGATGAAATAGGGTAGAAGGGAATGCCTTTAGCCTATGGATCCAAGGTCTACTTAGGATAATGTTGTAATTTGTATCTCTATTAATCATGAATTTTATTGTCAACATGGTTTTGGGACCCAAAGTGATTGGAAGCATGATGGATCCTATTGAGGTAGACTTGAGGCTAACATAACCTTACAAAGTGTTCCTAGTAGTGGAATAATTGATTTATCTATATCAAAGTTTTTTAAGAAATGAAAAGGGGACTATGTTCACTATTTCCCAATCATAAAACATTACTCATTTTATATAGTTGTTATAGATCCATACTTATAGATATAAGTTTGGATCTCCCCTTATGACCATTTTTTCATATGGGGAGGCTCCTTAAGTCAAAAAAGTAACCAACATATCTCAAATTTTGTCTAGGTGGGAACATATCTAGATCAATATGATTTATTTGAGCTTATAATAGAGGTGTGAAATTGACTATATATCCTAATTCTAAGGCATTAAGTAATGTCAAACGATGGGCAAGGGAGGTTTTAAGAAAGTCTAGGAAAGAGATATTGGAAAATGTATTTGTGAGATTAGAAATTAAATCATAGTTCCCCATGGGTTTGGGTTTGGTGTCAATCTCCAAGACAATTTTCATGTAAAGGGTTATGGGTTGATACTCTTTTATGTAAATAATAATGATCACATATTCCTTAATGTTTAGTTCTACAACTCCTATCATGTGGGTTTTTCCTTATGGTCTTAATTGGGGAACCACATTAGGCTTTAATATACTAGAGGTAGAGGTCTTGATATCATGAGTACCAGTCAATGGGATTTGGTTAGTTTGACTACCTTATGGCTGGTTATGGATGGTGCAAGACATCAAGATAATGGCCAATATGGAAGTCAAGGAAAACCACTTGGAACACACACACTAAACCAAACAAAAAGCAAACAACTAAGAAAGTAAACACTATTTTTTTATGATACATGATAGCCTGTCCACCATCAATGTTCCTACATAAAGAGTTATTCAAAATAAATACTAAATTGAAATTTCTATTATTACTTGAGCTACATGTTACTATTTATAATTTGTTCCCCTTAAATTGCTTAGTTTCAAACTATGATAATATGGTGTATGGGATATAGTTATAATACATATTAAATTTTGAGCAGGTTAAGATTAAGTTTGATATTAAGACACATGGTTTTATAATTTATTATAAACTTGTGTATGAGATATAACTCTCACACATAGGCTTATAGGGAAATAACAAGTTTAAAAATTATAATATTTTTCTCATTATAATGTAAAATAGTGTTTCAAATTTATAAAAGTTCTTAATATCACTTAGATAGTAAGCATGGTAATAAATATACTCTCATTCTTGGTTCCTTCAATGACTTTGTAATATTGAACCACACATTTATGGTATCAGATATGAGTTAATGAAATGTGTGTATGTGTACACATACCTTTTATTTTTTTGGATAAGTTAAAAGTGAGGGTTTTGAAAATCCCAAAAAAATTGTAGCAAGGGACTATAAAAAATATAGAGATTATAGCTCACAATAAATGCCTCTACCAATGTTACAAAAACCAAGACAAAAATATTAGCAAGAGACTATGGCCCTAACAAATAACCAAGAATAGGAAGTATATATCCAATGATTAGTCAACACATAGTTTTAAATACTTCTTCAAAGTCGTAAACATCAATGAAAATTTAATAAAAGTTTATCCATAAGGCATCAAGCTCTGAGCTAAGAATAAGCTAAAACTAGTTCTAATGAAACACTAACTAAGACATAATAGGAAACAAGCCTTCAAGCTGAATGTAGACAACAAGCCTATAAATAATAGCTAGAATTAAGCAAAACTTATTCCTTCCTTATCAAAACCATAACTCTCATTTGTCTAACCCCCAAGCATCAGGACCTAGAACTAGCCATCTCCTTGATTTTGGTGCTCTTAGTCACTCTATCACTAGATGTAATATTTTCTTGGGATTTGTTTTCCTATAGGATACTAAATTCCATTCATTCTCATTTTATCCATCATTAAGGGTGGCCTTAGTATCCCTTTCAACCAATTCACTTGTAACATATTATTTATCCTTAAATTTCTCATATCTTTTACATCTATCTTGTATGACATGGCTTGATTTTTGGGTTGAAACTCAAGACTCCTAGTGTATATCTTCTTAGCTCCTCTCTATTGATCTTGGTCCTTACCTACCAATACTTTTATATCTCTATTATCCATATATTTTAGATCTTCTTCCTTAAACATTGGTGTCTCAATAAAACCTTCTTTATCCCCATGAGGTATCTGATCCTGGTCTTCAAAACCAAAAAAAAATCTACCCTCTAAACCTTTCAACACTTTCTCTTCCACCATATTTGTTGCCTTAACTTAGGATTTGTGTTCTTTTCTTTTCCTCAAAGAGTAAGACATATTTTTGCAATCTATGATTTGAAGCCTTTCTCCATATTTTAACACTAGCTTGATATAAGAAGGCAACACCTTATTCAAAAATATGTTTACAAAAACTATAACATACTTAAGACATCTCTTAGATTTAGTAATAAAATCAAGAGATATAAAATAGCCAAAGGATTTGGAAACACTCCTTAAGACCTATTCTTCCCAAAATTCTAGTGGGAGACCTAAAAGCTTAAACTAAATAAGCATTTGATTAAAATTATCCTTGTCAAGATCCAAAACTATATTCCATTTTTCCTTAGGAACCAAGGGCATCCTATCATATCATTAGAATAATCCTCATAATTAGAGAAGGAGATAAGAAAAAAATCCTTAATCGTGGCTAAAATCTCTACTTGACCTTTGGGCTTCCACTTCCTGTCAGTGATTTATTGAGAACTTGATTAGTGATTTAAACTAGAGTTTTGTTTTGATTAAGAGTAACTTTCATTAAAGAATGGTATTATTTAAATGACCTTAAATGAGAGGTTAAGAATCAGTTCCAAAATCTAAATGTGAATTATTACATTTTATAGTGAAAGGATTTTGTTTTAAGCCTTGTAACATATCCTCTTCAAACTGTAGGTGTGAAAACCCATGATTGTATGATGCTATATGGAAATTAAGACATTTATGGTTTTATTTTTTTAATGAAGATTAAATATGTAGATTTTTGTATCTTTGTATGCATTGCATTTCTAATTTTTAAGGGATGATGAGCATTAGGTAGGAATCCTAAACTATGATCACCCATCATTAGTTAACATGCTAGAAAATTATAATAGTATGGATAATAGAGATTTTGTATGACATGGAAAATCACCCAAATGCGCAATTCAAAAATACTATAAATTAATTTGGCTAAAGTAATGTTATAGTTGTATACACTATCAATCCACAATACATTCTAGTTTGCATGCTTAATTGAAGTCATATCAGATAGAGTCATACCTAGGGTCTATATGACTAGTTGTGTGTAATAGTGATATACTTTCACATGTGATTATTTTATGGATTTTGATACTTGCCTCATTTTTGAAAAGATATTCATTAGTAAAAATACCAAACTATAGTTACCACAAAATCATCACCTTTACCTCAACAATAAATAACATTTAAAGGCCATTGAGACAGAGGCTTATACCAATTAACACACATGGTAATTAATTAAGCTTTGTAGTAGGAGAATAGGACTTAATTGAATAAAAAAACACGTTTCACATAGACATAACCACTGAATTTTAAGTTATTTAGTTGGGATTTGTACCAAAAACATTGTAATAGAGTAAATATAACATAGAGAAGAATTGAAGTATAATAGTGAAGAGTAATAGAGGTTATAGGGCAGAGTAAACTTTGCAATAGCATATAAAGTTATAGTATAAATAGATCTAATAAAATTGTATTAATTGATTTTTATATCATTTTAAATAAAGAGAAGTTAGAGTAGGAATTAATGTGTATTGTTTACTAATTAATGTGAATGAGCACACCTACTTATTTTTAATGAATACATAATATAATTATCTAAAAAATACTAACCTATGCATCACATTAGTCTTAACTAAATTTAGCTTAAATAACATAAACCATATGTAGCCAATAACTTTAGATTTTATGTCAACATTTGGTGGTGTTGCATGAACTTAAGTTAACTAATGTCTAGGAGAAAGTATCCATTGGATTTATAGAAGCAAACATTAATAGAAATAAAAGAGTGGTGGGAAGAAATACTATTTTTTTTTTCACTCTAAAACTACAAGTATAGGTGAATCCTTACCTGCAATAGGAATAAGAATAATTATGGGTTATATTTACACAAAGTTTATGGTTTTAGGTATTAAAACAAGAAAAACATATAGAAGGTTGTAGATTCCACATTAATAAACCTATAAATTGGACTATGAAAAATATTAATTCACTCTAGCACCTTGATACACCTTTAAGTTAGGTTATTGATTATTGGTTTGAGACTATACTTGACCTATTCTCATATTTTGGTCTATACAAGGTTAGACAAGCTATGACATAAATAAAGTTGAGTTTATTGAATGTGATAGACAAAATTTAATGAATAAGGTACCAATCCTCATGTACAATCTATTTTTGGATCACAGGCTAGTAAGAGAAGGTACACGGTTAATTTAGGGGATAAGAACCTAAGGGATGTTAGGAATAAAGAAGGGGTATCCTCAAAATATTTGATCAATAAAAGAATCTAGTCTAAATAGTTGGGGGAGATTAAATAATATGTATGGGATAGGAAAGTAATTATCAATTTAAGAGTAAGTTAATTATGGAATAAGAATATATTAGTAAAAATATAACTTAAGATATTTAGGATAAAATGGTGAATGAATAAATGTGGAAATAGATAAAAGAGGAGAAAATTAAGTCACATAATAAGAAATAAATGCAAAAGAAAGAAAGAGAAGAAATAATGTTAATAAATAAGATAATGGATGAAACTAATTTGGCCTCTATGAGTAGAATTATTCACATTAAAAACCTATAAATTATCCCTCTACCACAAGTAGATGAGTTAGTATGCACACTATGGAAAGATGCAGATGAGGCTAGTGAGAGAAGTAAAATAAAATAAATAGTATATCATACACCAAAAAAAGTCATGAATGACATGCAATAAATATTTTCAGATTTAGCCACACTATTAGGAACACCTAAATTATTCAAAATCATAGGTGTGGAAGACCAACCAGTGGAGAGTAGTTTGGCCTATAGTGGATGAGTTCTAGAGAATATTCAAAGAAGAGATGAGAAAAGCATTATTAAAATAAGAGATGTTAATTATATAATTAAATCAAGGGAATACATCTTAAATTTTGAAGGAATTACAAGAGGAATTAATCAAGTGGAAATCTATACAGATAATATATGTGGAAAGAAATATTGACCTTTAGGAGAAAGGCAATTTAGAAATAAGTTTTAGCAGTCATACTAGATATATACAAAACATAAAAACCTCCCACAATTCAATATTTTCAATCCAAAAACACCCAACCAAAATATTACAACAAAAACAACCACCACCAAGTGGGGTATAGGGGAGGTGGCTAGGGAGGCTATAGAGGATGATACTATAGATTATGTGGAAACTACTAAGGGGGGGGAGAATACAATAAAAATTACAATCAAGGTTATAACCAAGGGTATAACTAGCAGATACCCCCACCAACATGTTATAAATGTAGAAAGGTTGGGCATATTTTTAAAAATTGCATTGAAGAACCATAGATGAAGTGTGGATTCTATCACAAAAAAGGAATGCATGATTCATTATCATGCCATAAGGTGACATAATTATATAATAATAACATAATGAATACTAAGGAATTATTAGAATCTCCAACAAGAAAAGAGGCAAAATATTTGAGAAATTTAGTAAAAGGATAGGATAAAAAATGATGGTGTAATGAATTTCACCATCAGGAAGGAGATGATAAAATTCTAGATGAATAAGAAAGAACATCAAAATACACATATATTTCCTACAAAATCAATGAATGTCAAGACACCATAAAAGAACATAAAGAGAGGTTGCACAATAATGGTCTTAATATTATCAATGTTAATATAAAACCTCGAGTGGCAATAGCCACTCGTAGCATAATAGAAACAAGGAAAGGAAAATAATTAGATATTGATTTGCAAGAAGAATCAAGAACATACACCAATAGGTAAAAACCCCATATAAATTAACATGATTGCATTATGGAGAAAATTAGAAAGATTTAACAAGAAAAACAAGACAAGGATCAGCTAAAACTAAACTATTTCAATAAAGATAACACTTTAGATTTAAAATAAATGATGAAATTAATTAAGAATCAATCCCTGGTAACTAAATTAACTCAACTCTACAAATACTAGAATAAGTAACAAAGATAACATAGTGTGCAAATAATTGAGAATAATCAATCTAAAATTTAAAATAATGTATTTCAAACAAGCAAGAAATGGAAAAAATTGCAATTTTACTTATTATTAAAATATATGGTCAAGAGGTAATAAAGACATTGCTAGATCTTGGCACTAATACAAATGTGTTACTATGTAACTAATGGGAGTTACTCGATAAACCACAACTACATGTTGCAACATATGATATTTCAATGGTTGATGGCACACCACAATCACCAATTGGAAATTTAAGAGATGTTCAAGTTAACTTAATGGGAATAAAAATAAAAGTAGATTTTGAAGTGATTGATATGTACGATATAGGCTTACCAGTCTTGTTAAGCAAAGAATGGTTCATTGATTTTAATGGTATGTTTAACTCTGAAGACTAAGAGATTAAATTTTAAGGAAATGGCATGATAGTTTATTTCATTTAAAAACATGAATGGGAGAAACATGGTCAGAATAATTATGGTTGACGATGAGGAAAATGATTTTGATGACCTTCCCAGTGTATACACTCTTAATAAAATTATAAAACCCAAAGATGAACATGAACCAAAAAATGAGGGGGACATAAAAATATAACATGAAGAGGTAGAGACAACCTTAGATGATGAAATTGAAGCATGGATATATGGGGAGTCAAAGACAACAGTGCATAAATTTAGACATTAATTCTTGGCAACCCCATTTATATTCTTTACAAATCATGAGCCACTTAAATATTTGATCAATAGACCAATCATAAAAGGAATAATTTGTCATTGGGTAATGTTAATCCAAAAACTTAACTTAAAAATGTCGTAAAACCTGGAAAATAAAATAATGAGCATGATTATCTATCCAAGATCACTATGGGTGAAGACATAGAACCAAATGAGGATGAGTTTCTCAGAGGCCACCTCTTTTGCATGGAAGCCATTATTGCATAATTTTTGACTAGCAGAGAGTTTTGAAACAATATAACCCATTAAAAATAAAAATATTAATGATCCAAGCTTTCCCATTTATGCTCATTGAAGGAGAATTGTATAATAAAGGTAGAGATGAATTGTTTTAGAGAGTAGCACTACCATATGAGTAGAATAACATATTAAGGGAATCCCATGATGGAGTTACAAGGGGAAATAACTCTAAAGAGAGTATGGGTAAGATAGTAATGTTTTTAGGCCTATGGTTACCAATGCTCTTCAAAGATGCACATAGATATGCAAGAAATTATGACATATATTAAAGAGTAGGCAAACAAAATGCCAGAAATGAGATGCCACTTTTCCAAATGTTAGCTCTTGCACCATTTGAGAAATTATAAATTGATTTTATTGATCCAAGTAAACCTAAAAAATAATAAAAATGATAGATTCATTATTACAAGCCAAAATTCTTAACAATATGAGCATAAACATTGTCCACAAAGGACTGTAAATCCAAGACTACCACAAAGTTCATGTGAAAATATAATCACATAATTTGGATGTCAATTAAACATAATGAATGACCAAGGTAAGCATTTTAAAAATGATATAATTGTCGAATTTCTTAAACACTTTTTGATGTAGCATAGCATAAGTACTCCTTACCATCCTCAAGTAAATGGTACTATTGAGGTGTTAAAAAAAGTATTAGATAAGGTATTGAAAAAAATTTGTAATACAAAGATTGAAGATTGTGATACAAAGATACCATAAGTACTATGGTCTTACGATGCTACCTATAAAATATTGACCAAGTATTACCCCTTTCAGTTGGTATATGGGTTATAACTAATAATACCAATGGATTACGTACTACAAGGTTTGAGAATTATGGTAACATTTAGAATGAATGAGAAGGATTCCCTATAGGAGATATTGATATAACTAGAAAAATTAGATGAGAAAATATTATTGGTAGCATATAACTAAACCTAATAGAAAAGATACCAAAAATCTTGTCATGATATACATATTAAGGTTAAGGAGTTTTAGGTTAAAGATAAAGTTTTTCTATATGATATAAAATATAAAAAATATGAAATTTAAAGATAAGATGGCTTAGACATTATATAGTTGAGGATATCTAATAATTAGGATAAATAAAATTAAGAACACTTGTAGGCACACTTAAGAAATGATTTATGAATGGTGCCTGATTGAAACCCTACACCATAAGAAATGTAGTGAATCATGGTGAAAAATAATAAAGGCATTTAAGGGGTGACACTGTCTATCTTGGTAGATGAGTTTAGTGAGGGTATTGTGGTACCTTATGCTAGACATATAAGCACCTGATTGTTGATTGTGTTACCTCCTCTTTAGGCTAGCATTATTCTTCTAGATAGGCAAGGCAAGTGAAGATATCATTATGTCCTACACCAAATGTCTAAATACCTGGTTGTTGATTATGTTAAAACCCCCTAATGAGACAAATATGGAAAATAGGAGATATAAATAAAGGAGGATTAAAAAATGGAGAAATACAAATATAATTTTAGAAAAAATGAAAAAACACAAAAATAGTTTGAAATATATATATATATATATATATATATATATATATATATATATATATATATATATATATATATATATAATCTTGAAAAACATGGAAAATGAGTAAGAAAAAATATAGACCCCCAAATTAAGAAGTATTTTAAGTTAGATAAGAAAATAAGCAATTATAGAATAGATTTACAAGTAACAATAAAGAATTAAGGATGGAAATACAATACAATAATTCAGTTTTTTTTTTTAAAAATAATATATTATGTGGATTATTTTGAAAATCTAAATACTTGAACTAAATACAAATAGGTGGATGGTGAGAACTACTCACACAGTAAAAAAATTGAGAAAAAGGTTGACATCATAAGGATAAGATCAAAATAAATAAAATAAATGGAAAAATACATGTAATTAAGAACCAAAACAAGTGAAGTAATAATAATAGATTAATATTATTAATAAATTTAAATACACACAACACACTATGATTAATAGATAGCTCAGACACCTTATAAAATAAATATTTCACTAATGTAAAAAATACACAAAGGGTTTGAATATCGACACTGTAAAAAAAATCATGCAAAATAGTAACAATTTATTTAAGTCTATTTTCAGATATACAAAACTGGAAAGGATGGAAATATTTTAGTTTTTTGTGTTGAGTAGATTAAGCAACTTGGGTTCAAAATGCATTCAATGAAATCAAAAAATCTGGATCTGTAGGGTGCCTTTTCTAGCATGCCCTCCTTGGTAACATATTCAAAAGATATTTATAAGTACATTCATTCACATTTGGCATAAACTGACCATAGGGTTTCAAAAATAGAGATAAGTCGAATGTTGTAACTCAATCCCCAAATAAAACCAAATTATAAGGTAGAGTTTAGCATCATACCAATGATGAAATTATATGTATGGAATCAATTTCCTTATTTTAGATTAATGGCAAGTAGCACAAAGATATTTTTGAGTTGATCCCATGAAGACATTATATATTTAGATCAAACCTACTTGATTACACCCGATATCATCCATGTTGTGATTATATCAATGCATAAAGGGAATAATGCTCATAAATATGATGGAAATAAAAATGTTAGCACAAGCAGGGTAGCCCAACTCATAAGGACAATTTTCAATCACAGATTTGTCTCAATTCAAAAAATTAAGGACTCTAAAGTACATTTTGATACCAAATAAATTGTATGGAAGGTGTATTACATTAAAAAATTGGATTATGTGATGCAAGGAGTCTTCATATTACATTTAATATGAAGCTACCTAACTCTATTAACAATACATAAAGAACCTTCATAAGATAAAGGTACATATGATTTATAATATAGACAACTACTCTAAATTTTAGCCATGTATTTCACACACATTATTCTTGGACATGATGTCTTGTTTCAATGGGACTTAAATATCCATATAAGAGCCTAGATAAAATCTACACTAGAAGGCATACTTATAATACAAGAGATAGGACATTTTATTGCATGGGAGAAAATAATTAGGAATATGATAGCTGGTAGATTATGTATATCAAAAGAAATAGTCTAAAAATATTACACATAGGTCAATTTTACTGTAGATATAGATAATGTCTACATAGATCCCTTTGCTACAAAAACCACACCATTTACACCTCTTCCCGATGAGGCTAGCAATGAGTACATTGAAGTGCTAATGATTATAGCTTGGATTTTACTGCAAGACCCTAGATTTGAAAAATTCATGAGTGAATTAGGATTAGTTCTTAGCCAATGGAGGAAGAATAAATCCTTACACTAAACAAACCAATACCACATGCAACTACAAAAAAATCTAATGTATGAATATCTCTATGCATACAAAGAGGAATTATAGAACTAAAATATTTAAAAGATGAATAAGAAGATGAGACTACACCATTTATAGTTAAGGATTTTACTATTGGTGAAGTGAAAGATAAGGGTACCCCCTCATATTATTTAAAGGAAAATACATCTAAAACACATGAGGGGACCTCTAAAATTAAAAAATAAAGATTTAAATAGAAAAAGAAAAATATGTATCCCTTGCAACTTTTGTAACACTAGTACAAACAATATTATAGATGAGTCAAGGGAAAGACATAATTCCTTCACTGTAACCATTAAAAAAAAGAAATAAAAAAATAAAAAGTGGTAAAACCAAAAAGGAAAAAAGAAACCTTAGTCACATATTCATAGTTAGACCCTTCAGAGAAAAAGGACGAAGAAGAAATTAAGATAAATGAGGAAATGGATATTCTTGTGGAAGTAATTGATATGAACACATTATTATGAATGTGTCAAAAAAAAAAGGGATACCCATAGTGGTAAAAATGTACAAAAATATAGATGTTAAGGGCTGACATAAGGTAATCACATAGAGTTAATTCCATATGAGTTAAATGATACAATAGGAGGGCTCTCTGCCTATCTATAAGAAATAATCATACAAACAAAATATAAGAGCAAAGAAACTTATGATAGTAGAAAAGTATCAAGATAAAACACTTAAAAAAATAATAGAGGAAGCACCCATGTCCCTTGAGGATACAGAGTGGCTGAGAAAACTCTAAAAGACTGAGTTAAGAACCAAACAAAAGATCGATCTAGTAGTAAAAACTTTGGATAAACATCAAAATTTTCAAAGATCAAAAGAATTTGAGGATTCCACAATTCAACAAAGGATACATCTAGAAAAATAACTAGTAGAATAATAATAAAATAAAATAAATTTTAAAATAGCTACCCAATATACTAGACAATTGTTGGAAAAAGAGAAGGCAAAAAAGGAAGAAAAAGAAAAGAAAAACTTTAAACCCCAAAACGTTCAATATATTGAAATATTTTAAACTATAATTTAAAGTTAAAATATTTTTCTACTCATTTCAAAAAATACATTTTCAATCAGTAAACACATTTAAATTTAAAATTTAAAGGTCTTTACCCTTTTAAAAAGATAACTTTTAGAGTTCATAATATTCATTATATTGAATATTTTTAATATGTTAAAATCTAAATGAGTTTATATTTAAATTTAAATGATCGTATTCATTTTGAACATGTTTATTTATTATTATTTTTTAAAAATGATAAAAGTTGAGTTAAATTTATAGTGAAAAGAACATTTCAAAAAAAAAATTAAAGATGAAATTTAAGTGAAAAAAAGAGTTTGAATATGTTTTTCACCTTGAAAAATATAAAATTTTAAAATTTTAAAATTAAATATAAACTTTAAATTAGAAAAAGAAGTGGAATAAAAAAAGAAGGATAAAGGAAGAAAGAAAAAGGAAAATAGAGGAAGACGAAAAACATAAAATTAAGAATGAAAACAAAACAAAAATAGAGGAAGAAAAGAGGGAAATAGAAGAGAAGAAAAATAAATTGAAAGAGGAGAAAAAAAAGGATGAGGAAAAGCAAAAATTGAGGAACAAAATAAAAATGAAGAAGAAAAGAATGAAATGGAAGAGGATAAATAAATTGAAAGAGGAGAAAAAAAAAGGATGAGGAAAAGCAAAATTTGAGAAACAAAATAAAAATGAAGAAGAAAATAATGAAATGAAGGAGGAGAGGAAAAGGAAAGAGGAAATAGAAAAGAAAAAGAAGGAAAAAAAGACAATATTGAATAAGAAGCAAAATCAAAAGGAAAGGATGTCAATAGCCCTTCCATAAGCTTTGAGGAAACTGAAGACACTGCTAAGATTTCACTACAACACACTTTGGAAAAACTTGGAATGGTCCATAATAACACAACTACTCCTATTGACACATTGAGGAGGATTAAAGTAGAATTAACATGACATGAGAAAACAACATCCACTATCATGGTGCCATCAAGTTTTCTTTATCTTGTTTTAGGAGGAAAAATTGCAATAACCTTATAGAAATTAACTCACATAGATAAAAAATGATTGGACAAAATCTTATTCAGAGTGCTTGAGATGATTGGCTGACATGGTGTGTCAACTTAAAAGAAGACATTAAAAAGTGTTTAATTGCCTTGACCATTTCTAGACCACATCATGATCCAGATACAACTTTGCTCATAAAATAATAATTGGATGAAACTATGAAAAATTTCATAAGTCATGTAGGAGCTACAATAGACAAAAACCTAATTAAACTTGAGGCTAGGGAAGAATACAAGGAATAATTACTAGGGCCATTTCTAGGAGACAACTAAGTTTAAAAAAATGAATATAAGGAGAAAGTAAAAAAACTATAGGAAATAATGGAGGATGTAACTACTTTGTTTATTCATTTAACTAGATTTTGTGGACTTAGGATAAAAATAAGGAGCTGAATGAGATGTAAAAAAATGAAGTAATGTTTTTAATAGCTTTGGAGTCTAAAATAATCTATCTAAAGTAGAATGAGCTAAAATCATATATCTGCATGAGTACTACAAGGAAAAATAGGTTCAATGCATATCCATATATGACGATATGAAGGATTATGGAACTTACCTGAGTACTTAGATGGAGAAAATGGAATTCAAGATCAAAGGGCATAAAACTTACTTTCACATACTGGAGAACTCCCCAGCTCTGAATGACATAGTGATGGCAGCCAAAGAACATGTGACTATAGACAATAAAATTTTATTCAAGCTAAGGCAATCATCCTACATTAGGACACATTTGATAAATAGATAATGAGTAAGTACGATAAACATCTACCTCAAGGAGAGGAATCCACACTTTGATCCAAGTTTTGAGAAGATAGTTTTTACTGCTAAGTTTGATAATTTATGTTTTTCACTTGTCAGAATCTTTAGAATTATATCAAGGAGGAAACAAAGTTATAAAATTAGGGAAAATGTTGGCAAGATATTCATCAATCAAAATACCAAACTACAGTTACTATAGACTCATTACCTTTACTGTAGCAACAAATAACATCTCCAAGTTAACGAGATAGAGGCTTCTACCAACTAAGTCACATGGGAAGGAATTAAGCCTTACGACAAGATAAGAGAGCTTAATTAAAGAAAAGACATGTCTCACACATACATGAACATTTAATTTTAAAATATCTAGTCGATATTTATACCACAACATTGTAATAAAATAAATATAGTATAGAGAAGAATTAAAGTATAATAATGAAGAGTAATAAAGGTTACAGAGCAAAGTAACCTTTTTAATAGCATGCAATGGTATAGTATAAAGAGATTTGAGAACATTATATTTGATGGTTATTATATCAATATAAAAAAAGAGAAGTTAGAGTAGGAATTATTGCGTATTATGTACTAATTAATGTGAATGAGCACACCTACTTATTTTTAATAAATGCATAAGATAATTATCTAAAAAATACTAACCTCTGTCACATTAATATTAACTAAAGTTAACTTAAGTAAGTTAAATCAAATCATCTGTAGCCAAAACTTTTATATTTTTGTCAACAATCATTATTATCTTCCCCTTCATAAAAGTAGGGCCACTCCATATAGGAAGGTATGCAGGAGACCAACAACATGTGGTTAGAGGTAAAGAGCCTAGATGATGCTCTCCCTCTCTACAACTGGATCTAAACTTATTATGACACATACTCATGGTACTATTCTAATGTGATGAGTTGTTTCATGGAAACTCCATTATAATATTGTACCATTGTACTTGGCATTAACATATTTAACTCTTTACACAATAGTGGACTTTGTTATGCATGCACAATCATTAATCATTATATTGTATACCAATACAAGTTATATTTAATGAATGTGAACAATATGTTGTATTGTGGTATCTTTTTTAGTACTAATGTGCATTTATTATTTTAATATTTGTAATGCCCAAATTGTCACTTTAAAAAATTCAATAATAATGTTAATATTTTTTTTAAAGTAACAAAATTGTATTATTCACATAATTAGACTAAGTTCATACATTAGTAAGTTATATTGGTTTTGATTTACCATCAAGGTTTTGCCAACCAATAAAATAATCAATTTGGCATCGTTAAACTAGGTTACTTTAAATGTCTCACTAAACAATTAATAAATATTATTTTAAAATATTTTGAATGAAAGTATCATTATTTTAATGATTTTGATCTGGTTAATTCTTAATTAATATCAATTCAAAAATAATAAATTAATTTCATCATTAATTAAAGTATTGTTTTTGATTTGATATTAATAATTTGTAAGCCAATAAACCAATCAATAAATAATTATTAAAGTTGAAATGATCTTACCCTAGATTATGCCCCAAATTGCTTTGTTTTTGTGAAAATAAAATGAAAATACAAGTTTTTATATTCTATTCAAAATAATATCATATATATATTCTTTATATACCTAAATTTACTAAAAAAGATTTATTAATTCAATATAAATATATTGTATATTAGATAAATCTATGTAAAATACATTGGTAGATATCGTTCTTAAGGTACCTATATCATATTGAATTGTGAGTACCTCAATAATGATATCTATCGGTATATTTTACATAAATATTTATTATTCATAAAACACTTAATATAACAATTTATTGCACTTTTAAAATAGAAAATAGAGAAAAACATGGTATTTATTTAATATGATGTATGTGGTAAAATCTATACATTACCTATAAATTAGTTATGATTATCTGTATATTATTTATTTATTTATCATGATGTGGTAATATTTTTTATGATAATTATTTATAAATATAATACAATAAAATCTATGTATTATATATAAATTAGTTATGATTATATGTATATTATTTATTTATTATCATGTGGTCATATTTTCAATGATAATTTATTTTTAAAATTTTATTGTTATGATTATTTATAAATATGTTGTCGTAAAATCTATATATTACCTATAAATTAATTATGAATGTAAAATATACTGATAGATGTCATTGAGAAATGGAAAGCAACATGATATTTATTTTTTTATGATGTATGTGGTAAAATCTATATATTTCCTATAAATTTGTTATGATTATCTATATATTATTTATTTATTTATCATATTTTTTATGATAATTTTTTTTTTAAATTATTGTTATGATTATTTATAAATATGTTATCGTAAAATCTATATATTACCTATAAATTATTTATGTTATATGTATATTATTTATTTATTTATCATGATCCGGTAATATTTTTTATGATAATTTATTTATATAATTTCATTGTTATGATTATTTTTAAATATGTTGTCATAAAATTTATATATTACCTTTGAATGAATTAGTTATGATTATGTATCTATTTATTTATTATGATGTGGTAATATTTTTTATGATAATTTTTTTTACAATTTTATTGTTATGATTATTTATAGATATGGTGTGGTAAAATCTATTTATGATTATGTGTATATTATCTATTTATTTATTATGATGTGATAAATTTTTTATGATAATTTATTTCTACAATTTTATAGTTATAATTATTTGTAACTAAAATGAATTAAACTCTACACATCACTTATAAATTAGTTACTTTTACAATTTTATTGTTATTATTATTTATAAATATGATGTGGTAAAATTTATGTATTACCTATAAATTAATTATATTATCTTTTTTTATGATAATTTAGTTTTACAATTCATTCTTATGATATGATTATTTATAAGTATGATGTGGTAAAAATCTATATATTATCCATAAATTACTTATGATTATCTAATTATTTATAAATATAATGGAGTAAAATTTATATATTACCCATAAATTATTTATGATTATTTATAAATATGATGTGGTAAAATCTATATATTATCTATAAATTAGTTATGATTATCTAATTATTTATAAATATAATGTAGTAAAACATATATATTGTAGAGTAATTTTTTACTCTACGTCGTATTTAAATTTTCAGTTGTGCACTTCAATTTTGGTTCCTGCATACCTTGGTCATGGCGGCAGAGTTTTGGAGTAGAGAGTGGGTTTATTTTTGCCTAAGTGTCGAAGTGCAGCAGAGGCTGCCAAGTGGCATAGTTCGAACATAGGTTCTCTTCCCCCTTTTTTCATTTCCTTTGTTTCATTTTTGCCTAAGTATTGAATTCGAGTAGAAGCCACCAAGTGTCGCTTTTCAAAACACAGAACCGACCAAATGGCATCATCCGACGCACTTTTCATAACCTTCAGGAAGGCCGTAGAATATGCCAAGTATCCAATAGCAGTTAAGCAGAATGCACCACATGTCAGCATCCGCATCTCATATCAACACCCACGTTCCATCTATTTTTTGGTGAAAGGGTTGCAATAGGCTAAGTAATAGGAAGCAGCAGAAAGCACCGGGTGGCAGTCGCGAAAGGCCCTGGACTATATTTTTTAGAGGAAAGTAAAAGTCACCACATATCGGCATCCGAGAGACTTTGGTTCAACGCATGGGTTCAATGCTTTGGTTCAACACAAAAAGGCATCATTTCATTTTGTTTAAGTGCCAAAGGGTAGTGGATGCTGCCAAGTGTCACTCTATGAGCCCCTTTCTACTCCATTCCCGAATGCAGCGGAAGATGCCACATACCCCTAGTAGGAGAAGTGAAAGATGCCACATATCTTCCTAAGAATAGTGGAGGCCACCACGTGTCAACTTCTGAGAGACCATCTTCGAGCTTCATTACCAAGTAAAAATTGTGGTGGGTCCCAGGTGTTATTTCAAAGACCTTCATAGCACCAAGTGTCAACATGCAAAGACTACCACATGCATCCTTCCCCTATTAAAAGATGCTTGGACAAGAAATGCGGTGAGTTTTATTTTATTAAAATTGCTAAGTATCGAGGAAGTGGATTACGACAGGTGTCGAAGGTGGAGCACTCCTGAGCAGAATATAGAGAAAGCAAAAAGCACCAAGTGTCATTCTCCAGTGCCTTCTAAGCAATAAGGAGAATTTCTAGAAACTGACCAAGTGTCCTCTTCCATTTCAATAGAATAGAGTGTTCCATGTATCTATTGCTGCAAAGTGAGATGGAGGGAAACTCGGTGGGAGTTATTTCTAGTAGATGGAACGGTTCGTTGGGTAGATTTTTGGGGCCCTACAAACATTAAAAGGGTCGTCTATTTGTCCCCTGTAAGCGGAGATAGAATGGACAGTTAAGCGGCTAAGCAGATGATGGAATGAGAAATTCAAGCACAAAAGGAGGTACTAGACATGAATCGCCATGCCGCAGTTAGGGCAGTTCTTGATAAGACCAGGATGCATCCAAGGCATTGAAAGTGCTGTTTATTTGTCCCCTGTGAGTTAAGGATGGAGTAGAATTACATGGGAAAGAGGAAAATGGTGAGAGATCTGAGGCTATAAAAGAAGAATAATCATAAAAGAGAAGGGGGGATTCTATAGTTTGAGACTTTCTAGAGTTTTTAACCAGTAATATCATTTGCTTTTGTCTCATTTTCTTGAATTGTAAAGTTGATGTAACTGTGCATGTTTATGTGCCTTTTATGTGGCTAAATGAATTGAGAGGATTGAACTCTATGCCTTGGTTGATATTATCTGTGTCATTTGCAAAGGTAGTCTATACTGTAGATTTTCTAGAGTTGTGATTAGGAATGTCATTTGCTTTTGTCTGATTTTCTTGAGTTGGAAGGTTTACATAACTGTACGTGATTTTTGTGCCTCTTACGTGATTGGAAGATTCTTATAAGAAGATTGAACACTATGCCTTTGTTGATGTTTCCTGTGTCTCAGCAAAAGAATCCTCTATTGTGAGCCTCTATTTCTATTATTTCAATCTTTTACATTGATCATACACTTGTCTGCTCTTAAATGTAATTGAATCCTATATATAGTTTCACTGTGCTCAGGTTAGGATTAGGATTACACTCAGGCGCATCACCATAGTTAGGTTTTAATTCCTGCATTTGCATTTCTATTTAATTTCCTATCCCTTTTCCCCCAAACACTTGATACAAAAGAAGAGACCAGCTTCTCTAAAATCTAGAGGTTGTTTCAAGCCACAATGTCCCACAGCTTGAAACTTCCCATTGTTGATTGTTTAGAATCAAGCGCAATTTTAACCATCAACAGTTTTTGGCACACCCAGTGGGACCAATCTTTCAAGGAGCTAAAGAATTTTTGGTGTGTTCTTTGGCCAACCAGCCTTTGGAGGTTTTTGTTTTATCAACATCAATGATGACTCTGAGTCAAATTAGTTGATCAAGTAGTCTTGGTATCATCAAGAAATCACCATTTGGTATGTATAATTCTGTTACTCATAGCTATGAGTCTTATTCTCCTTCATATAATTTTAATCAAGATCAAGTTTCTCATGGAATTACGTCAAGAAATAAGGATGCATATGGTCATGAGCTATACCAGTCTTATACCTAGTCTCCCCAATATGTCACATCCCATGTTCAACCTAATCTCATTTCCACCTTCAAAAAGGCATTACTAGGATATAAAAAGTATGTATTGGATCTTGACAACAAAAGGGGATGTGGCCAAGAAATTCCTAATCATATCATCCATCAATTAAGAAATGCAGTAGATCTGATTAAAAGTGAGTGGGATCCCATTAAAAGAGCAAATTGGCAAAGGCTTACATATGAGATGTTGGATGTGTGTGGCTTGATTGCATTTCTAGAAGAGAAGCTGAGCATTCATGAGAGACATCCTTACCAAGTCCATCAAAATGCATATTCATCACCACAAATTCCGTATCAGACATACGCCACCACTGTTCATGAGATAGATCAAACCTGTCAAGGTTATTTCCCCAATAATGTTGAGTATATGTTAGCATCAAGGGAAGAGGACTCCAAACCCTCACTTTCCCCTCAAGTCCCTTCCACCATTCCTCAAGAAGCTTCTTGTTTTTCATCATAGCCTTCTTCCTTATCCCTTTTCAAAGAAGAATATGTTTTGGAGGAAGCGAATAAGTATGCAGAGGAATATGCTCAGTTCATGGTTAGTCAAGAAGATTTTATGGGTGCAGATGAGGAGGAAATCACCAAAGGTACCCCCTTTAATGAACAAGAGGATAAGTCACAGGCTTTTTCCTTAACTTCTGATGAGGAGGAGATCATTTCTAAAAAATTTCTCACTTTGTAAGAAGATATGGAGGAGCATGGACACTCCCTTGATCAAGTCATTAAGACAGGTGACACTATCCTCCAAAGAGATCATGAACTGACCAAATGTGGAGAAGACAACATTGAGACTCAACTAAATATGCAAAGGGGATGCCAGCTTTCAGATTTGTCCTTTCAAGAGGTGGAAGTCATCAAGGAGCATGATGATGCAATGGAACCCAAAAATAAGGCAGAAGGAGATAAGCCAAAGGATGATGGATATCAAAAGACACAAAATGGAGAACCAACAGCCATCGATTTCTTGATGAGACATGATATCATGAAGAACCAGTATTCAATGGGCTTTCAAGAACAAGAAGAGCTTATGCATGTTGAAAGCATGTTTGACTCAGACTCGTTCGAATGTAGGCAAATCCACGTGGCTTGCACAGAAGACATTTCACCAAAGGTATACCTATTTCAACCACTTGTATGGCAACATAAGCTGGCTTGTCATGAAGAAGACATTAGAAATTTTGTTTTTGATCCCGGAGGGGAATCAAGATGCTTAATTAATGTAGTTAGGTAGTTTCCCATTCCTGCATTATTTTGTTTTTCGTTGTTGTTTTCTTGTTTCCCTTTTAAATAAGTGTTTTAAAACATAGAGTTGGCGATTTAGAAAGTTTTTTTTATTCTTTAAATTTTACCGCATTAAATGCTTCCCAAATCTTTTGAAATCTCTAAGGTACCTCACGCTACAACTTGCATAGCGTGTCCACCTCATTGTTTCCCAAAAATTGAGTAGGATCTACTAATGGTCATCCAAATTTAATGCCATTTGAGACTTGATAGGTCCATAAATATCCCTTATCAAGTTTTAAAGTTTACAAACTTTCAAGCATTCCTGCACCTGCAAAAATATCCTACTCATTGCGATTTTTAGCACCTAATAAAATTTACTTCAACAAGTGTGTTTCTGTCTTGCACAAAGTTCATACCAGGTTTTACATAAAGGACATAGAGATGGCAGGAACATCATCTTCACAATAAGGAACTGGGACACCTGGATCTCTTGATAGGTTGTTGGCTAGTAAGTCATATGTTGTAACTCCTGCACAACTATCAAGAACCTATCTAAGAACCAAAATCTTGGAAGTTGGTCAAGCTAGTGACCCATCAAAAGTAAAGGATTATGCAGATGGAATCATGGACTCGATCTTGCAAAGAACCAGTAACAAGAATCTTAGAGAAGGGGCACACCAAAGGTGTCTTCAAAGAGCCAGAGCAAGGCAATACGAGATGTTTGAAATGAGGATATGGACCTCACGACTAGCTCAATTCATTGTCTCAGCTATGCATCCATACCCTGATGTGATTGAATTATGCGTAGACTTACTCCATGCACCACCTTGCACCATTCAATAGGGTCCCTTCATGCTACAAGTCACCCCACAAGCTATTAAGGACATGCTAGCCCTACATTATGACAATACCACCACATTCCCCACTATTGATAGGATGTAAAGGATGTAGGCGAATGTTAACACTCAGACAAAGTTTTTGAGGTCTCAGTTACAAATGGCCAATGGTGATACAACAGTACCCACACTCCCTACATCAAGAGCTCAATTCACACCGGCTAGCCAAGACGCGTTGTCAATGATGGCTCTCATCTTTGGCATGAAGGATGACATGGTGGTTTATGCAAAACAAATGGCCATCCTTTTTAGGCTAAAAATAGTCGACAAGACGTAGGAGTATCGACTTGACTTCTCGGAGCACATAGCCTTTTCAATAGTGGAACAACTGACCCAGTTCAAATCAAAAGGGGTGTTTAGGTATTCCTCCTTTTGTTCCATCTCATACTACATTAAAACTCTAACCTTTTCACCTGATATATGAATCTGAACCTGTATAACCCAGCTTTTGACCCCCAAAGGACCATTCATGTGTCTACATGGACACACATTTTATCAAAAACTAGTGACCTCTATGATTTTTGGGAATTGTTTGTTACCCCTATTCTTCATTTCCTTAGCCCTAAACCTATCATAAATAGGTTATTTCTAAGTGTTTCAAACCTCCTGGTTAGTTGTCCAATCTCATGTGACTTCTATTTTGGGGCCCACCACATGATCATAAGGGTTCATGGTTTCTATGGGGAACCAGTGTTGCTACTGAAGACCTTAACTCTTAGGTTGGCATTCTTGGATGTCACCAAGTAGGTGTTGATAGTTGACAATGAGTATGGTTCTATGAAGAAGAAGAGAAAAATGTACAATCTCTCGTGGATGGCAGGCAACATGAGTTTGGAAGCCAGAGATGCTGAGACTATGTTGTTGAGAAAACTAGCCTTCCTAGGGTTCCTGCTAGTCAAAGACAAATGGGTTTATGACCCAAGTGATTACATAGCTTCTGTGGTAAGGACCAATAGGATTGGGGCCAAGATTGCTGCCCTTTTTGGGAGACCAAAAAAAACCCTGTAGAATATGCTCCTGGTCTCTATGTTGAATTGACAAATTTGTCCCTGCCACAGAATAGGCCATGGGAAACCTTCTATGATAAGCAGAGGGATTATGATTCCAAAGTCATGATGACTTCTGGTTTGAGAAGGACATTGAATAACAATGGTTGGGATGCAGAGAAGATTGAGGCCTATTGGAAATATAGGCAGGAAATTTCCCAAACCACCCATGCTTTCAGAAGCATGAATTCAAATGAAATATGGGAAGAACTCTAGGATGAGTGGCATCCCTCCCCTACATCTAGCCCATAAACAATCTAATTTTCAACACTCAAGACAGAGCAAGAAGTTGGAGCGAGACCAAGCCAGCAACCACAGGGCTCAGAGCAAGCTGCAGCTGTAGTCACTACATCATCCTAGCCCCAGCCTCTTAGCACTATGGAACAACAAAGGAGTGTGGTGTCTTCACCACCAAAAGCTTCCCCATCATCAAAAGTGATTGAATTCCCCATTTCTCCACATGCACCATTAGCAATGGCAGAAGTGGAAGGGAAGCAGATGCAGCCAGAGTTGGAGACACCCAAGAAGAGAAAGAGGGTGCAGTTCCAAAAAGATTCAGAGGAGAAAGAAGAACCTTCATAGTGCCAAGTGTAGAGAACTATAATTCCCCCTTAATTAATTATTACTCATCCTCCTCCCTCTCAGTCTATTCCTTTCCCTATTGGCGTGGTGCCTCCACCTAGCCAAATGACACCTCTTATCACCTCTGCCATCTCCATTTCACAATTCACCCCATCCTTGATGCCTCAAGCCTTAACATTACCTTATTTCTCCCCTTATGCTCCCAAGAAATCTTTCCCTTTGATTTACCATAGCCAACTACTAGCTATTCAATATGGCCTGCCACAGGGATATCCTTTTGTGGGAGGACACATTGCATCCCCTTCCACCTTCCAAACGTAGGCCGATACTGCTAGGAAGGCAAGAGAAGCCCAATTGGAAAAAAAGAGAACCAAAGAGAATAAAACATCAGTTGTTCCACACCTATGATCACAATTTGACCCTATCCAATAGCAGTTGATGGTGACCCATTTGTCACCCAACGTTGTCAAGTCGAGCGAGCAAATGCAGCCAGAGGATTATATGATGAATGTAATAGCCATTGATATGTCCCTATTCAGACCCTAAGACAGAGTTGAGCTACTGACAGAATCCACTTCTGTAGTCACAAATGATTATTTGAAAACATCAAGAAGACTGTAGAAGATGGAGGCTGACTTGGCCAAAGAAAAGGCAAACTATAGCAGTTTGGCTAAAGAAATAAATAAGAGAGATAATGAAATAGCAAGCTTGAATAAATAGTTGCAAGATACTCTTTCTCTTCAGACTCAATGGGTAGTCCAGGCCCAGAATGATTCATTAAAAATAGAGCTCACACTTGAAAAAGATGCAGCAATAGCCCTTAGGTGGGAGAAAGTAGCGTTGCAGGGAAGAGTCGAAGGACTTCATCTGTAAGTTACCCAATCACAGCAAGGGCTACTGCAGGAACAAAACAAGGCTATGGATTTTCAAGCCTAGTTCCAAGTAGAGCAATAAAAAACAATGCAACCGATAATAGAACTGGCTAATAGGCCATAAAGTGTATGAGTGATAAAACTGGTGAAGGAGTTCTACGAGTCAATGTGGGAGAGAATCTCCTCGGAGATTATCCAGCTCAGGCCATCTCTCACCTTCTTGCTCAATGCACAATAATTGTGTGAGAAGGTGGAAGATTCAATGTAGAACACTTTGGCCATAGTCTCCAATAGAGTCATGGACTCCCAAACCTTGTTACAGAAGCTCTATGATGCAATGGATGCGATATTGGCAGCCGCAAGAATCCCTTATAGAATGGTCACTGCAAAATGGGTCAATGAGGTGCTCAGTTGTAATGCCACAGCCAAACATTGCCAAGAGCTTCTCGAGGTCATAGAAGAAGGCATCAATGAGATGAGATAGCATATTGAAGATTTGGTGCAACTAGGCCTTCCTTCTCCATTTCCAGACACCAACATGGTGCTGATGGTTGATCAAATTGAACCATTGTTGCTAGCCAAACAGAGGGATCAAATAGTTTTTCAAGGCCTATGAGATGATTCCTCAGTCTCAGAAGTTGAAGTTATTTTGGTTTCTATTTCCCAACTGGAATTCAAACTAAAAGCTACAATCCAGATTCTACAAACTTTTTTGCACAAGGATATCATTAACCTTGATCTAGCTTTCATTGAATTGCAAAACAAGCAAGGGTTATCTGACCATGAGTGGTCAATCTACCAGACAACACTTTTGAAGCTATGAAATTTTGAAATTTTGATAGAGTGGGAGTTGGGTTTCTTTTTGAGCAAGCTCAAAAGTCTTAGGGGTTGCCAGTAACTATAGAGTAATTTTTTACTCTACATCATATTTAAATTTTCAGTCGCGCACTGCAATTTTGGTTCCTACATACCTTGGTCATGGTGGCAGAGTTTTGGAGTAGAGAGTGGGTTTATTTTTGCCTAAGTGTCGAAGTGCAGTGGAGCCTACCAAGTGGCGTAGTCCAGACATAGGTTCTCTCCCCCCTTTTTTCATTTCCTTCATTTCATTTTTGCCTAAGTATTGAATTCAGGTAGAAGCTGCCAAGTGCCACTTTCTAGAACACAGAGCTAGCCAACTGGCGTCATCTGACACACTTTTCATAACCTTTGAGAAGGCCATGGAATATGCCAAGTATCCAATAGCAGCTAAGTGGAATGTACCATGTGTTGGCATTCGCATCTCATATCGACACCCGTGTTCCATCTATTTTTCAGTGAAAGGGTTGCAATAGGCTAAGTAACAAGAAGCAGTGGAAAGCGTCAGGTGGTAGTCATGGAAGCCCCTAGACTATCTTTTTTAGAGGAAAGCAAAAGTCACCATGTGTTGGCATTCGAGAGACTTTGGTTTAATGCATGGGTTCAATGCTTTGGTTCAACATAGAAAGGCATCATTTCATTTTGTTTAAGTGCCGAAAGGTAGCAGATGCTGCTAAGTGTTACTCTCCAAGCCCCTTTCTACTCCATTCTTGAATGCAGTGGAAGATGCTACATACCCCTAGTAGGAGAAGCAAAAGATACCACGTATCTTCCTAAGAATAGTGGAGGCTACCACATGTCAACTTCTGAGAGACCATCTTCGAGCTTCATTGCCAAGTAAAGATTGTGGTGGGTCTCGGGTGTTATTTCAAAGACCTTCACATCACCAAGTGTCAACATGTGAAGACTGCCACGTGCATCCTTCCCCTTTTAAAAGATGCTTGGGCAAGGAATGTGGTGATTTTTATTTTGTTAAAACTGTTAAGTATCGAGGAAGCAGATTGCGACAGGTGTCGAAGGTAGAGCATTCTTGAGTAGAATATAGAGAAAGTGGAAAGTGCCAAGCATCGTTCTCTGATGCCTTCTAAGCAATAAGGAGAATTTTTAGAAACTGACCAAGTGTCCTCTTTTGTTTCAACAAAACAAAGTGTTTTATGTATCTATTGCCACAAAGCAAGATGGAAGGAAACTAGGTGGGAGTTATTTTTGGTAGATGGAGCAGTTCGTTGGGTAGATTTTTGGGGGCCTGCAAACATTAAAAGGGTTGTCTATTTTTCCCCTATAAGCAGAGGTAGAATATATAGTTAATTAGCTAAGTAGATGATGGAATGAGAAATTTAGGTGTGAAAGGAGGTACTAGACATGAATCACCATGCCGCAGTCAGGGTAGTTCTTGATAAGACCAGGATGCATTCAAGGCATTGAAAGCACCGTCTATTTATCCCCTGTGAGTTAAGGATGGAGTACAATTGCGCGAGAAAGAGGAAAATGGTGAGACATCTGAGGCTATAAAAGAAGAAGAATTGTAAAAGAGAAGGGGGGATTCTATAGTTTGAGACTTGATAGAGTTTTTTACCAGTAATATCTTTTGCTTTTGTCTCATTTTCTTGAATTGTAAAGTTGATGTAACTGTGCATGTTTTTGGGCCTTTTATGTGGCTGAATGAATTAAGAAGATTGAACTCTATGCCTTGGTTGATATTATCTATGTCATTTGCAAAGGTAGTCTATACTATAGATTTTCTAGAGTTGTGATTAGGAATGTCATTTGCTTTTGTCTCGTTTTCTTGAGTTGGAAGGTTTACATAACTGTACATGATTTTTGTGCCTCTTATGTGATTGGAAGATTCTTATAAGAAGATTGAACACTATGCCTTTGTTGATGTTTCTTGTGTCTCAGTGAAAGAAGCCTCTATTGTGAGCTTTTGTTTCTATTATTTCAATCTTTTACATTGATCATGCACTTGTCTGCTCTTAAATGTAATTGAATCCTATATATAGTTTCACTGTGCTCAGGTTAGGATTAGGATTACACTCAGGCACATTTTTATAGTTAGGTTTCAATTCCTGCATTTGTGTTTTTATTTAATTTCCTATTCCTTTTTCCCCAAACACTTGATACAAAAGAAGAGACCAACTTCTCTAAAATCTAGAGGTTGTTTCAAGCCACAATGTCCCACAGCTTGAAACTTCCCATTGTTGATTGTTTAGAATCAAGTGCAATTTTAACCATCAACATATATTATCTATCAATTAATTATGATTATATGTATATTATCTATATCTATTTATTTATTATGACAATATTTTTATGATTTTTTTTTTATAATTTTTTTTTATGATTATTAATAAATATGATGTGATAATATGATATAATGATGTAATATTTTTTATGATATAATGATGTAATATTTTTTAGTATATTTTTTATGATGTAATATCTTCACAATGGGCTATTGATAATGATGTAATATCCATGTTATTGCTTTAATATTTTTTATGATGTGATAATATGATATAATTATGATTATATGATATAATTATCTATAAATTCATTGTTATGGTTATTAATGAATATGATGTGATAATAAATATTGTGTGGTAATATAATTATTTATTTATTATTTATCTATTTATTTATTTAATCATATCAATTTTGATATAATTAAATTATTTTATTTTTTGTTTTATAATGTCAATTTTCATAGCCACTTCCCCCGGATGTCATTGTAAGAACACCTATTAGTGTAATAATAAAACAATAATTGATATATAAAATAATATATATATTTATTATATTAAAATTAACAAATTATTATTTTTTGTTTCTATATGTATCTATGTATGTATGTATACCAATGTATTATAGAATTTTAATATGATATACAAATAAAATAACAATAATAAATATTATTTTAAATAAAATAAAATATGTAACCTTGTGATGACTTCTCCCAGCCCGTTCTTATTTCTACCCATCTCAAATGTTGAAAATACTAAATCATTTCCTTTGTTGTCTAGCAAAAACCCTAAATCTTTTCTCTCGATGTCTGGTTTTAGTAGTGACAGGAATGTTGCTGGTAGATTAGGGGCAGAGATGAAAGATTTTACACCTTTCCCTAATGTTGTACTTGGGTTTGGTTCTTATGGTGACCTCAGTGATAATGGCGGCTCTATTCTTGTGCCATCCAAACTTTTTGTGGGTGGTAGGGAGGAGACTAAGACTTTTGTTGAGGTGTTCAAAAATCAGCCAAAAACCTTCAAACGACTGCCTTTGAAATCGATTGCTAAAATTCCCTCTTTCAAACTAGAAAATGATGCCCTCAACTTGGTACTGGTGACTAAAGATTATTATCTTAGTAAAATAATCATTTTTCAATTTAAAAATCTTTAGCCCAATCTTCAGGATCTTAATGAGTGGATCTCATTGCAATGGAAACCTATATTGAAAGGTAAAGTGGAACTCTACCCTTTTATAAAGGGATATTATATTATTATTTTTCTTTTTTTTTTTTTTGGATAAATAACTTATTCTAGGGAATAATTGGAGCTAGAATCAACACCAGTTATTTATGAAACTTTGGGATTCTAATTTCAACCCCCTCTCTAATTCCTTTTCTTCCAGACCTATTTGGATCCACCTTCTGCATCTTCCCCTTCATTTTTGGGGTAAACTTTATTTTAGTTCCATTGGTAATTCCACTGGTAAATTCCTATGGACTGATTCAGTTACTAATTTATTTGCTCACACCATATTTTCTAAAATCTTAGTTTTCATAGATATAACTCATGATTTCTCGGCCTCCTAGCCTCCATTGATTTGATAATTGAAGATCAAACATGGAGATAAATGCCAGATTATGAAGGGTTATCATTTAAGTGTCATAGATGCTTTAATATTGGTTATCTTTCTTTAGATTAACCCTCTTTTGAAAAAAGAAAAGTTGAACCAACTTGGTGGAAGCATTCTTTTCTAAATAAATAGCTTGTGTTGGAGCAACCTATTGAAGTATGATGGAAAAGATATTTTTGATGTAGAAGAAGAGAATGATACATAGCTTGTGTTGGAGCAACCTGTTGAAGTGGGAATAGATAAATATGAATATATTCAAACATTTAAAATTCTATATACTCCTCAAGAAGCTAGTGTTCCAAATTTAATTCCCTCTTATAAAAAGGTAACATCATTGATGGAGAGGATTCTGATCCAATTTTTCAATACCTTGAAGAGGATTTTGGAAATATTTTTTCTCCAAAAAATTTAAAGGATAACAGAGGTTGGATTAAAGTTATAAGAAAATAGAAAAATAAAAATAAAAAAGTGGAGGCCCAGCTATCTAGCATGCTTCGAATTGAAGGTCCTTGCAGATATTATGTGAAAGGTGAAGGCAAGGCTTAAAAGGTTTGGTCTCATTGGTTTTAGCTCTTTATTCTTATGTTTATATTCTTATGGGCTGGTTTCATTTATAAGTTTTTGGGTTTGGGCCTTAAAACCCCCTTGTTTTGGATGTAATTTGGCTATTTTAGGCTAGTTGTAGTCTTTAATCTTAGTTTGTTGTGTGTTGTGGACTTATGGTGATATTTGTGCTTTCTAGGCCCTGTTCATCCATTTGTCTTCTAGGGTCTGGGGTCCCTAGTAAAAATAAAACCTCCATTTAATCTTACTAAAAAAATAAAATAAAATATATAATAATACTTTATATATATAATAAAATATATATTAAAAAGTTAAAAAATTATTATTATTATTATTATTATTATTATTATTATTATTATTAGGGAGGAGGGGCAGTCAGCTAGTTGAACCCCTAACCCTCACATCTAATATAGGAGGGGGGAAGGGGGCTCGTCCAGCTGGCCACCACACCCACAAAGGGTTATGAGAGGGGCCATCGACCATAGCCAATGCCAAGGCCATATGTCTAGGTCGACTCAAGGTCGTCCAACCCTACAACAAAAAAATAAAATAAACTTATTTTTGATAAAATAAATAAATAAAACTTACATAATATTATATATAGATTTAGTTTTGAATCTTGGTTATTTTGGTTACATAATATGTAATAAAATGTGTGTGTGTGTGTGTGTAGGGTTTTGTTTTTGTATATACATATATAAATATTTGATTTTGATATGTAATAAATATATATTATGTATATACAATCTAATTTTAATAAAAAATAAAATAAATGAAAGAAAAAAATTGTATATACATTGAGTATATACATGAAGATTTGGTCTTCACATTTAATATTTTCTCCTTGAGCTCTTCCTATCCAAACCTACAAAAAAATAAAGCAAAAATAATAAATGAGTCTGAGAAATAAATTTTATATTGGGTGTAAAGAAATTTAGGGCAACATTTGAAATCCTTAGATCCTAAATCTCAAATTCATTTAATCGAAAGGCTATGATCTAATATACCACTTGCAAGTGAGAAAAAAGTCTTTTGACTTTGAAATTTAAATTTTAAGTTATTTAATTTTACTCGTTATATATTTACATGGAATTAATTGATTAGTTTTAATTTACCCTTTATGTTTAAGTGTAAGTTCATTCTTTTGCATTAAAGCTTGTAAAAGTCAATAATAAAATACTTATTTTTTTTTAATTTGATAAGGTAAAGGTTATGGGTTTTGAAGATCCTAAAACTTAATACAAAGAAGAGAAGGATGAATTTTTTATGCACATAAAATGCACCTCTACTAGTGGTGACGGGGTAAACATAACAACAACATGCCAAATTTAACTAACAACATAAAATAAATGATGGCTCTAGCCACCCACTTTCTGTGTATTTTTAGTAATCTTCCACTTTCTTTCTACCTTTAGCAACTATCTTTTGTGGTTTGGTTTGGTTCTGAGTCTCTCTGATCCAAGAGTTTCTACCTGGATTCCCCATGAGTGGAGGGTCATATAAGATGGATGTAACACTACTTTAGTACCTTTTTGCTTTTTCTGAACCTTTGTCCAACCTTCATTATCTTTTTCAATAACACAGGGTTGGGATTTGTCTTCCACTATTGGGTCCTTAGATGTTTCTACCCTAGATAATTTCATACCTAGTTTTTAATCAGAGGAGGATACTAGTGCGGAGGGGACTACCATGTCCGTGGCTTTCCTTGGAAATATTAGATCTTTCAACATAATATTTTTAGATTGAGGAGGACTTTTAAGGTCATCATTTGGAATAGAGGGTACAAGATCTTCCAAAGGTGATGTAGAATCGCTATCATAACCATTTGAATCTTCTTTAGCATCCACTTGTAGAAGGTCAAGGTTACAGTCTTTCCACCAAGAGGATTCCTTTTTTTTTTCCTAAGGGAACTACAATTTTTTGTTAAGTGGCCTATATTAAAATAGCTACAAAACAAAATAGTAAACCTTCATAATCCAAGGGTTGGGACCAAGAGTGGTCCCCAACTTTTTAGGTGATATTTTTAGATAAATTATTGGAGGTGTCAATATTCATCAAAATTCTATCAAAAGTAGTATGATAAAAAAGATCAAAATTTGGATGCATTTTTAGATAATCACCCAATGAATTACCAATATCCTTTAGACTAGATTTAGTCTAAAACTTTAGAGGAAGATGAACCCAAATGGGTTTAACATTGAGTGGTTCTATGAGGGGGTTGAAGGTAGGGGATCATGGTTTGATGAACAGGGGGTGGTGATTCAAGTACCAAAAATTATTTTGAATCTCTTCCTTGTCTTAAATATTATGAAAGACAATAATAAAGAATTTTTTTGCATAAGGGTAAATATCAAGAGTACCTATTGAGAGGGGTTGTCAATGCTTCAAGATCCAAGCATGCAACTCTTGAAGTTTTGGCCAGTAATCCAAGAATCTATAGATGAGACCTTTGATTGAGAATAAATATTGTGATTTAATCACTCATCTGATATCCTCCTCATCAAAGGTCACAATAGGGTCAAAAGATGCAAGTTTGAGAGGTATGGAATCTACTTTTGGATCTGTCTTATGAGATACTACTTCAACAAAAGATAAATGCTTTCTATGGTTCATTGTAGCTTTCATTTCCATGACGTCCAAGAATCTGTTGATAGCAAGGGTTCTACCATTGACTGGGTAGATCTGATTTTAGTCAACTTTGTGCTTTCCACCTTCTACTATAGTCTTCCACATAGGGTCCATCATCTACACAACATCCATTTTCCACAACACTTCAAACTTCTACACAACAATAACATTTTGCCTAGAGTTGCTAGACACAAGGGAGATTTTATCATGAGTGGAAAGGTAAGTAGCATCAATATTTCACATAGAAATAACCTTTTACTTGAAAAATATAGACATAGAAGAGCTTCTACCATGGACATGAAGGGAAGCAACATCATTCTTATATGTAGTGATGACCTTTTGCCTATAATTTCTAGACATAAAAGAGCTTCTACTATGAGTGTGAGGGGAAGCAACATCAATCTTACATACAATAATGACCTTTTACCCAGAGTTGCTAGACATAGGGTAGCTTCTGCCATGAGTAGGAAGGGAAACAATGTTAGTCTTCCATGTAGTGATATCCTTTTGTACTGAAATGCTAGACATAGAAGAGCTTCTATCATGGGAATGAAAGGAAACAACATTGGTCTTCCACGTAGTGATGGCCTTTAACCCAGAATGCCAGACATAAGAGAGATTTTACCATGAACGTGAGGGGAAGTAGCATCAGTCTTCTATATAGCGATGACCTTCTATCCAGAATTGTTAGAAACATAAGAGCTTCTACCAAGAGCATGAAAGTAATCAATGATGGTCTTTCACATAGCAATGACCTTCTATCCAAAAAATTCAAAACCAGGAGAACTTCTACCATGAATGGGAAGAGGAGCAAGAGGACTCATTTTAAAAACCACTATAAAATACTTAAATTAAAGATGAAATGTATTTTTATTTATTTATTTTCAAATATTAGCTTTCTTATACCAATAATTAAATTAATTATTTTTCCTTTTAACTTTTAAAGGGTATTATTTAATTCTTAGTGGTAAATAATAATCCATAAATAAATTTTAGTAATTTTATTACTTGTGGATAACTTAAGTGGAACAAAGTGATTTTTTACTTTTATTTTAAATTTTAAACTAACCATTAATTGATAAGCTTATTAATTTAATTTTTATAATTAATTACTTCAATTTATCTACTAAACTTGGATAGTTAAACCTTTTATAAGTTAGAGTAATTATCCCTCCCCTAAGATTTAATATGGTGTATTTTAATTATATGGTTGGGAATAACTAGCATACATATGTTAGATAAATCTATGTAAAATACACTGATAGATATCATTCTTGAGGCACCTATATCATATGTAATTGTGAGTGCCTCGATAATGATATCTATCAGTGTCTTTTACATAGATTTATCTAAGATATGTATGCAAGTAGCACTTATCACCACATAAAATAAAGATAAACATTTATTGTTCATAAAAACACTTAATATAAATATTTAATACACTTTTAAAATAGGAAATGAAGAACAACAAAATATTTATTTATTATGATGTATGTGGTAAAATATTTATATTACCTATAAATTAGTTATGATTATCTGTATATTATTTATTTATTTATCATGATGTGGTAATAATTTTTATGATAATTATTTATAAATATAATGTGGTAAAATATATGTATTATATATCAATTAGTTATGATTATATGTATATTATTTATTTATTTATTATCATGTGGTCATATTTTGTATGATAATTTATTTTTAAAATTTCATTGTTATGATTATTTATAAATATGTTGCCATAAAATCTATATATTAGCTATAAATTAGTTATTTTTTATTTGATAAGGTAAACCCAAGTTTTACAAGGACCTAGAACCACGAAAGTGAGGTACAAGAGTTTAAATAGGCCCTTCACAACCAAACGAGCAAAAACTAAAGACAAGATCAAAATAAAACCAAGAACAAAAAGTAAAACTAGATTAATTAGAGGAACCCTCCTAGGTGTCCTTAATAACAAAACTATCTTTAACCAAAATGTTAGGTTTGTCTTTTGAAATCTTTGTTCTGATATGATTCTTGAGGCCTTCAGTGGGTTCCCTAAAAAAGATCATCCTAGGATGTTTCTTGCCTTTCACATGTAAGGGGGGGCAATTCCAGACCTTGGGAGATTTAAAAATAGGGGATTGGGTATAATGCATGAAAGACTGAATAATGGCCTTTGCCACCTAGTGGAGCTCATTCCAATCTTGAATCAAATTTTCCAAGCTGAATCCCAACTACTAAACCTTTGATTTGAAACTTTTTATCATTTTTTTGTTTTTCTCAAGTTCCTCTATTACAATGGCCTTGCCCTTCCAAATAGAAGTGGTAGGAGACCCAATTTCAATGGGTTTGGGCTTGGGGATAAATAATATCTTAATCATACTCTATAGAGCCACCTTTACCTCTATGAGGTGGTTTGTTTGGGTTCCCATAGGATCCGCACAAGCAGCCAACATCTCCATTTTGAATTCTTTATAATTCCACCTCCACCTATAGGACCTAGATTGCCTTTAGAGGCAACATCAAAGTTTAGTTTGACCCAGCCTTTAGATGGATCCTTCCATTTAGTGTGTTTATGGATTAAATATTTTGAGGGAGAATATAACACCTATGTATTATCCCAATTTTTTAGGATCTACAAGGTAGAGAGAAGTAGGTTCTTTGTCTTTAAGGGGAAAAGCTTTCTAGTTTTTCAAAATGGTCTAGCAAAGGTGGAGGAAGATGTCTTTCGGCTGGTATCTTTTGTTAAGGAAGAGTCCATCATTATAAATTTTTCAAACACACTAGAACCAATGGGGAAGAGTAAGATGCTAAAGGAAAACAAGGGAAGGGAGATTCTAGGGGGAATTCTATTACACAATGAGGTCCATGAATTTGTTCAATTTGACTTAGGTCAAGTTAAGGTGACTAATCAGCCAGTTAAATAGTGTCGAGCTGAAGGGACACTCAAGGAAAAAATGGTGGATTGAATCTTCCACATTTCAATAAATTAAGAATCCATTGGGGATAAGCATTCCTCTTTTGGCCAAGTCATTCACCATCAAAATTTTATCCTATGCTGCAATCCAAATAAAGAAATTAACTTTGGGAGTCAAATGCTTTACCCAAAAGTTTTTCTAGATATTCTATTTTCTTTCCAAATTAAAGTTGGTGGCATACCCTAAGGCCATTGAGTAGGATTTGTTGTCTTCTACCTTGTCAGATAAAATCATCTTCCTTCTATATGGAGTGGATATGAACCTATCTTAATGACAGGTTAAGGGTCTGAATAGCCTAGGATTCTTCCAGTGATACTCCATCACTAGGAAGGACTTTCTATCACTTTTCACCTTCCTTTATTTCCTAATAATATTTGATCTTGGATCCCCATCTTTGCTTGAGATGTATATACCACCCTACCTAAGTCCCTTGGGTGGAGAGGGGGGTGGGAGATAGCTAGGCATCTTCTTAGAAGTCAATTTTCTCACCATTGTCAAGTTTTCATAAGATATGTTTCTTTAAGAGATCCTTGCATTTGGTTATGGCTTTCCAGAAGGTGGATCCATCCATCAAGCCTTCTTCCCATAGGAATTCATTCACTTCCACTCCTTCCAAGTATTTGGCTTTGATATTTATTGCCCACTCCCCATTTTCTTTCATCAGATGTCAACCCATTTTTGCTGATAGGGCTTTGTTCATGGATTTAATGATTCTCAGGCCAAAACCTCCATTAGCTTTTCCAAGGCAAACTTTTTCCCAAGTAATGAGGTTATATATGAATCTTTCTTCAGTGCCCCTCCATAGGAAGTTTTATCTAATTTATTCAATATTAGTGGCTACTTTAGAAGGCATTCAAAAAATAGACATTTGGTATAAAGGAATGCTCTAGATTGAGGCCTTGAGGAGCTAGTATTTCCTTGCTTGAGTAAGAAGGTATCCATTCCAACCCACTAGTTTTTTTTGGATGTGATCAATTAGGGGTTCTAAAGTTCAAAATCCAATTTTCCTTCAAATAGTGGGATGCCTAAGTCACTTTCCATAAGGTTTCCCACTTGATAGTGCAAAATTTTAGTGATTCTTTTCTACTGAAGGGGTGGAGTATTGATAGAGAATAGGGAGATCTTTTAAAGTTAATACATTGATTAGAAACCTTTTCATAGTTATTTAAGATTCATTTTAATTACTTTACTTCCTCAATAGAAGCATCTCATAAGATGATAGTGTCATCATCAAACTATTGGTGGGTGATAGGATCTGAATTAAGGGCCACTAAGATACCTTTAATTAGTCCCTAAGTGCAGGCACTCCTCAAGATTATTCTCAAGGTTTCTGCTAAAATGATGAAGAGGTAAGGAGAGAGAGGGTTTCTTTGTCTTAGTCCTCCTGAAGTAAAAAAAAAACCTTTAGGAACACCATTTAGAATAATTAAAAATTTGGGAGTGGTGATACAATTCTAGATAATTTTCCTGGTATCTTGATTTATTTCTAGCTTTTCCAAAATCTATTTAAGAAAATGCCAGGAGACTCGATCATAAGATTTTGACATGCCCAACTTGAGAAACATGCCCTAACTTGAGAAAATATAAATAGAATGAATAGCTTCATGAGTCAAAACAATGTCATCCTTGATTTTTTTGCCTTCCACAAAATCCCCTTGTTGCTCCCCAATGACTTTATCAAGTAGAGATTGTATGCATTTCACAAAGATAGAGGAGCAAATTTTGTAAGTGGTGTTACATGGGCTAATGGGCCAAAATTCCTAGATATTGGTGTCACCTTGATTTTTTGGAGTTAAAACAAGGAAAGTGTTGTTGATTTCCTTGAGAATAGATTTAGAATGGAAAAATTCTCTAGTAACATCTTCAACCTCTCGATGGATAATGTCCTAGAATTTTTGGAAGAAAAAAGGTGGGAACCCATCAAGAATTGATGCATGAATCCTTCCATAGAGAAAAATACACTTTTTATTTATTCATTCAAGGGAACCTTGGTAAGGGAGGCATTGTCAATAGCTGTGAAGACTTTATCAAAATTATTAAGAGCAAAAGAGACAAGATGGTCATATGGTACTCTTTCATCTAAGAGTAGGTTCCTAAAAAAAATTATAGTATGGTTGGAGATATCATCCTCATTTTTGATAATGGTCCCATCTTCCATTTGTAGTTGGAGTATTTTGTTGATATTCTTGTGCCTTAAAGTAGAATGATGAAATAATTTTGTATTCTTATAGCGCTCCTTCAGCCATAAGCATCTAGACTTTTGTTTCCAAAATTCCTCTTCTTTTGCTTCTATGTTATGGAATTGACATGAGTTCTTTTTCCTTTGAAGTTGTTAGATCATTTTAATTACCAAATGCATAAATATTTTCAATTACTAAAAGTTCAAATTTGAGAGCCTTTTTCTATAATAAGATGTCCTTGAATACTTCCTTATTCTATATTTTTAGCTTGGTTTTGAGAAAATTGAGTTTTTTCATGAGGATAAACATGGTAGAACCTGAGATGGGTTCTTTCCATCAATATTTTAGGGATTTTATGAGGTTGAGGTGGTGAAGCCACATGTTTTCAAATTTGAAGGGGTTGCATTTGGGTTTAGAGATCTTGTCTACTTAGAAAACTAAAGAAATATGATCTGACCCTATCCTGGGCAAGGAAGATGACCTACTAAAAAATTGGATATCCCAATTTAATGAGATCAAAAACCTATCCAGATGGACTTGGATTAAATTTTACCCTGGTCTTATGTTGGATCACATAAACAAAATACCATTAAGGTCCACATTCACTAGGCTTGCATTAGTGATGGAGGCATTGAATTCTAGGATGTTATCCATGAGGTTAATAAGGCCACCTTTTTTATCCCTAAGAGTGATGGGGTATTGAAGTCACTAGCAATGATCTAGTTCTAATTTACATAAGTCATTCAAAATTCCAATAAGGTTTTCCATAGAAGATTCTTGGTAGGTTTGGAATTTGGAGTGTAGATGTTGGTTAAATTTTATTTTATCATTGCTATCAAGGTCTATAAATAAAACCAAAATCTGGTTATTAGACTTTCACAGAAGGTCTCCTCCCAAGACATTAGGGTTTTAGAAGACTGCTAGACCACCTGAAGTGCATGTAAACTTGGATGAGAGATCTTGGGTGTTATTCCAGAATTTTGCCATGTTGGCTTTAAGGGTAGATTTAGAAATTTTTATTTCTTGAATGAGGAGAATAGAAGGATTGACCCTTTTGATAAAATTACAAAGGGTCATTTGTTTCTTAGGGTTATTTAAGCCCATTACATTCCATGAAAGGACTTTCATTTTTTATCACGATGGACCTTAAGAGTTTGTTGAGAACCTTTAGTAATCTCTTTTGTAGTTTCTAAATTTCTTGTAACCATCTTTGGGGATCTACCCATAGGTTTAGGATTAATACCAATATTGGCCTTTTTCCTACCTTTTTTATTTTTAGAGCAAGTAACAAACCCATCATCTAGGGGGAAGTCCTAAGAGGAAGAGAGAGAGATTCAGAACATTACCCTCCATCTTTGCAAGGCCTCAAAGATTTTGAAAAAGGGGAGAGGGGGTGCCTTTGGGGGAGGAGGGAGGGAGCTATCCAGGCTAGCAAAGAGAGGGATTTTTTGTGCAAGGGCTTGTGCAGACTCTAAAAATGGGGAGGGAAGGAAGAATCTAAAAGAAATGGGGAAGAGGGGGAGGGGGAAGGGGCAAGGTCTACAGAGGGGGAAAGGGGGGAGGGATCTGTCAGAGAGGGGGATAGGGGTAGAGGAGGGGATAGGCTATATTTTAGGGGAGGGGAAGGGGGCTCTAGTCTCAAAGAAGGGGTTGAAAGAACTAAAGGAAGGGTGTCACACTTAGGAGGAGAGGCCAGATCTTGATAAGTAGATAAGGGGGAAGGAGATGATGAGGGGGAATGAGGGGGGAGGGGGCTCCAAGGTAGGTTGAGGGACATAGAGGTATGGGAAGGAGAAAGGGAGGGGGGTGAGTGGGGGGGGGGGGGGGGGGGGGGGGGGGGGGGGGGGGGGGGGGTAGGTAGGGAGGGGCTCTTTTAGGGGGTCTAAATCACACAAGGGCTCCAAACTAGAAAGAAAAAAAAGAGGAGAAAAAGGGTTAAAACAAGGGGTACCTTTGAGATTGTCAAAAGGAGAAGCACTTGAGGGGGTTATGAGGGAGCCAATTTGAGAGGTTTTTCTAGTCATGAATCCATTTTTGATGCCTCTTTCCTGGTATTTTGTTGAAAGAATATAATAGAGTCCTGGCCTTTTTTTGGACATTCATAGATCATATGACTCAAAGCATTACACCATGGGCAAATGATTACATTATTTGTGTACATGATGTTATGAACCCAAACTTCATACTTTGACTTTATCTTGATCTCATAAAGTAGGGACTTGTTGGCAAGTAGGAATATATGGATGTAGGCAATGACCATCCTCTGCTAGGAGAGAATAATTGGGTCAATTTTGATAGGTTGGCCCAAGGCCTTGGTAATCCCATTGACGACCTTTGAATGCCAGTATTCCAATGGGATTTTAGGAAGGAGTGACCAAATTATAACATCATCTATGGCTATGTTACTGAGACTTGACCCAACCTTTTATCTTCTAATAGAGACACTAGCCTTTCCCATAATCTAGGGACCTTCCAAGAGATCCTTAATGCAATCTTCTTACAGAGAAATATTAACCAATAAGAAGCCCTTAACTAGAGTAACCACCTCTAAATGACCTTTTGGTTTTTATCTTTCCTTTTTCCATTTTTGGAAAGCATCAATATTTGGATGGTAGTTATTGACCCTAGCCAAAATGGATTTTGTAAGCTCCATGTTGGCATGTTCCACTATGGTGTCCAAAACAAGGATGAAAATTTTGTTGCCAACTTCTTCCAAGAAGATCTAAAAAGTCAAGGGGTCTTGACCCACTAGACCTTTTCCTTTGACCATGTTAGCCCATGAGAATTTAGAAACATGATGATCTAGTTTTTATGGGGCAAAAGCTTCATTGTCTAGTTGATTCAGGGTAGAATCTGACACTTTTGGAGTATTGTCTAGCAGTCCAAGAAACTACTGAGTCCCATGAGTGTGGTCACATGGGGATACATTGAACTTAGGTAGAGCATTATCAAATCCTTCTTGCATCCAGGTATTACAAACATGACCATTATATGATTCCTATCTAAACAAGAATTTAAACTATTGAAGATCCTCTGCAACATCCATAAATTATATAATGCAGTAAAATTTATATATTATCTATAAATTATATAAATTAATTATGATTATATGTATATTATCTATCTATTTATTATACGTAATATTTTTATGATAATTTATTTTTATAATTTTATTATTATTATTAATAAATATGATGTGGTGATATGATTATTTATTTATTAATTATGATGTTGTAATATAATGTAACCGGTCAAGTGGAAATCAATCTTACATTAAAAAAGTGAGGTAAGTTGCACAGGAAAAATAATGAGAAAAGAAGTAATCTTTAAAATATTAAATGTAAAAAGTTTATATTTTATCTTGACAATACGAAATGACAGTTCAATTATCTTCTTTTTACTCTTCTTTAATTTTTATTTCTCTCACTTTAATTTATATTTTTGTTTGTTTTTTTGGTTTGAATTTATTTGTATTTATATGTTTTTTATTTTTTTAAATTATCAAGTTTGTTGTTTTATTTTTTATTTAATCATGTGTATTTTGATATAATTAAATTATTTTATTTTTTATTTTATAATGTCGGCTTTCAAATAATTATATGCTAACAATCTCACACCATTAAAGCTCCCATCCACCTCCCTTGGATGTCATTGTAGGAACACCTATCAGTGTAATAATTATTTTAAAAACTATTTAAACTAGTTATTAAATCAGACCTAAGCTATTCAATTTATTAATTGGTTAATTAACGATACCTTAATAGTTAAAATAACATATTGTAATGTATTTTTTTCTAGAGTGATATAAGTAATAATAATTAAACAAATGGAGTGTCCCAAATCCATTGCAATGGTTGAAGGCTATTTTAGAGATTTAGAAACACAAGAAAATATAGATTTGGGAGATAGTAAGAGAGGATAAAAAGTCACTTCTACAAAAGAAGTAGTGTCCAATGAAGGGGTAATAGAAAGTGTTCAAAATTTTCCTTTGAAGCAGTCGATCGGGGAGTGAAGAGAGGACATGAGTATAATAATTAATACTCAAACAATGAATTTTCTAAAAATAGAAATTCAAAAACCTAGAATTCAGATAAACAATTAGTTATGGTGAACTCAGAGAAATAAATGTGGCAGGAGGTAAAAAGAAAAAAGGTAAAAAAGGCAAGGTGACTAATATTTTAGACTACTTTCCCACAAGCTAATGTTTGATCCAACTTTTGAGTGGTAGATAGGTATGTTATTTGGTTGCTTCTAGCCTTGTGGCTATTTGGTGTAATTGGTTCTTCTGGGTCATGGCGTTTTACCCTAGCTTGTTGTGTAATCTCAGTATTAATATAAGGTATGGAACCCATCAAAACTAGTAATTATCAAAATAATAATAATAATTATTATTATTATTATTATTATTATTATTATTATTATTATTATTATTATTGAGATTAATAAGATAAAAAAATATTATTTAAATTATTTAAAAATAATACTTATTAATTTTCTAGTAAGACATTTTAAGAAGTCAAGTTTTTTATATTAAATTAATTTATCTGGTTGTTAAGTGGAATCTTAGTAGTAAAGTGAGACCTAGTTAAATTGATTGGCATATAGAATTACCCTAATCAGTGCAATAAATATAATCTTATTAGTATAAAAAAATTATTAGTGTTTTTATGGGTTTTATTTAGGTGAAATTTTAGGCATTATATTTATACATAAATGTGATTGCAAATATATTGAGATAAAAAAATTTTACCTAATTTTTATCCATATAGAAGCAAAAACATACCAAATAGATTAATTGAATGTTCATTGTCAAAACAATTAAAATAATTCTCTTATTTTGAAATTTGTATTATTTATTTATTTATTCTTTCTAATTACTTAAATTCAATATAAATATGTAATGAGTAAATAAATCAAATATTCATATTATCCACATATAACTATAAATATCAGATCAGATCACAATACTCTAGTTTTCTCCAGCAAAAATATGTTCAAATTCAAGAGTACCCCTTTCATATTTGAAAAAATGTGGATGACCAATTCGAATTGTGTAAATTCACAGTGCAAGGCTCTACCATGTATATCTTGGCTATGAAACTCAAGCATGTCAAATAAAAACTCAAGATCTAGAACAAGGAAGTGTTTGGAAACATTTTCTACCAAAAATGTATAATTGAGGAGGAACTTCATAGCATCAAGGAGGAAACTTACACTTTTGGCCTCACTCCATCTCTAAAAGCCATATAAAAGGATATGATAAGCTTGTTTCATAATCTTTAAATTAAGGAGGAGATTTTTTGGCACCAAAAATCAAGGAAATTTTGGTTAAAAGAAGGCAACAAGAACACCAAGTACTTCCATCTCATAGATTTTAGGAATCATTAGCATAAATTCATTTTTAAAATTAAGGGGGAAGATGGGACTTGGCATGAAGAAGATAAGGATATTGAATTTTAGATTGTTAACTTCTATAAAAATCTCCTAGCTCACGTCCCTTCTTAGGTTGCTCAGCTTGAAGATCAGGTGGTCAACCTCATTCAGGGAGTTATTTCACAAGAATATAATGCCTCCATCTTGGCTCTCCCTTTAGATGAAGAAATAAGATCCATCGTCTTCTCCTTGCAAGGTGATAAGGCCCCCAGCTCGGATGGTTTTCCTCCCTTTTTTTTTAGGTTTTTGGGGATATCATCCAAAATGAAGTTTACCTAGCTGTCAATGAGTTATTTAAAGTAATTTCTATGCTTCCATAATTTTAAAAAACATTCTTTTTTCTCATCCCAAAGAAGTAAGGGTCTAATCAATTGAAAGACTTTAGGCCAATTAGTTTATGCTCCACTTTCTACAAAATCTATACTAAAGATTTGGCCCTAAGAATTCAAATTCTTCTCGACAAGTTGATTGCAGAGTAACAAGGGGCCTTCATGTATGGTAGAAAAATATTGGATGGAATTATTATTTCCTATTAAACCATTCATTCGATGGCCAATTCCTCTTGTCAAGGTATGTTCCTCAAATTATATATGAATAAAGATTATGATAGAGTTTTTTGGCACTTTCTAGATAGAGTCCTTCAAAAGTTTGACTTTAATCAGGCTATTACAAATCTAATTATTTCCTGCATATCTACCCCCATGTTCTACATGATTATTAATGGGGATCCCAAGGGATTCTTCCTAATAGATAGAGGTCTCAACCAAGGTGACCCTCTATCCCCATACTTGTTCATTTTAATGTTTGAAACCCTAAGTAGGATCATTGAAACCATAAGCTCTTCAAGGATTATCAGGGGAATCTTAGTAGCACCAAACACTATCCTTATCACCCATCAACATTTAGACAATGAAACTATGATGATGGGATAAGCCTTAGTATCTGAAGCTAAATGCTTCAATAAAATCTTGGAAATCTATGAGATAGTGTCAAGACAAAGTGTCAACTTCCTCAAAATTTCTTTATTTTTTATCAACACTCTAGCCTCCTTGCAAGGTAAGATATCTAATATCATCAGGTGCGTTATCAAAAACCTTTCTTTATCCTATCTTGACATCCCTCTCTTCGAGGATATCATGAAAATGGATTTCTGGAATCCCCTCATTGATAAGATTTAATGAAAATTATTAGGATAAAAAGGGAATTTATTGTCTCAAGTTGACAAACTACAATTACTCAATATTTTACTATAAAACATTCTTATTTACTTTATGTCCCTTATTTTCATCCCCAAAAAAGTGGTTGATCAAATTGATCATATTCAAAAGAATTTTTTGTGGAATGGAATGGAAGATAGGTTCAAATTCTCATTTGTTTCCTCGAATAAGGCTTGCTTACCCTTAGCTAACAGTAATTTGGGGCTCAGAAGGGTTAGACCTATGAAAGAGGCCCTCGTAGCCAAACAAGGGTGGAGGGTGATCAAGGAAGACAATCATTAGACTAGGATCATTAAGGCTAAATATTTGAATTCTAGGGAGAGTTTTGGTTTCTTGGTAAAAGAAGGACCATATAACAGATATGCCTTTTGGAAAGTCTTGAAAGCTAGAAAGAAAATTCTCAAGAGGGGACTAAAATGGAAAGTTGGTAGAGGAACTAAAGTAGATTTATGGAGGTACATTTGGCTAAATCAATCATCTCTTGGAGCCTCACCTCCCACTATGAGATTGAGCAAGCACTTCAAAAGGACCATTGGTCATAGGGTATGTGAATATTGGCAAGATCTTGATAGAATAAAAAGGTGTAAGATTCTATACAAAGAAGACATGAGCCCTCAACAAACTATTTTTTTACAAGAGCTAAATATAACAATCTAAAACACTCATATCAATATCTTCCTTAAAGAGGAAAATCTCATTTGGAAGGATGATCCTAATGGGTTGTATTTTGTCAAACCCAACTATCTTTTGCTTTGGGACCAATGGGAGATTGTGGAAAATTATAAATGCCTAGGGATCAAAAATCTCATTCCCAAGGTTAACATTTTCTTCTATTTGGTAGCTCAAAACAAAATACTAACAGTGGACAACCTGATAAAAAGGGGAATTCCCATTCCTAACAAATGTGGTTTATGTAGATAGGAGGTTGAATCCACAAAACACATTTTTCTTCCCTGCTCTTTTGCTTCCTCTATTTTTCAAGCCTTCTTTAATATATCCAATTTCACCTGGGATTTACTTGGGTCCATAAAATATCTAATTTACTAATGGGAGACCCCTTGGGATTACGTGCCTCTAAAATTTTGGTGGATCATAGCTCTCCCTCACATCTTCTAAGGAATCTAGATCTCAAGGAATTTAGTTATCTTTGATAATCAAACCTTCGGCATCTCCTTTACTTTCAAGAAAATCTTGGATTTTGTGAAATAAAATTGGCTAATAATTGCCTCCTCCTTTGATGTTCCTCCCTCCCTCTAATTTTCTCAGATTCTTCACTTGTTGAATCTCTAAATTCCTGGTCATCCCCCTAAGAAGAGCATTGATATATTTAAGATCAAGTGGATTTTAACCCCTTCACAATGGTTTAAACTAAACTTTAATGGAGTTGCTAAAGGAAATATGGGACTAGCAAGAGCATGAGGTACTATCCAAGATTCTAATGGGAACCTACTAGCAATCTGAGATTCTAATGGGAACCTACTAGAAGCCTATGTGAGACCCTTGTGGATCCAAACCAAACATTTGGTAGAAGTGAAGGCTCTTCTGTGGGGAATTGACCTCAAGGTTAAGTTGGGTCTAGATAATCTACAGGTAGAGGGAGACTCCATGAACATTATCAAGTGTCTTAATGATTCCTCTCAATCCTCTTGGAACATCACTGACATAATCAACGACTCTAAAAATCTACTTACCTCCTTCACAATATTTTTTATTAATCACATGTATAGAGAAAGAAATACTAGTGCAAATAAAATGGCTAACTTAGGGGTTCATAGTGGATCTCTTACCCATTGGAAAGGTGATGTGGCATCCCCTTTGGATGCCATCCCTTTTATTGAGCTAGACAAAGTATAATATAGCATGTGATTTTATGAGGCCCATTATTGTTGATTATCACCAATGGGGGGGGGGGGGAAGCTCATACATATAAGGTGATTATGATTTAATCACATTTTAATCATTTACATGCTTGGAATTATTTCACCCTAAACTTTAATTTTTTAAGCAGTATTTCTTTCAACATTACTCTTAATTATTTGGTTAGGATCCCAGTCTACAAAATTTATAGTAAAAACTATCAGCTAAGTATGGGAAGAGATCATGATCATGTTGAGCTAATTGTCTACACAAATTTCAAGGAGGATGCATATGCCTAAAAAAAATGGTTAAGGGTGGGATTTCTATCTACATGGAGCATCTGGTGTGACATGATGTGGCATTATCTAAAGACTTTGCTCATAACTAGAATGATAGAGAAGTTTATATGCATGGCCTAAGGCTTTTAGTCATGGAATAAGTCATTAGCAATATCACTAGAATGGACTATTCATGGGTTAAGGCCTTTAAATATAAAAGGAGGAAGGAATAACTTATCAATATCTTCTTTAGCATGAAAAAAAGAAGTCCAAATCATCTTCTAAGAAAGGGTTCTTCAAGGTGGACCTCCCTAAGAAATGGCCCAATGTATTCCTTCAAATTATGAGGTAAATTACCCTAAAAGGGAAACACAGTCATATTTTCTCACCATTTTATGTTACTTAATAATTTTAGGGGCCACCCAATAAGTATTCCATTTTTTCTACTCAAGTCTTTAGAAGCATCTATCAATAGTTTCAAAGGGAATCCTTCAACTGATAGCATCCATCAGGGGCTCATTTTGATCTTGGTTAAAAGGGGTGAACCCCTTTGGTCTAAGGTAGTCATGGAAGCCATCAACATCACTAACAAGTAGGAGTCTTCTAGGGAGGATGATTTCTTTTCAAACCCTGAAGCCAAGCAGGAAGGGGGTCAAAATGATTTCTGTAGGATGGGGAATCTACAGGGAGATTTTCACCTTAGCCAAATTTTCAAGGGGTTTCCTAAAGTCATAATTACTATTACCAGCATGGGTTGGGCCCCTTTTAACTTCAAACTAAAAGATAAATTAATACAGTCCATTGAGAAGTTGCATACCAAAATAGCAATCCAAAAACTCCTAAGTATGGAGATTTATGATGAACTCAAGAAGATAAAAAAATTCATTGGTATAAATTTACTTCTCATAAATCAAGGGTGATTTCCAATAAGAAAAAGAGGAGGTAATTATGGAACAAACCCCACAAGTTACTAAACTGAGCCATAGCAATGGAAACATTGAAGACAAGCTGGATCTTGACTAGGGTAAGGAGGAGCTTAAGTTAATTAGGTAGAAGAGGAAGAGGCTAGACATAGAAGATGCTTAGGGCATAGGTAATTATACCATAAGTAGGGGAAGAAAAGTTAAAAACATTGGGACTAACAAGTTGGTCCTTTCATCTGAGTCTGAGGAATCAAACTAGTCTCATATGACATCTTGTTTCTCTCTCATTTTCTTGTTAGTTTTTAGGCATCTTTTTTGTTGAAGATCGTGGTACTAGTTGGTTTCTTCATTTTTTTCTTTTTGCTCTGTTGATATCTCCTTGAACATCTTTTAAGTTCTTTTGTAAGGGAATGAGACCTTTTTCCTATCTTTAACCTATCTAATAATATATATATATATATATATATATATATATATATATATATATATATATATATATATAAACAAAATGGAATGTAAAATGACTTAATAACTTCTCAAATAAGCCTCTTCACGTAATGAAAATAAAATAATAAACTCTTATCGAAATAATTAAATTGTATCACACCTTAAAGGAGGGCAAGTGAACATACTGATTATGAGAACTATCTAAACATTTAAATAATAAGTATATAAATAAATCTCTTTCAGCTTAAATCCCATGAACACATTCAACTATAATTGAATTTAAAATTTCTCATTTCAATATAATAATGTAGTGAATCACAATCCTTTCAAAATATAAATATGAGGGGGAGATAGAGGTATTTTATCTACTTCTTAATCCACTCATTCTATCTTGACCTATTTATTAAGAAGATGCAATACATATGAATGTGGCAAAGAGAGATTCCATTATACCTATCATTCCCAAGATTATCAATATATTAGCTTGAATAACATGTGGCATGACTCTATTACCATTCCAATAATCACATGAACATTTTAAGTAGAAAATAATGAAATGAACAAAATTTGCCATATACATATTATCACAATAACCATTTTCATATAGGTAGAAATGTCCTTGCAAGACAATAATACAATGGATTAAAAAAGTATATACTCCAAGATATAAAAGAGATGGGTCACAAATACACATAGGTACAAACATTATCTCCTCTTACAAAAACTATGGAAGTCCATTAAGGAACATGAGGTCACTAGCCTATTCATAAAACATCAAAATATCACTCTACAAAGAGACATAATAGGAGAGCGAGCTCTTATAACACTCAGAAGAATATTTAAAATTTAAAAATAATTCAATAAATTAACCAAAGTTCCAATAAATCAAGCTCCAAGCTCCAAACATAAAACCTACACAAAAATTGAATACTCCCAATCTACTCCAAAAATCTCTAAATTAAGCCAAAGGAAGGTGTTTGACCACCCATCTTACATGCATCATCACATAGGATTCTCACCAAGTGATGTCTATGCATAGCCTCCCCCAAGCCTAAGGGAAAGAGGCATTACTCAACTCATATTCATAATTAAAAAATATTTAAAGGGTAATGGTTATAGGTACCAAAAATTAAGAAAACAAAATAATAAAAAATTTACAACAAAAACATAAAGAACAAGGAAGTCACCAAGATTTCACTAAAGGGAAGAGAAGAGGACACTTGCTTTCTTTTCACATAAGTTCATTAATAAACACAAAGGCTTCCCAAGAAAAATAAAATAATGTTTTTCCTCCTTAGACCTCCCATAACTCAGTATTCACACAACAAAATAAGAAGACAACAAGAAAGGAAAATCATGGCAACATTACAAAATGGAAAAAACTTAAGTTTTTTTTAAAACAAGAGCCTCAAACCAATCAAAATATTCATTCATTTTCCTTTAAAAGAGGTTATTTCAATACAAAACAAGATAAGGGATAGAATTAAAACATAAAAAATAGTAATCAAAAGACCTACCTCAAACCAAAATCTCTACTTGTCAATCTTCCAAAAGCCTTTTTCCATGCACCCAAGCTCTCCAACAATCTAAAATGCATCCCCCAAAAAGACCAAAAGAAGGTCCTTAAAAGGAGAAGACAACAAAAATAATAACCAAAAGGAGGGTATCACATGGCCATGTTCATCCTAAATATGTGACCTCCCTCCATCAATTTCTCTTACAACCTCATAAATATCCTTACACACTTATATGTGTGTTTCTTCCACTCAAATATAAAATACAACCTTTTGTACAAATAAAATAAGGGTTTCTTGTGGAAGCAAAAACTATGCCATAAATGAGGGCCTTTATATGATCAAAAAGTGGTCAATATTACTTTAAAACCCCACCTACCCAATGGGAATAGGTATGGGCTCAAAAAAAACTTGGGGGATAAGGTTTACTTGAGTCAAACACATGATAAAAAAGGTGGTTGAAGGGACAAATCCGAAATTTCATACATTGTCTGGATTTGTAAGTCAAATCAAATCCATACTAAGGTTATTTAAACCTCATTAAGAGTTAAATAATTTTGGGTTGATTAGATTAATAAATTTTAGGCTAAAACATCACAATTCAAATAATAAAAAGGAAAATAAAAAGAGCACAGTAATATAAATTTAATAATTTGTAAATGAATGGGTAAAAGATTTAAAGGTTTGGAAGGGTCTAAGGTGTGCATATGGTCTATTGAGGCATGTCTGAGTCCCTTTTAGTCCCAAATTTGGTCTCTTGTAATCTGCGCACTTAATAAAACATCAAATGCATCCAAGAAAATAATCGATATCAAAATAATATGAACAAACATATATATAATATAACTATCGATACAACTATGTCACAAAATTGAATCATAATCTTTGGTTAGTCTAATATAATCAACTATAAGGCATAAAATAAATCATCATGTTATTCAACATCAATATCTAAATAAGACATACATCCACTCAAGACAATCATGCTACGTAATCATGGTCTACTGAACTAGCTAACCAAGGTATATGGTGATAATCCTATACAGTCCAATACATATCCATCAAGACCACAAAATATACCAAAACATATAATATGAAATAATAATACAATTACGGTAACATCAAATATTGCATGTCAAATTTTCTACACATATAAATGGTCACCACATACGACAAATGGATCAAGATGACTAGAGTATAGAGGTTTGACATATGAGGTATTACATTTTCCCCCTCTTATAAAAGTATCATCCTCGATGCACAACTCAAGATGATAAGTGAAACAATAATTATAAATTTATATTTTGAATTGATTTAGTTTTGATTATTTATTTATTTATTTTTAAAAAAATTTAGTGTCTTTATGCTAGTTAAATTATTTATTAAGTTTTCTCTTATTCAAGTTTTAGAATTATTCACATCTTTATTGTGAAATCTTATTTTATTACATTTATGAATTTTTTAAAATCAATAATTAAGATTAATTTCCTCTATGTAGTGTCCATAGTGTCAATTTTTCATACTATCATCCACTCTATCTCAAATCAGTTAAAGCTAAAATATATTCTATCATTGTATAATTTTGATCATGTTATGTACAACAATGATATTGTCTTGTCATGAATCATAGTGACAAATCTAGATGTCATTCCATTATGAAAGTACAATGTGATGACATAAGAATAATCCATGACATAATGTAGTCATACTAAAATTCAATTTATATAACTTGAGCATGACTTGTGACACCCAAACCATAGGTCTCTCCTACTCGCTTACACAACAGGCATATTTTCATTGTTTCCCAATCATCCAAAGCCTTCTAGATTCAACACCTGTTATCCTGAACTCCTCTCCCAAGCACAGATCTATCCCCTAGGGTCCCTTTCCCTATATAAAATAGTGCCATAATTTGGACTACAGTGTTGGGACCTAGGGTGTCCACTTTCTAGTATTGTTGTCCAAGTCCACAATAGCCTCAAATGGTCAGATTTTTTTGAATCCTTATCTTTTCCCTTATCAACCTAATGAGAGTTCATCTAACCCAAGATCACTAGTTTTTATATAAAATACCATTCAAAGGTCATTTATAAGGTTTGTTAATCATTCAAAAGGCACAAGATAGAAATATACTAAAGCAAACTCAAGCAAATCTTCATATTCTCTACATACAACCAACCACTATTATTTCCAGCCTATCCATGCTCCTGCACCAGTCACGAGTCATCTTAATATTGCCAAAATTTTCATACACTTACATTACATACATATGATTGCATAACACACATTCAAATTAGAAGAACTACATTGGCCTTGATCCCTCTTCAAAGTATTGGTATGTAGGTAGCATGCCCACACATGAGATGTGATCACACATTCAGTGCATATTATAGACTAACCCCTTTTTCAGTTGGATTAAATATCACCTATCAATCATGAAGAGGGACTAGGATCTTTGAAGATAAAATCAATTGCACATACAGCTTCATGAACAACTAGGACTCAATATTTTAGGTACAGGGTCTCCTAGAGCAAATGAACAGAACCTAGAAAGCTCAAACACTAAGGACTACAATGCTTAAACTTAGAATATAGTGTTAGGCCTCTAGGTGTCCCATTTTTAGTGCTCTTTTCCAAGTATAAAATAGACTTCTAGATCCTATTTTTGACAATCTACCTAGCCAGATGAGCAATTTGTAACCTCTATCTCCTTTGTCTCAGCCCTGAATCAGCTAAGTTTTACTCTCTATCGCCTTGTTTGCTATTTTTATAAATAAATTAAGCAATTATAGATTTAATAAATTATTAGGTTAATTAAGTCACATTTATTTACTAATTTTCCCCTTAATCCAGACCCCTTTACTATTTAGGAAATTAAACCTATAGTTTCCCAAATTCAGTAAAATATTTGGTGAACCCGACTTACTTCAAATTTTTGCATAAAAACCCTAGGGCTAATTATTTATTATTTTGTGCAATTTTTTCCTAAATTTAAAAGTTATAAAACTGCAAATTAATTTAAATATGTTCAATAATGCACTAAAACCCTAGTTTGCACATACTAGGTCCTATTTGCAGATAAACACTTTCAAACCACTAGGAAAAATATATTGCTAATTTTAGAAATATTTTCATATTTTTCATAAATTTTTCAAGCTCAATTCTAAAAATTTAAATATTTTTTTCAAATTATTACATTAATTTTGAAAAAAATCATTTCTAAGCCCTAGTTACATCAACTAAATATTAGTAATATTCCACTTATTTTTTACAAATTTTGATTGAATATTAAAATAAAAAAATCACTTCAAATTTCAAAAATTCATAGTAATTATAGAAAATTTATTTGTCTCAAAATCCTAGTTGCATCTACTAGGTTCCATTCAAGCGAGAAATTTCTCATAGTTTTCTAAATTTTATCTTGCATACTTAGCTCAGAAAATTAATTTCAAATTCAAAAAGTTTATAGTATGTTGCAAATAATATTTCTAAAAAATCCCTCATTGCATATACTAGTTCCTACTTTAATTTTTGTGGTATTACCTTACATGTTTGGCAGCTTCATATCTTTTTTTGTGCAAATTCTAAACTACTCTTTTAAAATTTTATGTTTCATATATCCAATACTTTCTAGTTTTAGCACATTACCTATCACAACTTATTACAAAAAATTCAAACACATTTCAAATTATTTTCCTACTTTAACAATGGCCCATTATACCAGCTTTGATGAAACTATTGGAGTGAGCATTCATAGTCGATCATGAGTTAAGTTTAAATTAGGAGTTGGTTATTTAGTTGTTAAATGTTTAATATTTGCATCATTATTTTATGCGTGCAAATATTCCACAATTAAAGTTAGTTTCACACAAAAAATTATGTGTTGTGTGAAACAAACTATTATGTCTATTTAATAGGCACTCCTATTGCTTAGCCCATAATGTCGATGGAGAGAGCTACGAATTTTGTATTATTCTTTGAGGAAATAATGGAGAGACTGGTTTATGCATAATGTCTATGTTATTAAGTTGTGGTAATGGTTTGCAGGAGAGATCCTTTTGGTTATGAATTCGTTATGAATTCCAATAGAAACTGATAAAATAAAGCTTCAAGAACTCTTAACCAAACACCTAGATATGCAAGATGACATGATTAAAATCCTCCAAGAGGAACAACAAAAGGTAACTAATGGTCAATATTCTCAAACCATAGAGACACTAATTGCACATGACACTATGGGGGAAATTATGTCACAATAACCCCCTATAGCAGCCCAACCTTCTTTTATGCCACCAGTTGTAACTAGTACATCCCTAGCTCCTGATGTGGTAGCCCTTGAGCAAGAGATTTGATCTCTTCAATCTAAGGTGAAATATCTTGAGCAAGGTACCACTATATCTACATAGGAATTGGACTCCTTCACTCTACTGCATACACCTTTGACATGACATATAGCTTCTACACCCATGCTACCTAGATTTGTACAACCTAATCTCACTCTTTACAATGGAAAGGATGATCCAGAGACACATTTGAGAGCCCTTCACATAGCATGTTTGGATTATGTACCAAATGACTAGATATTAACTAAATTATTTTTTAGGAACTTCAAGGATTATGAATTACAATGGTTGTACAATCTACCTAATCAGTTGGTTAATGCATTCAATCCTCTTGTCGACATGTTCCTAACACATTTTAGTTTCAATCTCAGTGATAAGGTTTCATATGCCCAAATTGCACAACAAAAATAGAAATAAAATGAGCCTCTCACTGAGTATGTTCTCAAATACAAGACCATGTTAGCTAAAATGACTAGCCCTATGGCAAATCAGGAGTTACAGGACCTCTTCAAATAGAGTCTTCTACTAGTTTTGCATGAGACAATCATGTTCAAATGTTTCTCTTTTTTCACTAAATTGTGTCACACTTTAAAATAAAGAGAAATCAAAATCATTTCAATTGGAAAACATAAGTACACAAGTGTACCAAATACAATTAATAAGAGTAATGACAAAGCCCCATATAAGGTCAAATTCAATGACATTAAAGGATCAGCTTAGCAGATAGTTAATTCAATTTCAGAGCCCTCATAGAGAGTCACTTTATCAGCACCTCCTCAGCGACCTTTTAAAAATATCCTAGTTCTTCCAACTAGATTTTTACAATAGTTATTATAATTTAACATCATATATCTTCCTCTTATAAGACAAATTGATCCAACAAAGCCTCTTCCATGGGGATATGACCATAATGCATTTTGTGACTATCACAAGGCACTAGGCCATATTACAAATAGATGCATTAGTCTTAGGCATAAGATGCAAGATCTAATTGATGGTAATCAAATTGATCCAAGCACTTCAACTAAGCCTCCTTTGGCCAAACCAACGTAGGATAAGTCACTCAAAATATTTTTAGATCTATTTCCATAGCATGGAAAGTTAGAGACACAAGACACATCAGGTGTACATCATGTATATCAGCCACATCCTCCACCAGTTATATACAAGGTACCAACAATCGATTCACATCCATTGAGCCACATGATTGGTACTTTTTATTCTAGCATTCTAGTTTGGTCTCCATATCCTTTTTTGAGTAGGAGATTATTGAGGATGACATAAATTATCACACACCCTTCATTAGAGATTTTATTCATGGTCATCCCATTCACAGTGTTCTAATTGATAATGGATCCAACATTAACATGTGTACTATGACACTACTACATCACTTAGGTTATACAAAGCAGGATATTACTCCAATAAATATAGTTATCAATGGTTTCATTGGACATAGTCAGACTATATTGGGTGAAATAATCATTCCTCTATAGGTTGGTCCTACACACATGACCACCTCATTTACTATAGTTCTTAGTGTGGGAGTTTTTGATATGTTACTTGGCAGACCTTGGATATAAAAACTTTGAGTAGTTTTATCTATAGTACATTGATGCATGAAATTCATTAATGCTAATTAGGTTATCATAGTTACTAGAGTTCCATACGAGTTACAACTTTTGGTTTTAGAGTTAGTTTTAGTTCCAAAGGTAGTTTCAGTTTCATTACTAGTTTTAGCTCCACCACTAGTTTTTTCTCTAATTCAGCATCAAACATAAATACGATATTCATCATTAGTACATAGGGTTCATACACCTCCATAACTTTGGGATTTTAGATAGCTTCTAGCTATATTATTCACACCTAGAGAATTTTCATTGATATCTCATGCATCTACACATAGAGCACATGTTTAGCGAGTTTATCCTACTTCTAGATGGGTCTTTAAGAGCCCTACAACTGCATTCACTTCTCAGAATTATAGAGGGTCCCCATAGTTTCTACTTTAGATATTTTAGAGAATTTACAACATATATAGATTTTATAGTGATAGTCTCAACATTTCCATCATGCTTCATGATCATGCATGATTCCACTCTTTGATACAGGACACCATGACAGGGAGTCTCATCTGAGACTCATTAGTTAGTATCATTTCTTTCTAGTATTTATTGTACATAATTTCCTCTACTTGATTGTACATAGCTCAAATATTTCAAAATACAAAAATGATATAATATTTCAAAAATACAAAAATATGTCAATTGTATGCATCATCTATGTTTTACATTTCTAACCATTATGCTAGACTTACATTGCACTATTATATGTTATTACTTGTCAATTTATCTATATTACTAGGCTTCACTTGATCATCTTTAAGTGTGTTCAGTGCATCTAGATCCTTGATTGCTTCACTCCACCCATCGAGGGGGCATCTTACTTCTACATTCTAGCACATATCAATACATCTACCCAATAGGGGCATACTCTACATGACCACACCATCCAGGTTATGTCATTCTTACACTACACACTCTAGACATCTTGTTATAGTACATTCCTTACTTGCTTACATAGATATTATATCAACATCCATTATCATATATCACACTTTTGTATTTCATAGCATATATATTAGTCTTATATTACATATCTTGTAAACTCTTGCTTCTTTCTTTCCATATTTAGATGCATGTTTATATTTCCATTACTTACCATGCTTTCAATCTTCGCTTTGACTAGCTATATGTGTTTGCATTTTCTAGTTCATGTTTATTTCTTGCTTGCATTTTTGAACATTTGTTAATGTCTTTTGTTCCTGTCTATATGTTTGTGCCTTTGGACACTTGCCAATGTCCTTTATGTGTGCCTTTCATGTGCTTGTGACCCTTGTGCCAATATTTGCTTGTTTTCATTATGTGTGTATACTTCATTTGAAAATGCCTTATATGCCTTGTGTTCTTATTTGGCCCCTTGGTCACCCTCACATTTTTTTTACTTCTTGCTTTGTATGCTTTTTGCTTGATTGATTATCTTTGTGTGCAATGCCATGATTCTAATCATGCATTTACCTTGCTTTTTGGATGCCATGATGGACATCATGTTCCATCCCTCCATGCCACTAAAAACTAAAAACTAACATTTCAAATTCCAATATACTCTTATGCACATGATATTACATTATTATATCTATCTAGGCATATCCCTATGGATCTGACAATCTCTCTCTACAATTTTTTCTATATCTTGAGGTAATGTTTATCAATGTTATATCAAATACTTTTTACGACTTATCACACTTGTAGGGATTCTTGTTTTGATGATAGTCATTACAGGATCTTCATTTCTACCCTCAAAAGAGGAGGCAATAAACAAGGGTTTTGTCATAGAGATCAAAGCTCTTAATAGTCCAAAAAGTAGTTTTAGAATAGTACAGTTCAGAATCTAGAACTCAACATAGGCAAACCAGACTAGGTAGATAGTAGATAATCTAGATCAGTCATTAGTTTTGGTTGTGGATAACAATGCCAAAAGTGGGACTAAAGCATTGGACCCAAAAGTGTTCAGTTTCTGGTGTTGTCTAAATAGTAGAATATTTAGTTTTTATAGAGTCAAGTAGAGAGGTGAGTTCAGTCATAGTTTTGCCAGTATAGTTCAGTCCAAAAATCGATAGTTTTTAGTACTTATTTCACTCAAAAAATCTAGATACAAGAGGCATCATGCATGACATGAGGGTTTCCATTTTTAGTTTAGACATGGTAGTTGATACAACTTTCAATTTAGAATCTATGTTTTAGACACCATATATTGGGGCCAATATGTGTGGTACATGGGCCCTCTCTATTTCTAAGTTTATAGCATTTTCTTGCACATTCCTAGTAGTTGCATGCCTTACTCCATCTATAGGTGGTTGGCATCACATTTAAGTAAACTTTCATACAAGTTTGCTTCTCACATACTTGAGTTCTTGAGTAGCTTCCTAAGCATTGATTCCAATTTTAGGAGAGGCTTCTATACAAGTCCAATCTCCATCTTTCAAAGTGGCCAGTAGTGGCCTAGTTTTTAGTTTACATTCATCTATCCATGCCAATATTGTTAGATCACAGCACATTCAGGTGATACATGAGCCATGTCATATGACATTCATCTATGTTAGTATTTTCTTATTCATATTCACATCATGGGGAAATGATGGAGCTAAAGGTCTAGCTAACCTTTGTATTCTTGAGCCACCTATTCAAAGGGATTGGACACATGATTTAGACATCAATTAACACATGCATGATTCATTAACTTCACATAGTTGGTGATGATGGAGCCAAAGGGCCTATTTTTGCATTCTTGAGCCAACTTCTAGGGGATTTAGCACTCACCTCATTCATTGATATAACTCTTGGTTCGGAATACTTCTAGTATCACTCAGCATAACCCAACAACATAATAGGTTTTGTATTGGTTCATGTACCCAATGAGGTGTATTCATTCCTTTCTCTTCTTTCTTCTCTCTTTACCTAGCTTTGTATGTTTTTATTTTAGATATAGCATTTCTAATAAGAATTGATCTACTTTCACTTTATTTTTTGTAGACTTACACAGTACAATGTGCTTTCACTATGCACAATCCAACATCACACATCTTCTTGGACTTAGCCTCATAGGTAAGTTTAGGTACGCTTCTATTTCTCTCTTTTATCCTAGTATTTCACTGTATTGCATACTTAGAATAAAGGGGGGACAAATATAGTCATACTAAAATGCAATTTTTACAACTTTATCATGACTTGTGATACCCAAACCATAAGTCTCTCCTACTTGCTTACACAACCCACTTAGGCATGTTTTCACTATTTCTCAATCATTTGAAGCCTTCTAGATTCAACCCCTACTATCCCAACATCCTCTCTCATGCATAAATCTATCCCCTAAGGTCCCTTTCCCTTGGACAATAGTTCCATAGTTGGAATACAATGCTAGGACCTAGGGTGTCCACTTTCTAGCATTGTTGTCCAAGTCCACAATAGCCTCAAATGGTTAAATTTTATCAAATCCTTATCTTTTCCCTTGTTAGCCTAATGTCAGTTCATCTAACCTAAGATCACTAGTTTCCCTATAAAATCCCATTCAAAGGTCATTTAGAAGGGTTGGTAATCATTCAAAAGGCACAAAGCTAGAAATATACTAAATCACACTCAAGCAAATCTTTTTATTCTCTATATACAGCCAACCACTGTTATTTCTAGCCTATCCAAGCTCCTGCACTAGTCATGAGTCATCTCAAGCTTGCCCAAATTTGTATACACTTGCATTACATATATATAATTGCATAATACACATTCAAATTGGGAGAACTACATTGGCCTTGATCCCTCTTTAGAGTATTGGTATGTAGGTAGCATGCCCACACACAAGGTGTGATCACACGTTCAGTGCATATTACACACTAACCCATTTTTCCAATTGGGTTTGAGATCACCTATCAAGCATGAAGAGGAACTAGGGTCCTTGAAGACAAAATCAATTGGACACAAAGCTTCATGAACAACCAGGACTTGATATTTTAGGCACAGGGTCTCTCAAAGTAGAGAACAGAACCCATAAAGCTTAGAAAGCTCAAACACTAAAAACTACAACATCAAAACTTAGACTATAGTGCTCGAACTCTAGGTGTCCCATTTTTAGCACTCATGTCTAGGTAAAAAATAGAACTTTGACTATTGTTTTTGATAGTTTACCCAACTAGATTAGTAATTTGCAACCTTTTTCTCCTCCGTCTCAGCCCAGAATCAACTAAGTTTTACTCTCTATCCCCTTATTTTCTATTTTTAGAAATCAATTAAGCACTTCTAGATTCAATAAACTAGTAGGTTAATTAAGGCACATTTATTTACTAATTTTTCCCTTAATCTAGACCCCTTTACTATTTAAGAAATTAAACCTATAGTTTCCCAAATTCAGTAAAACACATAACCACAGAGAATTAATGAGTCACATTGAATTGTGTTGATCCATTTTCCACACTAAATTGTATTGAAGGAAATAAGTATATGCATAAATAACCAAGTAATCCCTTCATACCAAACCATCTACTTAAGCCTCTCAAACTAGAACCATATATCCAAGCAAGGACCATATATACGTAAAATCACCTTGTCTAGTCGGGTGGGAAGGATGGTATCATGAATATGTGTGACAAATTCCCATATCGACCCACTAGCTATATTCCAAGCTACTTATCCTCCTCACACCATGCCATAGGCATAATAGTTATGCACATACAAACACATGTGAAACTAACACCAACAATCATCAAGAGATTTATTTAAAAATAAAATAAAATAAAAATAAACTGATCATGTAAAATCAAAATCAATAAAATGAGATTGAGTGGCCCCCATAAAAAAACTCAATGGTAAAAATCAACAACAAACTTCATGATCAACCAATTGATTAAAATATTTAAAGATTAAAAAAAATAGTACTAGTTTCAAGTCAAGTTAAAATAAGGTGTTCAAAAAAAAAATTGGCAAAACATAGATGAAAATAAATCACATTACGAACACTATGTGACTTGATAAATCACCAAAGGGGAGGAAGAATAAGGTAAGAGGGCATCTAGTGGTCCACTAGCCATCACAGAGAATCAAACTATGTCATTGAGCATAGGTATATAGTCCACCTACCACTACCAATATGAGATAGTCCAGTAGAAATCTAGAGAATTGAACTATGTCATCGACATAGGTACATGATCCACCATAACATGTATCAACTGATAAAAATGTGTGAGAATGTCAACAACTCTTACACATGGCAACCCAATACCCTATACGTTCTAAATGTCACTACCTCATAATCTTTTCAAAAGTTTATTGAGTAAGTTGGCCGTATTAGACATATCATTGAGTAAAAAATACCATCAATGAGTCCAACTTATGAGACAATTTTATCCTTAATTTGGTGAACGTGAATTAAACTAAGTTCTAAAATTTCCACTAGAAAGGGAACCATCCTCATTTACTCCCAGGGAAGATTATTAACTTTAGGACCCATTATTAAGTACTAAAAGTCATCAACATATGTCAACATAGGTTTACACAATATATTTTCAAAGACTAGAATGACTCTACAAGTCATAAGCTCCACTTGGAATAACATTCATACATATCATTAATATCTTTGAAAGGTTCAATACACAGTTTCATTAGAAAAAAAATGAAAAGTTACAACTATGTATTAAGAATAAGTACATAATAGCTCATTAAAACATTTATTTCGTCACACTTATAAGTGATAAAATTAGGTTATGAACATTTATTAACATTCCATCAATTTTATAAATATAAAATAAAACTATTATCACCACCTTTATCTTAATAGATCAAGGTTATTTAAGAGATCATAATTGATTAAGTTGTATATAGGTCTGAGCTTAGGGAAAAAAATCATTGCAAGAAATATATCAACACCTCATGACTCATCTAAGTTATGAACATGTAATAAAAATCTTGGAAGTTTCACAAAATTACTTAAACAAGCAAATAACCATTATTTTTATTAAAGATATTTATTACTCTCTCTCTCATTAAAATAAAATTATTGTCTCTATACCAAGCTAGAAATGTCATAATTTTAAAATAACTAATTTAATATAGAATTCATCCTTATTACAAGTATCAACATCTATAGAATGTTACCAATCATTAAATATCCAAAAAAAAACATGTTAATGAAAGCTAGTTTTCCAAACTCTAACCTCAACATTCATGATGGGGTTAATAAGTCTAATATACACATGTGCACTTTTATCTCTCAACCAAAGGTAAATAAATATTTTGAATTTTATTAGCCAAATTAAGGTGCATCTAGGAAATTTTTACAACATTTCATATATTCATGTCATAGTAAATATCAATAAAATCTCCCTATGGAAATACATTTCAAACCATAGCTAAAGTTTATTGAAAACAAAATCTCTATTCCACCTCTACAACAGGGTTAATCATATATACTAGAATATTAATAAGGTGCATTATGGTAAAGATACATCAAAAGTGTAAGTGTGTGCGTGCGTGTGTGTGTGGGGTAGTCACAACATTATTAATATGCAATCCTATATGAGTAAATATTTTACACACTAGTTATTATACAAAACTTTAATTTGTAGTATAAACATGCCCACAAAGTTCTCAATTAAAAATTCAAAGAAACTTTATCCAAACACCAACAACATGGTCACACAGTTCAAATTAGGGTTTCAGTTCTATTTGCATGCAAATAGGTAATAAATAGAGTAAGAGTAAAAATCATTCAAATTCTTATGTAGAATAAATCTAAGTATAGTGACGATAAGTTTCAAAAATCTATTAGCAAATATCAAGTGTAATTCCCAGATCTCCAGATGTTGAACCCGAGCTCTGATTATATTATATTGATGTATCTTTAATGCTAGATAGTAAGCTATTGCACTTTATTACTATAGATGTGTATTATTTTGTATTCATATAAGTTAATAAACTTTGAGAACCTTAAATGTGATTATTGGAATAAGTAAATGAGGTTTCATGGGATTTGTGATTGATGTATTTAATTCCTTTAAGCACTAACACTAATATTTTGTTATGAGATGAGTTGTACTAATTATAGGAATACATTATGGTACACATGCAAAAATAGTTAGTTAGACTAACAACATATAGTCAATATTAGTAAATAATAATTTAAAAAATTAGTAAAAATTATGTTCAAAATCTAGTAGGGTTTTATCACACCATCTTTGAGGTATTTCTTTATGTGGTCTTGATTGAAGGTATTCATCAAAATTACTCAGTAAATTATCACATTATTGACTCTGTTAATGGGTATGTTATCTCAATCATCAATGAAATTCATTCTAGAGAAATGCATCAATTAGTAAAGCATGTAGTCCCCTATGATAGCAAAATAGTTAAAGATTTGAGGATTATGCATATAGTGAATGATATTGGGGAAGAATGGATATAAGAATGCAAGAAAAAATGTACCTGAAACTAACATAAATCAACACTGTGTTAGGACTTTCAGGCTTGGAGTAAGGATAACTATGGTAATGTTAAACAAATAATATGTATCTCTTAACATAGAGCATGTAAACTCATTATGGATCCTATTATTTTATATCATACTTGAACATAGCCCCATGAATTTCAAGTTTGTTATTTATTTCAATCTGAAGAGACAACTAGAGGTAGCCAAAAGAGGTAGTAATTTCCATATGACCTCTTATCTAGTAATTTTTTGGTGTAAAATTAAAATTGTTTACTAGTCCCAATTTCAAAAATGGGATTATTCCTACAACACTAACATCCATATATCATTCTTAACATTACATATACATAAGTATTATAGTCATTATGTCAAGATTTACATTTAATTTTAACTAGTAATGTATGGTAGAATTCATGAACAGATAATGCCAAGGATCTCTCATGGTATTGTGTATAATTTGAGAGAATAGGTGCTTGCTTTTTATTTTCAAATTACATAATTATTTGAATTACAAGATTTTAAGAAGTCCTCATATATTTCCCTGTTTCATGTGAGATAGATGCCCTAAAATTAAAGTTTGCTATAAATATTTTGAAGGGATAACATTGAGGTTTAAGAGGAATACATTGAATCCATTTAATCCAAAGCCATTAAAAATAGGAAAACACTTGTTTTCATATTTTTATAATATATGCTCAAAACAACAATATGTCTTCAAGTAATATTTACACATACGTCAAGATATAGAATTGGATCCTTATGGGGTTATCAAAGAAGACATTGAGGAGTAAAATGGTTAATTTTACAAGCATGCACATAACCCATAATAATATATTTATTATCTCAATCTTGCTAGTAGTGAGGAGATGTAGAACAAATTGAGAGTCGATGGAATATTTCCTCCTTTATTGACATTGAGAGATGAAGATGAATGAGTAGGGGAGATTGAAGAATTGGAGGGAATTATAGAAGATTTTGATTAAATATTCATTGAATGACTACCCAATCATCCCATGGTATCACCTTCACAACCAAAAAGAACAAAAGTAACCTCTAGTGACCCAAAAATCCCTCATAGTTTTAATATTTTACTTCCACATGCTAGTAGTCCTGATATTGTACTAGTTGTTTTAAGTAAACCCTATTTTCCCATTATTTCAATAAGTACTGATGGCATAGTTACAACAATTGTCACTACCACTTTCATAATTCCCATCCCAATATTCATCTAAATTATCTCACAAACACTCCTTCCATCAATAACTCTATTATAAATTAATAAAGGTCATGTTGTATAAAATTATATTAGCACACCCATAATTTTGAAGGCACTTGTTACTTGTGTTTCCCCTCACTTTCATCTGTTGCATATATCATATATCATTGTATATGTTCCTTCTAAAGATGCATTAGATACCCCAGTAATATAAATATTTTATGCAGATGTATGATCAAAGAAGAAACCAACCATTGAGGATGATTAGACCATGCCACATCCACCTCCATCCATTCAATTTGGTGGTTCTCATTATTATATTCTAATTGGACCCACTGAGCTAATTTCAGAAGAAGTGTCACAAGTATACTTGATGTGATTATACCTCCATTGTTTAGAATATCCCCCTTTCATAGCCTTAGACATAGGGGATGGATGCATTTTTAATCCCTTCTAGCCACCTTCCACCTATTGGAAGCCTAGTCATGAAATCCCAACCTATGAATTCGGTGCAAAAGGTGCAATGATAGTTTTTCATGTAGGAAGCAAGGATGTATCTATCTTGGGAGAACCAATAGTAGAAATGAATATAAGAGTATTATTGGGGAATTCAAGAGGGCAAACAAAAAAAAGGTTAAACTTTGAGGGCATGCATTAAATATGTAGAATGAGGAAAGTGTGTTCATCCCTCCATTGAAGATAAGAAATAAGTCAAGAGAGGAGGAAATTATTTTAAAATTACCCAAAATGGTTTTAAGCACAAGATATACTGAGAGGGGGGGTGCGGGGGTGCGGGGTTTGAATCAGTATATCATATATCTTATAAAATTTTCCTTAATCAAATCCCACTTAAACATACATTCAAGATATGTTATAAAACTAAAATAATAAACACCACACAAGATAGAGAGAGACACCAGATTTAACGTGGAAACCCAATGTGGGAAAAACCACAGAGAACAATCTCAAGTATATGAATAAGCACCAACTCAAACTATAATATTCTCAAGCACCAACTTTCAGGAGCACCAACCCCTTTGTTGAGCACCAACACAGTAACTATTCATGAGAACCAACCCATAAGAGCACCAACCCCTTTACTGAGCACCAACACAGCAACTATTATTGAGAACCAACCCACAGGAACACCAAAACAACTATTTGTGAGCACCAAGCCATAAGAGCACCAACCCCTTTTTGTATATCACACAACTATCTCTCAATGTTGCTATCTTAACAAATGATAGTTCATTACAATATCTCTTTCCTCTCTCTCCTTTGCTCTTCTAAGTTAGATATAACAATTACAAATAAAAACTCTATCTCACACATACTACAAATGGCTTCTCAAGCCTTTATTTATAGCTTTCCAAATGACCTTTGGCCTTCACCCTTTGTGACCCTCCAATCCTCATGGAAAATGGTGCCAAACTTGCATGACCCTTCATATCCTTGCATTTAAAAATTCATATGGTGACCCTTCATAATAAAAAGTGTCCTTTCCTCTTTTGTCTTTATCTTGGTGACTTTTCATATTCCTCAAAGTGTCCCTTCATAATAAATTGTGTCCTTCCTCTTTTGTCTTCACTTGGTGACTCTTAAAATTTTCCAAGATGACTCTTCATAGGAAAATGCATCCCATTCTTCTTTTGTCTATACCTCATGACTCTTTGACTTCTCCATGGGCCCTCTTTTGACTTATATGCAACCAAAAATATATTCTTTAATATTAAATAAATATTAACACACATTAGCTAAAATATAACTATTACAAACATTATTAAATGCAATGGGGCCTTTATCACCAATAATGCCAGACCTTTGACATCAATGACAATATTTCCAACAATCTCCCCCTTTGTCATTGATGACAACTTCAATCCTAAAACCTACACATACTATCATCTAAAAATATACAGCAACTCCCCATTATTGTAGCAACATGTACATGTTTCATGTACTTATTTCTGCACCTATACATGTACCTGTTATTCTCCCCCTTTGACATCAATGGCAAAAGGCCTACCTAGAGCTAACACTTAGCTCCCCCTCAACTAATGTTGAACCTCAATGGAAAGAAGTAAAAGAAGTTACTCCCAACTTCTCTTCTAGATACTCAAATGTGTCTTTTGGTAGTGCCTTTGTGAAAATATCTGTAATCTGCTTTGTAGTACTGATATACTCCATCTTAACTTATTGATCTACAACCTACTCTCTCAAGAAGTGATATCTAATGGGAATATGTTTTTTCTTGAATGCATCACTGGATTCTTTGAAATATTTATAGCACTTATGTTATCAAAAAAATATAAATAGGTTCATCATACTTTACCTTAATATCTTCCAAGGTTTGCTTCATCCAAAGAAATTGAGTACAACACAATACTGCTACAATATATTCTACTTCAACTGTAGAAAGCAATACTGAATTCTGCTTCTTATTTAGCCATGATACTAAGCTATCACTAAGGAAGAAAGCTCCTCCACTTGTATTCTTTCTATCATTCAATCACCTTGCCCAATCTGAATCTATATAAGCAACCAAAGTGAAATCTCTACCTGTGGGATACCATAATCCATAATCCAATGTTCCCTTGATATATCTAAATATTCTCTTCACCAACTAAACATGACTATCTTTCAGAGATGATTGATATTTTGCAACCATACCTACTACAGGCATGATGTCTAGCCTCGATGTTGTCAAATATAAAAGACTACAAATCATAGATCTATACAAATATTGATCTATAACAGATGAATCTTCATCTTTTCTCATCTTATTTTCTATACACATAGGTGTGCCAACTGGTGCACAATCCTTAAAATCAAATTTTTTCAACATTTCCTTGGCATATTTACTTTGAGATATGAAAATTCCTTTTTTTGACTGAAATATTTGCAATCTTAAGAAAAATGATAATTCTCCAAGCATAGACATCTCAAATTCTTTTTGCATTCTATCAAAAAATTCTTTTATCATCTTTTCAATAGTTCCTCCAAAAATGATATCATCAACATATACCACAACAATCAATTGATGCTTACCTTCTATTTTGATGTAAAGATTACTATCAGCAAATCCTCTCTTGATTTTTTGATCTTGCAGGTACTTATCAAGTCTTGCATACCAAGCTCTGGGAGCTTGTTTCAATCTATATAATGATTTATTCAATCTACATACATGGTTACTAATATTTGAGAGAATAAATCCCTTAGGCTACTCAGTGTATAACTCTTCTTCAATATTCTCATTTAGGAAGGCAGATTTGACATCCATCTGAAACACTTTGAAATTTTTAAACACTGCATATGCAAGAAACATTCTAATAGATTATAACCTTGCCACTGGTGAAAATTGTTTTTCAAAATCTATTCCCTCAATTTGAGCATATCCTTTATTTTTGGTTACTTCTCCATTTTTATTCAACTTATTTCTATAAACCCATTTTGTTCTTATCACATTGTGATCTTTTGGTCAAGCACTAATTCACAAGTATCATTTTTTTCTATTTGATTTAATTCTTCATCCATAGCCTTAACCCATTGCTTATCATATCTAGGTTCTGAAAACGTTCTAGGTTAAATTTTAGATAACAAAGAGAAATTAACTTGCTCAGATTCACTTACCATCATTCTTTTGATGCAAATTCTTTCATTTATGTCTTTGATGATGTCACTTTCATTATGATTTATCTAAACGTATTTGGATGGAGTTTTGGTGCCCTTTTTCTCCTTCTCTTCATCTTCATCTGATTCTTCAAAATCTTCCTCTTCAATGATTTCATGAATGTCTACTGGATCACTGATTCTTTGTGTTCCATCTTCTTCTATCCTGACACTTGCAATTTCAACAATTTTCTTAGTTCTTTTGTTATAATATTTATAATCTTTACTTTTGCAAGAATAACCAAGAAATATACCTTCATCTACTCTAGATTCAAACCTACCAAGTTTTTCATCAGTTATGTTTATAAAGCATTTACTACTAAAAACTCTAAAATAATCAACTATTGTTGGTTTGTCTTTCCATAGCTCATAAGGAGTCTTGTCACTATTGAATCCTAATAATGTCCTATTCTTAATATGCATTGTTGCAGCAACCACCTCTCTCCAATATTTATCTAGTATCTTGGATTCATTTAACATTGTCCTCACCATCTCCTGAATTGTTTTATTTTTTTGTTTAACTACTCCATTTTGCTATGGAGTTTTGGCTATTGAATAATGTCTCTTTATTCCATGATCTTCACAAAACTCAATAAATTGATTTGACATGAATTCTCTTCCTTGATCTAATCTTAGACACTTAATCTTTAATTTGGTTTCATTCTCAACTAATGTTTTGAATGCTTTGAAATGTCTAAAAGCTTCTGATTTTTTATTTAAAAACATTACCCAGGTCATATGTAAAAAATCATCAATAAGCAACTTGAAATATTTCTTACCTTGAGTACTTTGAGTCCACATAGGTTCACATAAGTCAGTGTGAATAAGCTCTAGCATCTGAGTGGTCGAGTACTCTTTTGTTTTGAACCACCTTCTAGCCTGCTTCCCATGCTAACAAGGTTCACAAAGCGTGTCAGATGGCTTTGCAATATTTGGAAGATTTATGACTGCTTGATTTTTGCTGATATTGACAAGATTGTCAAAATTTATGTGCCCCATTCTCCTGTGCCATAGCCAACTTTCTTTAATCTGACTCAAACAACATCTTTGACCTTTGATGTCTGATAGCATATACAAGTTATTGCATGTTCTCTAAGCATCTGCAACCAATACATCTGAATATTTTCTTCTAATTTCACAACTTTCTACATAAAAATTTAGTGTGTGCCCCTAATCACACATTTGACTTACACTCAAAAGATTATGCTTAAGACCTTCTACATATAAAATATTTTTAGTTTTAGTTCTACCATTATCCAAACTTAGTGTACCTTTTCCAACAATTTTGATAGTAGTATTATCTCTAAATTTTACTATGCCACCATTGATCTTCTTCAAGGTTATAAACTTGATCTTGTCTCCTATCATGTGTCTCGAATATCCACTATCAATGAACCATGACTTTTTTTCATTTCTTACATGCAAAGATGTCTGAACCAACATAGAATCTTTAGGTTGTTTTTTCTACCATGAACATGTCTGAACCTTCTTCTTAATGAATGGAGCCTTGAAACTCTGGTCCTTCTTGACTGACTCGAACATGCTTCTACAGTACCAAGTTATGTGTCTAAATTTATTGCACTTATAACATGTTATGGCCTCTTCATCAAAGCTTGATATAGGAGCAAAAGAGTTGTAGCTTCTGCTTGACTCTACATGACTTTCCTTCTCTTTATTTCTGAAACTGTTAGCTTTTTTTGACATTCTAATTTTTTATGACCATATCTATTACAATAAAAATAGTAACCATAAAAATAGGACATGTTTGTGTATCTCTGACCTGATTGCCTTTTGTAGCTTTGTTCTCTCCAGCCTTCTTTGTTTGAGATGTCCTCTATATTCTTCATTTCTTCCCTTTTTGTTTCCTCTTTTGTAAGAGCTTCAACATAGCTCTTTTTCTTTTCAAATCTGATACCTATCTTATCTGATATTGCATTTTGTCTTTCTAATATCTTATTCAACAATATTAGTGCTATTCTCAAATTTTGAATCATTGGTTATTCTATCATTGATTGTTTTATTTATTTTATTAAGATCTATTTTTAAAGAAGCAATTTTAATAACATACCTTTCACATTCTTTTCTTACTATTTTCAACTGTGCCATTAGATCTTCTTCATTCTTCTGGACTTTTTCAAAGTGTGCTGGTAGATCTTCAATTATTTCCTTTGACTCTTTTTCATTTTTCTCGATTTGGCACTTCAATCTTTGATTCTTCTTCTCAATAGATTTTAACTCTTCTAAGGCACAAATGAGTTCTCCTTCTATATTCACTTCAACTTCATCATCTTCTTCTTTTTGATCATCTCTACTTTTGCTTGTAGAGGCATCTTCATGTATGGCCATGAATAGAATCTCTTCTTCTTTTGATTTCAAACTTGAAGTTGCAACCTCTAGATGATTCTTAAGATCCTGAATAAATATCTTATTTTCTTTTGCTTCTATAGCCAACTTAGAATCCAAGATACACACCTGTTCCTTAAGAGCTCTAACCATATATTTCAATTTTTAATTCTCCTTTTTTAGCTGCTTGGCCATCTTGTGCTTTCCTGATCTACCTTCAAGTTGTAAAACTTTTTCAAAAGGAACCTAATCTGATACCAATTGTTAAACACGAGATATACTGAGAGGGGAGGTGAATCAGTATATCATAAATCTTATAAACATTTTCTTAATCAAATTCCACTTAAACATACATTCAAGATATGCAATGAAACTAAAATAATAGCACCACACAAGATAGAGAGACACTAGATTTAACATGGAAATCTAATGTGAGAAAAACCACAGAGAACAATCTCAAGTATATGAATGAACACCAACTCAAACTATAATATTCACAAGCACCAACTTGCAGGAGCACCAACCCCTTTGCTGAGCACCAACACAGTAACTATTCATGAGCACCAACCCCTTTACTGAGCACCAACACAACAACTATTCGTGAGCACCAACCCACAAGAGCACCAACCCCTTTTGCTAAGCACCAACACAGCAACTATTCGTGAGCACCATCCCACAGGAGCACCAACCCCTTTGTGTATATCACGCAACTATCTCTCAATGTCACTATCTCAACAAATGATAGTCCATTACAATATCTCTTTCCTCTCTCTCCTCTACTCTTCTAAGCTAGATATAACAATTACAAATCAAAACTCTATCTCACACATATTACAAATGGATTCTCAAGCTTTTATTTATAGCTTTCCAAATGACCTTTGGCCTTCACCCTTTGTGACCCTTCAATCCTCGTGGAAAATGGTGCCAAACTTACATGACCCTTCATATCCTTGCATTTGAAAAGTCATATGGTGACCCTTCATAAGCAAAAGTGTCATTTTCTCTTTTGTCTTTATCTTAGTGACTTTTTGTATTCCTCAAAGTGTCCCTTCATGAGAAATTGCACCCTTCTTCTTTTGTCTTCACTTGGTGACTCTTGGAATTCCCCAAGATGACTCTTCATGGGAAAATACGTCTCATTCTTCTTTTGTCTTTATCTCGTGACTCTTTGACTTCTCCATGGGCCCTCTTTTGACTTATATGCAACCAAAAATATATTCGTTAATATTAAATAAATATTAACACACATTAGCCAAGATATAACTATTACAAACATCATTAAATGCAATGGGGATTTTATCACCAATAATGCTAGACCTTTGACATCAATGACAATATTTCCAACAAATGGTAGATGCATTTATAAAGTTTGTTCAACATAAGATGGATGGATAGAAATGACAGCTTAAAGGTATTAAAGAAAGGTCGAATGTGTTAATCTATCCTTCAATTTTCAAGAATGTTGAATATTTTTTGAAAGCACTGTATGAGATGCTCTTATCTTTAAAATATGTTCTTAACCAGAGTAAGGCATTGCAAGTTATAACCCAACAACAAATAGATAAAGTGGAAAATGTAAAGCATAAAAAATACACTATTACATGAGTTCATCTTAAAAAAAGGCCACTTAAAAGAAACTTTATGTTTGAAGTTGAGAGCAATTATTTCCAAGCCATCACTAGAGAAATGAAAGATAGAGTTGTGGATGTAACGGAAAGGTTATTGAATCTTGTCAATACCATATAGATGTATCCAAAGGGTAAATTATGTATTATATCCTTTGGGGTTGAATCAAATCAAGCATAAGGAAGGTACTTGTATTTCAAAGATAAGATTCAATATTCTTTTCAAATCATTTATGATCGTATTTTGGGAGTAGGGGAAATAGATGCACCCAGTGATGGATAGTATAACAACTAGATTTCTCATGTAACCCATGAAGAAGATTAAAAGGACCAATATTTTTTTTGGAGTTATTATAGAAATATTTTATACATATGTAATAAGAAGATAAAAGAAGGGAATCTTTAAATGGGCCAAAACATCATTCTAGACAGCCCAAAATCATGTTTAATGTATTAAAGAATTTCTAGAAAATTAATCTACCTAACCATCAAAATTTCAAACTTGTAACATAATTGAAAGATCAAAACTCCACCCTAGAGTTAATAGGGTAGGAAGTGGCCCATATCATAAGAGGATTAGCTATGAAGTAGTCAAAGTTATATAAGAGTTTGTTTTAGATTTAGTAAATTAATTGATGAAGCTACGTCCCACCTAAGAGCTCTTTTTTATAAGTATTATTTTATTTTATTAAAATTAAAAATGGTTTTTTGTGGAAAGCTTAAGTAATATATGTGGATGTTATCATCTTCTACTCATTAGGAATATATGTTTCAACTTATTTGGAGTAAAATATGTAAATTCTTCAATGCTTTACTTTACTCTCTTATATTTTATAAATTGAAAAAAACTTAATTTTAATTTTATTTTGAATGATAAGAAATTGAATTTAAGAAAGATAATTTAATAATTATGTTAAGTGACAATGACACATTAATACACTAAGTACAATCAACATTACAAATAAAATCAAATTTGCACTTACATCAAATATAGTTATCCAAAAGTGATACAAAAACAAAACAACTATATATTTTTAGTTCTGATACTTTTGTGCCACATTTACATTAATTTAGTGTCACATACGTGCCAACTTACTATTTAAAAATAAATTATTATTTTTATTTATAATAAAAATATTTAATAAAAAGTTTGCATGCTATATGCATCACTTTGTTATTTTATATATATGAAAAAAAAAAAACGCTCCGTGAATTTTGGGTGCCATGAACCCAAGACAATACTGTAGCTTCTTCGGAGTCTTTCATTTTGAACATCTCAAAAATTATGAATCCGAATAGATCTCAGCCGAATCAGATTTACCAATGAATTTGTTGACAAAATGAAGTCTAAATCACATTAAGATGAGCTGCGACCAGGCAATGATTCTTTTATTTGTAGCAACCCATTGAGGCCATGATCATTTGACTAATAGAAAACGTTGGGAGGAGGGCCTGTATTTCCAACCTACACCCAAAAAAATTAAAACCTGCTCAGATCTGCAATTAAGAATGCATAAAATAAAAAATAATAATGAGAAACCTTCTCAGAATTGTTATATTTACCGACCTGGTGCCAAGTTTATAGTGGTATGAAAATCAAACAGGTTAACAAACCATATCCCGCATGGGTTTGGCTTCTGCCAGATGTGTAGACCTTTCCTTAATGGGTGATTTTTTATGGAAAAATGCAGCAAAATATAATAAATAAAATAGACTCCGTGAAACAGCCATTAACACTTGCATGAAGATTTTCTGTGTAATACCACAATTTTATCATAGATTCAAACTCATATTAAAAGTAGAGAAACAATTTACAAATTTGTCCATTGAGACTCCGAAATTTTGAAATTATGCAGGTGTAAGTTGGCAAAATTTACCAAATCAACTAATACACAGCAACGTATAAGCGGGATCTGGCGAATATATTGGAATAGCATCCAAACCAAAAATAAATGCTTGCCAAGTCAAATACCCACTACTCAGCAAGTCCTCCAAATACCATGAACTCTATTCCTTCATTTATTAACTTATAGTGACTCGAACCTTGGTTGCTTCTACAAAAATACACTGCCTCATCTGGAATGAAATTATAACAAAGAAATGGACAAAAAGGAACCATTCTACTTAGCGCACATGTTAAACTACGAGGCAACAAAGAAAAATGCATTGTCATGCTCAATACAACGTTTTTTTAGATCTGTTTTCGTCCTCCAATTTCAGATACACTCTTCTAAAGCTGGAAACGCTTAAAAGAAAATCCATAAAAAAAAAAAATTTCATCACTTTTGTGTCACTTGAAAACATATTGAAAACGTGTAGATGTGATATTATTTGTCTAACTTTTTTGCATCATTTTTGTGTCACATTTTATTGTGATTTTGATTGACAATAAAAATATTAAAAAGTGTGTAATGATGTTAAATTGATCCAGTTTTTGATGTTGATTACATTTTATATATTAGTTACACACACATACTACAATATTATATTTTTGGTCTTAAGAGTAAAAAAATGGCCTAATAATTTAAAGTGAGCTCCCAAAATATGATTATAACCAATGTTATATCTTGTGCTTTGGGTTCACAACTAGTAGTGACCTAAAATAAAGAGTGTAAACCCATTGTTATCTACATGTGTCAAAACTTGCATCAACAAAAACTACCGCTAGAATGAGGTAACTCAACAACCTACTCCAACTAAGTTGAATAGATACTAATCAGATTTTAGGAAGAGTTTCATAAAACCAAAAGAACATCACAAGAAATCCATGTTGGATAAAAGTGTAGTGAAAACTTTTAATGCAGCCTTCTAAGATAACTTTGCACTAGTCCTTCAAAAATCACCTATACCTATTTCAATGGCTTACCCTTGGTTGATGGGCATTGCCCTTAGTATCCTAGGACCTTTAGGTAACCTTCCAAGAAATGCAAAACTATTACTTCTCAGTTTTACTCTTGATGGTGGTTGAATTACTAAAGACCACATCACATATTTCAAAGCCACTCTTATGATTTTAAATATGAAACACAAAGATGCAACATTCATGCTTTTTGTGTTCACCTTAGAAGACTTGGTATATGATTGGTTTCTCAATTTGACTCCTAGCCCATCCATTTCTTGGGCAAACATGCAAAAGGAATTCATAGTTTAGTATGGTCAAGTCACAGACCCCAAATAATTTGTACCAATAATTCTCAAGCATAAAAAGAGAACCAAATGAACCTCTAATGAAATTTAACACTAGGTTCTAAAAGATATATAAAAGAGTCACCCCAAAATATAAACTCGATGATGCATCAACTTTGGATACTTATAGGAATACTTTTGATCTAGTGAATACCATTTTCATCAAAAGAGCAACTAATATAACTACTTTTATCCCAAATAATAGATCACCAACTCATGCCCAAATGGTAAATTCTTATGCATGTGATGTAGTTGAACATTTTGTAGCTACCTTTAGGAAATCAAGTGTCGTTTACAATTCAATTTCCCCTAATGATTACCAATTTATGCATACCCAACAAACAACTTACTGAAGTTTCTTAGGTTTTTCCTCAAGCTATTATGAGCCAAGCTTTGATTCCTACAATCAATAACACTTGAGCCTTTCCTAACACTTTGAGAAGTTCTAACTTAGAAATTATCTAATAGGTGGTCCAAATTTAGAGCACTGATTTCTTGATCATAGAAAATAAATTATGTAACTCAGGGCCTAAATCTTTTGGAAATAATTTCACCTTTACAAAGAAAATTAGGCTATATAGTAACAATAACCAGACTAACAATCATGAGTCATATAATCGAACAAATTCTACCAATATTTGTTGACATTAACATTATTGAAGTAGCTTTACCAAATTAGTTCTAAAGTACATACCATCGCAAAACATGGAATTAAGGGTTAGGAGGAATAGGATATTCAAAAGTGAAGTAAATTATTCTAAAAGCAAGCCAATTAAATAATCTAGTTTATGATATTCAATTTCAATGTTTAATTACAAAAAATACTAAATATAAAAAGGAAAATTATAAACCATATTTTGACTACGTAATAATGAATTAAAAAAAATACTTAGCTTATGCAATGATGTACAAACAGATCTGAGATGTACAAGTGTGGAAACAAGTCATCTGATATTCAAGAACCAATCATCAAATTCTGTAAATACTCTTTCTAGCTACCTAGACACTTGTGTCAACCTGTGGACACTTGTGTTGATATTATTTGAATGTTGACACAACTATTTTTTATAGAGTATTCTTTACATATCAAGATGTGACCACTTGCATCTTTTTTGGGTTTTTTATCACCTTTCGCTTGATGTAACTAGATCTTGTGCATATATTTTGTATCATTATTTATAGCTCAAACCCTAACTCTTCACCTTATGTTAGGTTACCTTACCAAAAATGGGTTAGTGGGCTCATAGTGTCAAGCTAACCTTAAAGATCCATCTATAAATGAGCACTGCTTACATAGGCAATACTCTAAGAAAGGCCTCAAATTTATGTAATTATCTCTTATGTGTGGGAATGTGTGTGCACAAGGGTGAAATATATTATATAAATATACATGCAGTGATTTAGCTTGTAACTTGACAAATATCACTCATGAGTTGTCATTTAAGTGCTCCAGACCTATATTATGACTACTCTTGTGATTGATATGTAAATAGGGATGAATATGGCAAAATAGCTTAGTTGTGCGCTTTGAAATTCAATAGTATGTCTAAGCTTAAGAGATGATTGCCTAATATTTTCTAGGTGAATAGTGAGTAGGCTTAGATTTGTATTTATTCTAGCTCTTTTGAAATGATCCTCACAGAAGGGTTAATGACATTCTTAGGCCGACCCATACACATCAAAATATTTATAAATTTGATTGTTTTTAGGACAAGGAGAATTATGTTGGAGCAAGGATAGTAGCGTTGAAATTATTGTCCTATCTTGGACATAATTATCCAAGAAGAAGGAAAGTTGTTGAGGTTCTATAACTAACATAAAGAAAATATATCATATTTTAGGGGTTTTGTGGTTACAAGTGATCTAGATAATTAGAGTAATTAAGGTTGGACTAAGAAATAAGTAATTAAACTAAGTGAGGTGGTGAATACGAGCCTTTCGACTATAAGGAAGGTCAAACTAAAAGGTAGAGACTTGATATATATTTGTCAAGTGTACAAGACTAGTTTAACATATAAATCTAGACTGAAGCTTCTATATTTCTCTCTTTTAATATAGTAATGTATAAAGATGAAATTACTGGGTTAAATTAAAGAAAGCATACCATAGTGTGTAAAACACACCCTATATTTGCTTGAGCCCACTTGAATTTTTTGTATGTGAATGATCTACAACCTAGAGCATGTTACAAGTTTAATTAGTGCATATAATCTAAAATTGAATAATTTGAAATTAGTTGAAATAAAGAGATCAAGGAAGGAGTACACATGTGTGTCGATATAATCATGTTGCCCCTTGGTAGCTTGCCTTTATAGAGATGTTTTCTAGTTGAAGCATTGAAAAGAGGTTCACAACTAAACCTTGGAGATGTGAAGATAGAAATTGGAGGATAATCATGCCCCTAATCTAGTATAAGGATAAATTATTCCAATTCCATTGAGAGCACATAATCTCAATCACACAACTCAAGTATAACCAATCTAGCTAATTTAGCCAATATTACCCACACTAAATGGTGTAACCATATCAAATCACAATAATAAAATCATAGTGCCAAGCCCATCGAGGGCATAAAATCTTGATCATACTAATAAAAAACAGCCAACTACTACAAATAGATAAAGGCCCAAATGTTGCATCTTTGCAAGGTCAGTGCATAAATGCGTGTATAATTTTGAAGTATATTTATAATTTGGTACATGTGCACCTCGAATATGTCTCAATCTTAAGTATTTATCAGATTTTAACCTTTGATTTGTAACATGCGTATAGTATGTACCACAAATCTAAAAATATTTGTCCAAAATATGTGCCCAAGGCATAAAATTTTGTCCAAAATGTATATCTAAATCATGTAAATTGTATAAAATTGAATCAAACTCTACCCATTATGTCAAATGTATGTATGTGGAGTCATGCATTCTATGACATGCCCCCATATGATATGCCATGTTTCACCCCACACACACCCTCCTACCCCCCTTCTTTTTTGAGGTGAGAGAATTGCAAAAGTGATAATCACCTTATCTCTATTGGGTGAAGAACAAGGCCTACTAAAATCGCAATGTATATTTGATAGCCACATATGTATAGTGCACTATTTTATCTTTTGTATAATCTATTGTATGCATATGACCTTTGATAAGATAGTATTTTACCATAGAATGTGAAGAGTCCTTTCTTTTCAGCATAGTAAAAGGTTGAAAGATGAAAAGACAATGCTTTATAAAATCTCTATAAATAGCACTCAGTTGTAATTGAAGATGGTTCTGATGTCTGATAGAGATTAATACTATAGTTCTGAGATGATTTTCCTAAATATCTTTTATCATTGCTCTATGTGCAGTCAATACTCTATTTTTATTTAATCTATTCAACTTATAATTTTACCGAATGTTTTATTTATACTATGTGGTTCTTTATAAAATAAGATTGACTTTGCCTGTTAATGTCTATTTTCAGTTTGAATTTCCATCCGTGTATGTCTTTATTACTTTTTGCACAAACTATCCTTGTATTTAGCATGTTTTAGAGTAATTTCCAAGAACCTCTGCTAACAATGCTGTGGTGAGCATAGCATTTTTTGTTGAAACATGTTAAGATGTTTGTCAGGACAAAGAGATATAGAAAGATGGTTGGATGAAATAATTCAAAATTTTGTAGAAGAATCTATAAGAGTTAGAGTGACTATGAAGGAAGTAATTGAAGAGCATATATATGAGGAAATTTACAAAAAAATTGGTGCTAATTGTCTAGGCTATTAGTTGCATGGCTATCCAGGTTGGATTACTATTGTTTTCAATTGAGGAGGACAAAATTTATAGTTTGGTCAGAATCAAAGTTAAACATTTTAAAAAATTTAAATACTAATTGGACCTGCGTAGTTGACTACTAGTTCAAGACTACAATTGATGGTTATATCATAAAATTTATTGTGCAAGCTTATATGGTATTTTAAGTTGTGAAAGCCCTATTTATCAAAGGAATCTCTGGTAAGTTTCTTCAACAACTACCTACGTTGATAAAAATGTTGGTTGTGGAAAATTCCATGGTCCCTACTCATGCCAACATAGATTAGTCACTTCAAGCATCATGGGGGTGCATGCAAAGTAGAATTGAATGATGTGGAACTAAGTATAAAAACTTGAACTTGAACCCAAAATATGGAGGATGAGAAGACCGAAAGTGAAAATAAAATTTTGGAATTAGAAAGAAAACTTTGATAATAAAGAATATAGAACAAATCAAGTAATATAGACTTAACTGTGAATAGGAGTAGAAGTAGAGTAAAAGATGTTAGATATGGAAAAGGGTAGAGGAGGCTATGAATGATGTTGGAAGCAAAAAGTGCAGAGAGTATAATGAAGGTCCTGAGGAAGAGGATGAAATAAATAGAGATAATGTGGACATCGAGTTGAGTGAGTAGGAAGAAGAAAGTAGGTTAATAGTAAAATAGTTATAAAGTAGAAATAGATCACAATTAATAAAAGGGATATTGTTTTCACCTAGAAAGGAATATTCCCAAGAATAATTTATTTTAAATTGTAGAAATACCACAGGTTCAAGTTTAAAGTCAGAATAATTTAGAAACAAAGATCATTCAATTTAGGAGTATGCATCCCCCAAGCCGAATTTATCATTTGAGAAAAGAAGTGGAGAAGAAGTGGATGGTAGTGGGTTTGAGTCTCTTACCAATAAATTTGGTAATCAAAGTGCAAAGACAAAGTAGGCAATAGATTAAAAAAATGCTAGAATATTCATAATTCATTTTTAGGAAACCTAAAAAGACTAGTGCATAGAAGTCCATAGTAGTAGATACTAGTACATAGAAGCCTGGAATAATAAAAAATAGTGTGCAGACACATGTAGTCATAGTCAGCAATGCACAGACACAAACAATCATAGTTATCAATATGAATAAATTAGTATTAGCAACTTCAACAGTGTCAACCATCTTTTTTAATGCAAACATGTTTATTTATTTGGTGCAATATGATGGGTCTATAGACCCCAAATAGTACTTATTAACCTGCGACATGAAATAGCAAGTTAAGGGAGTAACCTTTGATGATGTAAAGAAATACAAACTCATAAGGTATTTGTTAGGTTGAGCCTTAGAGTTAATTTTTAAAAGGAATGTTAATAATCTCAATCTTGCACAATTTAAAAATTTATTAGTTTCAGAGTTTAAGGTGAAGAAATGCACAAGCAAGACTATTCAAGATTTGAAGGAGATTCGATTAAAGACTAGAGAATCGGTTAACGATTATGATCGCATATTTATAATGTGATGAATAAGATTGATTTCATGATGGAGGACAAGGATAACGTTGTTTGGTTCATAGAAGGGTTGTGACTAAGAATTAGATTTACCATTGCATAGTCTCAAACCCTAACTAACATTGATGCCTGATCTGCTACTTTGCAAGTGGAGCAAATTGAGGATTATGGTGACATTCCAGTAACTGATTCTAAATTAGAGGTAAAAATAGACACGTTCATCAAAATAATGGATGAGATGTACAAGAATGATAATCCTAAATTGGGCTTATAGTGTATATAATGTGGTCAAGAAGTCCACCACATGAATGACTGTCTGAAACTCAAAGCAAAATTTTGTAAAATTTATAGTGTAGATGAACATGCTACTTCAAAGTGCCATCTCTTACAACAATACATCCAAAAATCATAGAATTTTTTATTGCAACCTTTTCAAATCCAAAAATCAGGATGAGAAGAGTTGTAAAGCCCTACAAGAGCTAAAGGAAGATATTACGAAGAATGTATTTTTAGTTACTACACAGTAGTTATCCAGTGTCAAAATAAAGTGCTTTTAGTGTTAGATATTAGATCAAAAGTCAAAATAAAGTGCTTTCAGTGTTATATATTAAATTTGAGGCTGAAACAAATTATTTTAGTGTCAAATATTAGATCCAAAGTTGAACGAAAATCATTTTAGTGCCAGATGCTTATGAATTTATCTAGAACTTAAGATAATTTTTTTGGAGCATTACTCAAATAAAATGTATGGGTTCACCAATATATTTTATCAAAATTTAAAATTAACTGGTGTATTAACTCTAATTAAGATAAAATAAATAGAAAGATAGTTACTACTATAAAATAATTTATAATTAGCAGAATGAAAGTAAAATACTGAAATAGACAAAGTGCAAACAAATCAAAGAAAATTAACTATAAAAAACACAAGAAGATTTAACTATTTTTTGCCTATAGGTTGATTATGTTTGACTCAGACATGAATAAAAGATTAGATTAGATTCAATTATGCATGTGTACAAAAAAACTATAACTATAACTACTTAGGGTTAGAGCTGACTAGAAGGGGTCAATATCAACTGCCACTACTATCCTCTATGGGTCAATTCTATCCTCTACCAAAAATCAAGAAAATTAGTACACAATCTCATGCACCTACTTAAAACATGTCTTTGTGAATAAATTTATATTTCAAATACATACAGATGTCCTAGAAATGAATTCTTCAAAGTTGAAATCTTAATAGGGCTTGCAATAGCTAAAAACCTACAAACATAAAAGGGGGAGTGTAATGGGTTGAATTGATCCCCATCACACTTATGATGATTGATCACTACCTACACATTCAATCCTCTTAATATTGAAATCAATCCCATATAGTTATCTCATTTAGTGTGTTTTGTGCAATTGTGCTCCATTTGCTACATGTATGTATTTAAAGATGGCTTGAATATTTGATAATGATCTAATTCACTTTGATAAAATAGTTTATTTACTTGGCTAAGGGATATTTTAAATGATTAGAATAAGGGTTGCTTTAAATGATTAGAATCAAATTTGGAAAGAATAGGGAAGCTTTGTTTAGTGTGCAATAGTATAAGTGTACTTTAATAGTAAAATTTTTAAGTGATAGAATAGGTGATTTAGATGTGTCTTTATATTAATTTAAAATAGGAAAACCTCATGATACCTATCCTAAAAATATGGACCAACCTTTATTGGAGGGTTAAAACTTGAAAAATATATTTTACTAAGTGAAAAATAGGATCAACTCATAGGGGTCAAGACTGACTATCATTATTGACCCATACTGGTCCATTTTGTCTTGAAGGGTAATGTTTGAAATTTAAGATGTGAGATGTCTATAAGATGCTTAGAGAGGTTTTTTAGTAATTAAGAACATTTCATATATGAACGAGATAATAAATCAAAAAGAGATAGGTCTGTATAGATACTTAGAACAAAGTGAGGTGGTAAAATAGGTCTAGATTAAGTGATCAAGTCAATTAGAATGAAAGGGACCAAATTTTGACATTATTAAATATTTATGACCAAATTTAAATGACTACAAGCATAAATAGATATTAAAAATATTTCAACTAAAAATGAGTGATGAGGAGTGCACTATACAACGATCATATAGTGAACACCACCTAGAGTTCTAGTAAGTGGATAAAAAAGGGAATGAAAGTGCCAAAGACCTAGCAAAAGTTTAGGCCTTGCTTTAAGAAGATGTAAATGTTAGAGATTATCGTATATTAATTATTACAAACATATGATAATTAATTTTATATGTACATAAGTAGTAACTCATATAAAAATTAATGATTGAGTATTTGTAGAGAAGAAAATATAATATTGGATTCTTATTTAATAGGATCAAATCATTGTATAATAATCTCTTTCAAGTATTGAATAAAATTACTTTATGATTACTTGAGTTGGTATCAAAGTAAATATTCTTTTACAAAAATATGGTGTGTTTATGTTTTAGGAGTCATTTTCAAATTCATGGCTTCCTCCTATTTATGAGTGGATATTATAAATAGATTATTTAATGTAAGCTTTTAGACTTTACAAATTATTTAAGGTTATTTCATAAGAATTTAGGTAAATTGTATTGGATATATATTTTTTGATTTTGAGTATGACTATCGAGTTTCTTTAAACATTATAGATCTGTTTGACTCTAATAAGAGGCATTTGATATATCCATGGATATATTTTTGCAATCTTATATCACCCTCGGCTCTATTCTTTTATGTTCGTGCATATCAAAGTCAATATATCTGATTTCGTACATGCTTGAAAGTCTTCCGATACATCATTGGCTTCAATACAAACCTGCTCGTGTAATTTCTACCCAACCCATGTCCACTCATTCAAGCTCCATCAATAAATAAGCCTAGTTTCTCATAGTTATTTTAAGGTGTTTTGATTTGTTTGTTTCTCATAGTTATTTTATAATTAATGTCTTTTTAATGTTTTCTTATAATTTTTTTTGGTTTAAATCAATTTAGATATTAGGTTATGTATTTTTATTAATCATTTGATTAATTATATAGTTATTAAGTATAGTTTTTATGTTATAATTATTTAATGTGTTGTTTGAGATGTGGTTTATAGTTATTTCAATAGTTTATTGTTTTAGTTTTTAATAATATTATTTGTGCCATTAATTATTATAATTATATTTTTTTTAGGGTAAAGTCATGTTAGTTATATTATAAGTTATGTATGTTTTCAAAAGTTCTATTAATATTCTCTATAAAGGATGTATTATCGGGTCAATCTGACATCCAAACGAATGAGTGTGTCTATTATGTTGGGGGTGATTTTCATAAAAGTGACATGTAATGGTTTCAAACTATCTATCTGAAAAAAATTAATAAGAAGTCAAAGGAAGCAAAGAAAAGAGGCCCAATCCAATCTTGAGTACATCACTAATTCTGAAGTCATCTATTTTTTGTAGTAATGATACTAAAAGAGCCCAAAATAAAAAAGTGTTAAAGAATTTTTACTCATCAACGACACCAATGAATTACTCTAGTTACAGATAATTGAAAACATGTGCCAAACTAAATAAATCCAAGAATGGTGTCAAGTGGAAATGGTGGCCCTTTATCCTACTTGTGATCTGGTGGAAATGATCAAGTAAAGTGGTTATAAATATGAGGTTTAGCAAGGTGGATAAAATTTACTGAAGACATAGTGAAGACCTAGTCCTATTATCTCAATGTATTCATATGTCTTTATGTTTTTTCAGTGCTAATGTGTTCTCATTAATGTAAACAAAAGAGTGTGTCCCTATTTATGTACACATGTTTATTCCATCATTGATATCTAATTATGCCCCTATTCATTCATATTTGATGTGTTTGTAATCAAACTACCATGAATAGCTAAGTGTGTCCCTATAAGTGTATACTTGATGTGTGTAGTGAAAATAGATGGGTATGTTCACATAGTTGTTGAGTATGAACTCAGAATGTGTCTTAGTTCATACTTGGATTAATGATGCTTTCTCATCCATAATATATGTGTCAAACTACATGTTTATTTAAGATTGTTTGTAGTGTTTCATTTACCTTGGACTATGTCTATTCTATGGGGGAATGTCAGAGATAGTACTATATTAGTTAGTACAAACATAGGATAATTATTTGTGTGTGCACGTGAGTTAAAACTCACCTATAGATTAGTATAATTGAGTATTTTCAAAGGAGAGAAGATAGAAAAATATAATACTTGAATTCTAGCTTGTAAGATCAATTCATTATTTAAGAAGCTCTCTTAGGTATTGAATAGAATTAATTAAGTTGATTACTCTAGTAAAAACATTGTGAGTCACAGTTGATATTTGGTGTTCAAATGATTTTGAAAGATAACTCCACAAAAAATGGCCTAATGTTTTAGATATATAGGTGGAAGGAACCGACTTGTCAAATGATGGAAAATATATATATTATGGTGAGATGTTGGCCCCAAACTTTGTTTGAGGATAATTCCTCATTAACATAATTAGGCACAAGGGAATAAAGTGGAAATAAACCTTATTTTGTCAAAAGAAGCTTTTGTGCAAGTATAACTAAATCTAATAATTGTTGATGATATATATATATATATATATATATATAGAGAGAGAGAGAGAGAGGAAGGGCACACAAGAAATAAAAAACCCTATGGAAGGATTCTCTATAAAATCTCTATGTAAACATCACGTGGAAGACAACTATCACATAATAGTTATAGATCAACATATCTTGGAATGGATCATGAAAAATTGTAAGGATATCATAAATAAATGGTCATCAAGAGGCCGTTATGATAAGATCAACTGTATTTTAGTGCTAGTAAACTGGCACAGATAAAAAGGCTAGGTTTTTCTATATAATATTATATTATCCATATAAAATGGGTTCATTCATTATAATGGTTTAGTTAGATTATTGTAATGGTTTAATATAGCATATATCTATATACTCTGAGGAAGCTTATATTATTGTAAGGTTGATATCATGTTTTAAGGTACGCATGATCATGTATATCCGTATGAATGAATATAAGTAATCTATGGGAAACATTATGTAGTCTTAGATAATGTTACATGCATGTATTAGTTCCATAAGTTTTAGCATAGTATGTGTTTTCCTTTCCACATTCATAATTTTCAATCTTGATTTAATATTGGCTCTGTGATGATTTATCTATCACTAACATATTAAGGGGTCGATACTATCTCTCTACACCTCGAGTGAGTGCTTAAGTGATACACCAAATTAGGAATTGTATTATTTTTGGATAATGAAAGTCGCACAAGATGATTATGAAGTGCATAAGATCAACCTATGAAAAACATAAATAAAAGTAAATATAAAATAAATGAAATTAAAAAATAATAATACATAACTTCACTCACATACATGATTATAGAAAAACTTACCTTCTATCATCATGAGTGCTAGGTCAGTTTTAGTGAATAGATACCAAGATGGGTCAGTTAGATTGATGTTAGGACGAGTCTGACAGTTTTATAAAATATTTATTTTTAAAAAAAATATAAAAATGGATTATTAGTAAATTAAAATTCTATTAGATGTTATAATTCTAACATTCCTTTTAGCTTTTTAAATAGTATACAGATGTAAAGATACGATGATACCCTACGGAAAATCCACCTAGTTGAATATTCCCATAAGGAAATAAAAATGTAGAGTTAGTTTATAGATTGATGGGGGTGGATGTAGAGGTAATTTATAGGTAAATATATTGAATTTGCCTATTTTTCCCTAATGTTTTACTTGATTCCATGATTTGGGTGTCGGAGGTGACTGATGTATATGATGTACCATATTGTAGCAAAACTATGTACACATATGAGATATTTAATCCCGTGTTCTTCCATGTATGTGTGTATTTTTATTTTCATATGAAATTTTAGGATGTTATTAGGCAATACGTATTCTTCATTAAAAATTTGAGAAAAAAAATGTATCTTTTAATGAAAGTACTAATGGATAATGGTAAAATGTGCCCAAGTAATAGTTCTAATGAAATAAATGAAGTGATAACATGAGTAATGAAATGGGTTTAAATAAATTACTTATTTTTTATTAAAAAAAAATCAATGGGAAACATAACCATTTGATGCCAAAACTAAGGTGACAAGATTGATGAAATGTATATGATAAGGTAGTAGTTGGTTTCTCATGAGGAAATCCAAGTTGATACCCCATGACTTAAAATACAAAACTCATAATCCTTTAGTTAAATGATAATAAAAGAATTCAAATCTGAAGCATGTGTAGAAAAGAAAAGAAGATGAATGTAAGTGATCAAATCATATAAATATCCATCAAGGGGAAATTAGTAATAACCGTGAGCTAAAATAGTGAGGTTTAATATAGGCAATGATAAATCATTATCAAAGATAAGACACCCTAATCAATTTGTTGAGATTGTAGAGCATGATTACATAGGAGGTTAGTTCTTGTGTTAGTAAGGAAAACCAATAATAATCATAAAGATCCTAACATGCTAAGCCCACTCCCTTAAGGGGAAATGCAAATAAAATCAAGAAATTAATGAGGAAATCAATACAAGCAATACCCTCCCAAAGTGGTTCTCCTTCAAAAATGGTCCATAAGCGTGTTTGTGCCTGAATTTGGTATTCTAAGTCTTTGTCATTGTGGTTGGGAAAGTGCCTATGACATCTCTTCTAGCACCAATGGCTTTGGTTCCTTTATTGGTTAATTTAGAGGAATTAGTGAAGCTCTTCTATCAATATTTATACATAGATTGTTTTCACTAAAAAGCTTCTCCCTTTTTCTATGGTGGCTCATGTATTTATACTTTTCCAAAAATGTTGAGAATCAACTGCGAACATCCATATTGAGATAAAGATGTGTGGCCAATGATTAATTAAATTTTGGAGGATAAAGCAATTAATATTTTAGAATAAGGGAACATTAATAAGACATGGGTGGTCTTAAACTTGATATTTATCTCCATTAATGCCTAGTGTTTGACACCCTTTTGATGATGTCATGGGTGATGTCATGACCCAGATATTTTGAATTATGAATTTCCAATAATAAATATTAAATAAGTTTCCATGGCTCTCAATATGATTTGATTTGATTAATGACTTTACTTAATATTTTGTAATTCTTGGAAATTGGTCACCTACTTAATCAAAATAGTCAAAAATGTAAATTTGCTTGGTCGTAATTTGACTTTAGTTGAATTAGAGGAAGATAACAGTTACAAATGATGCAATACCTCATTCAGGGGTACATACGCACAAATCAACATTTGCACGTGACATGTGCAAATGAATTAGTGTGTTTAAATGGTTTAGAATGATAATTTGCTTGGTCGTAAAATAAACATGAAGTGAATTGAAACAATATAATGATTGCATAAAATATATTGCCCCATTCAGCAATACATGAGTGCAAATTGACACCTACAAGTGATGTGTGTACATGAATTAGAGCATTTTAATTATTTTGGTCTAGATTGTGCATTGTTGTGTAATGTCATTGAGATTTAACACAATAATGATAAGAATTAGATGTTTACATGTGACATCTTGAGCTTCATATGAGGAAGGGTGAACATCCTCATCTAATGGCAATTGAAATAGGTTTTCACTAAGAGACTGGCCTTTTTATTTACTATTACCTTGGTCCAAAAGTGCCTCAAAAAGTTTTTCACCTTAGGACCTCAATTTTTTATTTTGTTTTTTTCTTTTGGCTAAGGAAGTTCACCTGCTCTCTAAAATAGGCAGCAAGATCCAATCTGATAGAAAAACATTTTTTATGATCTTCGATCAGAATATGGTCTCTTAGGCCCAGAAATTCATAAATAGCCTCATCATTTTTGAACTCATAGAGTGATACTTTGGATTCTTGTTGGTCCTAGTCAATAAGTTGAGGGTGATGAAGGAAAAATGGGGAATGATGAATGAAAGGTGTAATAATACATATGGCATGAGGGTTAAATAGGTTGGTATTGGCTAAGTACTCGTATACACTTTAATTGGACTCTACATCATTGTCGGCATCATAATCGTTAATCATTGGTGTCGGAACATGGATAAGATACATAGGGTCGCCCTTAGGAGTTTAAATACAATACCATAAGTTCCTTTGTGTTTGGTCATAGAGATGGGCTCAAGAGTGCCTTGTTGATTTGCCCTTATGCCTTTACCTTCATAATATTGATTATCCATGATCTGATTAGGGATGGGATATTTTTTTCTTTGGTAACAATTAGCTAGATCATCATTATAAAGCTAGGATCCATCTTCATCTAGGGGGGATTATTCTTGGCTAGTGACTAGTGTGAAAATAATGGACATTTGGGTGTTGAGCTTTCCTTTCTATCTCCATTCCATGAAAATATCCTTGGCTTTGGATCTTCCATAGGATTTAGGGGCCTGTGAAAGCTTGGATATGTGGAAGGAATTATGCTTGAGGTACTCTCTTGGACATTTGTTAGAGATGTTAAAAAGATTGGATATGTCAAGAGGGGGTGCTAAGGAAGTAGAGGCAAACATTTCTTTGTCAATATAATTAGAATCTTGAAATTTGAGAAGTACATCCTTGTCCTTCTTTGGTGTCAGGTCTAGGCCAAAATGGTAGCTGTAACTCTTATACTCAACTTGTAAATTCTTTCAGAAATGATATGGTTGTAAGTCTATAAAAATAGTCACATCCATCCTAGAATGGGGGAACTTGATGCAAAAGTGTAATGTGGAAGGTATGGCCCAAATTTCATGTATCCACGGTCGGCCTAGAAATAAGTTGTATGATAAATCAAGATCTAAAACATGGCAAAATGTGTCATGGATCAAGGTCCCAACGACAAATTTTAAAAAAATTATTCCATGTGATTCTATTTCCTCATCATCATAGGCCTTGATGGTAATGGTATTTGGCTGAAAGTTAGCTACTGTGTATCCAAGATGCTTGACTAACCATAGAGACACATTATTGAGGCTTGATCCATTGTCTATGAGGACATGTTTAACCTTGTTCTAAGCTATAACAACTTTGATGTATAATGGGTTATTATGGAGAGGGCCAAGGGATGACATATCACTTTGGTCAAAAGTCAGTTGATGGTCATGATCTAAATGTCCTACCGAAGCTTGGAATTTATCTAATATAATGTCATTTGTCACCTGGGATTAACTCAAAATTTTAGTAAAGATATTCTTTTGGTTATTAAAGGTATGCAACAAATCTAAAATATAAATTTGAGTGAGCATATTTTGTAATTACTCCACAATATCATACATTTTCTCCTTGGCATAGGTAATTAGATTATTTCAAACTGACATGGGAGCTTGGATAGGCTCATTGGTAGAGGGAGGTTATGGTCTTGGAATGGTAAATTTTATTTATCAAGTTGAGATTGCACAATCTAGATTAGGTAATGGACCACTATAACTGAAAGGTGGTCATAAGATGGTAACTATTGGGTATTGATGAGCTTAGCTTCCCATGTAGATCATAAGAAGATTACCAGCATATGGAGGTAGTTATACATTATTTCATACTGATCATTGGTAATGGGTTTTTTTCCTTAGGTTAATGGCAATATTGGATATATGACCACCCATGATATGTCCTACAATTTTTTTGTAGTCATGTACAATGACATGATAGGCCCCTTGGTTATTATTCTAACCTTAGCTTCTTCCATTATGTGGTTTTGGTTTCCATCATCATCGTCATTGTTGTTGTTGTTTTTGTTATTATTGCATCTGTGGTGGTGGTCTATGTTGTTGTTGACTCTGGTTGTTAGCATTTTGTTGTGAAAAAGGGTTTTGATAAATGCCCATGTTTTGATTAAAAGTAGGGTCCCTGATATCCAACTTAATTTCTCCATTTTCTTGCATATTTTTGATGAGGTGACTTAATTTCACACACCAATATATGGAATTCCCTTTGACTCTATGATAGTCACAAAATTAATGCTCATTATACCTGTTGGGGAAAGGAACACCCTTAGGGAATGGTTTGAGAATGGGCCAACTAATCAAATTGGCATTAGCCAGTTTTCTAAACATGGATTTAATGGGATCTCCTAGGTCACTAAAAATTATCTTTATAATGGGTCTTGATCTTGGTGGAGGCATTTTCAAAGGAGGTAGGAGTTCTTGCACTTGCATTTATGGGATTAGCTACATATATGGAGCAGGTTGAGCAAATAATGTTTGCATCATGTGGACATGGCATGATTTAGTATCTCCATTACCAACAACATTCTTTTTATAGTTATAGACTTTATGATTTTTGAAAGTATTTACTTGGGGTGATGCAGGGCCTTGTATCTAAATTGCTTGGGTTCTGATTTTGGCCTTGATTCTAGTTTTAGCTCATATTTTAGCCTTGGTACTGATTATGGCTTGGGTTGTACAACTTTATTACCCCTTTATTGATAAGGGATTTCTCAATTTGTAGGCCTTTATCGATAATCTACTCAAAAGTGTGGGTACACTGAAGCTCAAGATGATAGGGTGTATCACTTTGTAAATTACAGGTAAATATTGTGTCTAACTATTTATTTGGTAGATTCTATGTGAAGCAGCTAGTAAGTGCCCTCCCTCACTGTAAATAGTTTGAGAAGCTCTCACCAAGTCTCTATTTTGCTTGGCCTAAATCTACCATAGTAATCTCATGCTCTAGATTATAAGAGAAGTATTGAATAAATTTTTCTTAGAGGTCATCAAATTCAAGCACTAAGTTCCTCAAAAGTTGGAGTAGCCACTCCAAGGCTTGTCCCACTAGACTACATGAAAAGAGGACATGCAAATAGATGTCACTAAAAGTCATTGGCTATAAAGTAAGATAAAAATCCTTCAAATGTTATTTTGGGTCACCTTTTCCTTTGTATTTATTAAACTTTGGTGGCTCAAAACCCATAATAAATGGTATCTAAATATAGTCCATGTTAAAATGGTATGAACATATTTCATTCATTTTAAAATTCTTTGTCTACTTTCTAATCTAAATAGCTATAATTGCATCCTTCATTTTTTAGAAGTATTGGGATAAAAATGTTGACATTACAAATGGTATAGATGGTTGTGGTTGGGTAGTCCAAGGTGAATTTCCTTGACCAAGATATAATGGAGGAATGGAGGACTAAGAGACATTCATTTGGTTGGTCACCTAATTAGGTATACACATTTGTTGGTTAGGGTTATATTGTTGGTGCAGTATTTATTATTGATAAACATTAGAATTAGGATTGATATTACATATTTTATTTGGAGGAAATAGTGGCATAGATGGAGGTATTTGTTGTTATGGAATGAACTGCATGCCATGGTGTTGGAAGGGAACTTATTGTTGGCTAGTCAAACCTTATTGTATGAAAGGCACCTGTTATTGGTTAAAGGTCTATTGTTGAAGATGTTATATGTGAGGGGCATGTTGGGTATGGGGAAATTTTTTCCTAGTGGGTACTTGCTATGTGTTGGGTCTTTGTTATGGAAAGTTAGGCACTTGTTGAATGTTAGGAACTTATTTTTGACTAGTTACCAATTATTGTTGACTAATAAGGATACATTATTAATTATACCACATTTACGATAAAGGATTTACCACTTGTTATGGTGGCACATTAGTCTGTATTTATTTTTGTGGAATGTTAGTCATCACTTGTTGAGGTAGAGTAGTGTTTACCACCTCTTAGGGTGGAGTATTGGTCTGTGTTTGGTTATTTTCCCTTATCGTGCATTTGAGGAAGTACTTGGTAGAGGGTTAGTTGTCATATGTTGTATTTTTGAACTATATGTTCATTCCCCCTTATGTTGTGAACTACTCATGTTGTTTTTAGGAAGAACCTATTATGAATTGCTCCTTTGAACATTCAACTGAACTTGGTTTGGATTGGGATACACTTGCGTGTTACCCATCATGTTTTGAGAAGGGTTTTCTAACAAAGTTATGGATTCTTCTTTAGTTACGAGACATTGAAAATTTTTGTGGCATAGGTAGTTTAAACAAATGGAAATGTGTTTAGTGTACACACCTAAATCTACTAGCCTTAATTATTCCACTAATCCTACTAATTATATTAATTAATCTTTTAATCGTAACCCTAATTATTTAATTAAATCCCAATCTCTATCATGTATTTCCTACATCATGTTAACCTTATACACCAACACATGCTCTATTAATTCCTTAATTATCCTAATAACATGTCATTTAATCATTAATCCTACCTCATTAGTTAACCACTTGCCCACTTTCTAATTTAAAATTTAAAAATATTCTATCTACCACACCTAGTAAACCTATCCCTAGATTTTCCTACACACGATATCCTTAAACCTCTCTAAAACCCCTAACTAATCCCTATTAACTCCTAATATAATCTAAAAACCTCTAAAATATAGAGACTCCCCTAACTTTCTAGAATTCTCTAAACTAGAGTGTTCTAAATGAATTAAAATTTTATTTATATCCTCCTCCATTACCCTATAAATAACCAAGCATGAAGCTTGGTTAGATTAATTATAAATCTTGTAAACCAATCTTACATGCATATACCATCTCTCTTTTAAATTCCCCATACTCTCTTGCATCCATTCTAGCATCCAGGAAGCTATTAAACCATCGATCTTAAAGCCACCATTATCAAGCAATCCAACAAGAAAGTCAAGAAGCATTGGAAAATCAATTTGAATATCTTAGAGGGAAGCCAAAGAGGAAAAATTGATTGTAATAATCTATTTATAATTATTGATTGCTTCTATATTCTATCAATTTGATGTTTTTGTAAGTTTTTAGGATAAGTTTACTATTTTTAGTATATTAGATCCATAACTCAAATTTACAAGCATACATTAGTGATCACAGTGGGAGGCCTCCTTTAAACTAACCCTTGTGTGTGTAAGACATGTTAAATCAGCTTCTAAGACTAGTTAGAAGAAGATTGGGTTTTGAAATTTTGAAATTTTCACATCCCAGATGAAGTGTGGTATTGCATTGTAAATTATGGTTTTACAGACGTAGTTTTGAAGATCCTAGTTATGATTTTGCCTAACTATAAGGAATAACCATTAACCATTGACTTTTTTGGTAGTTTTTTAGCATTTTAAAATATCATTTCTTGACATATACAATTTTGATTTTCAACAACAGTTTTGATAGTGTAGTTACAGTTTTGACATAATGTTGTATTAAGATCAAACATTAGCTATTTTGACTTCTTGTTGGTTTATATAATTCTATGCTAATATAGTGATGTTATAGGGATAGGATAAAAAAAATTGTTGCCTCTAATCATTGAATTTTCCATACTAATTAAAACTACTTGTCCTCAGTAGCGACATTGATTTCTAGTTGTAATTTTGCTTCTACAAGAAATGGTTTTAATTTAGGTTTAAATTACTAACTGAAACTTATATATATGGCTCTCTAATAATTTTTGTCTCTATCTAGTAGTTATTTTCTTATAGGGAAGGGTTGATTTTATCCAAATAAATTCAAATATCCCTTTTAACTTCCTTGTGTAATATCATCTATCAACAAAGGGAGTTTTGAATCCTAGCTACAGTTTTGAAGATTACAGGGGTAGTTTTAATAGTTATTAGATAAATAGTACTATCTTTCCAGTTTCTAATCTTTAGTCATAAATATTTAAATCTTTGTATATTAGAAAACCTTTTATTTTTAAAAACCATTTCATTGTATCTCTAAATATTTTGTATATATCATAAAACTTTAACCTCTGTAATAATGATTCTCGATAGAAGTGATTTTGATTTCTATAGGCATTTTTTAGGCTAAATGGGTGATTTTGAAAATATTTGAGCAATAAGTGTTTAGATTTAATAATTTATTATTTTCAATTTAGGACAAACCCTATATATATTTTAAATTTTTGGGCATACCTTATATATATTTTTAACATTTTTATTAATCTCTATATATACTTTTAATCTACTTGAATAAAAATTGCCTCTCAAAAGAGGCAACATTGATATCTATGGGCAATTTCGAATATCCATCGGTAGTTTTGATTTAGGTAATTTTATAATACATCTACCTGATTAATATTTAGTATAGACTTGATTTTATAAGATAGAATTTTTTTCAGCATTTAGAAATTCCTCATTTTGTAATCTATCATAGAAATTATTAGTTTTCATACAAGTTTAAAAACCACTTTTCGATAGTTACGATATTGATTTCTAGTTACAGTATTGCACTAACCATGGACAATTTTATCTAACTACACAATCATAACTAATTAATTATTTGCAAAACCACATATATATCAGTTGTAGTTTTGACTTACAATTATGATATTGCCTTCTCTGAAAACAATTTTGATATTCTGACTATGCTAAGGCAGTTTTGTAGGTGACATAAGTGGTTTTGATTGATTAAAAACTATTAACACTATTTGTGTAGGACACCTACGTGAGAGGCCCTAAATTGGCTTGCTAACTTGGTTTTTTTACAGGATCAGGGCTTACTCTAGAATTTATATTTTGAATTTGTGTATATATATATATTTTTGATTGCTTGTGTATTTATATCACATAGTTAACTATTCAGTTATATTAACTTGTGCTTGCCTATTTGTTAACCCATTTTTTCTTTTATAGGGTGAACATGATGCGGAATTCATCTCCATGCATTTGCCTAGTCATTATGGGTTGGTGATACAGATTTCATCACTATGCATTTAACCACACTCCATGTTCTGGAGGAGTATAAATATCATGGGCATATATCATTAGCCTAAGTGGTTGAGCCCATACAAGTCTTTTGCAAATGGGAAGAGTTAATTCTCTAAACTAAGCATTACATAGCACTCTACATAAATTTGGGCTCCATGTACCTTGTGTATATCATGGATGCCCCTAAAAACCTTATGTAAACCTAGATTAGGACCTATCGGCTATAATAGGTGACTCGTTGTCATAGTCAGTATCATTTTCCAAGTGACCATCAAGTGCAAGTGGGGGTGAGAGGGTTCGATATATTTCATAATGGGTCACCGTCCTACATCCTCACCTATAAATTTGTTAGATGGTGCAGTCATCAGGTTACATACCCTTTGTGCTTACTAATATCTAAGCTTGTGATTTGGTGTGATTTCATTCATGTTGTGTTATACCAATATTGATTGTGAGTTGAGTCAGCCTTATCCTTTTGTCAACAAAAACACCTAGAGAACTTTTAGGACACATTCCATCTTAAGACTTACACTAAATATTTTTCATCCCATCCACCATAATTTTGGGTATTATATTTCTCTTTAAACTAAGCTATAGTGGTCACCCATCCTTTCTTAAAAAAATCTTAAAACCATCATCCATCCTACCTTAATTAAACATTACCAAAGTTTATAACTTTGTTGGGTTTCATCTAGCAGCACATTGTCTTAGCATGCCACCTATTCATACCTAGAACCCATCCAATCATCATCTCATTAGTGTGAAAAGGCATCTATTCATCTTATCATTTAGTCCCCTTGCTAGATTAAACCTTTATAGGGTTGTCACATTGGTAATACTTGATCAACTTAGTCCTTAGTCTCTAAAAATCTAAATCCTATCACATTTATTACACACATCTTGACTACTCTATTTTAAAACTCAAGACAAATTTAGTACTCAAAGTCATAGTCCTTTTCATCTCACACCAAATCAATACATAATCATCTTTACATCACCTTATATTATCCACCATGCCAATCAAAACCCATGCCCAAGTCTTAAGGTTGGGATAAGGATCAAACTGGGAGGACAATGTCCTTAGGACACTAGGTGAGAAGAATAGGGATAATGAAGAAACTAAAAGAGATATGCACGGTTATATAGGAAATGAAATACTCATAAATAACTTATTCAATAATGATGAGATTAGAGCATAATTCGATCAATATATATATATATATATATATATCAAAATCATGACCAAATCATTGCCCAAGTTATCAAAATGGGGGGAAAACTACCTCTTATGTTTAACCCTAGTATCCTATAACACTCGATTCATCTATCATCTAGAACTAAATCTCCACTCACCCAAATGTCACTAACCAAGAATAGGGGGACCCTGAACTAGTAGACCATAAACAAGAGCTAGAAGAAGAAAAGGAACCCCATCAAAACAACTACATTGAAGCTGATAGAAGGAGATCTGCCTTGGAGGATCACCTAGACCAATTAACTTAGCAAATAAATTCCCTCACATCCCAAATCCATTCTAGAAACCAAAGGCTTCCACCACCTAAATAACCACTAAAAACACTAATCCTGACCTATCAAGACCGAAATAAGCCAAACTCATACTTTCAATCCCTTAATGGATCCCTCATTTTCCCAAGAGTGTAAGATGATGAAGGAAACCCTTTATTATATTAACCCTCACACTTAGGCTATGATATATATATATATGAAGACTTCTACACATCCCTATTGAACATGAGCATTTTATAGATGCCCTCTTTAGCACAATTAGAAGTCCCAAATTTTGATAAATATAAGGGGAGAGGGGACCTATGCAACCATACTCAAGAGTTCTATGTAGCATGTCATGAGGTCATGTATAATGATTCTTATCTACTCTGACTATTTCCAAAAAGTCTCATAGGACCTGCTCTTGAATGGTTCATACATCTACCAAAAGGGTCCATCACTACTTTTGAATAACTAACAAAAAAAATTAAGACATTTCTCTTTCAATATTAAACATGATATTTCTATAAGTGACCTCTACAACACTAAATAGAGGAATACGTAGAGTCTAGCATCATTCTTGCAATGATGTAGGAGCCTTTCCAATCACTTCGGATGCACCAATCCCCAAAAGAGAGTTGGTCAAGATATTTATCAATAATCTAAATGTTGAGTTAAAATATCAATTCAAATTGTATTGTGCCAAATCATTTCATGAAATTATTGAGAAGGGTATTCAGATAGAGAAATCACTCATTTAAAGGGGAAAAATCAAATTATATACCTGAATGAACAATGTCAAAGTCAAGATAATGTTTTCTTAGGTAATCCAAAAGTATTCAACAAGAACAAGAATGTATTAGGGGATGGTGTTAATGATTCAAAACATGTACAAATAGTCCAAAAGGCTCCCCCCCCTACTACTAAAAATCAAAATATCTCCAATATTACTATACCAAGAGGGAAAACAAAGCCTAGAATAGGGAAAATGCATCTTACTAATCTTAGTGTACCTACGGAAATGATCTTGAAATAGTTAATTACTACCAATATGATCACTCTCCTAGAGATTCAACCCTTGGATGATAACAAACCACACCTTGAATGTTACCATGAAAATGAGTTTTTCCAATACCATTGATTTAAAGGGCATGATATTGATAAATGTATGAAATTAAGGCATTTCATCCAAGATTTAATAGAAAAAGGAGAGATATAAGTTTAAGGAAAGAGTCAAACAAGTCAATCAAAAAATCATCAATTGAGTATATATCAAGATCTTTTACCTAAGCTTAATCATAAATAGAAGAAACCACTAAGCGATTAGGGTCAAACTTCCACCTCCAGAAAAATTTATTATCACTCCATCCCATACCATTACATTAACACTATCAAAATCATAGGCCCCCAAAAGCTCACACATCTGCCATCCCCCACCCTCAAAATCAATAGCGACACTGCAGATTGTATAGTCACTACAAGATGTGGCAAAATAATAGTTCCTTGGGCACTTCCAAAGGACCCACTTGCCTCCTCATCTCAAAAGGTCACTATCCCTAACAAAGTCTCAAAGTCTTTTGATAAACCATATGATATTATTTAGTAACTTGAGAAGACCCTAGCCCAAATCTATCTTATGGATCTTCTTAACACTTTATTTATACATCAGGAGATACGAAATCAAGTCTTGAATGAACTAAAATTTCCAAGGGATATCAACACAAGTCAATTTCAAGCCTTGGTGGTCCATTTATCACCATCACAACAAATCACCTTCTGTGCCCAGGATATGCCACCCATTAGCCCTTACCACAATTATCCATTATTCATTAAAATCTCCATTGCCAATTATAAGATCCCATGGGTTCTTATAGATGAAAGATACACCCTAAATTTATGTAATATTGACTTTCTTAAGAAGTTAGGGTATTCAAAATCTTCCCTGGGGCCCACTCTAATAATTATTAAGGCATATGATGATAATGAAAGGCTATTAACTGGGATAATATATCTTTCTATAGGTGTGGGGCCCATAGTCCACCAAACCTTAATCTATGTATTGTATGTAGATCTTCCCTATAATTTATTTTTGGGATGTGCTTAGATTCACAAGATGAGAGCGATACCCTCCACCAATTTATCAAATTCTGGCATTCAAGAATGAAGGTCACCATCTCAGGTGAAATTGAACAATTTCATGGCTGCCAAATGGAACAATCAAATCCCACTTGTTATTGTCCCAGTTCCTAAAGTTCTTATTATAATCCCATAGCTATGAAATATGTCCATCCTAATAGTCTATCACCTGTCTCATTTGATTCATCAGATATCACTCATCTTGAAATCATCTCCAAGGGTTGTGGGGAATATGAAAAAAAAACTCTTTATGTTGGAGACCTTCAACTGTCCCCACATAGTTATGGGTCCCTAACTATGAGGTAAGATAAACCCCTTATCTATCAGCTCAGTTTAATGGACTTCACAAGTGTAGGGATGTTATCAGATGAATATTTTTAATAAATTGATGATTCTTGGCTCATTCGTGAAGATAAGGCCCTAGATTTTCATAGGCAAAAATATCCCCAACTTCAAATAATGCTTCAAAACATGAATTATAAGGGTAAAGGACTAGGTCGAGAGGAAAAAGGAAGGCTAGGACCTATTGGTTTCTAAGAACATCCAAGATGACTTGGCCTAGGCTACAAACCACTAGGCATTGACCTAAACTCTATTGTCATAGATACTTCTTCAATTCTTAAAGAGTCTACTTCTAACAAAGAAGTCAAGATAGGTTCCATTTATAGCCTCTATGAAGACCTCATTACTACAAACCTTTTTTTTGACACCACTATTTCCACTATTAACATCTCCCTATGCTACCCTCATCTAATAGACTGGGATTAGAAGTAAAATCCATCCTTTGATGTGTTTCAAAATGATGAGGCTATTATTGAATACTTTGGATCTCAAGATTTCATGATGTCAGGGGATCACAAAAGAGGATTCACTATCAATTTAAATGAATCCACCTATTTTGGAGAGCAATAAGAGTCATTAAATCAAAAGAGGAAGAATAAGATGAACCTAATCTCTCTCTAGATATAGATGAAATCCAAATAAACCCTGATGAACAAGAGCTCTATCAAGAGCTAGGTGCAGAGCTTCTAGATGATTTTGCTTTAGGAGAAGAGTTACCACCACCCCAAGTGTATCTTCAAGATCAATCACCTTCCCTAATTTATGAGGTCATAGAGGTTAATATTGGAACATATGAAAATACTAAAATAGTCAAACTAGGGTCAATTCTCACTTCTTAGGAACAACAAATTCTACTTGACCTTATTGAGGAGTTTATAGATGTATTTACATGGAGCTATTCTGACATGCCTAGATTAGATTTTACTTTGGTGGCATATCACTTAGTGGTCTATCCAAATGATAAACCAATTAAATAGAAGATCTACAAGATATACCCCAAGGTAGCATTATTAGTCAAGGAAGAACTACAAAAATTCTTGGAAGCAGGATTCATTCGACCAATAGACTACTCTAAGTGGATCTATAATATCATTCTTTTCACCAAACCATAAGGCAAAATAGAGATTTGTATTGAATTTCAAGATATAAACAAGGCATGTCCTAAAGATGAATTTTCTTTACCCAATATCGAAATGATCTTGGACTCTACTGTAGGATATGAAATGCTCTCCCTTATGGATGGATTTTTAAGATATAATCAAATCAACATTACTCTAGAAGATCAACATAAAACTACTTTCATCACTCCATGGGGGAATTTCTATTATCAAGTGATACCCTTTGGCCTAAAAATCTTGGATCAACCTACCAAAGTGCCATGATAGTCATATTCCATGACATGATGCATGATATTGTGGAAGACTATGTAGATGACATCTTAGTAAAGTCCAAGATTAGATAAAAACACCCAATAATCCTTAGATGGATATTTAAAAGGCTCAAATAATATAAAGTTAGACTGAACCCCAAAAAATGTGTATTCAAAGTCACTTCAGGAAAACACTTAGGATTCATAGTATTTAGGCAAGGTATCAAGGTAAATCCTACTAAGGTCAAAGCCATTGTTGATTTTCCTCCACTAAATAACCTAAAGCAACTAAGGAGCCTTCAAGGGAAATTACATGCCATTCATCGATTTATATCTCAATTGGCAAATAAATGTAATCCCTTTACTCATCTCTTAAATAAAGGAGCTCAGTTTCACTGGAACCTGTAATGTCAAAAGGTATTTGATAAATTGAAGTAGTATCTAGTGAAGCCTCCAATCCTCTTACCACCTATATTAGGAAGGTTGTTTCTCTTATATATCTCTACTACACCATGTGCTATAGGGGCTCTCTTAGCTCAACATAATGACAAATGAAAATAAAGATTTATTTATTATTTAAGTATAACACTTATTTCATATGAGCTCAATTATACCCCTATAGATAAATATTTCTTAGTTATGGTCTTTACTTCACAAAAACTTAGGCATTATATGTTGAATAACCAAGTCAAGCTAATAGCAAAAGTTGACCCACTCAAATACATGTTATCTAAGTCATCCCTAAAACAAAGAATGGCCAAATGGATCATGTTGTTAAGTGAATTTGATATTGAGTATGTGAATGAAAAGGCCATTAAGGGGTAATTTATCACGGATCAACTAGCAGCAACACCCATAGCAGACACAAAACCATTAATCATGACCTTCCCCAATGAATTTATATTGACAAGTGAAGAATCACCCAACTAGAAATTATATTTTGATAATTATTTTACCATATATGGGTTAGGAGTGAGAATCTTTTTGTTAATCCCAAAAGGTGACCTAATCCTTAAAGCCTTTTGAATCTCTTTCCCATGTACTAATAACATTGTTAAATATGAGGCATTAATTATCGGGTTATAACTTGCCATCTAGTTGAATATTTAGCGTCATTGGGGCTTTAGGGATTCTCAGTTAATTATAAAATAGGTAAATGAAGAGTTACAAACTAAGGATGATAATTTAATTCCATATAAACAAATGGTAGATCAGTTAAATCAAAAAATTAGTCTATAACTTTTGAACAGGTACCTAGATGAAGTAACAAAGTTGTCGATGCAATGGCCACTATAGGGTCTTTAATAGATCTCCCAAAGGATGACCTTGAAGTAAAATTTTTAGTTGAACAATTATTATTTCCTATCCATAAAAAATTGGCTCATTATCAAATCTATGCAATCCCTGATCCTAGTCAACCCTAGTACCACGACATCTATACCTACCTCCATGACAATACCCTTCCACCAAACCTCAATCATCATCAATGTAAAGCCTTTATCTAATGTACATCCCCTTACACCATCCTTGATAACAAACTTTATTTACGAGGCTATAATGAGACATTATTGATATGCCTGACATTAGATGAGGTTATTCTCATAATCAAGGAGGTCCATGATGGTATTTATAGATTCCATGTCAGTAGGATGGCCCTAGCCAATAAGTTACTATGGATTGAATACTATTGGTCAATAATGGATCATGACACTTGTCATTATGTATGCAAGTGTATAGCCTACCAAAAGTATGGTAATCTCATACATACCCCTGCTCAAGAGATCCAGCCTATAATGATCCTGTGGCAATTTTCAATATGGGGACTAGATCTTATCTATAAGAAACAATCATAGGGGGGTGAATCAGTGAGTCCTAGATATTCCAAATTTAATTTCAATCCTCACAAACTCTTAATTAGTTACCAAAATTATTTATGATCATACACATCATTCATAGCAATGAATAAGAGAGACAATGCAAAATCAAGCGCATAACACATGACATATATGGGAAACCCTCTTGGGGGAGAAAACCCACTGAAACCTATAATTAGACTACTATCATATAATAAAAAGAACCAATTTATACCAAAAATTGATCAAATAACCACCTTCCCTTATTTTAGTGAGACTACAATCCCACAAGAAACTTTTACATCTATCTAGCTAAGCTACCACAACAGATATACCTTTATCAAGTTTCACCTTTCAATGAGGCTACAGCCCCCTAGATATTGAGTATCCACAAAAACACATATGAAAAACTCAACCTTTGAACTGATGTCTTCAACACCTAATGATGGACCTCTGATTATCACTCTTCACCTTCTCAGCAATAGCTCTATCACCACATTAACAACATAACCAAATGGTCATACACACAGACCTCAATTTGTTCTACTCAATAACATATCCATTGAGAACACTTACTTTCCTTCACCTCTCAACCCTTCACTCTAAACCACACACACAAGCCTCTCTACTAGTCTCTCACACATCTTGAAACCAACATCTTTGGTTTCACTATTTATAGAGCATACATGATCATCACCATCTTGGTCAGCCACTAGGCATGCCTTAACCATTAAGGCATCTCTCACATGAAGAAACAACTCAAAACAATCTTCACAGGTTGGCCATAGCCTCTATGGGTCACCCTTAAATAACTACACCTTTCAATTAGGCCCATATAGGTCTCATGAAGATCCATTCACTCCTTTAGCACTCCATTGAGAAAAATGAAAACACAAAACCACTTCCAAATTTATAGGTCCAATCCACATAATCCCATCAACATCCTCAAATGATCATATTAATATCTTCTCACCTCTACATATGCTCAATCAACTCAAACATTGACCTGGTGCACAGGAACATCATGAATGAACACAGTCAACTTCTTCAGCATTGTTCATACTCAACATAGATTTATCACACCTCCAAAATCCATATAAATGATCCTCATGGAGTATAAAACACTCCTCAATAGATAATTCATCATGATACATAGAAAAAACATCAAAAAAAGCTCAAATAATCTTCTTGGGTTACTAACAGATGAATGTCAAACACACGATCAACTTTGAACCTTCATAACTTTGACTATACACATTTTCAAATCTTCAAATCTATATTTCTAGATGTGCCTTGGAGTCCTCTAAAAATTCAATTTTTTAGACCATGAGAAAAAATTTTATAGATTGAAATATATGTCCTAAAATCCAAACACTAGTCTTTCCTTTGTTAAATTCAAATATTTAAATTCAACTGGTCACAGTTAAACATCAACCACTTTACTCGCATCTCATGTCCTCACATCTTCAGATTAAATATTCACCATCAATCTTCTATGAACCTTAATTCATATTTCACCATTGACCAAATGTTAAACATCAAATATTTGACCTCATCTCATGAAATCTTGTAATATTGACTCAATGCATACCATCGATCTCTGTGGATTAGCTAGGTATTTATCATGCAACACTTACTGTTAGATCTTTCTTAGAACTCCCATGATTACAAGAATTGGCACCCTCATGTGCCTTTTTATAATTTTACTAATATTTGCTTATGCTTATGCCACTTGTCATCCACGTGTGCATTTTTGACTCTTCAATTTGTCCCACACCATTGATTTCTATCAATATGAATTGTCACTTACCATTGATCTTCTGCCAGACTAGCAGGCTTATGACACTTGTCACCTGCACATGAAACCTTTAACATATTGAATATTACATGAACTGTTGGATCAAGATCATGAATTATCACACACCGTTGGATCTCCATTTGGTCCTAAACTTTAACTTCGTGCAAATTTAACTATGGGAACCATTGCAATATTCCTGGAAGGCCAAATTTGCACCTCAATAACTTTTGTTGCGCTTAGATGCATGATCTAAATTTTGGGCCATATAATATCCTCACATAGTACAATCCAACCATATATAAATATTCTTCTAAAACCTTAATATGTTTAAGATATAATTCTATTAATATGCTCACTTATATTTTTATGCCACAGAGCCAACTATGTCAAAAAATACTTGGAAGGCCAACTTTGAACATGCATATCTTTTGTCTCACTTCATCGCATAACCTAAAATTTAGTGCATATCAACTAGGAAAAAAATTAATAAACCCATATGATCATATTCTTCTAAAATTTCCACATGTGTGAGATATGCCATCACCAAATTGCTTACTTAGATTTTTCTTGCCTCAGTAAATTTGGCTAATTATGGGAAAGCACTGTCAAACTACCTATGAGCCCAACTTTGAACTTTAATATATTTTATTTCACTTCATTTCATGACCTAAAATTTATCAAAAATAAACTAGGCACAAATGTGATCACAACCATATGACCACTCCCCCTGACTCATCCACATGTGGCAATGGTGACGTCAGTAAATTGCCTACTCAGATTATCTGCCACTAGACCCAAAATGTCTAGATAAAAACAATGATCAACTAGATGAAAACCACTTATGCACACAAGCACTCAAAGAATATAAAAAAAATTAGAGGACCCCTTTCATATTCTCAATACTCCATACTCATCCCTGAACATTTATAAAAAGTTAAACTATGACGATCAACCAAGCCTACTTCAAGCATACTAGGATACGCATATTGCACACTTTGTCATTTTCACTTAGGATATCAAAGAACTTCATCCACTCACCAGGACTCCTCCATGAAATCACCATGACATCATTGAAAACTCTCTAATAATCTCTCCCTTTGTCATTGATGTCAATACCCATCAATATACAGCTCACCTTTCTTCTCTCTCTTCAAGTACTCTCACAATAAGAACTTTCTCCCCCTTTGACACAATGATAAATTGGGCACCAACTGATCCTGTGACATGAAAATACTAAAAAAAAAATACCACCTTATAAAGATGATACAAACTCTCCCTTACCTTGAGCCTACCTCTTCTTGCCTTGACAATTTCCTCTTGCTCCATGCCAACACCCTCTTCAACCAATCACTGCAACCAATGAAAAAAGAATACACAAAACATTAAAATATGATTAAACTCACTAATAAATATCTGAGGACTCTCCCTAATATTTATAAGCCATTGCATCTTTTGATCATCTTCAAATCTCTATACACTATGAAGAACCACCATACAAGCTTACTAGCGTTCTATCTTAAGCTACCATAAGGACCAAAAGTAGAAATTCATGCCACTCACCAAATAGTAAAATGATCTAAACCAACTTTATAACTCTCCTATAAACACTCATACCTTGATATTTTGGATAAACTGATCAAAAAGCACTCTTCTTCTTTCTACTCCTGTCTAGACTCCTTGTAGTCCTACATGGAACTTATAGAGCCCACAACTTTCAATAGAAAGATCTTCAAGACTTGAAACTTCATATATAAATCACTCTCATATTCACCCTTAAGAACACAAATTTTCATTACCTATCTCATCCCTTGAAACATACTTCCTTCACAAACCTACTAGTTAATTAGGCCTCCATTTTGACAAAAACTTGAATAACTTAAAATTCACAAACCTTCAAATCTCTATGAATATTGATTTAACAACCAATTTAGCCCATTCAATAAAATAATAATCCTCAAACATCAAATCATAAGGTAAACCACTTTTCTAGCATAGCCCAATACCCTAGATTCTTAAAACAAATAGAGTCAACAAACCTCCTTCTGGTCAACATCCACCTCTAAAATTTTTTGTACACTTGGAAACAACCATTACACACTTCTAGACCAATATTTTATATTCCACATATTTGAGAACCCATATATCCTATAACCCATTTTAGGCCTGCTTGCACTTAAGACAAAAAACTAAGAAAATCAAGAGCACTCAAAAGTCTCCAATTTGACTTCAACATATCTTAAGACCACAAAACCACCTAGATCATGTTATAATAAGGTCAAAAAACCTTTATATTCCAAAATATCATATTGATAACTTCATAAATCCTCCTTTACCACCTGGAAACCTTCAATTTGATCCTACAAACTGAACATACATAGCTAACAACATACCATGACATCACCACATCATATCTTCCACTTGGACAACCCTGATCCAACTCCTGAAAAACACCATAGAACTAAAAGACAAGAACCTATATCAATTTCCTTTACTCTTAAGCCTTCTTGATCCTTGGACCTGTTTTCCTATATAATTCACAATCTCTCTTTGTTCATGTATGAAGATTTAGTACCTTTTCAAAACACATGATTTGGCTTGATCAAGTCATCATATAAATCTTATTGAATTCATAACTATATCATACATCTTCACTCTTATATCATGACAGGAACATCTCACATATACTCTCCTTAACTCTGTGTTTCACTTGAATCATGACATCTTCAATAAGTCTTCAAATATTGTCTAATCATAATCAATACTTGTATAAATACATCTCATCTTTAGAACACTGTGAACTTCCATGGCATACACAATTGTTCAACAAGCCTTTAACAGGATTAACAAGATCTAGGACTTAGGCCTAGAATAGAGGACTTCAACTTGTAGGCTCACATGGCATCTAGCACAAACTTATATGTAGATAGATAATTAAAACTCACCTTTATACTTGAGAATCCAAACCATGATCAACAAGCTAACTCTTTCTCAAGATAAGATCATTGAGATTCTTGACAAGCTTTTTTATTCCAACAAAAATATATATAAATATGAATGCTCAAACATACCTTGTTTTCATACCTCCTTGTCAAACAACATCAGTCAAAACCCAACTAGCATCCACCATGCTTCCTCTTTTTGAAAAGTGTCTCCTTGAAGCTAAGAGAGAGACACCCCTTTTGACATAGTGAGATTAAAAGTCCCAAAACTTTGGATACTCCCATATCTCCATACCTTTCTCTAACTAATAGTCCAGCTTGAATTTAAAAGGATGCTTGACTTCATTATTTTCTTTAGATTTGTCCATAAAAACAAATAACAAAAACTCTTGATTTTCCTTTTTATCTATCATGTCAAACAAACCATCCTTGGTTTCAAACTGATCTGTCCTAATAGACTTAGGTTTCCAAACCTACGTGTGACCTCTTCCTTGCACACTATGAGCTCCATACACCTTTTTTTGCTTTGAGAACTCATTCATCTTATTCTTGTAGTATCTAGAAATGTGACCAACTTTATGACATTTGAAACAAACAAGATCATTCAAACCTTTTGCTCAATGATGATTTTGATCTTCTTTTTCTATCTGGACAGAAGATAAATTATGTATCTTCTTTATATTTGATTCCTTCTTTTCTCTTGATTGATTTGAGATATGATTTCTCCAAGACCAATTTCTTCTTCTTCCAAGGCTCCATGAGAACTCATTCTTGATTGACTTCCTTCCACAGTCCTTAGCTCTATGACCATACTTATTACATGTATAACAAAGACCATGGAATAAAATAGCATGCCTTGAATCATTTGGTTGTCTAACATACCTTCTGCATTGCATTCAAAGCTTGCATTCTCCTTAGCATACTCAAGGTTCTCATGCTTCTTTTCAAGTTTATCCAACATGACTATAACAAGCTCATTTGAATCTTCAATGACCCCATCTCAATCTTTATTTGAGGGCACTCATCTTCTCTTGATTTCAGATTTAAATTTTTATTCCTTAACTGATACTCAAGAATATTGATCTTCTCTTCATCCTCTTTGGCCTTGTTTCCCATGTCTTTCAATCTATATGCTTGTACTTCAATAAAGTTGATCTATTCTTGATACTTATTTTCTTCTTTCTTGGACATGCCTAACAAAATTCCCTCAAAATAATTGACTTGTGCTTCAAGACCTTTGATCATATTCCTCATTTTATGATTCATCTTCTTCTACTCCTTTAGTTCATCAAGTGCACTCATGAGCTCAATTTCTAGATCAACTTCTTCTTCCTTGTTGTCATCTTCTCTATTGTTATGGCAAGTTTCTTTGTCAAACATGATGTCCTTTTATTTTGAACACAAACTTGTCTTCACATTTACTAGCTAAACCTTGAGATCATTGATAACATTCTTATCCTCTTTGGCATCTTTCTTCAAATTACATATCTACTCTTCAAGTGTCTTGATCACAACCTTCCACTTTTGATTCTCTTTCTTCAATTGTTCAGCTATTTTTGTATCAACTCAGGAACTCCTTCAATTTGTTAAGCTTCCTCTAAAGGACTTTCTCTAATACCAATTTTTATAGGTATAATCACTAAAGGGGGTGAGGGGACGGGGGAGGGGACGGGGGTCGTTGGGGGGTGAATCAATGAGCTCTAGATATTCCAACCTTAATTTCAATCCTCATAAACTCTTAATCAGTTAACACAAGCATTCATGAAGCATACACATCATTCACAACGATGAGCAAGAGAGACAATTCAAGATCAAGCATATACCACATTACATATGTGGGAAACCCTCTTGGAGGAGAAAAATCACTGAAACTTGCAATTAGACTATTGTCCTATAATAATAAGAACTAATTTATACCAACAACAACTAATCAAGGAACTATCATCCCTTATTTTAGTTAGACTATAATCCCATAAGGATCTTCTACACCTGTCTAGCTGAGCTACCATAACAACTAGACCTTTATCAAGTTTCACCTTGCAAGGAAGCTAAAACCCCCTAGATGTTGAGCAGCCACAACAACACCTATGAATAACTCCACCTTTGAATTGATGTCTTCAACATCTGATGATGGACCTCTGATTATCACTCTTCACCTTCTCAGCAATAACTCTGTCACCATATCAATAACATGGCAAAATGGTCATACACATAAAATTCAATCTATTCTACTCAATAGCCCATCCATTGAGCACACTTACTCTCATTCACCTCTCAACCCTTTTGTCTAAACCACACACACAAGCCTCTCTACAAGTCTCTCACACATCTAGAAACCATCATCTTAGGTTTCACTGTTTATAGAGCATACATGATCATCACCATCTTGGTCAACCATTAGGCATGCGTTAACCCTTAAGGCATCTCTCACATCAAGACATGACTCAAAACAATCTTCATAGATTATAAATATCATCTATGTGTCACCCTGAATGAATTACACCTTTTAATTATGCCCTTGTAGACCTTATAGGTCTCATGAAGACCCATTCACTCCTTTAGCACTCCATTGAGAAAACTAAGAACACAAGACCACTTCCAAATATATAGGTCCACTTCACATGATCCCTTAGACTTCTTCAAATGATCAAAATCATCTCTACTCCCCTCTACCTATGCTCAATCAACTCAAACACTAACTTGGTATATAAGAACATCATAAATGACCACACAATTAACATCTTAAGCATTGTTCATACTCAATATAAATTGATCACACCTCTAAAATCCATACAGATGATCCTCATAGAGTCTACAACACTCCCTAATAGCTAATTGATCATGAGACAATAAAAAAAAAATCAAAACAAGCTCAAACAAGTTTTTCGGGTTACTAACAGATAAATAATGAACACAGTCAAATTTAAACCTTCATAACTTTGATTGTACACATTTTTATATCTTTAAATATATATTTCTATATGCATCTTGAAAACATATATAAATTCACTTTTTACACCATGAGCAAATTTTGCATAGATCGAAAGATATGGCTCAAAAACTAGACACTAGTCTTTCCTTTATTAAATTCAAATATTTGAATTCAAACGGTCACAGTTAAACATCGACCACTTTGCTCGCATCTCATGTCCTCACGTATTCAAATTAAATATGCACTATCAATCTTCTTTGAACTTTAATGCATAGTGTGCCACTTCCCAAATGTTAAACCTTGAATAGTTGACCTCATATCATGTAATCTTGTAATATTGACTCAATGCATACTATCAATCTCTATGGATCAGCTAGGTCTTTATCATATAGTGATCATCATTAGATCTTGCTCAAAACTCCTATAATTACAACACCTAGCACCCTCATGTACCTTCTAAGCACTTTACTGATAGTCCCTTATGTTTGTGCCACTTGGCATCCCCACATGCATTGTTGAATCTTTGATTTATAATGCACCATTGATCTCTATCAGTATGAATCATCGCTTACGATTAATCATTTTCTAGACTAGCGAGCTTGTGACACTTGTCACCTGTGCGTGCAACCTTTGACATATGATTTGAATTTTAAACCATATAATCTCCTCACATAGGAAAAACTAACCATATATCAATATACTCTTGAAACCTTCATACGTGTGAGATATAACACTATTAATCTGCTCACTCAAATTTTTCTGCCACAAAGCCAACTATGTCAAAAACTACCTAGAAGGTCAACTTTGAACATGCATATCTTTTGTCTCACTTCATTGCATGACTTGAAATTTGGTTCATATTAATTAGGCACAAAATTGAACAAACCCATATGATCAAATTCTCTTGAAACATCCACATGTGTGAGATATGTCATCACCAAACTGCTTACTTAGCTCTTTCTTGCCTCATATAAATTGGACTAAGTATTAGAAAACACTGTCAAACTACCTGGGAGCCCATCTTTGCACTTGCATATCTTTTGTCACACTTTATCACATGACCTACAATTTATCACGTAGTAACTAGGCACAAATGTGATCACAACCATATGACCAACTCCCCTGACTCATCCACACATGGCAATGGTGACATCAGCAAACTACCTACTCAGATTATCTAACACTAGACCCAAAATGTATAGATAAAAACAATAATCAACTAGATGAAAACCACTTATGCACACGAGCACTCAAAGTATATAAAACCTTTTATATGACCCCTTGCACATGCTCAATACTCCATACTCATCCTTGAATATTTCTAAACAGTCAAACTCTGAAGATCAACCAAGCCTACTTCAAGCATACTAAGATAAGCATATTGCACACTTTGTTATTGTCACTTAGGATATCAAGGCACTTCATTCACTCACTAGAATAGCTTTATGACATCATTGACAACTCTCCAACATTATTAACAATATTAATCCTACTTTGTCAGATGGACATAAGTTTATAATCATAGTCACAGCGTATTTCACTAAATGGGTGGAATTAATGCCACTTATATACACCAAAGGTTTATAGATATCTAAATTCATTTTGAATCAAATCATTTTACACTTTGGAATCCTATCCAAAAACATATTAGATAACAAAAAATCTTTTAAGAATTAAGAAGTGGAAGACCTGTGTAATAGGTACCATAGTGAGCAACATTTCTCTACACCCTATTATCCCCAAGGTAATGGTCAAGCAGAAGCAACAAAAAAAATGCTTATCAAAATATTTAAGAATATTGTTAACAAAGATGGAAGAAATTAGCATTTACAGCTCTATCTAATAATTTGGTCCTATATAACCAGCATTTGAACACCTATTAGGGCTACTCTGTACTCTTTGGTATATGGAGAAGAAGTAATCTTACCTATTGAAGTTGAGTTCCCCTCATTAAAAATATATTTATGGGGTATGATGACAGATAATTAATATAGACAAGAGTGGTTATAGGAGCTCGAGTTATTGGATGAGAAGTGATAGAATACTCTTGATCATCTTAGGGCATATCAAAATAAGCTCAAGGGTTAATATCATAAAAAAATTAAGTGTGGAGAATTTGAAATTTATACTTGGTCCTAAAATAAAGTTAGAAAAACACCAATGTTGAGCATGAAAAGAAGGGTAAATTTGAAGCAAATTGGCTCGTGCCATATATTATTATTTCCAAATTTGGGTTAGGGGCATATAAATTGACCACTCTAGATGGTGACGAGCTTGATGAACCCATGAACATTATGCATTTAAAATAGTTTTATACTTAGAGGGCCCAAAAAATCCTCTATCTATAAGACCCCACACTTGGGGGTACTTTTATCTATCACCACTTCACTTCCCATCATCTCCTATCAATCACCATCTTCCCATCTTGATCACTTACTTTACCTATGACCCTGATCCCAATGGTGGGTATAAGATATATATTTTTCAAATCAGGAGATTTGAGATTTAAAATGGGGCAGTCTAATGCTTAAAGTTTGAAAAAGGCACATGTTAAAGATTTATCCAAAACATCTAATCCACTTTCAAAACTAAAAGTTTCATTTTGACATCCTAATCCAAATCCCAATCAAATCCTCCGAGATGACTCTTCTTCCTATCAGCCTCAAATGCACCAAACTTTGCTCATCCCCATTCATTCCTTAAGCATACATCCACATGTACCTAATAACCTCATTAATAAATAAGGTTCATATAATATTTCTCCTCTGGGGTATATATTTGTACAGAACCAAATCTTGAAAGTTAACTCTAGATCCAAGGATTATCATTACATCTGGTTTGATCCTTGTTTCAATTATTGGGCATTATTGTCCTTGGTTAATATTTTAGGATGCTCTATCAATAGCCCATTTTGTCAAAAATACATTGTATATAACCATTTAGTAAAGTTTATTGAAGTGATTACTCTTGTAAATACATTGTCTTCTTCTCACACTTTATACATATTGATCAAATCTTAATTAACTCATCATTGTTTTTATATACTATTTTAGGGTTTTAACCTATCTTGTAAATACTAATCATTGTTTATTTATTTACTTACATGTATGTAGGTTCACATGTGGATTATAAATCCATTATACTTCATTTATGTTTGTAAATAATTTTATACATCTTTTAAGTTGTGAAACTTTTTAAATCTAGTCATTGTAAATCCTTTTATACTTAAAATTATCTGGTCAATAGTTGAGTCATGTAAATATTTGTTATCTTTTTATGTTAAGTTGTCATAATCAATTTGTTTTGTTTTGTATTAAATAAGTGTGTAAATGTTTATTATGTCAAATTTGTATTTTTAACTTTTATCTTTTGTAAGCATTTAATTTGTCTTTTTAACTTTTGTCTTTTGTAAACATTTAATTTGTCTTTTTATTACTGGGAATGAAGATGGCCTTAAATGACTACCCATTATGAAAATGGGAATGTCATTAATAGATACCCCTCTCCAAGTCCTTATGCACTCTAAATCAATGTGGCCATGAATATTCCATTGTCTTAGGTACACTTGTAATCAAAGTGTAATAGTAAAACTAGATTGCCAACATTTCATGTGGCTTTAAGACATCCCAAAATCCATCCCCCCTAAACATTCACCTATCCCATTTTACCACCCTAATGTACTAACTCATCCATCCCACGTCCTTGGTGTAGGAGGATTTACCCATTATCAATTTGTGAGACATATGATTAAAATCAAAAGACTACCTATCTACATCTTAGCAAATGTCATAAGTTAAAACATTTTCCATTTCATTATAACATCACATTATACCATAAAAAATAAAAATAATACATCACATCATCTATTTATAAACCATGTCATCCACATCATATACATGGAATTAAAATCTATCCACATCATCAATATATAACAGCATCCATAAAGTCCATAATCATACATCAATCCTAACATCCATATCTAATCATCTCAAAATTAATAATAATCAACTATCTAATATAATCTATACATCATCATGACATAAGCAAAATCCCTAATCATACATCCATATCTAATCATCTCATGTAATCAAACATATCCAATATCTAATCTAACCAATGTATCATAATCACATAACACAAAATAAACATATCAACATGCCATATACCATAATAAAAATCCCATAATCGCATAGATGTCCATAAATTCATGTCAAAATATGTATACAATATGGACCCCATAGGCATCCATGTGCTAAATAAATAATACATTTCCAAAATATACATTGTCTCAGAAATCCAGATCACGACTATCCCAGTGGTCTCTTTTCTAGTTGATGTACTAAATGTGAAGAAGTGATGGCCCTTTAAGATGGTGCATGCTAATATGATGGCACCACACTCTCATATATATCCTTGTAGTATTTTTCCTCTCTCATCAAGTGAGATATATGTAGGGTAATATATCCTAAGCCTTGTCTCTATAATAGGCACCTCCCTCATCTCTGGCCCTCTCAATAACTTGTAGTTTTGCCTCCCTCTAGATCAATTTGGTCTGAATCTAACCAATTTTCTATTGTAAGGACATTATTTGTGCATCTTGCACCTGAATCTAAATCTATAAAACTATTATCTATACATCTTGGGCTTGACTTTGGCCGAGCTGACCCTGTAAGGATGTTATATATGCATCCCTAGTCCTAATTTATCCCAACAAACCTATGAGTTGAGCTAATACAGGCCCCATCTAACTATCTTTCTACACAATTTGGTGTTATAAATTAGTAACCTATGCATGGTACCTATCTTACTCTACAATAATCCCATCCACCTCTACCACCCTAACCCTCACTTCCTACCTCAAACTATCACTTTGTGTATGGTTGACTGCACTAATTAGTGGCCTCAAAGGCCCTTCAACATTTGGACATGCCCCTGTTGCCACCTGGTCTCCTCTCCCCACATTCTAATCTCCTCACCTAACTCCCCTATCACGCCTATCAACAATCACCACTACTTGATCAACCTCATTTTGATTGCCATCCTACCATCCCTGCTAGCCTGTGTTTGTGGCCTTTGCACCCACTATCTCCTTAGGCATGCATGTGCATGTAACAGCGTCTATACCAATCCTCTCCTCTTAACTCCCTAAGAAGGTCTTAATAATATCTATGGCCATCTCTAATGTCACCACCCTATATAAGCTGATGTGACCCCAAGATTTATTATGGGTGTCTGGTAATCCCATACTACAGTAATAATGCTATCATAGTAAACTCATGATAGAACCATGTCCACTATATTCCCCCACTAGCATCTCTCTCTCTATCATTCCTCAAAAAGAGATGCTCCTACCTTGGGACATCTTGTTAGCATCTGAATTGTCTCCATACACTATCATGATGATATCTCTCAATAATGTAATCTCTACATCCTATCAAGTATCACTCTATCAGCATATATCTAGTATAGTCCACACCTCTACCCACCCCCACTAAACATGCTTATAGGGCATCCAAGTAATCTGGTTATCCCTCAAGATGTCCAAAACCTATCTATAGAACCTCATATCTCTTTTGTGTACTCTATATAGTCCTAGAATAATGTACCAACCAAAAACTAATGGTTGATCAGGATCCTAATCTACTCATGTGCCTAGAGACCTCTTGATAGCCATGTGTTCCCAATACCAGATCTGAAGTAGTAATGATATCCCAAAGCTCATCTCATCTTTATAGGAGCCCATGTGTAACTCCCTATATAAATGGCCCAATAATATAAGACTCCATGTAAAAACATGATAGTTTTTTACCATATCTACAACTATGTCTCCCAGCACTAGATGGAATCACTACTCGCTCTTGTCTGTAAAAAGTATGCTAGTGACAAGAGACATAACTACCAAGGTCATATATCAATAGACTCATCCATTAGTTCCCTATCTATATCTATCTATGAATTTCATACCCCAACTTGCATATGCTTTCATAATTATTGCATTATCATACTTAATGTCTATGACCTCTATTAGATCACATCTCCTCTCATAGGTATCCAAAATATGCACCACACATCCTCCAAAGTGATGATCATCTCACTGATAACAAAGTGAAATGTGCTAGTCTTGGAGTGCCACCACTCCACTAATGTCATGATGAGTGCCTGATCTATCCTAATAAATGGCATCATGGTAATATAGTATAACCTGATCATCTCAAATACTTTGTAATCTATTATACTTAGCCTATGCATCTCATGTAGGACCTATGGTCATTGTAAATTGGACATTAATACCCATAAATCCTTTTATACCACACAAACCTATTATTCCTTTATCACTATCAATCTATCAATCACTACCTATCCCACTAATCCTACCAATCTTACTTATCATATTTATCCTATATATCCATTCAAACCCACTTATCCTATATACCCTTTATACCCATAATGATCCAGCCTATCCATCCTACTATCTTATCTCCCCAATTAGTCAAACGTATCCATAAAATCTACCTCTCTTACCTAACTACCTATCCATCTATCCTACTACCTATTTTCTTCCCATCCCCTTGTCTAACTAACTCATAAAACTAGCTTTCCTCAAAACTGCCTTTAGCCTTAACACTAATCCATAATTTTGTCAAAATCACATCTCAATTGTTATGGTTTTGCATAACCACATGTCACATTATGTCATATTGTAATAATTCATATCCCCCATACATTATTTCAATACTTCCAATCACTTTTTATAGTTTTGCAAAACCATAGTTTATTGCATGTGGTTTTGCAAGACTATAACTCATGAGTGTGATACCACGGCTTGCATGTGCAAAATTGTAACTAGGGGAAATGCCCCTAGTTGTGATTTTGTGTTATCCATTCCTACCCCTAATAAATTCAAATAATAAATTCATAAAATACCAAAATGACAAAGGATAAAGCACACATCGATGGTCTCATGTCTATTGGTATCTAAAACTCTTGGACTCTCTCTCCATGATGGGAAGCTCGTGGGATGTGATCCATTTTCCTTAACTCTAGAGCACAAATCAAAAAATAAAAAGAGTTAAAATAACTTATTTTACACCCCCCCCCCCAAAAAAAAAATTTCTATTTTACCCTCCATAACCCTATTCTTTACCCCCTTCACCCTGTTTCATCTATAGTCACCCTACTATTTTACCCAAATCACTAAATCTGAATCCCATATCCCTTATTCACTTGGTATCACATTTAATCAAGTTTATAGTCATTATTATCTATTCCAAAAGTCATTTTAATCATTCTTAGGTGTTTTTCCTTCAATTACTCTATTCATCATCTAAAATCCTGAATCAGAACTACATTGGCCTGAGGTCTTTTTAGACTATGTAGGCAACACTTGGCAACTTTTTAATGCTTAAGGATAACTCATCCACCACTAACACTAATCCTTTTCTTATTTTCCCATGGTCACTTGAGTATATTAAATCATTTTGAGATATGATCATCATATCAAATCTGTTAATCATCATTATCCTTTTATTAGGCATATAGCTCTCCCTTACATGTGTCCTTACTTAAGAAATATCGACAACTCATGGCCTTATTTATCTATCCATTTTCTAAACATATGTTTTTATCTCAATAATATTTATTTTATCACATGAATCCACTCGCCTCTCTCCTTGGCATTGGTCTTTGCCTAAGAATCATCCTAAGAGGCTAATCATTGTTACTAACGTGCATTCTCCCTTGGGACTAGTCTTACACCTGCAACCTTATTCCCTTGAATTTATACTTGGGGCATCTTATCATTCAGAGCTCAAATAATACACAAGTCATCCCAACCCCTCATTATCTTGATTTTATACCCACCCTATGGATCTCTTTTCGAGTGGCCACCCAGTCCATTCTTCCCTACATGTCCCCTCGAGGGGGCATCATGCAAACTCATTTTACTAACACGCAATATTTTGTATTTGAAATACCATTTCTCCTTCATCACTCATACTACCCTTTCAAATAGGGGTAAAATATATACACCTAAATCTTTTCACCTTAATTATTCCACTAATCCCACTAATTATATTAATTGATCCTATAATCATAACCTTAATTAATTAATTCAATCTCATTCCCTATCATATATTTATAAAATCATGATAATATTATACACCACTCCATTCTATATTAATCCCTTTGTTATCCTAATAATACCCCATTTAATCATTAATCCTACCTCATTAACTAACCACTTGCCCACTTGCTAATTTAAAATTCAAAAATATTCTACCTACCCCCTAGCCAACCTATCCCTAACTTCTCCTACACATATATATCCTTAAACCTCCATAAAACCCCTAAATAATGCCTATTAACTCCTAATTTAATCCATAAGATTCTAAAATCTAGAGCGTCCCCTAACTTTCTAGAATTATCTAAACTAGAGAGTTCTAAATGAATTAAAAATTCATTTAAATCCTCCTCCATTACCCTATAAGTAACCAATTATGAATCTTGGTTAGACTGGTTAGAAATATTGTAATCCATCCTTGTATGCATATACCATCTCTCTTAAGCTCTTATACTCTCTTGCATCCATTTTATCATCCAATAAGCTATTAAACCATCCATCTTGAAGCCACGCTTATCAAGCAATCCAACAAGAAAATCAAGAAACATTGGAAAGTCAGTTTGAATATCTTAGAGGAAAGCTAAAGAGGACCAAATTGATGGTAAGAATCCATTTATAATTACTAATTACTTATATATTCTCTCCCTTTTATTTTTTTATAGGTTTTTGGAATAACTTTCCTATTTTTAGTATACTAGATCCATAGCTCAAATTTACAAACGTACATTTAGATTAGCATGACTTAACAAGTCAATTTATACCCTAGTTGAAGGAGATAACTCTATGAGAGATATATTATAAATGTTCATGGAATTTATATTTATGGTGAGCTTAATATTTGTTTGATATTCTTGCTACATTTGTGTTAATTATTCAATAATTTGACCTTTTCCTTTTGTGAGTGCAGCAAGCTATTGGTTATGTATTGGTACAAGGGCCTAATTTTGGCTAGATGAATCTTGCTCAAATGGTTTGATAAGAGGTGCATTATTAGGTGTTCTAACCAAGCTAGGTGGACTTTCATGTGGGAAGTATGATGGGAACTTATCACCTACCTCTACCTCTCTAACAAGAATTGTGTCTCTATGCTCCAAGAGATGGCAAAGAAACAAGTAGGGATCACAATTATTATTTGTTGGTGTGGTCACATAATAAGTTGGTTTTTTGTTGGACTTGTTCCATGTTAAGTGATACATTAGCAAGGTATTAGGTAGTTTGGTATTTCTTTTATCCTGGATAAGAATTTATGTTGGCAAGGTAGTGTGTCAATAGGTCTTGTCCCTACTCTATATAAGGGGTAGCATAAGTTTGGTATGAATCCATCTTGTAGGCTACGTCATCTCCATAAGGCTCTTGAATAAAGGGGTCACTCATGATAATGTCCTCATATAAATGATTATACATAGCTCTACTACATGTATATCGAGGCATGGTTGAACCAATGGTTAAGTGTTTCATGTAAAGATGGTTTAGTGTTGTAAACATTTAGAACTTGGCCTAAAAATATATCTTCTTGAAAACTAACAATTGCAAAACTTGGTCTAAATTATTCCTAACACTCTAAGGTATTTTGAGAGAATAGTTAACAAAAGGTAAATTTGGATTTTGGTCTTGGTAAATGTTCTAAACAAACTCTGATATTGGAATGTGGCACATGAGATTTGAACTAATCAAAAAACAAACTAAGGTCTATAATTAGGCCCATGAAATAGATCTTGGAAACTAGGTCTTGGAAACAAACTTGATCTAGGTAGAGTGAAATCAATATTAAAAAAAACTGTCTAAGTATGTGAAATAGGTCTTGACACATAAAAATTTAACTAGGTCTTTAAAAAAAAATTTGGTCTAGGCACGTGAAATTAAAAAAAATCTTAAGTCCAAAGATCCTGATTTGAAACAAATGTCACACTTGAACTAAAATATAAACTTGGAATTAAGGCAATCTATGGTCTTAGTCCAAAATTAAATTTGGTCTTAAGTAAAGGTCCTTAAACCAAACTAAAAATTGATCTAAGTTGCACAATCTAAACACAAAAGGTGAATAAATCCAGCTCAAGTTATAAGTAAGACTCAAGCATAAACCAATCATCTTTAAATCTAAACTTTGAAAGACAGATTTCAAACTCAGTTTACAAGACTTGGACTTTTGAATGAGCAATGGTCTAGAATAAAATTGGTAATGTAACAATTCTCTTTAAAAATAAAGGCACAAATTGGTTTTTTTTCATTTTTTTGGTCTAAGGCAAATGGTCTTACCAAATTCTGGTAACATAACACTTTTGAATGTGAATAATGTGCATATCAAGTGTTTGTTTGACACATTGGACTTTGTTTAATTTTGTGAAAAGTAATTTTAGACTCAAAATGCAAGTAAAAAATAAGAAGTACCTAAATGCACACTCCTATGCTAAACTAACACAAGGCATGCACATATTATCCACCAAACTTCCACCAATATACCAGTTATCGAAAGGAATTAATTGTTAATCCAATAAATAAAGAATGCATGTAGGTAGATTATTTTAATCCTCCCTCATTCTCTCAATAAAATATACGTGGCATATAATTTAGAGTTTTGAAGCAACTTGGCATTAGTGGGATAATCCATGAAAAGTGGGGTCAATTATTCTAAAAAACATTATTATATTTTCTAGATGGTCTACAAGTGCCTAAAAACACTTGGGCGTAATAAATATCTATTAATTGAATTCAAAACATCTATTTTGTTATGAAAAGGTTATATCCCTTTCGCAACCACTTCAATTATGTACTACTTAATGAAGTGTGTTGTCCATACCACTGCATGACCTAAGACCCTATATGAGTGGTCAATTTAACCATTCAACCACTATTCCAACAAATAATACGCTCAATTAATATATCCCATTGAATAAGTGAGGTTGGAATGATGTTGGGAGATGAAAACCCAAGTCAATACCCATCTAAAGAACTTGTGAGGAGGTGATGAACTCCCAATCATAAGCCCAAAAGAAAATAAAAGGAAGAACTTGATCATTTTTTAGTCATCCAAGTCATAAGGAACCAGGGGAGAGCATACATGACATTTCTTCAGGTAGACTTAAATAAATAAGTAAAACAATGTGTTTCTAGTCACCCAAGTTCTCTAAATGGGACAAAGGGAGAGCATAGGCACAAGGTCTTACTAACAAGACAAAAATGAAACCAAACAAGTGCTAAATAAAGAACAAAAAGGAAAGTCCTCTTAAGAGCTCTAAGTCTAAATGTGAATGTCTTTCTTAAGCACCTATTTGAAGTGTGATTGAAATTTTGGCCTTTGTTTGGAACTTTGAAATGATAAAAATAAAATTTATTTGTAAAAGTTTTTTAAGCACCAAAATATAGTAGGAAAATAGTTTTTAAAGGACCAAAAGAAATGTGAAATGGCCTTGTTAATGTGTTGAAATCCCTCTCTTTTGCTTAGTACCCTACAAGGAACATTAGAGGATTGATTTGTACTTGATTAAATTATATAAACAAATAAAAAAAATTAATTTTTTAAGTCTTGATTTTTTGGTCTTATAGTGAAGTCATCATTTATCAGGTAGGGCAAAGTCACTTATTTCTAGTAAAGTTATCAATTTATGGTAAAATCATCGATTTAAAGTTGTAAATTCATTAATTTTTTAGCTTGAAATCATTATTTAGCAGTAGAGGAAATTTGTAGGATAAAGTCATCAATTACAAGTGAATTCAATGTTTTTTTATCAAAGTCATCGATATGTAGTAACGAAGTCATCAATTTTATAAAAAAATATAGAAAAGCGTACAATGTATAAAAGTGGTGAAGTCACCGATTTCTTGGGTCAAAGTCACTGATTAGCAATCAATAAAAAAAATGAGAATTTTGGAAGGAAAAATATAAAACTAGGGTCTAAAATTAATTTTTATTGGCTCCTGAGAGCTTCAAAAGTGCTCTTATGATTAGTCTAGGGTGCAAGTCCCACCGGGCATGCCAATATGTATCATAGGATTATGAAGAATATGTCATTTTCTCTTATTAGTGAAATAAACAAAAATAACTCAATAAAAACTAGCATTCCAAGCCTAAGACCTAGGGTGAGCAATATAACAAATAAGACATAAGACAAAAAGGCAACAAGAAGATAAAATGACACTTTTACCTTCCTAAACAATATGAAATGCTTGTTGGCATGAAAGTTGGCTTGTGCTTGACTTGTGGACAATGGAATCTTCATCATGACCTCATATTTTATTTAAAGATCCATTTTATAAATTACATATTCACTAATTCAACATTGAATTTTCACTTAAGCATTTAATTTGATTTGCTTGGTTAATTAATTTTGCTTAGTCTTTTGGTCATTTCAAGAATTGGGTTAAGTACCCTACTTAATTGTTTGAAAATGTTAGTTTATTTTGTCACAAGATAACTGGGGATGAATTTATGAGAGTTTATCATCACGTATAATATAATTCTTCAAATATGAATGCGATAACATAATTCTAGGTATGTATGTCTAATGTGCAGATGAATTTGAGACATTCAGTGATTTCTAGGCTTAATTTGCATAGTTTGGTAGAAACGAATTTGAAGTCCATTTAGACCTAAAAGTGGTCAAAAAGGTGTGTATATAGTATGTAAATATGTGGTTTATTCAAAAATTTATATAATTATTTGGATAATTTATTAAAATAAAATTCTATAATGATTCATTTGATCTACATTAATTGTTAGGTGCATTTTTCCTTTGGTTAGATGAAAGACACTACTAATTTTTTGCCTCACTCTTTACTTGATTTATTTTTTAGATTATTTATCTCTTTATTTAAACCCCAATTAGGCATTACATTAGTGTTAGATTATAATATGTTTGCCTCTCAATACCTTCTTAGGCACACTAAAAATTTTATACTTCTTTTCTTCAAGACTTTTCAAGGAAGTTCAAAGGTCAATTAGCTTCATACTTGAATCAAAAGAACTAATAAAATACTCATGTAGTTACACTTGATTATCCAGTGATAAAATATGAATTCTTCTCTCTCACTTGGGTTTGGATTACAATCACACACACTTGAACTAGATTGGATCTTATTCTAAGAATATAGGATATGTAGTTGAAACTCCTCAAGAGGTTGTCTGAACTAGATAACCTTGCATATTGTTATCTTTGAAACTCCTCAAGAGGTTGTTCAAACTATATAACCTTGCATATTATTATTCCTCTTACAACACATTATTTAAAATTATGTCAAAGATAATAAGAAGATAAATCAAAACATTTCAAATATAGATTTAGAATCTACAAGCTACATGATGCAATCATGGTTATGGGTTCCAATGAATGGATGTTATAGATCATGCACCTAGATGATCAACCCTCCCTCACTCTGAATACACACACAACTAAAACACAAGCTCAAACTTATATTAATATTAAAAATTGGATTACATAAATATACACCAAAGCATGAGCTACATGTTATGCTTGCTTCAAGCTACAACATGAAAGCTTCAAATTAGAAAAAATGGAGTATTTTAAATCTCCAAGATACACTCTTGAGTTTACATGCCTTGATTATTGATATTTCTCCTTCTCTACAATCTAACAAAGTCTCCCTAAAGATATTTCTTGATGATGTATTCTAAACCAAACAATCCTCCTTATATATTCATTGAGATCTAATGCACTTTCCTTATAGACCCTTATGCATAGCTGACATTCTCATCTAAGAATGTGTAATGTATATATGATAGTGTTGTATCAAATCTTATAGGTATACCTCTCTCTCTCTCTCTCTCTCTCTCTCTCTCTCTCTCTCTCTCTCTCTCTCTCTCTCTCTCTCTCTCTCTCTCTCTCTCTCTCTCTCTCTCTCTCTCTCTCTCTCTCTCTCTCTCTCTCTCTCTCTCTCACACACACACACACACACACACACACACACACACACATATCCCCTATGAATATTCATGCTGATGAATCTTAACTATCTCTTAAGAAATATATATATATATATATATATCAAAATTTAATTTCACCAACTACCATCCTTTGCAATTGCTTTTTCATAACATGATTGATTTAGTTATATGATATTTGGATAATTTATTATAGGGTTATGATAGTGTTGTATCAAATCTTATAGGTATACCTCTCTCTCTCTCTCTCTCTCTCTCTCTCTCTCTCTCTCTCTCTCTCTCTCTCTCTCTCTCTCTCTCTCTCTCTCTCTCTCTCTCTCTCTCTCTCTCTCTCTCTCTCTCTCTCTCTCTCTCACACACACACACACACACACACACACACACACACACACACATATCCCCTATGAATATTCATGCTGATGAATCTTAACTATCTCTTAAGAAATATATATATATATATATATACATCAAAATTTAATTTCACCAACTACCATCCTTTGCAATTGCTTTTTCATAACATGATTGATTTAGTTATATGATATTTGGATAATTTATTATAGGGTTATACATTCAATGTGCATTGAGACGTGATATTCCATAACTTTCCCTGCACTAAACTCTTGTGTGCTTGAATTCTTCATGTCATTCTAGACTTTTCATGTTCAATGGTTACTTGTGCAATTTATCCCTATAATACTCATTTGTATGCTCATATCACACATTTTTTTTCATTCCATATGATCACTTATGATCTTATATAACCATACCTTTGTGTTGAATGGTTATGCATAGTTGTGAACTGTGTGAACCCTTGTGCATAACTTCAAAAATTGTGTTACCAAAATTCCAACTATGCAACCATATTTTACCTTTAATTTTGTGCATTGACCTCTTTTACAAAATAGTTTCACTCTTACAACATGTGTTTTCCTTGAAATAATTGGATTTAACCATCCTTTTTGATGTAATATTTCTTTGTGCCTAGGATGTTCCTGTATCAAACACCCTAGGTAACTTAAAATTGTGAGCTCCTGTTCACAAGGTGTAATCTTATGGAGTATTACCATAGTTACCAATATTTATAAGATCCAACCATGTCAAGCCTTTAACTTCTTGATTCTTCCACTTTGTCAAATATTATTTGTAATACTTCCTATTTGTCTTATTGACCATTCTTGATTCCAATATAGACTCTATTTCCTCCTCTTTCTTTGGTATATGTTCCTTCTAGTTAGATACTTATGCTTATGTTTTTTTGTCTCTTCATTTTTGCCCTCAAGAAACTCATACAAGTTTGCCACATTGAATATGATTGATATGTCCATTAATTTTGGAAACTTCATCTCATATACATTTTTTGAAAATTTGTGAAATACCTTACATGGTCCTATCTTCTTATTTAATTTTCTATATGTTCCTATAGTGAAACTTTCATTGGTAAAATGTGCCAACACTAATTCTCATACCTCAAACTACTTGTTTATGTGTTTCTCATCTATGTAATCCTTGTATTTTAGATTACTCTATTATATCCTAATTCACACCTTCTAGCATAGCTTATTAATATACTTCACATAGTCTTTAGATTTTATGCTCATACCCTGTTATTTTTTGATGTCTCTCAATTATGCAAATCCCCTTGGATTGCTTCCACTCACCAACTGGAAAGGTTTTTTCCTAGTTCCCATAGGCACTAAATTATTATATTAAACTCTTATTGCACCAACAAAATGTCCCATTGTTTGAGCTTATCTCCAAATAATCATGTGAGTAAATTCTCAAATCTCATGTTTAGTACCTTAGTTTTCCCATCCATTTACAGATGGTAAGCTAAACTAAAATATAACCTCTTTCCAAAATTCTTCCATAATGTACACCAAAAATGGCCTACAAATTTACCTCTTGGTTAGATATGTTGTGCATCAAACCATGTAGACTCATAACCTTTTTGAATAACAAGTTTGTGATGTTTGTCACATCATGCATATTCTTGCATATAATAAAATGTGTCATATTTAAGCATATATCCACCACAAAAAATATGGAATCATTACCTCTCTATGTTCTTGGCAATCTTAGAAAAAAATCTATGCTTATTTCATCCCATAATTTCTTTGATATAGGAAATGGTTGATATAACTCTACATCCTAACTTCTCCCTTTTTCCATTTGGCAAACCCTACACCCTTTCACATACTTATGTACATTTTCACCTATTCTTGGTAAAAAATAATGTTCTAACATTTGTGCCAATGTAATATAGTCACAAAAATTCTATACTAATTCCCCATTATGCTTCTCTCTAATCAAGTTATCACGCATTGACCCTCATTTTACACACAATTTCACTCCCTTGAACAACACTCCATGTATGTAGTATTCCAACCACGACATCCTATCCATATTTTCAAGCTCTATGCATTCTCTTTAAGCACCCTAAAAATCCTTGTCCTTTATTTATATCTCCTACATGGAATTAAATCCCATGACTTTCAATCATAACTTATTCGGTATGATCATTCTCCTACTTAGCACATCAGCAACCTTATTCAATTTATTATTTATGTACTACAAATAAAATGTGTAAATTTGTATGAATACAACCCACTTCATGTGTCACTACTTCTAATTTCATTGGCTATTGATAAAATTTAACACTTTATGGTCTATGTAAAGCACAAACTACTTTAGAAATAAATAGTTCCTCCACTTCTTAAGCACTTACCCAATAACATAAAACTCTTGATCATAGACCAAATATTTCCTCTTTGCATTGTTATAATGTTTATTGAAGTAAGTTCTAGGCCTAACCTATTGTCTTAACACTACTCTAATAATTGTGCCACTTACATCACAATCCACTTAGAACACCTTGTTTAAATCTCACATTGTCAACTAAGGCTACTTGATCACCTTATTCTTTATTTCTTAGAAATAATGCTTAGCTTCCTGAGTCCATGTAAATGCCATGCGATCTCCTCTCAATGCCTCTCTTATAATTTTTCAAGTCCCATTAAATTTCATTATGAAATTCTTATAAATATTGTGATACCATGAAAACTTTTCACCTCAAATGCACTCCTTGACAATGCCCACTCTACTACTACACACACTTTCTCTAAGTCTATTTTAAAACCTTATTGGGATATCAAAGAACCCAAGTATACCATTTTTCCTTTCATGAAACTACATTTCCTCACATTTTTGATCAAATTTTCTTTGTGAAACATTTTTAGCACATTCCACATATGTGCTAAGTGTTCTTCCTTTATCTTTTTAAACACCAAAATGTCATCTAGGTACATAATGGCACACTTCCCCAAATATAGCTTCAACACTTCATTTATAATCCTCATGAATGTTCTTGGCACATTTTTATACCCTAATAGCATCACTAGCCACTCATATAGTCCTTATTTCATCTTGAAGGTTATCTCCTTCTCATCTCCCTCCCTTATTCTAATCTGATGATTTAGATCTATTTTGGGTAACCACCTTGCCCTAATTATGCAGTCCATAAAATCATCCATTCATGGCAATATAAATATTTAATTTATCTTTATTTTAATAATGGCCCTCAAATATGTGCATATGCATAATTTTCCTCCTTTCTTAGTGCCAATATTTTAGGTACTACACATGAGATCAAATTTTCTCTGATTAAGCCTCTCTTCAAAAAAAATTCACTTATATTTTCTCTTCTTAATTATATTGATGCATCAATAAATACATGACCTTTTTTGGTAAAATTTTATAAGTATCATATCCATATAAAAATTGACATGTTGCATCGGTAGAAATCCATATAGTAGATTTCTCAAGATAACATCAGTGAATTATGCCAACAAATCCTCCATTTCACATGGAATGTTTCCTCTCTTATCGATCATCCATGATCTTCATGTGATACCTTGTAAAGAGCACAAAGCATGTATTATTTTCTTACAACACCTTCAATAATTCCTTTTTTGAAACCATCAATACATGGGGCACCCTTCTTCCTCCTTCTCCTTTATCAAACTCTATGTGAACTTATTCCCATTTTTCTCTAATTGATATATATTTTATCTTCCATCATTCATAACCTTCCTTTCATACAGTAAAGGTATTCCCAAATAGACATGACATACATCCATGGGTATCACATCCAACATACCTCATCTTGGGATGTAACTATCTATAATTTCACTAGGCATTTCTTGTCTACCAAAACATGATGGCCTTTTTAGATCGATGACACTCTATATGGATTTGGATTCAACACCTTATTCAAACATAATTTCTCCACCATCTTGAATGAGACTAGATTATCTATGTTGTAGTTATCTGGAATCACCTTACAAAATTTTCCTCCCAATTTACAAACCATTCGAAAAAGGATTTTCCTTTGTGTTGGCTCCTTACCTTCCTTTGGTAGCTTCAAAAATACCCTCTTTATCGTTAGCATATCTCCATGATTTATCTCTTTAGTGTACTCCATTGATCCAACTAACTCTTCACCTCCATGCACAATGTATGCACCAACCTATTATCTTCATATACTCTCATATTACACTTGAGGACATTCATAATCCCAAAATTCTTTCTTATCCACATCTAAGGTAAGTTATTGGAAATAATCTTCCCTTTCCTCAATTGAATCTTCCTCTCCCTCTATATGGGTAAGATGTACTCGCTCACACATATAATTTTTCACCATTGCATGTTTATCCTTGTTCGTGCATGTGCACATTGTGCATTAAGTTATTCTATCCCTACCTCAGCTAGATTCGTATAGTGTTACCCCTTTTTGTTCCTATATGAAAACCATCTTTTACCTCATACACCACTCTATTTTATTCATGATAAATTCTCTTCATCCTTTAGTGCGAATTGATAAATCTATTTTATTATTTGGATCTAAGTCATTCTTAGTTCTTCTTGGATGCCAAACCTCAAACCATTTACATATCTTGTGACCTTATCCTAGTAAACTTCACTATGACTTGATCTGATGAGGATTTTGTATTACTCATCAGTGTATTCTTTGACAGTTATCTATTTCTACCTCAAATTTTATACTCTCTTGAACAACTCCATATGATAGTCATTAGGCAATATCTTACCCTTCATCTTTTTAATCATTTGATCCCATCAGGTTTTCTTCTCCTTACCTTTTCAACTTCATTCATTTTTTACCTCCTTCCACCATAGCACCATGTGACCCTTCAACTTGGTCTATGCCACCTTCACATGGTATGGATTGCCAATATCATCAAACTAAAATTATTATTATATATCTATGAGTCAGTCAATGAGCTCTTATAGTTTCAAAGATCTCAAAAATCATGGCACTTCAACTTTGGTTCCTCATCTAATTTTTAAGATAACTCTCAAGAACCTACTTTCGCTTACATCCATTTTTGTGTCATTATATTCATATTCTTTAGTGTTTTTTACATAATGTTATTCCTCTTTAGCATCTCTTTGTTCATCAGTGGGCACAAAACCATGCGTTAGGTCATATATGTAAAAAAATTAGCACATTTTCACAAAATACAAAATTTTGAAGACTTTATCCATCCATGTTGGTTGTAAATATGCCTACTCTTACAGTTCTTTTGGGCATAATATTCTCTCCTTATAGGAACATATTTGAGTGTTGCAATTCATATGCACATAATCTTACTTAGGTGACCTAATATTCAATCCTTAATGTTTGAAACATTTATCTAATATAAGTTTATGTAGTTGTGGTTAAGGCTCCTATTGAAGGAATACTTAGACCATGTAACCTAGATTATCACACCCTCCCTCACTCTAAACATAGGCATAGCTAAAACACAAGTTTAGACTTATATTAATTTGAAAAATAGAATAACATAAATATTATCAAAAAAATGAGCTACAATCTATGTTTTCTAACATCCAAACTTAATATAAAATTAATAGAGTCTCTTATATCTCTAAGCTACACTCACAAGTCTATAGGCCTTACTTCTTGGTCTTTCTCTTTATATGCAATCTGACAAATTCTCCCCTAATATCCTTCTTGATGGTGTATTCTAATCTAATAAGCCCTCCTTATATATCTATTAAGTTCGTAGTTACTTTCCTTATAGACCCCTAGTCCTAGTTGTCATTCTCATTTTAAAATGTGCAGTGTATTTGTTCCAAAGTTATACCAAATATTGCATACCTAGGATATATATAGCCCTTATGTATATTTTTTCTACTAAATCTCAATTACCTATCAGTACAAATATGTCAAAAGTTAATTTCACCAACTATCATCCATTACACGTGCATGTTCCTCACCCATTTAGTTTAGGGTCAATGATAACTAGCTATATTTATTACATGGCTCCATAGTAAATGTGCTTTGATACTAGATATTTCATCACTTGTGTTGTGATAAAGTCCTGTGCACTTAAATTCTTCATTACATTCTATCCTTTTCATGTGCAATGGTAACTTGCATAATCTAGTTCTATGATACTCATTTTTGCACTCATGTTTCACCTCTATGCTCATTACATATGCTCTGATTTAACCATGCCTTTGCACTAAATGGTCACATGAAATTGTGCACCATGTGAACACTTATGAAAAACTTACAAACTTGAAAAATCTAAATTCAAACTTTGCATCTAGATTTCACCTTTACATTTGTGCGCTAACCTTTTACCCAAAATCGTTGCACACTTGTGCCTTGCACTCTATTTTTTAGAACTAGACTTAGTTGTCATTGGTAATGTAATATTTATCTCCACATGGATACTCTTGCATCACTAAAACTTAGATTATCATCTCCCTATGCACCTTCCCATAAGGTTATAAGTTTTGAAAACCATCACAAGACACAATCTATAAGCAAGTATAAAATTGGTAGTATGTCAATTCCATCTAGATTCTACAATCGATGCTTTTTCAATTCCCTCTTATAGATGAGCTAAAACTTGCATGGTTTTCTCCCAATCATATTCTAAATCCTTTTTTCAAACTCAAATTTACATAACAGTGCCCAAGTGTGTAAGTTTACATCTTTTTTGTCTCTTGTTCATTTCCTTTGCTTATTCAATTATCTAGTTGTACTTTCAATTACTATTTTTAAGCATATTTCATATATGATTACTAGTAGTGACTATATCATTATATATATTTTGTTGTCTTCATTTTATATTATTTTTAATTTGATATTATCCCCAATATAAAAAATAATTAAAACATTGTGGTGAACCTTTATGCTTTTCAAACACCTCAACACTTAGGGTTTCATTATCATTCATCCCTTTAGGGCCCAAATTTCATAATTTTTTAATTTTTTTTTTAATATTTCATTAAAAAAATATTATTTGAACCTTACCATTATCCTTTCCTTGGTTCAAATCATGTCATCTTTTCTTAGATTTGGTCTACTTTCTCTTGGTATCTTGTTCTTAGGATTGTGTTTCTTCTATTTTCTCATAGGTAGATCATTTTTATATACTACTTTCACTTTTGAAATTAAAATGGAGTGTTTATTTTTACATTTTCTTAGGCTTAATCATATGGTTTATATATAAATTATTATCAATGTTTCCATGTTTATTTCCTTGAATGTATCATAGAATACTAGTTTATGGAATGAAACATGATAGGGGTATTTATAATGCTTCACGTGTTAATACCTTGCAGTCAATAATTTGTATTTCCCTCATTTTGGTGATAGCCATTGTATTGTTGATTGTATGATGATTTTCTATGAGGTAGATGTTGTGATAACCCATAGATTTATACCACATAATGTTCATATCCCTCCTCTTTATTAAATTCAAGGTGACCAAAACACCCCTCTTAAAGCCTCTAATATTCCACCCCCTCCTTCTAGGATTAAGATTCAAGCACCTACAAATATTATCTAGTGGAAAAACTTCAAAATTATCATGCTCAAATTTATATCTTAGAGTTACTCAGATGGTTAATTATTTTCAAAACATATTGCATGAGGCTTTGAGTGATGCTACTTTGCCCAGCAATACTAAACTAGATTATTTTTCTATTACTATTAAAACTTTACAAGATTTTTAAATATTCATCTCCTTTAAATTAGAGTACTTACCATCTAATGAGATTATCAACCAAAGCCTCCCCTTATACATTTAATTCATTATTAACAATGTCAGAGTCAATGGGGTCCTCATAGATAATGGTTTAGGATTGAATATTTGTAGTGAGGCCTTTTTTAATTCACTTGTACTTAATCATAAGAATATTTCATCTTTGAACATTGTTATCAAAGGGATTTATAATAACCCAGGAAGACTCAAAGACTCCTATGAACTATTACATTGAATATATTTTTTGGGCCTAAAATTTGAGCCACACCTTATTGAGTAATATCTAATGAATTTAGGTTCAATATTTTACTCGTTAGACCATGGATACATTCCATGAATTTGATCCCCTCTACATTACGCATATTTTTAAAAAAATACATGAGGGTCACATTTATACTTGTTGAATGGATGGCACTCCCTTCCAATTTTACAAAATTGTGGAACCAATAAATTTATTATTCCCCACTTAATACACCTCAAAAAAAATCATATCACCTCAATAATATATTCCCATGGAAAGGATACATACATATGATGTAAGTTATGAAGAGATAAAATAGCTCATTATATCAATAAATAACACTATTTTCTCTTCCATAAACCATGTTTTGAAAGTGGACTTAGATGTAGTTTTAAGAACTTTTGTTTGCTTTAGAAAGAAATATAAGATATATATATCTAGTTTATTGTTTAGATGTCATTTCAATCTAAATTGTTTCTATTTATAACAAGTTCTTGGAGTAAAGATGTCAAATGTTGTACATGCAAGAATCATCAATGTAGGTAACAAAGTTTAAAATTCTTAAATATCAAATCAAGAACAATCTTCATGTAGCTCTAAAGATCTTTAGTAGCTTCAAAGTCCCATATAAATCATCTCTAAGTTTATTCAGTTGATTTTGAAATGTATGTACTATGTATTCATGATAATATAAGTCATACAAACAACTTTGTATCAACCAAAAATAGTTCTTGTATTTTTGTGTTGGTTTGTTTGATATTTTGGCTATGAAGGTGTAAGGACATAATGAACAGGTTCTATAAAATAGAAAAACAAAGTTAGAAAGAACATCCTTAAACCTAAATCTAATTGTATATTTGAATTTATCTCAAAAAATTAGACAATTTTTAAAAAATAATCATCTTGATATGATCTCGTATGTAAAATTTATAAGCATTTTAGTTGGCTCTAGAGTTGCATAGTCTAGCTCTAGAGTCCATCAGTCCTACTCCAGAGTCCATCAATTTACCTCCAAAGTTACATAAAATTAGACCCAAATATGCCCAAAATATATTTTGAGGTTTAGAATACTAAATAAAGTATTAAATAATATTTTGGGACATGTTTTATGGTCTTTCTGTATATATAAATTCTATACATAACACCTTCCAAAAATAGACATCGGCAAATACAAAAGCTTGTAACTATGGAAACATGAAAGTAAAGAATTACAGAGATGATTGCTACCTATTTTTTGAAAATATTTATATGAAATCTATTTATATTATTTATAAAAATATGCATTTTCAAGAAGGCAATATATTTATATTAGCTCAACTACCATAAATATCTCACACATCAAGTTGTTGGGGGAAACTTAGTTTACCAAGATTGTGATTGCTTGTTGGAAAGAAGATAAGGCACCTATATTCTCCAAAAAAATAGTGGATTTGTGAATCTTCCATTTTATATTACTTTTTTTTTGGATAATTGATTTGTTAGGTTGTTAGCATAGAATAAGAATAAGTTTCAAAACTGATTTATTATTTTGTTAAGAATAACAAATCAAATGTAAACTAGTTTGTTAAAGTTGTTAAGATTATAAACTCATTTCTAAATTAATTTATTATTTTTTTACTCTCAAAAAATGTTTAAAAAGTTTTATTATAAATACAAAATTACCATCCATTGTGAGAGTTAGCTTAAAGTTAGTAAGAGTAAGTGATAGTGAGTAAAAAGTTAGAAAGGAGTCATTTTCAGATTGTAAGCATTTCTATAATTATTGAAGATCTGATTGCATGAAGTTTCTAAAAAGTTAAGTGTTGTTTCAATTCTATTATAAGGGAGAATAAGGGCCCACTCAACCAAGGAAATATGATACATTGTGGTATTTATATGTTTATACTATTATATGTTTTTATCTTTCATTCTTTTATGCAAAGTATTTTGTAACATTTTTAAACTTGTAGGTCCATGTGTTAATGTGTGTTTCCAGTAAGATTGATTTCATCTATTTGATTTTTATGAATTTTAATTTCAAATTATTTACATTTTAGAAACTTAGATTAAAACTGTGTTTACATTTTCTACAATCTATATTTTTGCAAATAAATTAAAAGCGTGTTTACATTTTCTATAATTTATGTTTCTGCAAATAGATTAAAAGTGTGTTTCTTTCAAAATAATTTTCAATTCAGTGTGTTTATTTTTATAATTAATACATTATATTTAAATCCAAAAAAGTACATTAGACATTAAGGAGTAAATGATTTACAATTCCCCCTAAATTGACAATTGTTATCCATTATCCTTTATAACTTACTGTTAATTATCATTGGGCACTAGCCCTGGTTTGATATGATATCAACTGAACTTAGTTGATTAAATGAGATGATTGATAACCCTATCAGTAATTAAAATTATTAGTACCAATTAGGATAATCATGATCACGATGATAATGAAGAAGATGATCTCAAACCTAATAAAATGGATGAGCATTTATCAAAAATTAACTTTACACCAAGTGGTCTTTGGAAATGTCGAGATGATATGCACAAATTTGGTATTGGGAAATTATGTTATAATCCCTAGGATTTTTTACAACCTTTCCCATTATTTTTTATTAATAATATACCAACTTATGAGGATAAAGGTAAGTAGCTTATGGCATAACTTGTTTCAAAACTAGTTAATTAACTCAACCTCTTGGTCCATGCCAAGTTAATTTGGAAAAAAATGGAAAAACATACACATGAAAATAATATGGATACAAATGTAATGGATTAGGGTGATATATTAAGGTATTACAAAGCCAATAATCTCAACTCCTCATCAAATTAAATTAGTTCTTAGATTTATCGCTAACGCTATAACTAAAAATATACTATTCTAAGTGGATCATGGCTATCTTAATGATTATGATTAGTATTTTTTTTCAAAATATAAACCTTTAAATGCTCTCTTCTCCATTTTTTTTTGCATCTCATCAAAATTAATTTTACCATGTTACATATTTAGAACAAATACATCCTAGGATAATTGATGAAGATGTTTAACCTAAGATACTTACTCTTGATAATTTTGATAATGATGAAACCCTTTAAGAATATATGGGATATTATGTAAATTTACCATCTTTACATTATAAATAAATATTCCCCCATCAACTGAGTCACCATGTATATTTGGATGAATGTGAGCCCTCAGGTATCAAAGATGAAATTCCATTATATGGTTATGATTTTTTATCCATTGTTCTATATATGGAAGACCAATCCACATTATTCAATGAGGCAACAACTGAATTTAACTATTGTACTAAATAAGATCCTAATTTCATATTTACTAGTGCATTATTAATGTCTCAAAAATACAAAGACCGTCAAGACCTTTTTATATAGCTTCCTAAATTATTTACTTGTGCTTAATTTGATATTACTGGTATCAATCCATCCATCATGATTGATAATCGAGTTTTCCATCTGGATGCCAAACCAGTTAAGCAAAAGATTAAAAATATTCATCTTAAAGTTTATTTATTGGTTAAATAAGAGATATAAATACTATTTAATGTGGGGTTCATATAACCCATCAATTACTTACATTTGACTTCAAACATTTTCTTGATTCCAAAACCTAATGGGCGTATTAAGAATGCTCAAACTTTAGAGATTTGAACTAGGATTTTCCCAATTATGAGTTTCCTCTACCAAATATTGATATGATTATTGACTCTATTGCTAGGTATGAGATGTTTTCCTTTGTGGCTAGATTCATCGAATACAATTAGGTTAAAATAAATGTTGTTGATTGATATAAGATTGCCTTCACTACTCCATGAGGCACATTGGTATACATTATCTTTCCTTTCAAGATTAAAAATGCTAGTGAATTTATCAAAGGTCTATAAATCATATCTTTCATGATTATATGCAAGATATTTTTGATGACTATGTTGATAATATTTTTATAAAAGTAAATAAATGTGAAGACCGTGTTAAATAAGTAAAAAAAAAAAATTAAATAGTTTTGAAAAATATAAGGTTAAGTTAAATCCTACGAAGTGTGTTTTTGATGTTACATTTGTTAAAATATTGGGATTTATTATCTCCCAACATAACATCAAGGTTGATATTAATAAATTAAAATCCATTATTGATGTGCCTTTGCCCATGAGATTGAAACAATTATGAAGCTTACAAGGAAAAATTCAAGACACTAGATGATTTATTACTCAATTGGTTGATAAAAACTCAACTATTTTCTATATTATTATGCAAAGGCACCAAATTCAAATAGGATGAACAATGTAAAATAATACCTAGCTAATCCACTAGACATGATTCCACTTATACCTACTATGCCATTATTATTACACACATCTTCCACTAAAGATGCCTTGGGTAACTTGTTAGTATAATATGTTGATGAGCATACAGATATATATTTACTACCTCAATCTCACTTTGTTTATTATTCGAATAAATATAACTTGATGGAAAATTTATGCTTAGTTATTGGGTTTGCTACACAAAAACTTGGGCATTACATGATTAATATTGAGACTTATATTATTATAAACATTGATCCTTTGAGATACATCATGTTTAAGCCTTACTTATCTAGACATATAGTTAATTGGTTCATGCTACTTATGGTGTTTTATCTTAATTTTATACCACAAAAATTAATAAAAGTGAAAGTCATGACTGACTAGCTCATTGTCGCTTCCCTTTTAGACCACACTCCTATGAATGATGCTTTTTGAAATGAGTTTTCTATGTGTACCAATGTGAAAAGACACACGAACCATGTACTTTGATGGGCCAAAATGTGCATCAAGTGTTAGGTTCAGCATTATATTAGTGACACCTCAAGGTCTTACTATTCCACTATCATGTTGATTGTGTTTTTCATGTAACAATATATAGTAGAGTATGAGTATTTGATTCTATTTGTACACATCACTCTTGATTTAAAAATAAAATCTATACAAATTAATTATTATCCTCACATTGTCATCAATCAAGTGACAAATACTTATAAAACTAAGGATAAGAAACTAATTATGTATTGACATATTTTACATAGTTTTATTGCCTACACCAATGATTTTGGTATTGGCAATATTCATATAATAAATAGCCATCATATTGATGCTATGGCTAGTTTTGATTCACTTTTTCCTATCGATACCACAATAAATCATGACATACTATTATGGAATTACAACAACCAATTATTTCATTACCATATCTATATGAATTAGATGTGTTTATTATTAATATTGATGCATCTAATTCAGAGTGTTATAGTGATATTTACAAAGGTTTATCTGATGAAGCAATTCCTAAAAAAAATTAAAATGAAAAAAGGAAATTGAGAAGAGATGTTATTTAATATGTTATAATTAGTTACTCTCTTTTTCAATCGATCCTTTGACAATCAGTTTCATAGATTTATTAGACATGAAGAAGCTAAGATTTATTTATAAAAGGTTTACCATAGAGATTTTGGTGGTCATTTCAATAAAAAGGGCCATGTCATATAAATTACTATGAATAGGTTACTATTCTCCCTCCATGGAACATGATTGTCAATAATATGCAAATATTTTTTAATGATGTCAACAACATATTAATTTTAAACATGCACCATCTCATGAATCATAACATTTTATTTCCCCTTATCCATTTTCCATTTTGTGTTTCAATCTAGTGGGAAAATTTAATCCACCATCATCAGGTCACAAGTTTATCAGTACATCTATCATAAGGTCACGAGTTTATCATTACATCTACTAAATATTTTACCAAATTTGTTGAATAAATTACTTTATATTTTACCATGGACGATGACATCTATAAATTTCTAATGACACATATAATATTGAAGTTTGCCCTTCCATCTTAGATTATTAAAAATAAAGGTACATCTTTCAAGATTAATATGGTCAAGAATTGTTTTACTAAATATAAATTTTGATATACAATTTCAACTCCTTATTATCCATAGGGAAAAGTTCAAGCTAAAGCTAAAAATAAAATAATTATGAACATCTTGAGTAAATTATTTCTTTACATGGTAAATATTCACATAATTAGGTTGTATACACTTTATGTGTTTATTTACGTGTTATAAAAACTACAAGAACAATATTTTATTATATTGTTTATGGTGAAAATGTGGTTCTCCCTCTAGAGCTTAAGATTCCTTATTTTTTAGTGTCCCTTAAAGGTTTTATCGATTACAATTAATATAGATAAAAATTATTACATCAATTAGAAATGAAGATGAAACACATGCACACTAGATGAAAATCGCCTAAAGATAGCTTCTAAAAAAAGATAAAATCAAGATAATCCCATCTTAGAAAGATAACTTATAAAAAATATAAAATTAAAAGAATTATATCTTGGAAACTTAGTACTAAAATAAAATCAAAATAAAACAAATGTAGACAAATGGCATAAAGGAAAATTCAAACCAAATTTGCTAGGTCCCTTAATTATTATAGAGAAACTTGGTACATGGGCCTATTTCCTAGCTACACTAAAAGGAAAACCCTTGAAGAATCCATTTAACATCATGAACTTGCATCTATTCTAAATCTGAGTCTAGATATTTCCACCGAGGAAATCATATTTACATGTTCCTTTTGATTTTTTGAGTTATTGTATCTTATTCCAATAGTTATATCTTACTATCACTATGTTATCAATATTAATGATCAGACCCATTTAATTTAGAAGCATCATACCCACATCATCTTATACTTTATTATATTGATATTTCCATCTAGGGCATCATACTCGTACCTATCTCATGAGCTTCATCGATTATATCTATATCTACCTTTCCATCTGGGGGCACCATGCCCATACAACCTTGTATTTATAGCACTAGTACATTACCTTTGGGGGCATATTAAACTTGCTTATATCCTAGATATTAGTATCCATACTTTTTACATACGGAGGTTACTACACCCATGTGTCTATTGATCTTACACTACTTATATATCAAGATATTACATATTCCTACTTACACCTAGTCACATGATGATTATCAAACATAATACATCCAATGTCATATCTTTCCTTATTGGGGCATATTCTTATATTGGGGAATAACTTGGTTCCACTTCATTAGATTATATCGGGACATATTGTTGGCCCCTTACAATTTCATCCTCACATGACATTGCATCTACCTAGATCGAGTTATACATGATTATATCTATTATATATGGTTTTGCATGGATATACTATCTGCTTATCCTAATACCTATAGTGGATCATTTAATTTATCTTCACTTTTAAACATCTTATTTTCCCATGAGTCATATCTTACTATTGAGAATTACATGATCATATGTTTTTTATTTACATACATGTGTTTTATTAAGCTATTTTAAAAAAATTAATGACTTTGGCTATATTACATGATAATAGGTGATGTGCATGACTCTTTATTTTGAGATCAGTGATTTTTAGGAATAAATACTAATCCCTCACCTCCAAATGAAATTATATATATAGATATTATACATCTAGGTTTTTTAGATGATAATGTAGTTATTTCAGATAAAAATAATTTTACAAAGGGATATACCAAGATGAATTGAGTAGTGCCAGATATCTACTTCTATGATCAAGAAGTAGACTTGATTTCTTATAAGTTACTCTAAAATTTCATAAGTACCTAGGAATATTTATTTTTTGATTACAATTAACTAGTAGTGGAAGCATGGTTCACATGCCACAAGGTGTATTTATTCCTATGCTCATTTTTTTTAATTTTTATTTCATATTACTATATTCACACTAATTTTATAGGAATTGACTACTTGTTGGCATTATTTTTTGCTTTCAAGTACACCATATTTGTAGATATAAAATGTTATGTGCACCCAAATCCAAAATCTATATTTTTCATCCTTCATGTAGATACTAAAATTGAATATTTATAGCATCTCGATCTTGTACATTTGACAAATATCAATCTAGGCTTTACCTTTAAGTTTTATACGTCCTTGCAACTGAGAGGCTGGCATTCACCATGTCACTATGCCTAAATTCTTATCTCTTAGTCCTATCCATATCATTTTGATGACCTAGGTCTCCTATATTACATAGAAAGCTCAAAACTTGATAAATATTATTCATTGGTAGTTTCATATTCATACATGTTATCTAGCCCTCTAGATACAATTAGCTACAGAGGGACACTACCACCAACTGTAGTGTCTAGATCTTTATCTAGTGTTTAGTAGCCAAAACTTATCCAAATTAAAAAATTATTGAAAACTGTGGGTCAATCTAAGTGTCTTATTGAACCTTACCATGAGATATTTTCAAAAGATGTGGTATAAATACAAGTCTAAGCCTTCTCATTCCTCATCTTGTAAATACCTAATAAAGCTAAATCAATTATTTTCATAAGCACTCTACTCTACCTTATTCATCCCTTTTTTCATATCAATCATAGGAGTAGTTATATGATAGATCTGAAACATTCAAATAGCAACCCATGAGCGGTATTTGTCAAATTATAAGCTAGATCATTGCATACATCTATATATATTATATTTCACCCTTGTCCACATACTTTTCCACATATGGTATATAACTACATAAGTTTAAGGCCTTCCTTAAAATATTATCTATGTATGTAGTACCCATTGACAAAGGGGTATTTGGGGTAGCTTGACATCGTGATCCCACTAAACATTTTTTTAATAAATTCACTCTAAGGGTGAAGAATGGTGAAGAACTAAGGTTTGATCAATCAAAAAAGAGTGGTAGACTATATCCTAGATATAAACACACCATCATAAAGGTGATAGAAAACCTAGAATAATAAATTTGGTTGTATATAAATCTAGTCATTATTTTGCATTGGATACTTGCATCACAGTCAGATAGTATCGTTGATGATAGTGTCCAAATTTGATGGTAGATTTCAAGGCCACAAAAGTAAAAAATTTAAAATTTGATGATTGGTCTAGAACACTGAACTTGCATAGTTTACATGTCTTCAGTTCAAATATGCATGTGCATAGTAAACCAATTAAGTATCATTATTTCTTATTTATTACAATCTCTTTCAATAGTTATACTTTATTATTTTTAACAATCTCATTTGTATAAATTTATACTATTATTTATATAAGTTTATTATTAATTGGTTTGTTATAGATTAGTTTATCACTATTGTGTTAGAAATACTTTTATATTTCTTAACCCTACATACCCCACATCTAAAATTTAGGGTCAAACATTTGTGAACTTGATCTCTACATCTTACTTTGAAAACTTAGCTTGATATAGGGTTTCCAACCTCCTAGGGTTTTAGCTTACTGTGATTTATTTTTAGATTTGAAACTTTACTCTAGGGTTTTACACTCATCATGTTACAAGGGTTTTGTGTGCATACACTTGCCAATTTTTTCTTCTTTGATTGGCACATTTCAGCCTCCTAATAGCTCCATTTTAAATTTATCAAAGTTTTCATCAACTCAGATTGGTATATTCTAAAACCTTTTTTTATTTGCCCAAATTATATATGGATTTTTAAATTTTTACACTTTACTATCGTTAGTAACTATTGACATACAAGGCGAATGGTGTATCTATTTTTTAATTGATTTATGAGTTTCATCAAAATTAATATTTTATTCAAAAAAATATGTCTGGCATATTCCTAATTTTTAATAGCTCAATTTTCAAGATATAATAAGAAACCTCTTTTTTTTCTAAATTATGTATGGAATTTTTAAAATATACAAATTACTATTTTCAGTATATCTTGATATCAATTGTGTAAGGAATACCTATTTTCCCCTAATTTTTTGGGTTTTGCTTATTTTATATTTTTCCTAAAAAATCTTTGTCATATTTCTAAAAAACCCAGCCAATCTCTTGAAATTTTTACATTTTTATTGTGCACAAATCTTATTAAGTTTTACTTGAGGGTTTAAACCTTGTAGGGTTTCATCTTGTTGTAATTGATTTCCAAATATGACTTTTTATGTGGGCATAGTATAGGTGATGTTTTTTCTCTTTGTTTCCCTAGCCTTCATGCTCTTTCTTTTAGGTGTGTTTATAAAATTTAAAATGGGTAAAAATGAACCTCCTCCTCCTCATCCTAACCTTAAGGAGGGTGATAGCTCACATCCCTCTAAATAGTTCCAAGCTATCAATTTTCCAAGGGGTAAGGTGGCCTATCATATGGTTTCAAATGAAGGCAATCGATATTTTAGTTCAAGGATCACATCATTGGAAAATTAGATTACATGCCTACAGAATTCAAAATATTTCAGTGTTAATCATGTGTTTACATCTTCATCTAATAATGTTATACCCAACAAGGTTTCATATCCAAATTGAAAACTACCATATAATACCTCTAAAATAAGTGATTTAAAAAGTGGACAAAAGGCTCATAAAATTTCAAATGAAAAACAAAGTAATTCAACTACCTCCTCTACATCCTCTAAGGAGATCAAAATACTATTGTGTATATCATAGAATGTATGGACATCACACATATTATTTTTTTTTACTAATGAACAAAATACAAAGTTTCAAAGATAGTGGTGATCCTATCATCAATATATCAACCAAGAAACCCACTCACATTATGAGTACCTCTCATAAATCACAAGTGTAAAAATAAAAAATATGGGTACCAAAGAATAATTAGAAAAAATAGTTAAAAATGCCAAAACTAGAGCAAGAAAAGATTTAAAAATGAAAATTAGACCAAGAAAAAGATACAAATCTACTCTCAATAATGATACTTAGATTTCAAAATAATATGGTTTTGGAAAATAATATTTACAGCATTTTGGTTATCATAGTCAAAGATTGGGAAAACATGCACAAAGCATCAATTATCCTATCTCTACATCTAAACATAATGATCATCAATAATTGGGATATATTGACAATACTAATGCAAATCATTCAAAGACACATATTCATTTTGTTAATTCAAAAGAACAAGAACCTACAAATGGAAATAAATCTAAGAAAAATGCACAAACAAAACAATAAAATAACAACTTGGAACAAGAAAAGGTACAACATGAATAATTACAAAAGGCAATGTTACAAAAAGAGAAATAGGCACATCAAAACTCTTCTACTTTAACTGCTCATATAGATGGCAAGCAAGTTTCAGATGAATAGTTTAGTAAAATATGGTTTGATCCACTTGATAACTTACCACACAATATGTTTATAACCATATGACTTGGTACATATCAGTTGAATCCATCACAAGTAGATACAAAACCAAATACAGATAAATGCAAACCCATGATACCAAGTAAAAACTTACCAAAAGAGCATAGTACACTCTCTGATTTTGCTATGTATACATATGGCACATTTTGCTTATAAAATGTTATTTTTTTACCATTCCTAAAATATTATCATCCTTAACTTGATATCATTGGATAGATTATACAATCTCCATAAATTCCAAAAAAATCAAATAGGCCCAAAAAAATACAAAAACATTCAAATAATTTAAAAATATAAAAATATTCAGCATTCTCAAATTTTATTAGTTCCATGGCATCTATGTTGTTTGATTTATGTTAGTAGATAGCATATAATTTCATTCCTACATACGCATATGTTTCATGCATCTTTGAGTTTGATGTAGGCATACTAGACACATAATCTATGCATTTTCGGATGTTGGACCTCTCCTCTGCCTGCATCATATAGTACTTTGGGGGCATCTACCTTCTTTGATCAATATTTATACATGTCACATATTATTTATGATCATATATACATTATCATGTTTGAGCTTATTTGATAATGCTTACACATGTCTATATCTATGTTCATATCTTTCATAGTGTACTTGAATTGTTGCATTACATAACAATTTTGCTAACACATATATGTAGGGACTAGTACAATATGCTTATGTTGGTTTCTTATACATCATTTATTCAAATTGACACTTTCTTGAATGCACTACATTATTTGTTATTGTCTTAATTTTGAAACATTTAAATATGTTCTTTGCCTATTGGCCTTTGTGCCATTGTATGTTGATTGGACATTTGAATATGTCATTCCTTTCGATTGTGTGGCATTTGAACATGCCCCTTGTATGAGGTATCCTTGGACCACTCCTTTGCATTACATTGAAATATTTTGTGTGTTATTTATTTCTTTTTGAAATTGTATTGTTACCTTATAGACATTGCCATGATCTATATCATGCATCTTATGACTTGATGTGATCACATACTATGAGTCTAATTGATAATATCTACTTTGACATGTTATCCCTATACGTTATATGATTCATACATGGGTTATATAAGCTACCAGTTAATGTACCTATCAGTTTCTATCTCCCTCACCTCAAAAGGTGGGGCATATCAATAAGGACATGTCATAGAAGTATGACCTCCATATTTTTCACAGTTTCTAGATTACCAATGGGGGCATGTCATTAAAACATGTCCTCCTTAATTATACATTTTCATAGTTTCTAAATTACAGTGAAGACATGTCATAATAACATGACCTCCACATTTACACAATCTCCAATTTAGTTTTATGATTTAGATATACACTTGGGCTAGAATCCTATACATTGTACCAATTTTACATAGATTTGAAAGATTTTTGTAGATTTATGACACATAATTTAGCTCACGTATATCATATTGTATGTGCCATGATATTGCACCAAAAATTACAAAATTTACCAATTATACTACTCACCAAGACACATTGATTACACTAAAATGTACTATTATCAAGCCTTTTTTGTTGTAGAAGTTCATTCATTTTATAGGTTGAAGTGACTAAATCATTTAACCTCACCATATTTATATATTGTAGTGATTAAATCATCTAATCTCACCATATTTATATGATGATCTTATCAAATCACTCATCCTCGCCAGATTATGTATATTCACACTTGAGTTGTGCGATTGAGATATACTGATCTCAATGGTCGCTTCATAACTCATCCTTATAATAGATTGGGTGAATAATACCTTATAATATCCCTCTTTTGAACTTTTTCCAACTCCAATTCTTCATAAAGAAGCATATTTACCAAGTCAAAACATCAAGAAGCAATATGGTTGCATCAATACATAGGTGTATTCCTTCCTTGCTCTCTTTCTTTTCAATCATTTCAATTATTTCAAATTTAAAATTATATTCTTTTATTTATACTATAACATGATCTTGGTTATAGGTCATACACCAAAAAATCACTCAAAGTGGGATCAAGAAAAGGCAAGGTGTTTTATACACAACTAAGTACATATTTCTTTTATTTAACCTAGTAATTTCATTCTTATACATTACTAGATTAAAGGAGGGCAAATTTAAATACTAAAAATGAATATTTGTAGAATTTCAATATTGTACATTTGACAAATATCAATCAGGAACCTACCCTTTAGTTTTAGACCTACCTACAGTTGAAAGACTCACATTCACTATCTCATTTTGCCTAAATGCTTGTTTCTTAGTTTGATCCATTTTTTGATGACCCATGTCTTCTATACTACACAAAAAACTTAAAACTTGATAAACTTCATTCATTGGTAGTTTCAAATCCATACCTATTTTTTAGCTCTATGGACACTACCAACTATGGAGGGACAGTAGCACTAATGTTAGTGTCCAAATATTCATTTAGTTTATAATAGCCAAAAGTCATCCAAATTATAAAATGATCAAAACCTATGGGTCGGCCTAATTGTTTTATTGAACCCAATCATGAGATATTTTAAAAAGTGTGGTAAAAATATAAGTCTAAGCCTTCTTATTCCTCGTGTAGAAAATACCAAGCAAACACATACTAAAACTAAATTAATCGACTACACAAGCACTATATTTTTTTCTATTCGTCCATATTTTCATATCAAGCATAGAGACAAGTATACCATACGTTTAAAGCTTTCAAAGAGAAGCCCATGAGTGGTATTTATCAAATTACAAGATGGATCACTACATGCATCTGCATATGGTAAGTTTCACCCTTATGTACACATATTCCCACACATAGAGGAGAACTACATAAGTTTGAAGACCTCCTTGGAGTATTGGCCATTTAAGCATTGCCCATTAACAAATGAGTCTTTAGGACAGCTCGACACCATGAATTCACTACCCTATTTTTTTAAAACTCATTCCACCAGTGAAGAAGGGTGAAGAGTTAGGGTTTGATTAATCAGTGAAGAACGATAACTTGCATCTAATATTTGAACACACCAATAGGAAGGTGATAGAAAACTCATAACAACAAAGTTAGTTACAACCAGATCTAGTCATTATTATATATTGGACACCTGCATCACAGTCAGACATTAGCATCAATGGTAGTGTTCGAGGACATAGAAGTAAAAATTTTAGAATCTGATCATTGATCTAGAACATTGACCGTACATACTTTACACTTATTTTTATTTCAAATCTACTTATGTGCAGTAAACCAGCTAAGTATTATTGTTCCTTATTTATTAGAATATCTCTCAAGAATTGTACTTTATTATTTTCAGTAATCTTAGTTGTACAAATTCAAAATATTATTTATATGAGTTTTATATTAATTGGTCTTCTATAAATTAGTTTATCACCCTTATATTAAAACTACTTCTATATTTTTTAACCCTAAGTAACTAAGAAGATTTAGTTTTCAATTGCAATTACCTAAGAGTGGCAGCATGGTTCACATACCACCAGGTATTTTTGTTCCTACACTTATTTTGTTTTTTATTTTTATTTTATATTACTATATTCACACTGATTTACCAGAACATTGACCACTTGTTGGCATTACCATTTATTTTCAAGTACACCATATTTTAAAATATCAAAGTTTGGGTGCACCCCCAATCCGAAATCTATATTTTTCATCATTCCTTCTCTTAGGTATGTGACTTGTACATGTTTTAATTTTATTTTAATTTGATATATGCATACATCATGCATGTTCACATAGAAGTGGGACATTATATAGATGCCTAATTTTGGTACAATGTTTATTATTTCAAAAAATATATATATCATTTTATCTATTTAGATCATTGGTTCAAAATGAGATCTTATTGGAACTTTTTTGTGTTTTCCTCCTACTCTTTCCTCCCTATGTGGTCCTATGTTATTTGTTTTCTTCTAATTTATCTCTCTTATATGTTTTTAATGTTAGGAGGCCTAGTGTGTTCTTAATATCTTCATCATCTTCTTTTTCTTCCTTTGGCATAGAATTGACAATCTTTAAATTGTGCCCAGGATAAAATCGGTACACCGTTGATTATGTTCCTTCTTGTTTTGTGGACCTTTATGCCCCTCTCCTCCTATTTTCAATTGGTGGATGTATGATTTTCAATTTTCCCTCTTTTTATTTATTGTATTGTACATTAGTAAGTTTCTAATTCAAACTTAAGAAGTCTATATACACAAAGCCAAGCCTCCAAGTAGCATTTTTTAAAAGTATCAAGAGGAATCAAGTCTTGAGTACAGTATAAATAATATATTTATGCGCTTCAAATAATTTCAAATTATTTCAAAGGTCAATTATGTGCACATTATATCCTAAAAATTAAGCAAAGTCTCGGGTAATTTCAAAATTCTTCTCTCCAAAATAATTACATATTTTCCACCAATTTAATTTTTCCTTATAAATGAAATTATCTTATAACATCAAATTAATATCTCTTTTATTTATACACATGTATAATAATAAAATATAGCTAACATTTTATTAAATTTTCATGTAATCAAACTCAAAATGCATGTTGTCACATGAGATACATAACTTGTATGGAAAACAGCACACATGAAAATCTGGTTGAAAGATTCTTTAACATTGGTGGCTCATCAATCACTAAATATCAACCCAAAGTGTGGACTGTAACCACTCAAAATAAATGGTACATTATGTGCTTTCTAAAGGAATATGCAACACTTGATTCTAATATGCAAATAAAAGGTTATGGCCTTCTAGTAAAGCAGTCTCTAGAAGTTGAGGACTTGCATGTTTGAGAAGAATGTTTATTGTGGAATTCCAGGAGGAGATCTTGCCCAATAAAATGATCCAGAATGGATCAAATCATGGATTGTGGCTCATGTGAAAAGAGAGAGAGAGAGAGAGAGAGAGAGAGAGAGAGAGAGAGCCAAAATAATGGGGTCAGAGAGAGGATGTTTGATGGGGATAGATAAAATAGATTTGATCAACAAAGAAGCCTATTGGGCACACACTAACCCCAACCAAGACATCCTTCTTTTTTTATGTTCCTTTTGTGGGATCAAGGGGTAGTGGCCACCCCTTGCACATTTACTTGCACCATCAGCAAGTTTACATTTATTCTTGAGCCAAGAAACTGGAAGTAAATGAAGGTGCCAATTGGGCCACCCCATCGGCACCATAATATCAAGGAAAGATGAGGTTTATTTAACTGACAAATTTGGTTCCCCTTCAAATAAACCTGACCAGGGAACTGAAGGAAAAATCAAATTTAAATTATCCTCTAAATCTATTTATAGAGAATGAGAGTGGTCAAAATATGAAAAGACCACTTTAGTATTCTTTGCAAATGAGAAATCAATGTCATTGTTCAAAAGTGAAACCGTATATTTGTTTCCACCATATAGTCTTCCAAAATGAACTAAAACATTTATATATTTTTCTTTTAGAGTTTTCTGGCCCCAAGAGAGTTTCTACACGGTCGATATATGTGTTGTACATGTGGGTGCATGTTTTCTTGTATTTTGGTTCTGCACACATTTTATAGTTGATTTTAAATATACAAAAAAAAATCTAGATTTCAGTTCACTTAATTAAAAAGTTGTTTTATCATACACAAAAGGTTGAGAAATATTGGAGTGAATATAAGACTATGTGGTATATAATACCAGCTTATGATAATTACTTTTATGTTTGTTAGTCAACATTTCAATATATGTGCATGAATTGTCAATTTTGTTTGTTTGCTGGTATTTTTAGGTTGTGTTGGTTGCATGTTCTAATATAATTAACTGATTTGAATTTATATCTTTTAAGCAATTTGATTTCCATTATTCCAAACTCAATGTAAGGATAGGTACTAAAGCCATCCACAGCACTCGTTTATATAAGGCCTTTTATTAAAACTAACGTAAAATCCAAAAAGAAAATATAACTTAAAAAAACTTTTAAATTTTATTAAAATGAAAAGAGGAGTGGATATAAATATATATAAAATAAATAAATTGAAAGCATAACCTTTTTAAGAGTGTAAATTTAAAAGCCACAAAAGCTTTGCAGGGCAGGGAAGCTAAAAATGTATCTTACTCATAACATCCCACCTTTTATTAAACCCAACGTAAAAGCCAAAAGGGACGTGCATGTTAAAAAAGGCTTTTGAATTTTATTAAAGTGAAAGCATAAGATTTTAATTTTATAAATTTAAAAGCCATGGAGGCTCTTTATGGAAAATAAAAAGGCATATTTTTTATATAAAGAGAGGGCCATCTTTTTATTAAAAAGTTTTAAGCTCTTTAAATTTAAAAGAAAGAGTACTGAGTTTGAAGGGTGGGCCATTTTATTTAAAAAATAATAATTTTTAAACTTTCAATAGTAAAGAATATTAAAAAAAGTTTTTGCTTTATTTTTTTCTATTTATATTTTGAGTTGATAGAGGTATTTTTGAAAAATAATGATGAATTTTTGTATTAATGTAATTATAAATTTTGAAATACGAGTGCACGGATCAAAGCTCTCTTCTTCTTCTTTCTCTCTATATTTTTTCTATAAAATGGATAGAGTATCTCTATTGCAAAGTATTCTATGAAAATATTTTAACATTTACATAAAATAAATGATGAATTTTTACATTAATATAACTATAAATTCTAACATACGTGTGCACAGATCAAGACTCTCATCTTCTTTTTCTCCCTCAAATTTTTGTATAAAATTCATTGGATATCTATATTGTGTATTTTTTACCTCAACAATTATTATTGATTTATTTTGGTGTTCATTTCTAATTGTCTATGGAACTATGCAATAGTTTAGCACTTTATATAGATTGTGTGGCTTATTTATGCCTTATGTGCATGTTTTGTTGCTTGAAAAATATTATGGAGGGATTTACTTGAATTTACTTCTTTTTTTTTTGCATGTTTCATTTGAATTGGTGGAAGATACATATACTTTAGTGCATCACCCTTCTTTTATTTTACTATGTTTCACTTTCTTCCTCGCCTTTTTACCCCCAATATTGGTAGAATAACTCTAGAATAGGAGCAGCTAGCCTTTCAATCCTGGAGGTTTTTTTTTGTCATTCCTATGCAGTGGAACTTCTAAACTATTATGTTTATATGCAAGTACAGTGTACAATGTGTTTTCAAGATTCAACTATTACACTTAATTATCTATGGATAGAAGACTGTGAAATTATATCTCACTTGGGTTTAGATTACACTCACACACACTAAAATGATATTAGCTTTGATTCCAAGCCTGAAAGATATGTATACACCTATATTATTCAATTACTGATGATTTCTCTTGCAAGACTCATCAGTGCATCGATCTCTTTGAGTATACATTCCAAGAAGTGCATGTGGATTGGGGTGGGTTAATTCATGATGATTTTATGAGAGATCCTCTCGATGATAATTTGTTTATTCATGCATTCATCCATCATCATTTGATCAATCTAACCTTGTTTTTTTTATGTTCCCCTCTTCGCTTCTCTTTTTTATATTTGCTTGCTCGTTTCCTACTGTTTCAACCCAACTAAAGTAATTTTTCAGCACACTCTCCCTCTTTTTTGAATGCATTGACAAAGCCGAGGTAGTAGTGTGTGTGTGTGTGTGTGTGTGTGTGTGTGTGTGTGTGTGTGTGTGTGATATTTCATATTTTCTATTGCTTTGGATTGGCAGATACATTACTATGTTTGTTGATATTCTTATTATTGCTTCAACCAAGAAGATGACGTCTACCAGGTTTAAAAGGTGACTTTTAGAATTTTGATCTAAATATATAGGCTTACTACTTTTCATTTTTCATAAGAAATACATCCATTCTACTCTACTTTGTATGTAAATACACCTTAGTAAGAATAATAGGAATTAGGGTAAATGAGCTTATACTTGTGTAAGACTAGTTTTCACAAGGTCTTTGTAGGTTTGAAAAAGAAAAGTTGAACCAACAAGGTACACATATTATTTGGAGTCTCCAACTAAGTATACTTAGGTCTTTTTATTTACATATTAAACTTTACCTAGAGCATCTGTCACAAAATGACACTTAAACCAAAGGGGAGATTGATACACCAAAAATTCAACCCAAGGTAAATATCCCTATCCTTATACTCTTTATTTATTTACTTTGGTTGATACATGAATCTAAAACACTGACCATACATACTTTACACTTGTCTTCAATCCAGATCTACTTGTGCACAGTAAACTAGATAAGTACCATTATTCCTTATTTATTATAATATCTCTCAATAGTTTTACTTTAATATTTTTAGTAATCTCAATTGTATAAATTTAAAATATTATTTATCTTATTTTTCTATCAGTTTCAAATCTATAAACTTCATTCACTAGCAATTTCAATTCCATACCTATTTTCTAGCTCTATGGAAACTATCGACTGTTGAACAACACTACCGCTAATGGGAGTGTCCAAATATTCATCTAGTGTCTAGTAGCCAAAAGTCTATCAAATTATAAAATGATCAAAACCTATGGGTCGACCTAATTATTTTATTTCACCCTATCATGAGATATTTTCAAAATGTGTGGTATAAATACAAGTCTAAGCCTTCTCATTCCTCATCTAGAAAATACCAAGCAAACACATACTAAAATTAAATCACCTGACTACATAAGCACTCGGCTTTACCCTATGCATCCCTATTTTCATATCAAGCATAGGAGTAATTATATCGAAGGTCTGAAGCATTCAAAGAGCATTCAATGAATGGTATTTATCAAATTACAAGTTGGATCACTACATGCATCTGCATATACTATATTTCACCCTTATGCACACACTTTCCCACACGTAAGGGAGAACTACATAAGTTTGAGGTCCTCTTTGAAGTATTGACTATGTAAGTAGTGCCCATTGATAGAGGAGTCTTTAGGGTAGCTCGACACCATGATCTCACTAACTTATTTTTTAGTAAACTCATTCAAATGGGGAAAAAGAGTGAAGAGATAGGGTTTGATCAATCAATGAAGACCGACAGCTTGTATCTAATATCTGAATACACTAGTAGAAAGGCAACAGAAAACCCAGAACAATGAAGTTGGTTGCATCCAGATCTAGTCATTATTTCATACTGGACACCTACATCACAATTGGATATTAGTATCAACGATAATGTTGAGGCCATAAAAGTATAATTTTCATAATCTAATGACTGATTCAGAACACTGACCATGCATAATTTACACATGTTTTCAGTTTAGATCTACATGTGCATAGTAAACCAAATATTATTGTTCTTTATTTATTATAATATCTCTTAATAGTTGTACTTTTTTTTTTAGTAATCTCAATTGTATAAATTCATAATATTATTTATCTGAGTTTTCTATTAATTGGCCTTCTGTAGATTACTTTATCACCCTTTTATTACAACTACTTCTATATTTATTAACCCTAAGTAGTCGAGAAGATATAGTTTTCAATTGCAATTACCTAGGAGTGGCAGCATGGTTCACATACCATCAAGTGTATTTGTTCTTATGCTCATTTTGTTTTTAATTTTTATTTCATATTAGTACATTCACACTAATTTACCAAGACATTGACTACTTGTTGGCATTACCATTTGTTTTCAAGTACACCATATTTGAAGATATCAAAGTTTGTGTGCACCCCCAATCCGAAATCTATATTTTTCATCCTTACTTCTCTTAGGTAAGTGAAGTACATGTTTCAATTTTATTTTACTTTGGCATACACATACATCATGCATGCACACATAGAAGTGGGGTATTATATGGACACCTAATTTTGGTATAAAACTTATTATTTCAAAAAAATTAGTATCATTTTGTCCATTTGGATCATTGTTTCAAATTGGGATCTTATTGATATTTTTTATGTGTTTTCCTCCTACTCTTTCCTCCATGTGTGGTCATGCATTGTTCTTTTTAATCTAGTTTATCTCTCTTATATGTTTCTTTAATGTTAGGAGGCCTAGTGTGTTCTTCCTATCTTCATCCTCTACCTTTTCTTCCTTTGGCATAGAATTGACAATCTTTAGATTTTGTCCTAGATAAAATCAATAGACCGTTGATTATGTTATTTCATGTTTTGTAGGCCTTTGGGCCCCTTTCCTCTTTTTAATGTGTAGATCTATGATTTTCAATTTTCTTTCTTTTTTATTGATTATATATTAGTAGGTTCCTAATTCAAACTTAAAAAGTCTATATACACAAAGCTTTCTCAAAACATTTTTTGAAAGTATCAAGAGGAATCAAGTCTTGAGTACCCTACAAATTCTATATTTATACTCTTCAAAAAAAATCAATTTATTTCAAAGGTCAATTACCTACACACTATATCAAAAGAACTAGGCAAAGTCGCATATACTTGCGAAATTCCTCTCCTCAAAATAATTACATATTTTCCACCAATTTAATTTTTCCCTATATTTAAAATTGTCTTAATAACATTAGATTAATATTCCTTTTATTTATGCATGTGTATAATAATAAAAAAGAGCCAACCTTCTATTGAAATTCTTAAATTATTTTATAATCTAAATCTCGTGTATCAGTCAAAAGGGGAGTGTGTATATATATATATATATAATTGGAAATATAATTTTTTTAAGATTATAAATTTAAAAGCCACATAAGCTTTCCCGGGGAGGGAAGCTAAAAATGTATCTTTAAAGCCCACTTAAAAAAGGCTTTCAAATTTGTATTGAAGTGAGCTTAAGATTTTAAGTTTATAAATTTAAAAACCATGGAAGGGAAGATACAAAGGCATTTTTTTAATATAAAGAGAGGCCCACTAAAAGGTTTTAAGCCATTTAAATTTAAAAGTATGGGAGTAATGAGTTTGAATGGTGGGCAATAATAATAATTATTATTATTATTATTATTATTATTATTATTTTTTAATAGTAAAGAATATTTTTTTAAAAAAATTGTTTTATTTTTTATTTATATTTTAAGTTGATAGAAATATTTTTTTTTAAAATGATAAATTTTAGATGAATTTTTGTATTAATGTTATTGTAAATTTTGACATATGAGTATATGGATTAAGATTCTTCTTTTCTTCCTTCTTTTTCCAATTTTTGTATTAAATGGATGGAATATTTCTATTGCAAGATGTTCCATAAAAATATTTAAATGTTTGCATAAAATAAACGACAAATTTTAGATGAATTTTTACATGAATGTAGCTGTAAATTTTGACATATGTATCCATAGATCAAGGCTCTCATCTTTTTTATTTCACCAATTTTTGTATAAAATGGATGGATTATCTCTATTCTATATTTTTTGCCTCAATATTTACTATTGATTTATTTTGTTGTTCATTTCTAATTGTTTATGGAACTATGTAATAGTTTACCACTTTATATAAATTGTGTAGCTTATTCTTGCCCTTATTTTATGCTTATGTGCATGTTTTTCCTCTTGAAAAATATTATTGGAAGCGATTTATTTGAATTTACAACAAAAAATTTTTTGCATGTTTCCTTTGAACATGTGCAGGATACATATACTTTGTTGAAGTTATCAAAGTTATTGAATTTTTTTTGCATGTTTCCTACAAATTTAAGTCCTCTCCTAAATCGTTGGACTAAGCCTTTGATCAAGCTAAAAGATAGGATCATATCTTGAGATAATTTTAGATACCTCAACCCAAAAAAAACACATTAATTCTTATGAGACCTAATATAAACAAGCACACTATTAATGATGGTGTTAGTGACACTTGTGATCATGGTTTGAATCAAAGAGGACTAATCATCCATGCAATCATGTCAGATGGTTTGTAAAATGTGGCTTGTTCTCAACCAATTTCAAGAATCTCTTTTCAAACACCTCCTCCCTCAAACCATAACATCAATACAAAACAACCTCTTAGCATTGAGGAGCTTAGGATGAAGCTTCTTAGACCTCAACTAAAAGAAATTGATTCCTCATGATAAAAATTGTAATGGCATGATACCCAAAAGTTCTATTAGTTTCATACTAGTTTTGGTCATTCTCACAATAATTTTCATTCCCTTCACACTTTAGCATATGATTTTCTACTTGGTCATAAATTTGACCGTAATGCTATGGAAATAGAATGTTATCAATCTTTCAACAAAAATTCCAAACATCATGAAATTTGTGTCATGTGAAATGCACTTAACTAAGCTAAGGCTCACCTTGAGATCTATCATAATCTCCTTCTGAATTACTCTAGAAGCAATAACACTCAACCTCAAATAAATCATAACTCTGTGCAACCTCAAATCATTAAAATTTAGCTCCAACTACAAATTCCATAGACACCATGGCTAACCAAGATTCTTTAACCAATAGAGAAAGCTTAGTTAACATGAATGAATGAAATGCACTATAGCTCAAAATGACTTACAACTAAATAATCATAATCAGCTTATAACGAATTTTAGACCTACAAAACTCTGCAAGCATAACCTACAAGTCATATTTATATCTCAGCACTTTTGAACACATCAAAATCAGCAAAAACATAAAACTGACATCCTCAACTTGATTGAATAAATTTAGGTTTGTTTTGTCACTATAACTACCTTGGCCAAAGTAGATTCTTATGTCTAATGCAACTACCTCAGCCATGTCAAAGTAGTTGTTTATCCTTGATTTGATTGCTTTGGCCATGATGAAGCAGTTTCCATTGTTTGATCATTAATTGAAGCATTTATTTGATTCTCCCTATGCCCTCAACCCAAATAAATCCATCAATCAAAAATAAAAATAATAGATATATCCCCATTCGAGGCCAAATTTGATATCACTCAAACTTTTTTTCTCAATTACAAACTATACAATGCAACTTTTAGGAATGGGATCCCATCAAAGAAATTTCTAAGCTCTCTAGTCAAATTATCTTTCTCAAACTCATGTGTACAACTCCCAAACATATCAATCACTTAATGTAAACTCTATTTGACATGAACATTCCTCAACCACCACTTACAGGGAAAGAAGCTACTTTAGTTAGTTTTTAGGAATGTATAATACAATAATGCAAAGCATTGACTATCCACATCAATAAAATAATTGATCAAGCCTTATCTCTTAAATTACAAATCCTATCCGTGATTATGGATGAATTACTTCTTCTTGATGATGACCCTCCTCCTTTCATTAGTGTCCCAATTGGTGATGTCCAAGTCAAGAGAGTCCTCATTGATGATGATTTAGTACTTGTGTCTTTAGAATTCATCAAATACCTTATATATTCAACAAATAACCACAAGACCACACATATCATGTGCCAAGGATATGCACAAAGATAAATGCCACACTTGGGGTGTATTTGGATTCTTATCATGGACCTCCTAGAGAAGTTAGGGTGAAGGTTATGATATTTAAAACTCTCATTTCTTATAATATCTCACTTGGCTACCCTTAGACTCATCATATGAGGGACATAGTTTACTTTATATGCCAATGTTTCAAATTCCCCTAGTTACAAGTTATCTATAAATTGCAAGGTGATATTAATAAATATAACTTTTAGAAATTCCAATAACATAGTGTCTTTGAAATACCCACCATGGAATAACACCCAAACATCAATTTTCACGAATATCAATGTTTTAATTATCCCATCAACTCGATTAGAGGACATAATAGTCACCTCAAGCTTGTGGGGAATGTCCCATCCAACCTTATTGATTCTAATGATGATGAACCATATGATATCAACTAAAAATAAAAATATTTGATATTCCTCCTAACATCATTGCACAATTGCCTCCTACCTTGCAACCTTGTTCTCGCAAGAGGGAGGTGGATGAAACACCCACAACTATTATTATTCCAAAAAGGTCGCTTAGTACCAACTCTTCTACTTCTAGCGACATTGTGGTTGATTCCCTCCATGTGGATCTCACCATGCCCCCATTATGATTATGGTTATACATTAGATGACCCTTTTTTTTTGGTTACACCCAAACAAAACATGATTTTTCTTTCTTGCTCTAACATGCATGATGATTTATTTCCTTTAGATCCTCCTAATGGTGTATCTAACAATGATAATACTAATTTGGTTCCTCTTGTTGGATCCCCTGCTATGAAGATTTTTATTCCTTCTAAGATGTTGGATCTAACACCACACCCTCCAACATCAATATTTTCAATGTAGGATTTAGGACAACATCATGCAGCATATTTTTCACATTTAATAATGCCCATAGGCATTTTATTCAAAACTATAGAGTATATAATAGACATTGAGAGATTCATCGGTTACAAGACCAAGGCCTTCCAATGGATAGCTGACCACCACTTTTATCTTCCCCAACAAGGTGCTTTTATGACTTTCATTGAACTACTACTCATTCTATAGTGGATTGTCTAGCCCTTCAACATCAATTAGATATGCTTCATTGTGACTCGCCACCTTCATCTATGCACCTAGATAAGCAGCCTCTAAAGACAAATCTCACACATATCCTCAAGAATGGGGAAAACTATTATCTTTGGTATGAGTGTTGTACTCACTCCACAACTAAGTGTAGAGCGTATTAGCAGCATATCTACAATTTTTAAATATGAGAACTAGGTTCCTCCATGACAATCACATCATTTTAATAGGATGGAGGAATAGCCTCTCTTACATCCAAAACATCCTCTTAGGCTAGAATATTTGCTTCCCCTTGTACCTTATTCATAGTTGGAATATCAACATCATCCCAATTTCAACACACCCACTTTCTCTATTGAAACCATTCACAAGATTGTTCTTACACTGATTTCAGAGAGAGTAGAAGAGACCATGGTTAAGGTTAATTATCAGTTGTAGCGTGAGATATATGATGTTGTTTATGGTACATATAATGATATTATAAGACATTTATGAATATACATATATATACTATACATTTTATCTCATATTTTATCATGTTTTATATATTATATCATTATATTTAGCATTTGATTATTTCTGGCTATTTACTTTTCTTGTATCACGTTCTTTACTTTATTTCAATTTACTTATTAGTATCTTATCTATATCTTGGGCTTATTCATCCATTGTGTCCTTGTGATTCTCTAATATCTTTACTTTTTCATGTATCTCCTTGGGTCTATTTGGCCATTGCATCCTTTGTGATTCTTTAGTATCTTTACTTTTCTTGCACCTTCTCTCTTGGCTTTATTCAGTCATTGTGTCATTTTTTATTCTTTGATATATTTTTTACAATCTTTCCTTCTTAGGTTTATTCATCCATTATGCCCCTTTATGATTCTTTGGTATCTTTATATTGTTTAGTACCTTCCCCTCTTGGGTTCATCCTTCCTTTCATGGATTTTGTTGTAATCATTGCTTGTGCTAGACCTATTGTAGGTTTACATGCCTTCTATAATGAAATTACTACCCTCCTTCATATCACCTCTAGTTTTAGGCTTATCCTCACCTTCATGCACTTATTATGTGATTGAACTTACATTCTTATGTACTTCTAATTCTTATTATGCCAAGTCTTTTTGAAGCAAAAATATCCCATCTTGCGATTGGCTACTAGCATATCTTCATTGTATCACCTTATACTTTTTGGATCTCTAACGATCCCTATATTCCCATTTCCCATCTTTCACTTGAGGCACACTTAGGTCAAGGATGAGATTCCACTCTCCTCTAAAGTATAAGTCTAGGAGTATCTAAGTGTCTCAATCCCTATGTTCCTTTCTTTAGTGTCTAGGTGTAAAATCCCTTGTGTTAATCATCTTAAGCACCCATTATCAACCTTACAAATCTATAAGCAGGAAAATTGAAAAATTCAAAAGTATCAAAAGCCAATATATCAAAATAAAAATAAAAATACCATTTTAAAATGCAAATAATCTTTAAAAAAATAAAAATCACTAAAATACATGATCATATCATTGCTGCCCCTATCCTAGACGAAGTTCAAACTCCATATTTGGCCTTATAGTAGAGATTGAGGTCTATTGAAGTAAATTAGGTGAGTATATTAAATTAGGAGGATGTGTGTGTGTGTGTGTGTGTGTGTGTGTGTGTGTGTGTGTGTGTGAGTGAGTGAGTGAGAGAGAGAGAGAGAGAGAGAGAGAGAGAGAGAGAGAGTGTGTGTGCAACATGTCTTTCACACAAGCATTTAATCCTTGTAGTTTAGCAATGGCTCTAGATGAGTACTAAGGAGTAGGAAACATGTTGTGGTAAGGTGGGATCCTTTAATTTTTCATGAATATAGAATTTATGGGATGATGTTTATATTTCACTTTTTCCCCAAGATCTATATTTTCTAGGTGGGGTTTTTTAGGTCCTTGACGTCAAAAACTCTAAGTATTTCCCATTTTATTAGAGTGTTTTATCTTTGTTAAGGATTTTTACATCACCATTTTGGCACCTTGTTTCCTTATGTTCACATCTTATCATTTCCCAATATCCCCTTGATGGATATTTTTATTAGTTCATCAACTATGTCTCCTTTATATCTCTTTTTAATCTCTTTACTTAATATTTGACTCTTAGTTCTCATTATTTATATCAACCAAATTTTCACCCTAAGGAGGGCTACTCCAGCCTCCTTAAATTTGGTGTAACATTAAAACATCTCAAGGTTGTGGGTGACCTATTAGAGAGGTGAATCTCTAGATTGAAGGGTTGGCTCCCTTTGCACAACACCTACAACTAACCACTAATATACTTTATTTGAAGGAAAAGAGATAGAAGGAGATTAACATCAATCTAATAGAGGTGATGCAACAAGATAAACTCCACAAGTCTACTTGAACCTACACTATGAGAAGTAATTTGCAAAACTGATCTCAAAACCCAAGGTTCTCTTAACAAAAGTGTTTCAATATGAAGGTAGAAATAAATGCATTTATTAAAGTAGATGAATAGTAGGACTAATCATAGGCACTAATAGTTTTATTTACACTTAAATAGATATAAAACAATCATTTACACATCATGTGACCTGCTAGAAGTCAGATTACTTACATAAAGCATGAAAGAGTGAAATGAACACAAGGAGAGATAACTATCATTTGCCATTCAACCATGAACTACTTGACACACTTTAACAAGAATTTGAGAGACAAAAAATAGGTTCAAATATTTATTCAAAGGTAAAAATTAGTAGTCAATTGAGTAGGGTTTCTCCATACCAAATGTGGATGTATTACAAGGCCAAAATTGGCAACTTATATAGAGAAATGAGGAAGAGAGAGGGGGGGGCGTAGTAGAGGGAGAGAGACAAGTGTCCAAGTGAGTTACATTCAAGATTGGGGTTATGGAACAGTCTAAACAGACTTCCAAATACATGTGTCACTCCTCTAAAGATACTCCATCATCCAAGTGGCGTAGGAGTTAGAAACTCAACTTGACACATTGCACAACTCCTCAAAACTACCCTTCTTTGCATATGAGAAGTGACAAATGGACCTCTTCATCATTAATTCACCATGATCTAATTTTAGACATCTCATTAGACACCTATCATGCATGTACTAACTTATTTGGTCTGACATTTTGATGGCAATCATCATTTATATGCTCAATCATGTCCCATGCCTAGCCTTGTCCAAGTGGCGCAAAATTTGAGTTCATCTTCTTCATGAAATTTTATCTATATAAAAGGCATAAAATACCTTATCATATCCAAATCAATCTATTTTGGTTCCTGGAACAACTCCTAAGACTCTATTTTACTCCTCTAGCTCTCATTAGGCCTCATTTCCTTATAACCTTATAATCATGTAAACCTCCTTGTGTACGACAGTGTATAGATGGTATTGAAAAACTAAGGACATATTTGAGGACCTAGTATGGCTTTACAACTCCATGCCAAGTTTCAGGTCTTGAGAGTAAGTGGAAGTATCTATGTCTGCCTTTCTCTCCCCTCAATTATGCCTCCTTATTTAGAAGCCTAATTTTCTACTCCAGATCTCTCCCACACGTGTGAAACCACCCAAAATCATGTGATTCACTTTAATTGGATTTTCACCAACCTCAATAGAAATTTGAGGCCCTGATACCCTATGGAAGTGTGAGAACCATGAAATGGTCTTGAAATTGAGTCTCATTTTGAGCCTCTTGAAGACTGCATTGAAAAATGAAGTTTGTTTAATCACTTCCTGGATGTCTTGTATGTAGTTTTAGGATTGAATAGATGAAAGACATCCCAAATGACCTCTCCCAATAGTTTTTAAGTGTCCAAATATCCAAAACCCTACAAAACACCAAATATCTTTATAAAATAAGGCATTTAATGCCATCCATACTATTATAGGTATAAATAAAGTACATGGTTGGAACCTAATTGGAGTCTAGAACAATGTTCAAGAGGATAGATGATAAAACCAGGTCATCTCATGTACTTTGGAGACTAATCTTCCACATCATGTCTTTACTAAGGTTTTAGGAGGGTTGAGAGTGGCTTAGGTTATTACCGATTGTTCATAAACCCTAGGCCCTCAACACCTGAAATAATGCCATAAATTTCAAATGTAAAACTATCTTCAACTTTCCCTATGTGATCAGACTCCCATCCATCCTGTCCATACAATACTTAGTGCAATAAATTGACTCTTGGTCTGTAAACAGACCATTAGAGAGGGGTCTAAGTTCTTAACCATTGTTCTTGCATATTTGAGACCCGATATAGCAATTGATGCCATGATATTGTAGTGTAGGGACCTTATTACCTCCTTTGAAATTTATTTATCTCCATGCATAGGGTCATAGACTCACCAAGAAATAGAAGATCTGCTTTGAAATGTAATCATGCACTAGAGGAACTCGAGGAAGGTCTTATAGGCCTAATTGGCATTTTCTTGTCTTTAACCTATTGGTGGATGATCTTGGAGGTATGAATTATGTTCATGACCCTTCAAAATTCCTCATAATTTAAATTTACTCCCAACAAGTCACCCTTTCCATGACTATCCATATGGGCATGTGTATGGTCTTAGGCTTGTTTGGCCTAAAACCGAGCTTTCAACATTTCCACTCTTTCTTGTTGAGTCTGAGGATATTATGGAGTTATGATATCACTATGAAACCATTCTTAATGTATTTTCTTCCCTCATACCTCCTCTTGGATTTTTCACTCTCTTCAAAACAAGCAAAAACTTTCATGAGGGAAAACAAGCCTATAGACACCATTTGACTATGTATAGATGGTTTAGAGAGCTCTGTTGATAGTTAGTTCTTCTCTAGCTTCCTTTTGGCTATTTTACCTTCAATTGACTCCATACACTATCTATCACCTCACCCAAACTTCCCTCTCACTGACTGTAGGTGGCATTTCTCTTCTCAAGCTTTGTAAATGGCCTGTCTAATTTGTAAACCTGTAGATGCTCATTTAAGTGTATAAATGCATTTGTGGGGTTTAGGAATTTACTTACAAACCATTAATAATCTAAATAACTCTTGTTATAATATTGAGAGTTCAAAACTTTTTCAACTTTTATAAAACTCTATACTTCATAAATACACACTTGTCTAAGACTATCTTTTCAAATTATGGTTGTAGGTGGTCATTTAAAAAGGGTTTGACATGAGCTTTGAAGTTGGATTTCTAAACTCCATCATTAACACTTTAAAGGTAATCAAAGTTCATGAAATTTATCTCATAGTACTCCACCAGCTTCATTGACCCCTTTATAGTGTTTTTAACTTCTGCCTTCTTGTCCTCATGTTGGTTCCCAGTTGTACACCTCTCTAATCTGGCCTTGCAAACTTGAAGGAAATAGAAATAAATGATGAGAAACCCACCAAAATGTCATTATAGTCAGGGGAGGGTTTAGCATCAATAATGGACCAGACTAGAAAAAATTACTAAGAGGCACCTACAGAGGGTATGGTCAACTCCTTGCTACTTTTGGCTTTGCCTGAACCAAGGTGAGAGGACCTATCGGGAAGCTTTCTCACATGGAGAGATTTTAAAATTCAACCTCCATGGGGATTATTGGCACAAAGAGACATAAATTTGACTATAACATAACTCAACTTGCTCACTCCACCCAAGAAGGGTTGTCGCATAGAATGAGTAAATGTTCTAGGTGAGACACAAGCTACAAAAGACATAAATATGTGACTGCAACCTTCATTCAAAAATAACCTTCAATAACATAGGGGATGAATAAAAGATTTCAATGTTGGGATTTAATGCACAAAATACAAACACATGTTATGCATATAATGTTTATGCATCTACAGGAAAATAAAACTTCAAATATGTAGAGGGCATGTTAAATGCAAGGTAGGATAGGGTAGGACAAGTTTAAAGTTGTAAAAAAGGGGAAGGTGGTGTGATGAATGTCTTCAATTAGTAGGGATTATTTCAATCATTTATTGTAGAGATACAAAAAACTCAAATGCAAGCTAATGGAACTACAAGGAGGGATTTATCTTTTCCTATTGAATCCATAAACCTAGGGTGCCCTAACAAGTTATTTATCAACATACTCAAAATGCAAAATAGAAAGGGATTTATAATCCAAACCTAAACCCAAGATGACAACCATTAATGAGCATAGAATAATATATCCTATCAATAGCATTTGAAAGACATATCACTACACTTCATCAACAAAAAATGGTAGAGAACCACATGCATTTTCATTAACTTGAAAGAAAAATCTTACATACACCAATGTTTTTAAATGTTTCCATGGGGACAAGCATGGTGGATTTGCTCCATCTTGGGCAGGGGAGTCATATACAGATGCTCTTAGAGCTTGCTAATGGTTGTACAGCTACAACCACCTTAGTTAGAGAGACAAAACACACACAACAGTGATCCCAAAATTTGGAAGTGCCTATACTTAGAGAAGAACAAAGACCAATAACAACCATAAACATTAAAATTTGGAAATGAGAGTTATAACCTCCAAAAGTGCAAAACACCCCCTCAAGTTCTACCAAGATGCTCCATGCTAGAAAAAACACCTTACCACACCTGGAATCTTCATGTATTTTCCTAAAAAATGAATTCTCTAGCTGCCTCTTCAAGAAATGATGGATATTTTCAACAAACTTCCTGATTTCTTGGCTAGAAATGCCCCTTACACAAACTAGAAGAAGAATATTCATTTGAAGAGCCAAACAAACTATTTGTCTTTTGTGTAACCACTTGGAAATGCCTTTCAACCATTCATTAGCACAGCTGGAACTATCTGGATTGTTTCCCTTCCTCTTATATATTCCATGGAACAACCTACTCTTACTATGATTTCTTGGGAATATTAGAGATCCATGGTTGTTTGAGTAATCATTCATTGGAGTGGCCCGCCTAGATCTTGAAACCCTAAAATATCCTCCCATGGAGGAACTTGGACAAGTAAAGCAAATGAAAATACAATCACTTGATTTTATTTCACCCTTTTTACTTTGATTTTTTACAAATATGAGCGTCAAGCCTTGGAGACCTTTGGGGAGTGCCTACGGGTCATTGATCTTTGTTTGAGTCCCCGAGATGATGACACTAATCATCCTCATGAGACTCCTTTGGCCTTTGACATTTCAACACTGTCATCACTCTATCAGATCTGGATGGGATGATAAAATGTGCTCCATTAGATCATGATCTGAGGGGTGAAGCAATATTGGATACTACCCCTTCCTTGGCCCTAAGGGTATGTCACTTGGCAGCCCTGTAGGTTTCCTGAGTCCCTTTAACTATTCAACTTTGATTGTGTACCATCGGATCATCTTGCTCCATGTAAACACATGCCATTGGATCTACCCTATTTGAAAACAAATGGATACTTCTCAAGGTCTAAAAATTATGCTCACATGACTATTCTAAACATTTGAATCCTAACAGCTAGTCCCTATAGCTTAAAATTGACATTTGTGTCCTTGTTAAAAAATGTCCACAAAATTGTCATACCTACAATTTGGAATTATTCTTTCAAATATTTTATTCTTTATAAATTTTGAGTCTTTGTCTTTGGTCTTTCTGCTTTCTTCGACATTATTGTCCTAAAATAAATGTGTCCAAGCAATTCTCCTAAAGCAATTGAACTTCTGCACTTTTGCCAAAAGAATTTGGCACTTAGCTCTTTTGCCTTTGTCTGGATAATTGTTTTGGATAATTTGTATGAAATAATTTCCTCATAGAAATTGACCTTAATACATAATTTCCTCATAGAAATTGACCTTAGTACAGGCACTTGAACATACCCTTCAAAAAAATTATTAAGGGCACCTACCCTACAAAAATGCCCTTCAAACTTTTGGAATGGTCATTCAATCTCTTGAAAGTGCCCTTCACAACTATTGAAAGTGTCCTCCATCTTCAGAAAGTGCCCTTCAGGAGTTTTAAAAATGTCCTTCACCATCCAGACTTATCCTTTAGACTTTTTGCTTGGGCAAAATTTTTGAAGGAAATGAACCTTTGCTCCGCAATAATTTTGCAAGCTTTTGAAAATATCCTTTGGAATTTTTTTAAGGGCACTTGCCCTACAAAAATTCCCTTTGGGATTTGTGTGAGTGTCCTCCAGATCCAGAATTATCCTTCAGACATTTTTTAGACACCCTTCAATAATTTTGCAAGGGTAAAATGCCTGAAGGAGATAATCCTTCAGACATTTTGCAAAGGCAAATTGGCCCTTCAAAAGTGTCCTTTGGGTTTTCTACACGTGTCCTTTGCCATTCAAAAGTTCCCTTTAGGAATTTTTCAAAGGCAAAATGCTCGAATTAAATGATCCTTTGAAACTTTACAAAGGCAAAATGACTCTTCAAGACTTCTGGAAAGTACCTTTGGATGAAACAAATGACCTTATAATTTCTTCAAGATTTTTGTGCAGGCAAAATGCCCGAAGGGCAAGTGCCCTTCAGACTTTTTTAATATGGATAAAAAGTGTGAAACAAATGCCCTGAAACTAATGAAATATCCCTTTGAAACTTTTGTAAAACACTTAGCCCGAAAGCGATAAGACATTGAATTCCTTCAGAACTTTTGTAGCAGACAAAATGTCCGACGAAAATAAGTCTTAGGATTTTTTATCTGAAAAAAAAAATCTCAAAGACCTATTTTAATCAGACATTGTGTTCGTTCAAAAGGCTTGAACATTCTAAGGGAAAGAACACCTTCACCAAGTAAAGACAAGATAAAATACTTAGCAAATTATGTACATGAACTTGACCCTCCAAAGGAATACATGAAGACAAAAATTTGGCTAAGGACATAAACCTTGATACAGATAAGGGCCCATTACTCCATTGCAATTTTGGGCACTAAAATTGGCTCTCGATCGAGGATGCATACCCCCTACGGTTGTGCAAATAACCATAGAATACAAGATTAGGTACCAATCCATTGGGCTACGAAGTCAAAACTTAACATTTGTTTTAGCAGGCACTCATTAGTATCTCAATTTTGTTGTTAGTATCTTATCTATCTCTTGGGTTTATTCATCCATTGTCTCCTTGTGATTATCTGATATGTTTACTTTTTCATGTATCTCCTTGGGTTTATTTGGCCATTGCATCCTTTGTGATTCTTTAGTATCTTTACTTTTCTTACACCTTCTCTCTTGGGTTTATTCAGTCATTGTGTCATTTTTAATCTTTGATATATTTTTTATAGTCTTTCCTTCTTGAGTTTATTCATCCATTACACCCCTTTATGATTCTTTGGTATCTTTATCTTGTTTAGTATCTTCCCCTCTTGGGTTCATCCTTTCCTTCATGGATTTTTTTGTAAACATTGTTTGTGATAGACCTATTGTAGGTTGACATGACTTTTATAGTGACATTAATACCCTCCTTCATATCACCTCTCGTTGCAGGCTTATCCTCACCTTCATGCACTTATTATGTGATTGGACTTACATTTCGATGTACTTCCAATTCCTTTTATACCTAGTCTTTTTGAAGAAAAAATATCATGTCTTGTGGTCGGCTATGAGCATATCTTCGTTGTATCACCTTATACTTTTTGGATCTCTCATGATCCTTATATTCCCATTTCATATCTTTCACTTGAGGCACACTTAGTTCAAAGATGAGATTCCACTCTCCTCTAAAGTGTAAGTCTAGGTGTATCTAAGTGTCTCAGTCTCTAGGTTCCCTTATTTAGTGGCTAGGTGTAAGATCCCTTGTGTTAATCATCTTAAGCCCCACTATCAACCTTACAAATCTATAACGAGGAAAAATGAAAAATTTAATAGTATCAAAAGCCAATATATCAAAATAAAAATAAAAATACAATTTTAAAAGGAAAATAATCTTTAAAAAATCAAAATCACTAAAATATGTGATCATATCATTGGTATGCCCTTATCCTAGTCGAAGCTCAAAATACAAATATGGCCTTATAGTAGAGCCTAAGATATATTCAAGTATAGTAGGCCAGTAGATTAAGTTAGGAGGATGTGTGTATGTGTGTCACAAAGAGAGAGAGAGAGAGAGAGAGAGAGAGAGAGAGAGAGAGAGAGAGAGAGAGTGTGTGTGTGTGTGTCACATGTCTTTCACGTAAGCATCTAATCCTCATAGTTTATCAATGGCTCTAGTGGGATGCTAAGGAATAGGGAACATGTTGTGGGAAGGTGGGATCCTTTTACTTTTCATAAACATAGACTTTATGAAATGATACTTATATTTCACTTTTTTCCCGAGATCTGCACTTTTTAGGTGGGGTTTTTTAGGTCCCTGATGTCAAAAACTCTAAGTATTTCCCATTTGATTAGAGTGTCTTATCTTTGCTAAGGATTTTTACATCACTATTTTGGTACCTTGTTTCCTTATTTTCACATCATATCATTTTCCAATATCCCCTTGATGGATATTTTTATTAGTTGATCAACTCCATCTCCTTTATATCTCTTTTTAATCTATTTACTTCAAATTTGAATCTTAGCTCTCATTACTATTATCAACCAGATTTTCACCCTAAGGAGAGTTACACCGGCCTCCTTAAATTTGGTGTAACATTGAAACATCTCAAGGTTGTGGGTGACCTATTAGAGAGGTGAATCTCTAGATTGAAGGGTTGGCTCCCTTTGCACAACACCTACAACTAACCAATAATCTACTTGCTTTGAAGGATAAGGGATAAAATCATATTAATACTAATCTAATAGAGGTGATGCACCAAGATAAACTTCACAAGTCTACTTGAACCTTCACTATGAAAATCAATTTGCAAAACTGATCTCAAAACCCAAGGTTCTCCTAATAAAAGTATTTCAACATGAAGGTAGAAAGAAATGTATTTCTCAAAGTAGTTGAATAGTAGGTCTGATCATAGACACTAATAGTCTTCTTTACACTTAAAGAGATAGAAAACAATTATTTACACATCATGTGACCTGCTAGAAGTCAGATTACTTACACAAAGCATGAAAGAGTGAGATGAACACAAGGAGAGATAACTATCACTTGCCATTAAACCATGAACTGCTTGACACACTTAAGCAATAATTTGATAGACTACAACTAGGTTCAAATCTTTATTCAAAGGTTAAAATTAGTAGTCAATTTATTAGGGTTTCACCATACCAAATGTGGATGCATTACAAGGCCAAAATTGGCAACTTATATAGAGAAATAAGGAAGAGAGAGAGAGGGGCATAGTAGAGGGAGAGAGACAAGTGTCCAAGTGAGTTAAAATCAAAAGAGGGGTTATTGAATAGTCCAAATAAAATTTTGAATACATGTGTCACTCTTTTAAAGATACTCCATCATCAAAGTGGCATAGGATTTAGAAATTCAGCGTCACACATTGCACAGCACCTCAAAACTACGCTTCTTTGCATATGAGAATTGACAAATGGAAATTTTCATCATTAATTCACCATGAGATACTTTTGAACATCTCATTTGACACCTATCATGCATTTATAAACTTCTCTAGTCTGACATTTCGGTGACAATCATCATCTATATGCTCAGGCGTCTTAAAACCCCTTCATGTCCCATGCCTAGCCTTGTCCAAGTGGCTCAAAATTTTATTTCAATTTATTCATGCAATTCTCTATCCATGAGAAGCATTAAAATACCTTATCAAACCTGAATTAATCCATTTTGGTTCCTAGAACAACTCCCAAGACTCTATTTTACTCCAACTATAATAAGGCATATTTTCCTTGTAGCCTTAAATTCATGTAAACCTCCTTGTGTAGGGAAGTGTATAAATGGTACTAACAAAATAAGTAGATATTTAAGGACACATTATGGCTTTACAACTCAATGCCAAGTTTCAGGTCCTGAGAGTGAGTGGAAGTATCTTTTTCTACCTTTCTCTAGGCCTCCTTGTCTAGAACCCTGATTTTTTACTCCAAATATCTACCATGTGTGTGTAACCACCCAAAATCATGTGAATCAATTTACCTAGCTTGTCACCAACCTCAATGCCAAATTTGAGGCCCTAACACCTTATCGAAGTGTGAGAACCATGAAATGTTCTTGAACTGAGTCTCATTTTGAGCATGTTGAAGACTGCCTTGAAAAATGAAGTTTGTTTAATCACTTCCCAAATTTATTGTACATATTTTCAGGATTGAATAGATGAAATACATCCCAAATGACCTTTCCTAATATTTTTCAAGTTTTCAACTATCCAAAACCCTAAAAAACACCAAAAATAGTTGTAAAATAGGGTATTTAATGCCATTTGTACAACTATAGCTACAAATAAAGTACATGGTTCGAACCTACTTGGAGTCTAGAACAATGTTTAGGAGGTTAGAGGATAAAACCAGGTCATCTCATATGCTTTGGAGACCAATCTTCTACATCAGGGCTTTACTAGGGTTTTAGGAGGGTTGAGAGTGGCTTAGGTTATTAACGATTGTTCATAAACCCTAGGACCTCAATCCATGAACCAATGCCATAAAATTCAAATGTACAACCCTCCTCAACTTTCCCCAGGTGCTCAGGCTCCCATGCATCCTATCCATGCGGTACGTAGTGTAAGAAATTTACTCTTGGTCTGCAAACAGACCATTAGAGAGGGGTCTGAGTTCTTAACCATTGTTCTTGCATGTTTGAGACCCAATATAACAACTGATGCCATGAGATTTTAGTGTAGGGACGTTATTACCTCCTATAAAATTAATTTATCTCCATGCATAGGGGCATGGCCTCACCAAGCAATATAAGGTATGCTTTGAAATGAAGTCATGCACTTGAGGAACTCAAGGAAGGTCTTAAAGGCCTAATTGGTATTTTCTTATCTTTCCCCTATTGGTAGAGATCTTGGAGGTATGTACTATATTTATGATCATTTAGAAGTCCTCAAAATTCAACTTTACTCCCAACAAGTCACCTTTTCCATGACTGTCCATATGGGCATGTGTAAGGTCTTAAGCTTGTTTGGCCTAAAACAGAGCTTTCAACACTTCCACTCTTTCTTGCTAATTATGAGGGTATTATGGAGTTATGTTATCACTATAAAACCATTCTCAATATATTTTCTTCCCATAGACCTCTTTGACTTTTGACTCTCTTAAAAACAAGCAAAAACTTTCATGAGGGCAAACAAGCTTGTAGACACCGTTTGACGTGTATAGAGGGTTTAGAGAGCACTATTGACAGTCAGTTCTTCTCTAACTTATTTTTGGTTCTTTTACCTTCAATTGACACCATACACTATCTATCACCTCACCCAAACTTCCCTCTCACTGACTGTAGGTGGCATTTCTCTTCTCAAGATTTTGAAATGGCATGTCTACCTTGCAAACTTGTAGATACTCATTTAGGTGTCTGAATGCATTTGTAGGTTTTATGACTTTACTTAAAACCCATTGATCATCTCAATAACTCTTGTTATGTTATTGAGAGTTTAGAACTTTCTCAACTTCTCCAAAACTCTACACTTCACAAATACACACTTGTCTAGGACTATATTTTCAAATTGTGGTTGTAGGTGGTCATTTAAAAAGGATTTGACATGAACTTTGAAGTTATTTTTCTCCACTCCATCATTGACACTTTGAATGTAATCAAACTTAATGAAAGTTTCCTCACACTATTCCACAAGCTTCATTGACCCCTTCATAGTGTTTTCAACTGATGCCTTCTTGTCCTCATATGCAAACTTGTGTATTAGTGTCTAAACCTTATAAACTCAGTCATCTTATCCTTAGTTGAATTTCAAAACACTAAAGTCATTCATTGGCATGTACCTTCTCATTTCATGCTTGAAATCATGTTCACAGTACACACTCTCCCTTGTATAATCAAATATCTTTAGTTTAAAACAAGGACCTACAAGTTTACTCAGTACAGATTGTTAAGACAACTTCTTAAGCCCTTTAACACTTTGATGGTTGTACCATTATCTATCACCTTTTAATAGTCCTAGACCTCCTGACTAAGCATTATGTCATTCTCAACGTATCCATTTGGTTCGTACATGCCTGTGTATATAGTTAGTTCATAACAAAGCTTTATGTATGAGAGTTGGAGTCTAGAACAAAGTTCATGCTTCTTGATGATAAAATGGGGTTTATCAATGTCACATGGTTTCTTATAAGGATGTACCAGGTCTCTCTTATGTTTTATCTTATTTAACATGAGACCTAAAATCTATGAATGCTCATTTACAGGTTTGCAAACCTGTGAGTGACTAAAACACCCTTATAACCTTTGTTTGAGATCACAATTTAATCTCACTTCTCATTATATTGAATTTATGACCATCTCAATAATATTATCTCATGATACATTGGTTTCTTATTTCCACTTGGGCCAACATTGATGTTCAGACCTGTAGAAGACTATTTATGCATAGACCATGTTTTTTAAAGAGCAAGACAATTGGATCTGTATACGAGGATAATGTTCCAAGGAAAGAGCACATGAAACTTATAAAATTGAGGTATACTCCATGAAATATAAGGAACTTGTAACTTCTAAAAGTGACAAGCATTCCAAACCAACCAAAAGACTTGCAGCAGCAATGATATATTCCATACACTTGAGACACTTTTTTCCTTGATGGAGGCACTTCATGAAGTTGAGTTGGTTAATTAAACCAGAATTGAAAAGAATCATTTTTACCTCTAAAAAAATCTCATAAAACCATTCCCCTCCATCTAATTTCCTCATGAAGAAACACGAGCAAAACTAGACCCTCCTTTAATGGACAAAGCATAGTGACCTACTGTCACTCTTAACGATTGTTCATAAAGGATGGGCCATGAATCTGAAAACTAATGCCACTAAATTGAAGCTCATTAGAACCCCTAATAATTCTCAAACTTTAATCTCCCAACTTTCTCTCTTTTAGCCATGCTATGTAATTAAATTTTGTCTTTCCAAGTTTGTGAAGGAAGTGATGGAGGAGAGACAAGGTTATCTACATTTTTTGGACCTAAAACTTTCTCTCAAGCTTGGATATAAACTGTGAAATCCTAAGAGACTCCTTAAAATTGTTTTCACCTGCAAGTTGATCTTTAAAGGTTGTACAAGTGCCTAAAATTGCCTGTAAAGGAGTATTTTCCTTAATTTAGGATTTGAACTACAAGTTTTTCAAGGTCTAACCATTCTCTGACTATTATCTAACATAAAGTACATTATAAAGATTTTTGAAATGTTTTCCCTTTATATTTGTGTGTACAACTCTCCAAATTAGCCAAAAAGATGACAAAAATGACTTTATGATGCATATCAACATTATAAGAGGTTAATACATAAATATATGACTTTAAAGACATATCAAAAACCTTTTATAACGAATCAATACCATGATAAACCTTTTATCACACTTGAAAACACCATGACTCATAAATGACCCCGAAGACAAGACAAATACATATGAGAGCAAACCTTAGTCAATGCTAGACAATGACCAATATGACCACATGGAGATAATTTTGAAGACATTACAAGATATTAAAAGATCATATACACATTTTAATAACCCTATGAAACGTTTCAACCTATATGGGTTTAGCATTTTTGACTTGGGTTCAAAATTTGGTCAATAAATTAATGATTCACAAGGGTAGCATGCTTGCAATGCTAATAGATCAGTGTCCTTATCCTCTCATTGGAAAATGGAGTCACCCTTATGCTAAAAATTAAAACTTACATGCCTTTAGAAAACTCAAACTCACATCAGACCACACAACAAGAAGAAAACACACAAAACAAGACACGTAACCTATTATGTATAGACCTCAAAACATGTTTGAGGTGGTGAAACAACTCCTTTTTGATTCAACCAATATCAAAAATAATGTTCTAGAGTCAAAACTGCTCCATGAGAACAAATCACAATATGAAAGATGGTTTTTAATATAAACATACTTATGAAGGTGATCAAATGACTTACCACTTATGAAACCTATATTAAATGCAAGTGTATCACTTGAGAATCCTTCAAATGACCCCTTTAGCTCTCTTTGAGGCCTATTTAACATTACAACCTATCTAGTCTCTTTTGTGTTCCTTTGAAACTTCTCAATCTGCTCTTGAGGGATCATGAACCTCTTCTCAACTTCACCTTCATTTGAACCATGATGTAGTAAGTGTTTAGAGGCATCAAGCTTGCCTTCTCGCTTGCAAAATATATCTACAATTGAGTAAAGATCAAATTAATCTCTATGATGCTCCTCACTCACATAAACTCTTGCCTTGGCCTGATTACACTCCTCCATGGCTACCTTCTAATTAGTTTGGATTTCACATTCTTATTTGTGCTCAGTAGGTCCATCATTGACCTCATCATCTAGTCCATGTTTTATTTGAGGAAGAGCAAGCCTACTTGTTCAAACTCTTACATTATGGCATGATACTACTACCATAGATCATCACATTCCTCTTGACTATCATGTTCTTGAATCTCTTCCTCTTGAGAAGGTAGAATTACATCTTCTTGACTATCATCTTCTAGTACACTTGGAATATCACCATCATCATCCATATGCAAAAAATAGTTGCCCCATGCAACTTGTTGAAGGGCATCATCAGAACCTACCTTACGAATTTCATCGCCTTCTTCATGAATGATGTATGTGTCCATACAGGTCTCTTTAATGAGCTTGAATCGATCAAAGCCATGTTGATAAGCTACCCACATATCAAGATAAAGGTCATTTATGCCATCAAGAGGTGTCAAAGATTCTTGGTCATTAGGATGGTCTTCCTCTTCATTCATGGTGAAGTTTAAGTTTGATGTTTTAGGTATATATGGATCCACATGAAACTTAGATAAAGGTTCAGACTTGATAGAGGCTTTAGCACCATACCTGGTCCTAAATGCCAGATAAGACCAATTTGAAGTCAAGTACCCCCCCCCCCCCCAATCTTAGCAATAAAGTCCCTTGACAAGCAAAAGGCAAAATGAGGTGGCACATCCACAACCACGATATCTTGAGAAATGGAGAATGTAGGACAAGCATGGAGATTGAGTTGCAAACCTTGGATAATGCCAACTTTATTTGCATCTGGTCCATCTAATTATAACACCCCCTTGGAGTGTGACTCATACTTCAACTTCAGCTTGTATGTTACTTGTTTAGGCATCACTGATGTGATTTCTCTACTATCAATCAAACAATTGTATACAAATGAGTCTCCAATGATGATAGAGAGGTAAAATGGAGGAGGATTATCCTTTCTTTCAGTTTTGATTGGCTGCCCATCCTTGGTCTTCAATTCATTTATCAAAATTGACTCTCTTTGACTAGGTTGCCTAAATGATGCATTGATCTTGGAGAGCTCATTTTGGAGTAGGTCTCTTTGTCTAGGAATGGATTGTTGTCCCCAAAAAATGTCACTCATTTTTGAGACAACCTATGAACTATTTTGATCCTACAGACCAAAATTCTCTCTTCCCTTTTCAAAAATTGTTCTGTGCATTCAATTTCTCCATTCCTTAAGCTTTTCAGAAATCTACGGACTCTACAGACTCAAATCTACGGACTTAGTCTCTACGAACTCTGCAGGTTCGTCTCTATAGACTCAGTTTCTACAGACTCTACAGGACAGAAATAGGTTCAACACTTGGCAATTTTTTCTATCGAGAAGTTCAAAAGACTGTCTTTCAAGGCCCCGAAGAGCAAGTTTCTTTCGGGAAAGATCAAACCTCAAAGACCAGCGGAAGCTGCCAAGTGTCGTCTGTCGGGACACATTTTCTAGTAAATTTCAAAGCGGCGAAAGTCACCACGTGTCCCGTTATAACTCAGCGGAGCGTAACAAGTGACTGCATCCGCGTTCCCCTTTTCAAGCTGCTCGGGCAAGAGTGTTGTGGGTCCCATTTTTTGTAAGTTTTTAATAAGTTTCAAATCTTATTTCGATAAGCTTCTCTCAAAGTCCAACGGAAGCTGCCAAATGTCATCTACCGAGACCCATTATAATTTGCTTCTAGATACGACGGAAGTCACCACGTGTCCTGTTATAACTCTACGAAAGATGACAAGTGTTAACATCTGCATCATTCTTCCTTTTGTGTCGTAAGGACTGTGGTGGGTCCCAGGTGAGTAGCTAAAATCGATGGAGTGCGACAAGTGTCAGCATCCGCAGTTTCGAGTTTCTTATAAGCTTCAAAGCTTCTTTCAATAAGCTTCTCTCAAAATTTCGTGGAGGGCACCATGTGGCGACTGCGGAAGGTTTCAATATGCTTTTCTAGAAAGCAGCAGAAGGCACCACGTGTTCCTTGCAAAAATCGGCAGAGTGCGACAAGTGTTAACATCCGCAATTTCAAGTTTCTTATAAGCTTCAAAGCTTCTTTCAATAAGCTTCTCTCAGAGTTTCACAGAGGGTGCCACGTGGCGATTGCGGAAGGTTGTAATATGTGTTTCTACAAAGTAGCAAAAGTCACCACTTGTCTTTTATAACTCAGTGGAAGCCACCAAGTGTCCCTGCCTGTTTTGCAGCAGAACGTGCCATGTGTCAAAGACAAAGAAAGAAGCTTTGAAAGACTTAAGTGAAAAGGAGCCTTCAAGGTTCATGGTTCATAACGGTTCAAGTAGCTGGCAACCTTTGACAGCCCCGTGGATGTCAAATTTAGTATAATGGAATACCCGTTAATATTTGAATATGGCACAAAATTTGAAAAATGAATCAAGTGATCGGTTGGAAGAAGAGCCTAAGAGTCCAAATTGCTACAGGGAAGAGAAAAACAATAGAAAAGATCAGAAATATCTAACAGGGGAATTATTTCCAGTAGGTGAAACAGTGGATCAAGTAGACTTCTGAGCACGCCAAATCAAGGTCGTGGCCTGTTCTTCTTCCATGAAGTAAAGGCAAATGGACAGCTGTGTAGACACCAAGAAAAGCACTAGATGATCTAGACCTGGGAGAGGACATTTGAGATGAAATGACATGCCATAGTTAAGGCAGCTGCCCTGATCCAGCATGGTTCCCTGACAAAACTGAAAATGCATTCAAGGCATTGAATGCACAACATGGGATGCCATGGAACAAAGTGCTAAGCCTTCTTGGCTGCTATATATTATATTTTTTTGTCATTTTAAGGGAGATATTCCATTTACCAAAAGCAAAACTCTGCCTAAATTAAAAATCGAATACTAAGACTTTGAGCTCAGATTGTTGTTCATATTATTTTATGTGAATGAGAAAGCAAGCGACTTGCAGACTTTGTGTTGTTATAGCTTGTATCATTTTAAGAGATTGTTCTTATGTCTGTCTTTTGAATGTGTTATTGTTTATTTGATCTAACAAGTAAAACTAGTGCAAGTAATTAGGAAGGCGTCTTGAAGCCAACTGTGGAGAGACTTTGGGCTCCCACAATTGCTTTTAGTGTATTTTCTTTTTGTTCCTGTGTAAAGGATCTTGAGACGACTTTGTGCTCTCATTATCCTTCGTATTTCACTCTTAGGCAGTCGAGGTGGAGACTTTGTGCTACATCTCAGTCTACTGGTTACTACGCTTTTGGTTACCAATTACTTGTCACTACCTGAAAGAACTCATGTTGTTCTCTATAAGAACACTTCTGAGAGAAGAGAAGTGCCTTCAGTGTTTTCATCAATATTTTCTCTTTTGTTTGTGAACATCATCTCTGAAAGAAGAGAGATGGATGGTGTATCCTACCCTTGAGTGTTATTTTTGCATATATATATATAGTATATAGCACCTCGTACTTATAGGGAACCTATCCTTGATGAGAGGAAAGATTTGTCCCCTGTTGATGTAGTAAACTTGCACATCTGGCCGACCAATCTCTCTATGATGTGGTTGAAGAGACCTATTTTATTCACCAGTTAGCTGGTTGATAAAATATTCACCCAACAATTTTTGGCGACTCCGTTGGGGATGTTACGTGCAATCTGAAGCCTCAAATTTCAGATTGAAGCAGTCTCTACCTTTATCCATTATAGACTCTGGCGACTCCGTTCTGTCTTATCCATTATCATTATACCCTTACCATCTCCCTCCACCTCCACGCCAGCTAGGATAAAATGTGTAGTTCGAAGCCTCAAGCTGCTTCAAGCTGAAGCAGGGCCAGTTCTTTTCCATTTTTGTCCTACAATCTGGCAACTCCATGTTATACCAGAAGCCAGAGAGCTCAAAGTGTTGTTGACCCTGTCTTTGAGTTTGTGCAGCAAAAAAATTTCAATTTGTTCCCTCCCCAACTTCAAGTTCAAAGATCCAGGAGTGTGCCTCCTACCCGTACCAGGTCACCAACACAAGGCAGAGCTTTCTTTTCTACTTTTATCAGAGCTTTGCCCATACATACTCCACCCAGATTTGTTATCTCTCTTTTTTATAATCCCATCATGGCAATTCAAGGCCCTTGGAGTAACTCTTTTGACCCACTTAATTTGACACCACCCCTGCATGAACTCCCACGCAGCTCAAGAAAAAAAAAATCTAAATAATTTGGGGATGGGAGAGTTCACCCTGATGAAAATATTGCAGCCTTCAGCATAGCCTGTGGCGTAATAGGAGTAGAATTTAAAGACGTAGCAGTCAAGTTGTTTGTAGAAACACTACAAGGCGCTGCTGCAGACTGGTTCTACCATCTGCAGGCTCAGTCAGTGACTAATTGGGACACTTTCAAAGCCAAGTTTGAAGCCAGATTTAAGCATGCAGAAGATGCACATGCCCTGTTGGCTCAGCGCACGCAGATGAAAAAATAACCTCATGAATCCATGAAGAATTTCATAGCAAAGTTTCACAAGTTCAGAAATCAGATTCCTATCATTGCTTAGCCAACTCCTGAGAACCTCAAATGCTTCGTCATCAACTCACAACTGCCTGAAGTGAGTTTTCTGCTAAGATGTGCTAGCCACATAGACCTTGAGGGTGCTCAAGACTTGGCTACTGACGTAGAAGATGACCTTATCTTGGCAAGAAAGATAAAGAGAGATCCAAACAGAGGTAAACCCTCTACATCTTCTGAATACTCCCCTATAGCCACCACTGATCCAATGGTGTAGAAGTTACCAAATGAATTGTTAGCCCTTAGAAAAAAAATGGCACAAGGGATGTCATTTGCTCCTTCATACAGAGATGTACCAAGGAGGACATTTCAGAATCAGCCATATCAAGGCAATGCCACCTGAAATCAAGCGCAAGCAAATCGCCTCCCTCCACCTCAGAGGAATAACCTGGCCATTGAAGCACCTCCAACCAACTCAACGGTTGGATATCTTGAGGCAAAATCAAATTTCTCATTCCAGCCTGAGTTGAATCCTTAAGATGACGCTAATCTCTTCACTAAGGAAGAAGAAGAATTAGTTGGCAACTCTAACATTGATTTCCTAAATTATCAAGATGAACTCAGAAGTGAAGGTAATGCAACTGAGGGATTATATGTTGTATTCACCCGGTCCAAGAATCAATCAGCTCAACACGCTGATAGAGAGAAGACAGAGCAGCGACCTCAATCAGTAATTTCAATTGCTAAGTGGGGAACCACTCTACCTTTCCAACTAAATGACCCAGTGATTGCAAGAAAATTAATTACACCAAAAATCCCTACGCTTTTGACTTCAAATTCATATTCCGATCCTCCCCCTTCCAAAAATCAAAAAAATGAACTCCCATCCTCTGCTTCTAGCTCGTTCTAGACATTTGACATCATTAAACATATAAAGAAAACCAAAATTCAAATGTCTGAATTTGAATTTTTGTAGTCTCATCTTGAGCAATTAGATAAACTGGTTCAATGTGTTAAAAATCAGGCCGTCTCTATAGGACAAATAATTCTCAAGGTGACTCATGATTCCCTCAAGAATGCACTCACCAGGACCAACCTTGTCATCACTCCTCCTGTTGCTCCTGGTAGGACTGAACCTTTTTATGTCTCATTGATGATAAATGGACATCAGCTAAACAATTGCATCATTGATTCTAAAGCTTCAGACAATGTCATGCCTGCCAAAGTGGTTGAATCCCTTGGCCTCACACTGACCAAAACATTTGGTAGATGCTTCTCCGTAGAGAACAAGTAAGTACCTCTGCTGGGACAAATCAAGGATGCTCAATTTGTATTTACAGCATTTTCAAACAAAAGAATCAAGATGACTGTTTTGGTGGCTGACGTCCCAGCTTCATATGGCATCCTTCTTGGATGAAATTTTTGCAAGGACGTTGGTGGTGAATTGAGTATGGACCTATCTACAGCAAAGATTTCAGTCAAGGGTGTCATGAAGAGGCTGCTCCCTGAGAAGGAAGCAAAATATGTGGTTACCCAGACCTCGGCACCTGAAGCTCAAATTATGTTTGAGTCTTCAAATATGGGTAACTACTTTCTATCCATGGATGAAGTTCATGAGGCATCTGATGAAGCTCCTGCATCTGACAACCTGAAAATGCATTCAGCTAGAACAGCAAGAGAATTGGTGGAGTGCAATACCAATGTGGAAGGATCTTCACTCCGAATGAAGAAGGATCCAAAGGAATAGTAGTGTCTAACGAGGTATGGGTTCTTGATTTTGATGGCAACTACTCCTCTACCGGTTCAAGAGCTGGGGTTGTGTTGATACCTCCTCAAAGAGATATTTTTCTTTTATTTTACAAGTTGCAATTCAACAACACTAATAACATAGCTGACTATGAATCTCTATTGCTTAGATTAAGAGCTACTCAGGACAAAGGCATCAAACTCTTTCATGCCAAAAGAGATGTTGAATTAGTGGTTTGTCAGGGAAGAAACCTATATCAAACTAAAAACGAGAGATTGCGCCACTATCGCAATCTAGTCTATGACCAAATTGAAAGCTTTGATGCTTTCAGCATCTATGCCATTCCTAGACAATTCAATGACTGGACTGATGCACTGGCTATTTCAGCTACTCTCTTGGTCCCCCACTCAGACTTCAAAGAAGACAAGTACACTATTGAGTTGATCTTTCAGTCAAGTATACCTGATAATGTCAGTTATTGGCAAGTGTTCAACGATGACAATCAAATCATTGTCTTCTTGGAGAAAAAAGATAGCTTTGAATGACTACATTTTGAAGTTAGTAAACGTCAAAAGTGTGAGCTAGCTCCTGAATCAAATACAAATGCAGGTGAGGAGTTCTTGCAACTTAGAGGGAATAAGATTCTCAAAGCCCTGGTTTTCCTTGAGAAATTGTTTGACAAATATGACAAATTCGTCAAACAGCAGCAAACGGATTCAAGCTCCTCCCAAGAGTTTGATCAAGTAAATATAGGTACCAAAGATGATCCCAAGATGGTGAACATTGGAAAATGTAATCCTGAGGAGAGGTTCAAGTTCACTACTTTGCTCAGCCAAGACATGGACATCTTAGCTTACTCTTATGATGACTTGAAGTCACTCAGGCCTGATGAAATTTGACATGACATTCCTCTCAAGGCTAATTCAGCACTTTACAGGTAAAAGTCCAGGCAGTATAATCTGAAGATATCAAGTACCATTTTGTCTGAGATATAAAAAATGTTAAATACTAGGATAATTTTTTCAATCCATCATTCCATATAGATTGCAAATATAATGCATGTAAAGAAGAATGGTGAAATTCGCCTTTATGTGGATTTTAAAAATTTAAATTAGTCATCCTTGAAGAATAACTATCATTTGCCAATCATGGATCAAGTGCTTCAGACAGTGACTGGTTCAGAGATGTTATCAATGCTAGACGACTTCTCAAGATATAATCAGATTGAAGTTGGTGAAGCAAACCAACACAAGACTGCCTTCACCACACCTTGGGGCACGTTTGCACAAGGTGCACGTTTGCATATATAAGGATGCCTTTTGGTTTGATAAATGTTGGTGCCACCTTCTAGAGAGCAATGGACCTTGCTTTCAAAGATGAGATAGGTAAGTTCATTGTATTTGATCTTGATGACTTGACCATCTTTTCTAAGCATCGCTTAGATCATGTATGCCACTTGCAACAAGTGATGGAACACTGCCACTAAAATGGCATTTCCTTAAATCTCAAGAAGTCAATTTTTGGAGTAACAGAGGGGAAACTTTTCGGACACATTGTGTCCAAAGGAGGCATAAAGATTGACTCAAACAAAGTCAAGTCTATCTAAGAGCTTACCTTGCCCACAAGTAAGAATGTTGTTCACTCTTTTTTTGGAAAGGTGAATTTCTTACAAAGGTTCATCTCCGAGTTTGTTGAGAAGACTAGGCACATTGTAAACATGATGAAGGGAAAGGCCGCCTTCGACTAGACTGAAGAACACAGGTTAGCATTTGTGGATATCAAGACTGCCATTGCCCATGCCCCAATTCTAATTTGTTTGAATTATAACTAAAATTTCACCATGTACAGTTATGCTTCTGAACACACTTTCAACAATTTTGGTTCAACAAAACCAAAGTGTAGAATCTTTCATTTCTTTCATGAGCTGTCCTCTCAAAGCTCATGAGCTGAAATACTCAAACATGGAGAAGCATGCTTATGCAGTGGTAAATGTAGTAAAGCATTTCCGCTTTTACATCTTCAATCCACATACTACTGTCTTGGTTTCGGACACCACGATTAAATCCATATTAACTCAGCATGAGTTTGAGACGAAAAGAGCCAATTGGATTGCTAAAATCCAAGAGTTTGATCTAGTCATCAAACCAACTAAGCTGGTATGGAGAAAAGGCCTATGTTAATTGATTGTTGATAACAAATTAAAAGGTACTGAGCATGAAGAATCAGAAGAAGAAGACACGCCAATAGTCCTCTTTGTCTCCACTACGAATGAGTGATATTCAAGTATTGCTCATTTCCTTACTTATGGTGAGTGTCCTACTCACCTATCTTATAAAGAAATGAGGACTATCAAGTTGAAAACTGCCAATTTCATCCTTTGGGACAATGCCCTGTACAAGAGGAGCCTTGATGGAGTGTTCCTTCGCTGCGTAGATAAAGAACAGCAAACCTAACTTATGAAGTCCTTTCATAATTCGGCCTGTGAAGGACATTTTTCTGCTCATATGACTTTCCATAAGATTCTACGAGGCAGGTATTACTGGGCAACTCTCTTTCAAGATGCATACAAGTGGGTAAGGAAATGTGAACTATGCCAGCAGTTTGTTGGGAGACCCAAGTTAGCTGCCCTGCCTCTCAAGCCAGTGTTCATAGAGGAGTCATTCCAACAATAGAGAATTGATTTCATTGGTGCTATAAATCCATCTTCTATTGCTGGACATAATTATGTCCTCACAACAATAGATTACTTCACCAAGTGGGTGGAAACTATCCCAACTAAACATGCTACTTCAGAAGTAGTGTGCAATTTCTTCAAAGAGAACATCATTTTTAAGTTTGGGGTCCCAACCAAGATTATCACTGACAACGCAACTTGTTTCACTTCTCAAGAGATTACTCAGTTCTATTTTCACAATGAGATCACCCTCTCTCACTCTTTCGATTACTTTCTACAAGGGGATGGACAAGCTGAATTAAGCAACAAGAACTTGGTGATAATCATCAAGAAGCTAGTAGATGACAACCAAAGAACATAGCATAAAACATTGATTGATACTCTATGGGCAGACAGAATTACACCAAAAAGGTCAATTGGTATGTCTCTTTTCTAACTTCTTTATAGACTCAATGCTGAGATACCAATCACCCTAGAATTGTTAGCATTGAAATTGGCTAAGGCAATTGAAGATCAAACATATGAAAGCTCTATTGATAAGAGGATCATGTGCCTGACTGAGCTAGATGAGCAGAGAACCATGGTGGTGGATCGAATTGTTGCCCATCAAATTCTGGTTAACAAGCTCTTCAACCAGAAAGCAAAGCACCGTGATTACCAGATTGGAGATCAAGTCCTCCTGTGGGATAAGAGGAGAGAACCAAAGGGAATGCATGGAAAGTTTGACTCCCTATGGAGGGGCCCTTTTACTATTCATCAGCTCAATGGTGAAAATAGTTTATTGTTAAGGTATCAAGATGGCACACCCTTTTCTTTGCCTCACAATGGGTAGTATCTGAAGCACTTCAACTCTTGAAGTATTAGATAAGTTCACCTGTATATATGTATACTTGTATATTCTTTGTCTCTACTTTGTGTCATTCATTTTCATTTTTTGGAGCCTTTTTTTTTGGTTGCATGACTCCATAGCCCAATGGCATACTTCAAGGCACTGGATATTCTAGTTTCTACTCCCCTCAGCGGTTCCAAGTTTTCAACTGAAAGAAGTTTCCCAATTGGAGCCAACTGTTGTCCCTAAAAAATGTCACTCATTTTTGGGACAACCTATGAACTAGTTTGATCCTACAGACCAAAATTCTCTCTTCCCTTTTAAAAAATTGTTTTGTGCATTCAAATTCTCCATTCCTCAAGCTTTTTAGAAATCTACGGACTCTACAGACTCAAATCTACGGACTCTGCAAGTTCATCTCTACAGACTCAGTTTCTACAGACTCTGCAGGACAGAAATAGGTTCAACACTTAGCCATTGTTTCTATCAGGAAGTTCAAAAGACCGTCTTTCAAGGCCCCAAAGAGCAAGTTCCTACCAAGAAAGATCAAACCTCAAAGAGTAGCGAAAGCTACCAAGTGTCGTCTGTCAGGACACAGTTTTTAGTAAATTTAAAAGCGGTCGAAGTCGCCATGTGTCTCGTTATAACTCAGTAGAGCATGACAAGTGTTTGCATCTGCATTCTTCTTTTGAAGCTGCTCAGGCAAGAAGTGTTGTGGGTCCCATTTTTTGTAAGTTTCTAATAAGTTTCAAAGCTTATTTCAATAAGCTTCTCTCAAAGTCTAGCGAACGCTGCCAAGTGTCATCTACCGAGACCCATTATAATTTGCTTCTAGATATGGTGAAAGTCACCACATGTCCCGTTATAACTCTGTGGAAGCTGACAAGTGTTAACATCTATAGCATTCTTCCTTTTGTGTCGTAAGGACTGTGGTGAGTCCCGAGTGAGTGGCTAAAATCGGTGGAGTGCGATAAGTGTCAGCATCCACAGTTTCAAATTTTTTATAAGCTTCTTTCAATAAGCTTCTCTTAGAATTCTGCGGAGGGCACCATGTGGCGATTGCAGAAGGTTTTAATATACTTTTCTAGAAATCAGCGAAAGTCACCATGTGTTCTTTGCAAAAATCAGCGAAGTGTGACAAGTGTCAGCATCCACAGTTTCAAGTTTCTTATAAGCTTCAAAGCTTCTTTCAATAAGCTTCTCTCAGAGTTCCGCGGAGGGTGTCATGTGGCGACTGAAGAAGGTTTTAATGTATGTTTCTAAAAAGCAGTGGAAGTCGCCACTTGTCCTTTATAACTCAGAGGAAGCCACCAAGTGTCCATGCCTGTTTTGTAGCAGAACGTGCCACGTGTCAAAGACACAGAAAAAAGCTTTGAAAGACTTAGGTGAAAAGGAGCCTTCAAGGTTCATGGTTCATAATGGTTCAGGCAAATGGCAACCTTTGACAGCGCCATGGATGTCAAATTTAGTATAATGGAATACCCGTTAATATTTGAATATGGTGCAGAATTTGTAAAATGAATCAAGCGACCAGTTGGAAGAAGAGCCTAAGAGTCCAAATTGTTGCAGGGAAGAGAAAATCAATACAAAAGATCAAAAATATCTAACAGGGGAGTTATTTCTAGTAGGTGAAACAGTGGATCAAGTAGACTTCTGAGCACGCCAAATCAAGGATGCGGCCTTTTTTATTTCCATGAAGTAAAGGCAAATGGACAGTTGTGCAGACACCAGGAAAGCACTAGATGATCTAGACCTGGGAGAGGACATTTGAGATGAAATGACAGGCCATAGTTAAGGTAGCTGCCCTAATCCAGCATGGTTCCCTGATAGAACTGAAAATGCATTCAAGGCATTAAATGCATAGCATGGGCCATTCCATGGAACAAAGTGCCAAGCCTTCTTGGCTGCTATATATTGTATTTTTTTATGTTATTTTAAGGGAGATCTTCCGATTACCAGAAGTAAAACTCTGCTCAAATTGAAAGGCGAATACTGAGACTTTGAGCTCAGATTGTTGTTCATATTATTTTATTTGAATGAGAAAGCAAGTGACATGTAGACTTTGTGTTGTTATAGCTTGTATTATTTTAAGAGATTGTTCTTATGTCTGTCTTCTGCATGTGTTCTTGTTTATTTGATCTAACAAGTAGAACTAGTGGAAGTAATCAAGAAGGTGTCCTGAAGCCAACTGTGGAGAGACTCTGTGCCCCCATAATTGTCTTTAGTGTGTTTTCTTTTTGTTCTTGTGTAAAGGATCTTGAGACAACTTTGTGCCCTCATTATCCTTCATATTTCACTCTTGGGCAGTCTAGGTCGAGACTTTGTGCTACATTTCAATCTGTTGGTTACTACGCCTTTGGTTACCAGTTACTTGTCACTACCTGAAAGAACTCATGTTGTTTTCTGTAAGAACACTTCTGAAAGAAGAGAAGTGTCTTCAGTGTTTTCACCAAGATTTTCTCTTTTGTTTGTGAACATCATCTCTGAAAGAAGAGAGATGGATGGTGTATCCTACCCCTAAGTATTATTTTTTGCATATATATATAGTATATAGCGCCTCATACTTATAAGGAACCTCCCCTTGATGAGAGGAGAGATTTGTCCCATGTTGATGTAGTAAACCTACACATTTGGCCGACCAATCTCCATATGTTGTGGTTGAAGAGACCTATTTTGTTCACCAGTTAGCTGGTCGACAAAATATTCACCCAACATGGATAATGTTTCCCACTTTGGGATGCTTCCATGGACTTTTTTCATTTGCTCAACAATATTCATAGGAGAGTTGCCAACTTTGTCATGTCTTCTAGGAGCTATAACACTACCACTAATTTGTGTCACTTGATGCATAGGAGAAGGCATAGAAGGAGATTTAGCATTCTGAGTTTTTTTATTTCCCTGAGCCATAGGGGATGTATTTGAAATACCTGATCTTTGAAGTGATTAAGAGTTCATGTTTGGACCACTACCTTCCCCTTGTACCTCTTCAACCACTCTCTTCTTTGACCTTATATTTGTAGCTATAGATTTTGATCCAATATTCAAGTTACCTTAGTAGTTGACTACACATGAGTCCTCTTGATAGTAGTTCATCAAGGTAGCATGTGATTGAGTATATCCTCTATTGTTTTCTTCTCCACTATGCATGTCTTCTTGAGTCATGGAAAGCATTGTTCGCCATTGAGAAATATAGGATTGATCAAATGTTTCATTTACATAAGTGGAAGATTCATGAGGTTGGTCCCATGAAGGTTTCTCTCCATTCTCTTATACAATATTGTTTTGTATAGGTACAAGTGCTTTTGAAGTAGGAGCATTTTTATTTTTCCATTATGTTACCTCACTTGAGTTAGTTGTCCTTGTCCTTGGTATTGACCTTTAAAAGGTTGTCTAGGAGCTTGATAAGATTGGTAGTGTTGGTAAGGGCCTTGAAAAGACCTCCATTATTGTTGTTTTTTTTTGCCCCTTGAGGTTTTGGTTCTATTCTTGAGCTGCCTTAAGATTTTCGATCAGTTCTTCCTCTTTTGACTTGCTTAGTTGGTTAGGGGCAACTTGCTTATGCATGGGTGTGGGAATGGGAGCAATGGTGGGAATAGGAATTTTCACATTATGAAACAAAGGCATGGGAGGTCTAGGGGCTATCTTTCCAACTTGAATAAGGCAATTTTCATCCCTTATAGTAGTCTCTTAGGCATTAGGCAAAGTATCCCCTCCCATGGATTGAATCATCACAGATATGTCACTATTGAAAGCTTTGAGGTAATAAAGAAAAGCATGATAGGTAGTAGGCCTTACCAAGATTGAGATCATATCTCAAGTCTTTTGAAATATTGTGTTGAAGTCTTGAACGGCCTCTTGAGGTGCTCTCTTTAGTGTAGTCATCTACTCGGTCAAGGACAAGTGATCAAATTTGTCTTCAAATCTCCTTCTCAAGGAATCACCCAATTCATCCCATGTAGTGATGGATTTGGGAGCCAAATTACCATACCAATCAAGGGCCTTCCCCTTTAAATAAACATCCAACAACCTGATGATAACATTCTCTTTAGTGATGATATGTATATTACAAAAGTTGGCAATGTTTCTTATGTGTTCAATAGGAGTAGTGTCATCTTATACCACGTATGAAGACACACTTTTGAGGGCTAACATAGGAATGCCATCATAATTATCAAGTGCCAAAGGGATATGGCCATTGAAGGCAACAAAGGGTAGGTTCTTTGGGGCTGCCATCTTGCAAATTGGACCTAAGAAAAGTCTCCTAATAGGTATATGAGCAGTAAAAGATTTATTAGAGTATGGATGGGTGTTAGCAAACTTTTTAGTTCTAAATAATAGTAAGGTATCTCTAAAAATTTAAATGGAATGCCTTTAGTATATTATCGTGTCCTTACCTTAGGCATGAAAATGAAAAACTTGTCTGCAACCAAGAACCAATGAGTGTTGGAGTCGCTAGATATTGCATGAAGGAAGCTTTACAACTTCAAATTTGCCAAAACCAACATCTACCTTTGACAACTTCTTGGACCATGAAGTCCCATCAAGCATGCCAAAATATTTATCAACCAAATTTTCACCCTAAGGAGGGCTACTCCAACCTCCTTAAATTTAGTGTAACATTGAAATATCTCAAGGTTGTGGGTGACCTATTAGAGAGGTGAATCTCTAGATTGAAGGGCTAGCTCACTTTGCACAACACCTACAACTAACCACCAATCTACTTGCTTTGAAGGAAAAGGGATAGAAGAAGATTAATACTAATATAACAGAGGTGATGTAGAAAGATAAACTCCACAAGTCTATTTGAACCTGCACTATAAAAATCAATTTACAAAACTGATCTCAAAACCAAAGGTTCTCCTAGCAAAAGTATTTCAACATGAAGGTAGAAAGAAATGCATTTATTAAGGTAGATGAGTAGTAGGTCTGATCTTAGACACTAATAGTCTTCTTCCCAATTAAATAGACACAAAAAACCATTTACACATCATGTGACCTGCTAGAATTCATATTACTTACACAAAGCTTGAAAGAGTGAGATGAACACAAGGAGAGATAACTATCACTTGCCATTCAACCATGAACTACTTGACACACTAAGCAAGAATTTGAAAAACTAAAACTAGGTTTAAATATTTATTCAAAGTCAAAAATTAATAATCAATTTAGCATGGCTTCACCATACCAAATGTGGATGCATTACAAGGCCAAAGTGGCAACTTATATAGAGAAATGAGTAAGAGAGAGGGGGGCGTAGTAGAGGGAGAGAGACAAGTGTCCAAGTGAGTTACAATCAAGAGAGGGCTTATAAAATAGTCAAAATAGAATTCCAAAGACATGTTTCACTCCTCTAAATATACGCCATCATCCAAGTCGCATAGGAGTTAGAAACTCAGCTTGGCACATTGCACAGCTCCTCAAAATTGTCCTTCTATGCATATAAAAAGTGACAAATAGACCATTTCATCATCAATTCTATATGATTTGATTTAAAACATCTCATTTGACACATATCATGCATTTAAAAACCTATTTAGTCTGACATTTTGATGGCAATCATCATATATATGCTTAGGTGTCTTGAAACTCCATCTCCCATGCCCAACCTTGTCCAAGTGGATCAAAATTTGAGTTCATAGTATTCAAGGCATTATCTCTCCATGAAAGGAATTATAATATCTTATTAGACCTAAATCAATCCATTTTGGTTCCTGAAACAACTTCCAAGCCTCCATTTTACTCCTCAAGATCTTATTAAGCCTCTTTTCTTTGTAGCCTTAAAATCATGTAAACCTCTTTGTGTAGGGTAGTGTATATATGGTAATAATAAAATAATGACATAGTTGAGGACCCAATATGACTTTACCATTCCATGCCAAGTTTTAGCTCCTAAGAGGGAGTGGAAGTATCTTTTCCTACCTTTATCTCTCCTCAATTAGGCTTCCTTGTCTAAAACCCTAATTTTATGCTCTATATCTCTACCACACATTTTAAACCACTCAAAATCATGTGATTCAATTTACCTATCTTGTTGCCAACCTCCATGTCAAATTTGAAACCCTAAGACCCTATGGAATTTTGGAAACCATGAAATAGTCTTGAAACCAAGTATTTTTTTTAGCCTTTTGAAGACTACCTTGAAAAATGAAGTTTGTTTGATCACTTACAGGATGTCTTGTATATATTTTTAGGATTGAATAGATGAAATTCATTCAAAATGACCTCTCCAAATAGTTTAAAAGTGTCCAACTATCTAAAACCCTACAAAACACCAAAAATTCTTACAAAACTAGGCATTTAATGCCATATATATAGTTGTAGGTACAAATAAAGTACATGGTTGGAACCTACTTGGAATCTATAAAAATGTTTAGGATGTTAGAGGATAAAACTAGATCATATCATGTGCTTCGGAGACCAATCTTTCACATTGGGTCTTTACTAGGGTTTTAAGAGGGTTTAGAGTGGCTTAGGTTCTTAACAATTGTTCATAAACCTTAAGCCCTCAACCCTTGAACCAATGTCATAAATTTCAAATGTGCAACCCTCCTCAACTTTCTCTAGGTGCACAGGCTCTCATTCATCCTATCCTTACAATACTGAGTGCAAGAAGTTGACTCTTGGTTTGCAAACAAGACATTAGAGAGGGGTCTGAGTTCTTAACCATTGTTCATGCATGTTTGAGACCCAATCTAACAACCGATGTCACAAGATTACATTTTAGGGACCTTATTACCTCCTCTAAAATTCATTTAGATCCATGCATAGGGTCATGGCCTCACCAAGCAATAGAAGGTCAATTTTAAAATGCAATCATGCACTAGAGGAACTCGAGGAAGGTCTTATAGGCCTAATTGGAATTGTCTTGTCTTTCCCCTATTGGTGGATGATTTTGGAGGTATGTACTATATTCATGATCATTTAAAAGTCCTTAGAATTCAACTTTACTTCCAAAAATTCACCCTTTATATGACTATCTGTTGTAAATATTGGCATTGATGTCAAAGGGTAATCATGAATCTGATTGATGGCAAAGTATTTTGATAAAAGAATTAAATTAAATGAATAATATTTAATTTAATTGAGGCAATTAAACATGTAATTAATGATCATATACTTGCATGGAATTGAATACAAGTTAAATATGTTTAAATTAGCTTAAAGAGGTAATTATGGCAAAGTTTTCAAGGCAATTTTTTAGGCTAAAATGGTCCCCAACCTCGGCCAACCTGCTAAAAGACAATGGCATTAATTTCTAGGAAGTCATCCCACCTTTGGGAGGTGTTTTGATCATTCAAATGGACCTATTTCTTTTTAAAAGTCACGATATTAATTTATTGATTTTTGTGGGCTATAAAGCGAGTGGCAAAAGAGTAGATCTGAAAGTGCAAGTTAATAAAGAAGAGTAGAAAAATTTAAAAGCATAAATTGTTAGAATATTGAAAGAAAAATCAGCAAGTATAAGGCAGAGCATAGCAGTAAAAATACCTAAGTGTAGATCAGATCTAAAGGAGATAAAGTAGTGTCCTATCATCAGTTGTATTAGCAACAAATCAGAGATAGAAGAGTGATTCTTGTAAGAAGATTGGTGCCTTCATATTGAAGAGATTGGTGTCTCTTACTGAGTTGGTGGTCGGCAAAAGGGGTTGGCACTCCCGTGGGTTGGTGCCTATGAAATTGTAATTGGGGTTAGTGTTCCAGTAGGTTGGTGCCTATGAATATTCTTATTGAGAAATATTTCTCTATGGTTTTCTCCCAAAAGGGTTTCCACGTATATCTGGTGTCACTTTGCAGTGTGTTATCTTATGTTGTGATTTGATTGCTTTGAATATCTTAATTGGAATAAGTGATTAAGTGCTATAAAATAAAAGAATATATAATATTGATTCACCCCCTCTCAATATTAGCTTGTGCCCAACAATTGGTATCAGAGCGAGTTCTTTCAGATATAGCTTAATTGCTAAAAGGTAGATCGTACAAGCACACATGGCTAGATCACAAGTTTAGAGTGGATTTTCCACTAACAAAGCATCATTGTTTGATGGCACAAATTATGCCTTCTGAAGAATAAGAATGAAGACATATCTAATGGCTATTGGGTTTGATATTTAGCAAGCAGTAGTAACTAGGTATCAAAATCCACAAATGCCACCAATTGATGTTGCTAGAAAGAAGGCTAGTGAGAATAATGCTAAAGAAATGAATTCCATCCTATGCGGCCTTTTAGAATCTGAATTCATAAAAGTCATGCAATGTGATTCTATAAAAGAGATCTAGGAAAAACTCAAAACAATCTTTGAGGGTGGTAGCAAGGTAAGATGAGCAAAACTCCAAACTCATAGGAGACAATTGGAGAGGTTAAAGATGAAGGAGGAAGGAGGAAGAGAACATTATAGGATACCTACTTTGGATTGATGAAATAGTCAATGTTATTTGGGGACTTGGAGAAGCCATGGAAGAATCTACAATCGTCCAAAAGGTGCCAAGGTCCTTACCATTGAGGTTTGATGTGAAATTCTCTACTGTTGAAGAAATGAAAGATCTGGATAAATTAAAAATGGACAAGCTGCATGGAATCCTCACAACGTATGAAATGAGGATTGAATTTGAAAAACCATCAAAAAGAGAAGCAGCATTCAAAGCATCAAAGAAGGAGAAAGTCAAGGAACCTGAGCCAAACAATAGCTCAAGAAGCAAAGAAGATGAAAAGGAAGATTTATTCATTCGAAAGTTGAAGAAAGGTTCTGAAAAATATAAAGGTAAGTTGTTCAAATGTTTTTATTGCAGTAAGATTGGTCATTTTGTAGCTAAGTGCCCGGATAAAGACAATAGTGATGAAGAGGATAGCAAACCAAAATTCAAGAAGGTATTCAAGCAGAATAAAGACAAGAAGATATTTGAAAAACAAAAGAAAATCTTATACTCCAAGAGGAAGTATAGTTCATTCGAGGAAAGCAGAGTTAGTGATTCTGACAATGACAATGAAGAAATATTGTTCATGGCCATAGAAGACAATGCTTCCACAAGTAGAAACAACTTGGAGGAAGAAGAAGAAGGAGAGGTAAATCTCGAAGAAGAGATTATTTGTGCCTTAGGAGAGATAAAATTTCTTGAGAAAAAGAATATGCAATAAAAGCTTTAGATTTAAAAATACGAAAAAGAGAGTCAGGACTCAAAAGTCAGAATATCACAAGGTCTTGAAGAATCAAAGAAGATAATTATTGATCTAAAAGTCCAAATTGAAGAGGTAAAGAAAAATGAAGAAGATCTAATGAATTAACTAAAGAAGAAAGGAGAAGACTATGAAAGGTGTGAATATAAGATTGTTGCTTTAAAAAGGGATCTAGAAAAGGTGAATACTAAAATAGCAAGTGACTTGAAATCTAAGAAGAGCACCCAAGTATTGAATGAGATTTTGGAGAGTCAAAGATTACTATCCAAAAAATCAAGCATTGGGTATGAGAAGTAAAAAAGAGAAGGCTAAGAGCTATGTTGAAGCTCTTAAGGAACCTGTAAAGGAGACCAAGAAGGAAGAAGGCCAAAAAACAAAAACTAGCTCTATCAACAAAGAAATCAAAAGAGAACAAAACTTCAGGCAGGGATTTTTTTAGTGGTGAATCTTCGTTAATCTACGAATATTCTATTTTTTGAAGTCAATATTTGGCGATTTTTAAGAAGTGGCCGACAGGGCAGCATCGCCTAAATTTTTGAGGTTAAAGTTAATTTCAAAGACAGGTTTGCCTACATTTAAATACAAATTTTCTCATATAAATGTAATTCATTGGTACCTCGAAAGCGAATCTGGAGGATTTTGCCACATACTATTGGGTGACTTTAAGAATTTTTTTGGTGGTTTATATTTCAATTCCTATAAGGGCTTCAAGAATCAATAGTTCGTAGCAAGGTAGGCAATGTTTTTTTTTTAATATAATTTTTTAGTATTTTTAAAATGTTTTTCCATTTGATGTTCTTTAAGTGCCATCACAGCAATTAAACATGAAGGCAGTTTGTGGGTGTTCAACTGTATCCTGCAAGTGCAGGCACCTGACTACATCCTACAAGTGCAGGAACTCAATGGTAGCCTATGGGTACTTGATCACAGTCTACCATCATCTATGGCTCCGCTCGCATCCTACTGTCATCCATTCGCAGCTCATAGTTTATGCGCAGATGCTAGTATACTATCAACGGTCACTCATAGACTACGGGTAGACATTGGTAGTCTGTGGGTGATCGTCTAAAGGTTGTTGGTGTGTATCTATAGACTACCAATGTCCATCAGTAGTTTATCGGTGACCACCAGCAGTCTACTGCTATCTGCGTGTATCCTACTAATGGGCATCAATACTAGTAGGTTGTAGGCGGTCACTAGCAACCTGTGGGTAGACCATGTCAGATTGCATGAAAATGAGGTCATTTTGCAGGCAAGTGCTTTCATGGTTGATTGTTGTCATGGTTCCTTGTTCATCAATCAAGCATCTTTGTTTGTTGTTAATCGTCTTCATTTTGCTTTTAATTATCTTTCATCCATGGCTCCACAGGCTAGATAATATGGCATCTGCTAAAAATGTTAAGCCCTCCAAAAAAAATTAAAAAACAAAATAGCCTATTATTTTATTTTAGCTAGACACCAAACACATAATACTGTATTTTCATTTAACTAGTATTTTTTATTCATTGGATTGTGTTAAAGTTCAAAAATAATTAAAATGTCTTAAACCATTTTACGTGCAAAACCCAATGATTACTCTTTTGAAGAATTGTCTCCACAAGAAGACATACTTGGGCATAAATTTAAAATGCCAAACAAATGTACTAACTCATAGAATACAATTTTTTAATCAATTAAATATTCTTTTCAAGATTCAATAATAATGACAAAGCCTACAATAATATTGCGTGCAAAACCCATTGATAAACATATCGAACATATCCTTGAATTGGAAGATGATTTAGGAATGAAATGCCAAACATATGTATTATATTATAAATATTATTTGATTTAATGTATTTTATTTATTGGTACTTTAGTATTGGCGTTTATTAAAAAGTAATGTCACACAATTTTTTTGTATGTAGAATTCAATGATAAAAGTATTGAAGACTTGTTTAATGATTTGGAATATATACCTCCCCAGAAAGAAGCCACTCATAAAGAAATACCCACTATTCCACTGAATTCAAAAAAATGGAGATATCACATCATAACTAATGGTGTCGATGATGAATTCGCAACACCAAATGAGAGATATGCTCACCCAACACAATCTTCAGATGAGACTGCTATGTAGCCAAAACAATCTTCAGTTGAAAAAGGCACAAAAAAAGTCATTCAAAAAGAAATACCCACAATCCCATTAAATTCAAGGAAACGGAGATATCACATACTAGTAGTGGTGATGATGATGAGTTCCCAACACCAAATGAGAGATCTACTCACCCAACACAATCTTCGGATGAAACTACTACATAGCAAATACAATTTTCAGTTGAAAAAGGCATAACAAAAATTATGCGAAAGAAGAAAAATATATGGACAATTGGAAGGTCATTTCAATATGAGTGGGCATCTAAATACCCATTTATTGAACCTGTACGGCCAAAAAATAGTACTAGCAAACCAATAGAATGCAAATGCACAATATGTAGTTGGAAACTTGGTAAGGTCCACAAAATGCAACTCAAATTGGACACAATTGAAAAACATTGTGGTAAAAAATGACTCAGTAAAAGACAAATATCAAAATATCAAAAAAATAGTGAGATGAAAAAATGAAAAATAGTGCATGCATCAATGTTACACAACAGAGTATCATAATCATCAGAAACATCAACGACACCTCATTGAGAAAGGAGGAACAATTAAAACTCAATTCGAAAAGGTTGTTCAGTCTAATTTACTTGCCAAAAAATCCTGTAATCTCTTGCACAAGATTGCCTTCGGTGTTGCTAAGTGGAGAATTGGGCATATGAGGTCGTTGTAAAGGTTCTATGGGCTAAGATCTATGTATGATATCATATGGGTTAAAAAATCCATGGGTGTGCCACTGTCAATGCCCAAATACTCATCATCTAGATCAATATTACGAAGAACTGAAGTCCCCATTGCACTGGGAAGACCACCAATCGAAAAGTTTGGAAACTCAGACGTTGGGACCTGAATCGTGCCATCGCTTTGAGTTGGGATAAAAAGACATTTCCCAATACCAGTAGTTAAAAGTCCATGATGGGGTGGTGGTGGTGGTGGTGGCGGTGGCAGAAATTTTTTCCTTTGAAAAGAACGAGCTACAAATGAGAATTAAAATAGCTTAAATGACCAATTAAAAAAATCTAATATAATATTATCATTTAAGAGAAAATATATCTATTTACTGCAACTTGTTGTTTTTGTCGTTGTTGATGTGGTTGTTGTTATTGTTGTTGTTGTCAAAGAACTCTTAAAGTTGTGCTAGACCCAGCTGGTGTTTGCAATACAGATTACCCAGGCTCTGCTATGTGTGTGTGTGTGTGTGTGTGTGTGTGTATAATAGATTTAAAATATTACAATGATAAAAGAGTATTGAATTAAAGAAAAGTTAGTTTATGAAGGTATATCAATAACATGAGTGGAGGGCTATGTCGGCGCTGTAATCAAACTCTGCATTCGCTTTCTTCTTATTAATTATTGCTTCGGTATCTGCAGAGTCGATTCTGCATCTTCCTCGCACTCCGTTTCTACTGAGGCCTCAGGGGGTTGACATCCCTTACTTGTTGCGTTTCTTCTGGAAATCATTTCATATAATTTTTTCTGCAAAAAAAAAATATTTTATTTAAAATGAACTAGATCGATATTTAAGTGATTATTTGAAATAGATATAGGACAAAGGTCAAAAAGTCTCACATAACTACTCAAACTAACCTCCTATGCTTCAAGGAAAACTACACAGACAAACATTACGGGATTGAGAGTAGAAGGAACAGAGGATGCTTATAAATCCAAAATCGCTTCATAGTACAATACAATGATATAATTACAACAAGAAAACTGAGTATGTTTATTGCATAGAGCATAGTTCAAATCATCTTTGATTCTGCTGGAAATAAAATTGCACCAATCCAATGGTTGAGCACCTAGAGTACGAAGAATATAAACCAGAGTCCAGAATGGAATATGGGATGGTCTACCTTGCAAAACAATTCTTGCTTGAAAATTTTCAAGCATTCCCATTAGGAAAGGGTTTTTTACCCATTAAATTTTTAGTCCCCTTTTACTACGGCATTGAGGATCTATAAAAAAATTAACAAGTTAGAACAACAAAAGTTAAACTATTCAACAACTAGTAATTATAAATTTTAAAATACATACCATTCACTTGCAACGAGTAATGGGACTTTAAATACTTTTTGTTATCATCATTCAGCAAGGCCTTTGTGGTGACCAGGTCCCCATCCTTGTAAGGTAGACCAGTTAGTCTCTGAATATTCTCTAGATGGATTCTAAATGAAACATTCCAGGAGCCCAAGTTGATGTGAAACGTGGAGGAAGAAGTATCGAAGGTTTGCAAGAAAACATTCAGCAAAGGAATATATTTGTCATACTGGGGCATGTAGATAATGTCGTTGAACTTGAAAGGCTCCACCCAATCGTTGTATGTGTCTTGTTGCTGTAGAAGCTTTTGGATGATGGTGCACATCAAATTCTGGAAAGTGAGTTTGGGGTTTCCAGTTACCTCTGTGCCAAGTCAGAAGAGGTCTGAAAAATGGAAGCCATAGAGTAAAAAAGGGTTTTGGAAGTCAGGGAAAAGAGTCCAAAAATTTTAAACATAGGAGAAGAGGATAAAATGGCAAAATGTGCAAAATGAGGTGTGTTTCGCATATTTATAGGCATTCAACTCGAAAAGGGTAGCCGCTTATATGATGTAGGTTTTTGTTAGAGACACCTGTATTGCAATTGAGAGGGCCACATTAGCATAGATCAAAGGCCTTTGTCTGCATAGACATTTATCTACACAAGTGTCCGCTCGTAATGCATATGCATTCATCTAGTTTGTACAAGCATTCGATGTGCATCTAGTTTACACAGGCATTCGTCTGGTCTGTACAATTGTTTGTCTACTATTCTCTTATGCTTTCCTGCAACATGTCCACCCACACTGCATAGGTGTCCATTAGCATCAACCAAAGGCACCCATCTACATAGGCATTTGTCTGCTATTTGGTGTGCATCTAGTTTATACAGGGATTCATATGGTCTACATAGGTGTTCCTCTATTGTTCTTTGACACCCACCCTCAATGTGTCATCGGTCATCCATATGAAATGGCATGCACCTACGTTATGCCAACGTTCATCAATATTTCTCAAGAGTCCATTCATATGTGTGCCTTTGGCACTTGCCTGCACCGTGTTGACATTCGTCAGCATCTCATTGATATCATCATTTGATTGTGTTTCTTGGTGTTTGTTCATGATTGTAGGCTTTATGCGATACGCTACCTAGAATTGTATGAAACGCCTCTACAATGATACGGCTTCCACCCTGATTTGCCACCATTATGAATTAGATTCACCTCGGGACCTCCACAGATTTTTCTATAGGGCCCACTAAAATGAACCATGACTTCAAGAGACCACTTGCTCCAAGATATAGCAATAAAACTAGGTTTGGTAATTATTTTTATGGATATTTTTATTATTGTAATCATTTTGGTATAAGAAATTAGATTGTAGAAAGAGAGCCAAGGATACTGAAGTCGGGAGCAAAAATAAAGGAACCTATGGAACTTCGAATAGAAGCTACAATTTGTTTGCTCCCCTATCAAACTTTGATGAAGAAGCTATAGTCTATTACAAGTGCAACAACTATGGACATATAGCACACTATTGTATAAATTGTTCGAATTTGTAAGATAAGATCAGAAGTTCAAGGCTCCAATGATAAAGAAAAGGGAACCAACAAGACCTAAAAGAAGATGTAAGAAGACAACGAGTAAAATAAGGAAGAATCCATGATCCTTCAAATAACATTCCATGCTAGAGATGAAGGACAACAATGGTTTATTGATAGTGGATATCTGAGACACATGACTGGAGATAAAAGCAAGTTTATCTCATTAAAAAAAGTCAATCAAGGCACGGTGAAGTTCAGAGACAACACTATAGCCAGAATAGTAGGAAAAGGTATGCTTAGTCTCAATAATCGAAGAACCAAAACAAAGAATGTGTTATATGTAGAAGGATTAAAGCATAATCTTCTAAGTGTGAGCCAAATGTGTGATCAAGGACACACACTCGAGTTCTTTGTTGAAGGTTGCAAGATCAGAAACAGAGACACGGGAGAGCTAATTGTAGATGCCCACAGGATAACAAGCAATCTATACATGCTTGCAGAAGTCAAAGGAGAGAAGTGTTGTCTGAATCAAGTTGAAGAGATTTGGCTATGGCACAGAAGAATGGGCCATATGAATTTTGATAGCCTTGTGAATATCAGCAAGAAGCAAGCTATAAGGGACATTTTAAAGATAACAAATCCATCAAGCACGCTTTGTAAGCAATGCCAGCATGGGAAGCAGACCAGGGCAAGATTCAGAACGAAGGAATAATCCACCAAGAAGAAATTAGAGCTCATTCATATAGATTTATGTGGACCCACCAAAATGCAAAATATACAAGGTAAGAGGTATTTTATTATGCTAATTGATGATTACACTAGAATAATTTGGGTTACGCTTCTAAAAGAAAATTTTGAGACCTTTAGCAAATTCAAAGAGTTTAAAACATTAGTTAAAAATGAAATCGGTTTAGGGATCAAATGCTTAAGGTCAGATAGAGGAGGTGAGTTCATGTCAAATTAATTCATTGAGTATTGTGAAGACCATGGGATAAAAAGACATAACTTAGCTGCAAGAACCCCACAGCAGAATGGGGTAGTAGAACAAAAAAATAGGACTGTCCAAGAAATGGCTAAGACAATGTTGAATGAATCCAAGTTATCAGAAAAATATTGGAGAGAAGCAGTCCACACAGATGTATACATCCTAAATAGAGGGCATATTAGAGTCAACAATGACAAGACCCCATATGAGTTATGGACGGGAAGACCAGCTTCCATCAAATATTTCAAAGTATTTGGAAGTAAGTGCTTTATTAAGAGGATTGAAGATGATTTGGCGAAATTTGATTCAAGAGCCGATGAAGAAATTTTGTTGGGATATTCCACCAAAAGCAAGGCCTACAAATGCTACAACAAGAGAACGCAAAATATTATAGAAAGTGCCAGTGTCAGAGTAGATGACACTGCAACTCAAAAGGCAAGTGATTCATTAGATGAACAAGATATCATTGAAAAAGATGTTGAAGTAGAGATAATGGATGAAGATGAAAGGCAATACACCAAGGCACCATCTTGTTTCATTCAAGAGAACCATGTTGAAAGCCCAATAATTGGCAATATAGATGCTGGAGTGCAGACTAGAAGAAGGATTGTAAGTAATTCTGAAAAATTGAATCTTTCTTTGTTATCTAAAATACAGCCTAGGAATTTTTCAAAAGTGAGCCATGATGAACATTGGCTAAAAGCAATGGAAGAAAAGCTAAACCAAATTGAGAATAATGAGATGTGGGAGTTGGTACCTAGACCGAAGGATCAGAATGTGATCGGCACCAAATGGGTATACAAAAACTAAATGAGGATGGTACAGTGACACGAAACAAGGCTCGATTGGTATGCAAAGGATATGCTCAAATCGAAGGTATTGACTTTGAAGAAACCTTTGCTCCTATGACAAGATTATAGGAAATCAAAATGTTTCTTGCCTACGTTGTATTCAAGAACTTCAAGGTATACCAAATGGATGTAAAATTTGTCTTTCTGAATGGTAAATCAGAAGAGGAAGTGTACACTGAGCAACCAGAAGGATTCCTCCTATCAAAAGATAGAAAATATGTATGCAAATTTAAGAAAGCCTTGTATGGATTGAAGTAAGCCCCCAGAGCTTGGTACTCAAGACTTGATAAGTACCTACAAGACCAAGGGTTCAAAAAAGGATTTGTTGATGATAATTTGAGCATCAAAACTGAAGGTGAGCATCAATTAATTGTTGTAGTTTATGTTGATGATATAATCATTGGAGGAGATAGTGAGAAGTTGTCCAAAGGATTCACCGAAGACATGCAAAAAAAATTTGAGATGTCCATGCTTGGTGATCTATCATTCTTTCTTGGATTGCAAATATCTCAATCCAGAAAAGGAATATTCATCTCCCAGACCAATTATGCTAAAGAAATGATGAAATTTGGAATGGAAAATTGTGCAGTGGTTGGCACGTCTATGGCTACAGAAAACAAGTTGAGTAAGGATGATGAATCGCCAAATGCAGATTAGTTCCTCTACAGATCAATGATTGGCAGTCTTTTGCACATAACAACATCTAGGTTAGATATCATACAAGCAGTGGGCATGGTAGCATGCTATCAAACAACTCCTAAAGAAAAACATGTGCAAGCAGTGAAGTGGATATGTAGATATCTAAAAGGGACTCTGGACTATGGATTGCGGTATCCTACAGGGAAGGATTTCACATTGGTAACATATACAGACTCAAACTGGGCAGGATGCCTAGATGACAAAAAAAAAACACAAGTGGAGGAGCATTTTTCCTTGGAGATAGCCTAGTGTCTTGGCTAAGTAAGAAGCAGAATTTAGTTTCCTTATCCACAGCAGAGGTAAAGTACATAGTGGTAGTATTGTGTTGCACTTAGGTTCTTTGGATGAAGTAGACCCTTAAAGACATCAAGGTAGAATATGATCATCCAATTTCAATATACTACGATAATACCAATGTTATCAGCATCTCAAAGAATCCAATGATGCATTCCAATACAAAGCACATTCCAATCAGATACCATTTCTTGAGAGAGCAAGTTGCAAAATAGCAGGTAAAACTAGAATATATTGCCACCACAATGCAGATCGTAGACATTTTCACCAATCCACTTCCAAAGGACACATTTGAATACCTACATGAGAAGTTGGGATAAACTCTTTTGCTCCCTACCACTGAAGGGAAGTATTGATTAAGAGGGAGATAAGCATTGCATTATCTAGCTCCTGGGTAGTCCCTTTGCCATTGATGTCAAAGGGGAAGTGCGGAAAGAGGGAGTCACAGAAAGGGGGAGCTATAGAAAATAAGATCTCAGACAGAAGAAACAATACAATAAGGGGGAACAGATTCAATGCGTGGTTGACATCAATGGCAAAAGGGGAGATTGTTGGAAATATTGTCATTGATGTCAAAGGGTAATCATGAATCTGATTGATGACAAAGTATTTCGATAAAAGAATTAAATTAAATGAATAATAGTTAATTTAATTGAGGCAATTGAATGTGCAAGTAACGGTCATATCCTTGCGTGGAATCGAAGACAAATTAACAATGTTTAAACAGGCTTAAAGAGGTAATTATGGCAAAGTTTTCAAGGCAATTTTTAAGGCTGAAATGGTCCCCAACCTTGGTCTCTAAAAGACAATGGCATTGATTTCTAGGAAGTCATCCCACCTTTGGGAGAGTTGTGATAGGTCAAATGGACCTCTTTCTTTTGAAGAGTCAAAACCTTAATTTTATGGCTTTCCATGGGTTGTAAAAAGGTGCATAGTGAGTGGCAAAAGAGTAGATCCGAAAGTGCAAGTCAATAAAGAAGCGCAAAAATATTTAAAAGCAGAAATTGTTAGAATATTGAAAGAAAAACCAGCAAGTATAAGGCAGAGCATAGCAGCAAAAATACTCAAGTGTAGATCGGATCTAAAGGAGATAACGCAGTGTTCTATCATCAGTTGTATTAGCAACAAATCAAAGATAAAAGAGTGATTCTTGTAAGAAGGTTGGTGCCTTCATATTGAAGAGATTGATGTCTCTTGCTGAGTTGGTGCTCGACGAAAGGGGTTGGTGCTCATGTGGGTTGGTGCCTATGAAATTGTAATTGGGGTTGGTAATCCAATAGGTTGGTGCCTATAAATATTCATATTGAGAAAGATTTCTCTGTGGTTTTCTCTCGAAAGGGTTTCCACGTATATATGGTGTCACTTTGCATTGTGTTATCTTGTGTTGTGATTTGATTGCTTTGAATATCTTAATTGGAATAAGTGATTAAGTGTTAGAAAAGAAAATAATATATAATATTGATTCACCGCCCCTCTCAATATTACCCTATGCTCAACACTATCCATATGGGCATGTGTATGGTCTTAGGCTTGTTTGGCCTAGAATATAGCTTTCAACATTTCCACACTTTCTTGTTGAGTTTGAGGATCTTACGGAGTTACGTTATCACTATGAAACCATTATCAACAGATTTTATTCCCTCAGACCTCCTCTTGGACTTTTCACTCTCTTCAAAACAAGCAAAAACTTTCATAAGGGCAAGCAGGCCTGTAGACACCATTTGATTATGTATAGAGGGTTTAGAGAGCTCTGTTGACAATCAGTTCTTATATAACTTCCTTTTGTCTCTTTTACTTTCAATTGACTCCATATACTATCTATCATCTCACCCAAACTTCCCTCTCACTAACTGTAGGTGGCATTTCTCTTCTCAAGCTTTGCAAATGACTTGTCTACCTTGCAAACCTGTAGATAGTCGTTTAGGTGTTTGAATGCATGTGTGAGTTTTAAGACTTTACTTACAAACCATTGAGCATCTCAATAACTCTTTTTATATTATTGAGAGTTTAGCACTTTCTCAACTTGTCCAAAACTCTACACTTCACAAATACACACTTGTCTAGGACTGTCTTTTCAAATTGTGGTTATAGGTGGTCATTTAGGAAGGGTTTGACATGAGCTTTGAAGTTGGATTTCTCCACTCCATCATTGACACTTTGAAGGTAATCAAACTTCATGAAATTTCCCTCTCACTACTCCACAAGCTTCATTGACCCCTTCATAGTGTTTTCAAGTTCTGCCTTCTTGTCCTCATATGCAGACCTGTGTATTGGTGTCTAAAGCTTGTACGCTCAGTCATCTTATCCTTCGTTGACTTTCAAAACACTCAGGTGCTTCATTGGCCTATACCTTCTCATTTCATGTTCATAGTACACACTCTCCCTTGGATAAACAAATATCTTTAGTTCAAAATGAGGACCTACAGGTTTACTACTTGTAGGCTTGCCTTTGCTTGTATAAACTGCTAAGACAACTTCTTAATCCCTTTAACACTTTGATAGTTGTATCAACTCTTGTACCATTATCTATCAACTCTCAATAAGCTTAGACCTCCTAACTAAGCATTATATCATCCTCAACTTTTCCATTTGGTCCATACAAGCCTGTGTATATAGTTAGTTCATATACAAAGCTTTGTGTATGAGAGTTGGAGTCTAGAACAAAGTTCATGCTTCTTTATGATACAATGGGGTATATCAATGTCACATGGTTGCTTAGAAGGATGTACCAGGTCTCTCCTATGTTTGAACTTATTTAGCATGAGACCTAAAATCTATGAATGCTCACTTACAAGTTTGCATACCTGTGAGTGACTAAAACACCCTTATAACCTTTGTTTGAGACCACACTTTGATCTCACTTCTCATTACCTTGAACTTCTGACCTTTTCAATAGTATTCTCTCATGCCACATTGATTTCTTATTGCCACTTGGGCTAACATTGATGCTCAAACTTGTAGAAGACCATTCATGCACAAACCATGCGTTGCAAAGAGCAAGAAACTTGGAACTGTATACAAGGATCACATTCCAAGGGAAGAGCACATTAATCTTATGAAAGTGATGGATCCTCCATGAAATCTGAGGCACTTATAACTTCTAAAAGTGACAAACATTCCAAGCCAACTATAAGATTTGCAGCAGGAATGATACATTCCATACACTTGAGACACTTTTCTCCTTGATGGAGGCACTCCATGAAGTTGAGTTGGTTTTGATGAAACCAACATTGAAAGGACTATTTTTTTGACCTTTGAAAACATACCACAAAACCATTCTCCTCCATTGAATCCTATCATGAAGAAACAAGAGCAAAACCAGACCCTGCTTCACTGGACAAGGCATAGTGACCCACTGTCACTCTAAGCGATTGTTCATAGAGGGGCCATGAATCTGCAAACCAATGCCACTAAATTGAAACTCATTAAGACCCCTAACAATGTCCAAAGTTTTAGATTCCAACTTTCTCTCTCCTAACCATACCATGCATTTGAATTTTGCCTTTCTAAGCTTATGAAGAAAGCGATGGAGGAGAGAGAGGGTTATTTGCATCTATTGGACCTTAAACTTGATCTCAAGCTTGGATCAAACATGTGGTATCCCAAGAGACTCTTTGAAACCATTTTCACCTTCAAGTTGATCTTTGAAGGTTGTATAAGTGCTCAAAAGTCCCTGTAAAGGAGTATTTTCCTCAATTTAAGAGTTGAACTGCAAATTTTTCAGGGTCTGAGCATTCTCTAACTCATATCTGACATCAGGTAATTAGGAGGCTTCTTGAAACATTTTTCCTTGAGATTTGTACGTATAACTCCTCCAAATTAGCCAAAGGGGTGACAAAAATGACTTTATGATGCTTATCAACATTATAAGAGGTTAATAAATAAATATATGATGTTAAAGACATATCAAAAACCTTTTATAATGACTCAATACCATGTTAAACCTTTGACCACACTTGACAACACCATGACTCATAAATGACCCCTAAGACTAGACAAGTACATATGAGACAAACCTCAATCAATGCTAGACAATAACCAATATGACCACATGGAGACAATTCTGAAGACATTACAAGACCATATACAAGTTTTAATAACCCTATGAAAAGTTTCATCATATAGGGGTTGACCATTTTTGACTTGGGATCAATAATTGGACAACAATTACTATGTCTTTTGGCTTTTCAGTTTGTGTGTTGCATGGTAAGACCTTGGGGAATACAACCAAGCCCTCCTCACAAAATGTCCATCACCTTCACATATGCATTATCTTCACCACATTAGTGATGGCTTTATATTATTTTGTTCTCCCATGAAACATTCTAATGCAAGCATTGACTTGGTTTTTACTCATTCTCTTGCTTCCATTTTTACAAATCTTATGTTTTCCTTAGATTTATTTTGTCTACTTACATTTGATGTCTTATGATCTTTTCACTTGTTTACATGTCATTTATTTGTCTTAGATTTATTTTATCTAGTTACATTAAATGTTTTACAATATTTTCACATTTTTACATGTCTATTGTTTGACTTAGATTGAATTCAATCTTTTTGCATTGGATATTTTACAATTTCTTTCATTTCACTTTTTTTTTTTTGATAGATTTTTTTTTCTCTACTTACATTTGACATCATTTTATAACCTTTATCATTTACTGCACATTTTATGTTTTGTCATAATTCTTTTATCTACTTACATTTGGTGTCATTTAATATCATTTGTTTGACTTAGATTAATTTTATCTACTTACATCGGATGTTTAACTATCACTTGCATTCTTTTACATAGTGTCTCATGTTTTCTTAAGATTCTTCTTATCTACTTACATTTGATATCGTTTTACACTTTTATTTAATATCTATTATTTGTCATTTTTTTTCTTTCTACTTGCTTTGGATGTCATTTTTTCACACTTTGCCTTCTATTATTTTTCATATATACATGCTCACATTTGTTTGAAAAAATGAAACATAACACAGTAAACCATGCTAAAATATACTCGATATCAACACATCAACAAGTAGAAAATAATATGTGAACCAATGACATATATATCATTTTTTTCTATACAAATACATCATGAGACTATCAACCAACTTCATCCCTAGGTGGGCGAGGGGATACACTTTGTTGTGACTCTGCCTTTCTGAGAGATCACACCAAGGTCTTGGTCCTTGACCATAGTCCTCGGGAATTTCCCTCTAATGCAGCCACCTATATCTCTACCTTAGATACTCATGCTCTCAAGGTCCGCTTTGTCTTTATATCTACCCGTATCATATCCAGGTGCAATATCTACTCTCTAGATAAAGGTTATTGTGCTATAACCACCTGTTACCACATTGCAGTCTCTTCTCCAGTGAGTACTACAACTTATGCATAAGGACCTAGATCTTGTCCTCTCTATTGTATCACGTGTTTTCTCTCTACAATTATAAATGACCAAATGTGATCTCCAATAAATTATGCTACTAGATCTGGCATAGCCATCGTATCGTGTTGAGGAAGCACGCCATCCAATATCTCATTGTCATGTCCCCTTTTCAGTTGACATCTCTTAGAGTTGATGATTAGCCTATTATGCGACCTTCGTAGGCTGATATGATGGATAGAGGGTCATGATGGAGCTTGGCTTGGCTTCGACTAGCAGAATTTTTCCAGTTGGCTTTCGTTCGGGCTCTTTCGGACACCATTTCCCTGAGCTCCTATTTTTTTGGGGGATATTTGACACACAGCGGAGCACCCCTGTTTTGGTATGGTCGTGTGCGGAATCACTCCCTTGTTCACCAGCTTCAGACGGTTCGAGAATCGGATATGTATTGAGGGAGATATTAATATTTGATTGATTTAATTAAATATTAATTATTTGGCATATTTTTAATTATGAAACCCTAATTAGGGCAAGCGCACCTTTTAGAGGATATAAGGGTTTCTCATTGGAGGGAGTCCCATTCATTCATGTTGAAGACAAATTTTCGCTAAGTATTTTCTGAGAACACTGAGCCAAGGGTTCCAGTATTTGATTTGCATTGGAGAACGTACAATCTTCAGTGTGTGCAATTCAGAGGTTGTGAAATATCAGCTGATCTATTCCCAGGTAGAGAGATAACTTCACACAGAGGTTATCACAGAGCTTCACAGAAATTTATTTCGTCTAGATAAAGATCCAGAAATCGTCTAGATAAAGATCTTCGATATTAGCGCAATATTTATTGAGATCAGGTTTTCAGCATAAAGGCGTACTGTATTCACCGTTTGTTGTACGAAATTTGAAGTGCGTAGTTAGCAGAAGCGCGCAGCAGTCGCAGCCAGCAGAAAGCGCAAAGACCGACATCGGCAGCGTAGAGTAATCCGACCGACCGCGGTAGTATTCCGACCGACCGCCGCAGTATTCCGACCGATCGCGGCAGTAATCTGACCGATCGCGACAGTATTCCAACCGACCACGGCAATATAACCGACATCGGCGACTGTGTTTTTGAAACAGCAACCAGAGAAGCTAGGGTTTGCAGAAAAAAATAGGTTTTTGAGACTATTTTATATTATTTTGTTGCATGACAGAGATTCACTATTGTAATCATTTGAAACGAACAATAAGAACTTAGATTACCCAGTTATAAGTTTTACTGCTTCAGTATTTATTTATTTGAATTTATACGAATTTATCTTGCAAATTCGCATTCTTCTTTATTTCATGCAAATCAAAATACACAAAAACAGTCCAAAAAATATTCAGTACCAGAATTCAAGGGAAACAGGGGTTTCTACAGTGGTATCAGAGCTTTTGTCCTGCCATCTTGTTGGGTAGTTTGGACGTTGAATCGGCTAGTTAATCATGGTTACTTCAAGTACTCAGAAACAGTGGGACGAGAATATGGAGAAGCTTAAACAAAGTTTGAATAAGTTGGTTGAAAACCAGAGGAGGATGAATGAATTGCTTTCACTCCCTACAACCAAAGACAAATTAGCACGGTATATGACATCCGTTTTTAAAGGGTCCACATCACAAAACAAGAAGGAAGAGGAGGTTGACCGGCTTTCTCATGAGCTGGAGGATACTCGAAATTCCTTGGTGTGTACTCAGTTGGCTCCCCAGGATTCTGAGAGACATGTGGACGAGCTTTGTCTTGAGGTAAGTTCAGTTTAGGAGTTAGCGCATGTGGCAGTGACTCAGCGTTCTTTTACAGTAAAGTCACATGCTGATGATGATATGAGTATGTCTAGCATTCACACTCCGGATTTAGAGATTGTAGTGGGTATAGGAGACAGGTGCGTGAAGTCAGTTGGTATTGTTCACATTACTCAGGTGAGGAGTTTACTTGAGTTGCCAGTTGATTTCCGTTCATGGATTGGATGTTGGGATCCTTATCTTGGTACTGGGAATTGTTTTGACCAGAGATATCTATCATTTTTTGGTAGTAGTATCTATTGCACTATCATGGACTTGATTAGTAGTTTACCAGGTGTAGTTCTCATCCATGCCAGCAGCTTGTCTACTGCTGGAATTAGCTTTTATACCCCTGTGTTGGGCATTGTTCAAGTATCTAGTGAATCATTCATGTTGGAATGGGTTGATGATCTCTCAGATATGGCAGAGTCTATAGAAGAGTCCCAGGATCCGATTATTGCAGATGACACCTAGGAGGATGTTGTGGACAGTGTTGAGGACTTAGTCTCTTCAGCGGGTTCCTTTGATACGGAGGTTTATGTGGATGTTTCAGTCACTCCGTTTGATGATACGAGTTCAACAGTTGGTCTGCCGAATTTGGATGGCAGTATTACAAATGATAGCTATTCTGAGGTTACTCCTTTGGATAGTTTGTCAGGGGTAGAGTATAGGAGTTCGACCAGCCAACACAATCATGTGTCTAGTCAGCTGAGAGTTAGTGAGCGAGACATTGCTATTGCTTGCGAGCATTTCGATGTTGCTCATCAGTTGTTAGCAATTTATGGGTGGGGTTCTCCTACAAGTGATGAGCAGGGAGGCAGTTATTTTTCCTTGACAGAGATCCACTCTTTATGGGAGGCCATCCGGATTCTGACACAGGATTATATGCGGTTGGTAGCCGACAGAGATTATCTTAGGGAGTGGGGTAGTATAGCATATGATGCATTATTGATCAAGGAAGATAAGGTGTGTGAGCTTACTCAGCAGCTTGAGGTGACTTCTGAGATTCTTGAGGGTACACAGTTGGCTTTCGAGGAGTCACAGTTTCATTCGGCTGAGGTGACCATGGAGTTAGAGCGACTTCAGTCTTTATCGGAGTCTGTACAATCACAGGGTGTGGTATCTAGTGACCCGAGGATGTCCATAGTCGAGATCGTTAGAGACAGTGGAGATGAGCATATATCTATCCTCGATGCTAGTATTGGCCTATCTGGTTCATTTCCACTGAAGTTAGATTAAGTTGAGTTGGATGTCGCAGTTGAGCATGGTAGTCAGCGTGATATGGTGATGGTCTCTACTACTGATGGCACGGGGACTAGTGAGGTTGTATGAGTGATCAGTTGTGATGTCGGTGAGCCAGCAGTTGGTTTGGTTCCTGTTTGTGATACTACTCCTTTGGAGGTGTCTTCGGAGGTAGTAGTTGGTTCGGGCTTGGTTAGTGATCAGTTGCAGTTAGTTTCTTCTAGATTGCAGTTTGAGCCACTGATTGAGAGTGGCACATTTTATCGACATTACACTATAAGTGCTTGTCATCAGTTATGGGATGGTTTGACGCCATGGGATGAGAGTTGTGATAGACATGGCATGGTGATAGGTGTTGGGGTTGACAGTTTGTTGGTGCATAACTTAGAGCAGGAGTTGATGGCAAACAGATTTGGTTTGTGTTATTGCTATCTAGCATGTGTTGTCTCTTCATTATCAGCGATGCATAGGAGTTTGGGTGATGAGACCGTCGCTGGTGATCTGCAGAGATATGTTGATTACAGTAGAGGTACAGTGTGTGGATTCTCCGCACTTGGCGTAGTTCCATTCGAGAGTTGTTGCAGAGTTGGAGTGTGCCTTCCGCATAGCATGGTGGAATGTGTATAAGGTATTTGCGATTTTGGCAGTTTGAGTTGTCCATTCTACTTGGGTTATGATATTTTGAGAGTTTGTTTCTCATGGGTTCCTAACTGTGGCAGTTGTGATTTTGGAGTTTGGTTGAGTTGTATTCGCCAGTTTGATTATGGATTCCTCTTGGTTATATTTCAGAGGATATTGCAGGTGCTTGCATTGATTGACAGCAGTATAGATCATGACTACATTTGGGATCCAGGTGGATTGATTAGTTTATTGTTCAGCGATTGCTTGGGGACAAGCAATTTCAGGAGGGGTGGACTGTCATGTCCCCTTTCCAGTTGACATCTCTTAGCGCTGATGATTAGCCTATTATGCGACCCTCGTAGGCTGATAGGATGGATAGAGGGTCATGATGGAGCTTGGCTTGGCTTCGACTAGCAGAATTTTTCCAATTGGCTTTCGTTCGGGCTCTTTCGGACACCGTTTGCCTGAGCTCCTATTTTTTTGGGGATATTTGACACGCAGCAGAGCACCCCTATTTTGGTATGGTCGTGTTGGGAATCACTCCCTTGTTCACCAGCGTCAAACGGTTCGAGAATCGAATATGTATTGAGGGAGATATTAATATTTGATTGATTTAATTAAATATTAATTATTTGGCGTATTTTTAATTATGAAACCCTAATTAGAGCAGCGCACCTTTTAGAGGATATAAGGGTTTCTCATTGGAGGGAGTGCCATTCATTCATGTTGAAGACAAATTTTCGCTAAGTATTTTCTGAGAACACTGAGCCAAGGGTTCTAGTATTCAATTTGCATTGGAGAACATACAATCTTCAGTGTGTGCAATTCAGAGGTTGTGAAATATCAGTTGATCTATTGCCAGGCAAAGAGATAACTTCACACAGAGGTTATCACAGAGCTTCACAGGTATTTATTTCATCAGGGTTTTGATCTAGAAATCGTCCAGATAAAGATCTTCGGTATTAGTGCAATATTTATTGAAATCAGGCTTCCAGCATACAGGCCGTACTGTATTCACCATTTTTTGTATGGAATTTGAAGTGCGCAGTTAGCAAAAGCGCGCAGTAGTCGCAGCCAGCAGAGAGCACAGAGACCGACATCGGCAGCACAGAGTAATCCGACCGACCGCCGCAGTAATCCGACCGACTGCGACAGTATTCCGACCGACCGCAGCAGTAATCCGACTGACCGCGGCAGTAATCCGACCGATCGCGGTAGTATTCCGACCGATCGCGGCAGTATAACCGACATCGGGGACTGTGTTTTTGAAACAGCAACCAGAGAAAAACTAGGGTTTGCAAAAAAAAATTGGTTTTTGAGACAATATTTTATATTATTTTGTTGCATGACAGAGATTCACTATTGTAATCATTTGAAACGAACAATAAGATCTTAGATTAGTCAGTTATAAGTTTTACTGCTTCAGTGTTTATTTATTTGAATTTATACGAATTTATCTTGCAAATTCGCATTCTTCTTTATTTCATGCAAAAACACCAAAAAAATCAAAATACACAAAAACAGTCAAAAAAATATTCAGTACTAGAATTTAGGGGAAACAGGTGTTTCTACACTCATGGTGCGTTGTCTTGATCATCAATTGCCACATCACCATCTATGTCGCATCTTATTTATATCATTACCATTTTGCATGACTATTTATATCTTTTAAAAAATAGTGATAAATTCTATAACTGACATATATATATAAACCTAGACATGCACCCTCTTCACAAATGATCTCCATGTCATGTCGGTTGTCGAGAACCTTGTTATCATCCTCATCTCCTCTCTCATATGCCTCAATGGCCGCAACCCATCACCCTCTCTATAGTACCATGACCGACAACCCTGATCTTCATGTTCGCCAACTTATTGTCCACACTAGAGGATCTTTCATTTTCTATCCCATCTAAGTTGGGGCAATTATGTGTGCCTTTGAGACATATTGTAATGGACTCTCAATCTCCCCTCCTCCCTTAGCAACTATAACCTTGACCAACCTATGTCATCTCCTTCCAAAATCCTATGGAATGCGTTGTGGCCTCAAAATCAAAACCTGTAATATGACCCCATACTCCTCATGGATCCCTAGCATGTCTTTCCATATATGGGAGAAAGACTAGTGGTGTTGATGGGTGCAGTTGTCCAAACTATCCAAGAACCCTATTACGCAAGTGTAACTTTACCCACCAAGTGTAATGTCATTTTGCCTCAATCAGTCTGTGGACCCACACTATGGATGGTCATTTTGGTCATGCATCGATTGTTCCCATGTATGACACTCATCTGATAGTATCCAGGTGTATGATATCCAATCATGTATAGCCTATGACACATCTCACTAAAGGCCCCTAAGCCCACCATCTAACTTATTGCAAGTGATTTGGAATCTAAAGTGGTCCTCTTATCAGTGTATACATTGGAAATTTCTTATATATCCAACAACTAAATATTATAACTAGCCCTATGTTGCTTACTAAAAATATGATAAAAATCATACACTAATTGTACCCAAATACCCACACCCCTATTGTACATTGTGCCCCACTCCAATGCTACTTGGCACATTACTATAGCATAAAGTGGCACTCCCTCAATGAATTTGTGACATGGCACACACATTATTATCAAATACAGTATCGTCTTCCAAATATATGGAATATGTGAAACTTATACATCTAACAATCACACTATCACTGTGAGACAATGCTACTAATTTGACCCCAAGGCTCACTTGGCCAATGCATGTCTCTCTGCCATAGTGTCTATCATATCACATATCATGGGTGTACCCTTAGTGGAAACCTCAGAATTGTGTGCACATCCTCTAAGATGATGGCTACCTCCACTTTGTTCTCATCCACCACCCACATGAAGGTATACGTGTGCATCTACCAACGATCCAAGAACATCACCACCAGCTTGACATCTAGATGTACCATGGACACCTCCATGATGCCATGAAACCCCAGGGTAATGAAACAAGCCATGTCCTCATATGAAATCCTAGCCAACAAATTTGGAAGCTAGGATGCATCAGTTTTCTGCCATAGTCAGGATCATCTCCACTCTTGTAAATTTCCAAACGACAACGCACAATTAGTCTCTCATTAGACAAAAATCAATAAAAATACAAGTGAAGCTCAAAACTTAAACTAAAAATTTAAAATCCACTATATCGACCATTTGGCATTACTACCTCAGCGATGTGGTTCTTTTCCTATTGCATCAATGTTCTGGAAAGACTACATCAGCCATGTGGTTTATTTTATAGTGCATTGGTCATTTTGGCATTACTACCTTGCCCATGTGATGTGTTTCTACTACCTCAACCACTTCGATGCATTTTTTATTGCGTCAGCCATTTTGTGATTTCTCAGTGTGCATAACTGCATCAGCAATTTCAACATAAGTGCCTCAACCATGTGGTTTATTTCTTACCTACATCGACCATCAAGGATAATTGCCTTGGCCATGTCATTTCCTAACCTACTACATTGGCCATATGCACTAATTGTATCGACAATGTTTTGATTTTCAACCTACATAATTGGTTCGATCACGACGAAGCAATTACACAAGGATGATGATGTTTTTTCAATTCTTAAATATTACATTCTTATAAAATCCAAAAACTTAATACGTACCCATTACCTATCTCATTATTCTCTTTAATTTGACACTTGTTGGGGCAAATTCTACCATGCAGATTTTCCCTAGCGTTCGATTTTATTAAATCTAACCTATCTACCCTTCCCAAAATTAAGTGCAAAAGCTACTTCAACGTATATTGTGACAAGTTCTAGTGTGTTGACCTATGAATCTTCCTCTCTATCCCATAGCCATCATCTTTGTCTGGTTAAAAATGGTTATTGAGAGCTCTCAGAAACTCAAAATCTCAAAATAGAAAAGGATCAAATGAACAAATTTTCCACTTGTTTATATCAAAAATTCAAAACTAATTGTCCTCTAGATTCCATATTTCAACCATATCTTTGTTTCTGTAGTTACTTTTGATGAACTGAAAGAAGCCTAGAATCCTAGCATTGCAAGGATTTTAAGGTACTAATAAAATATTTTTACAAAAAAATTGATTTTTCTCTTACTTTTCAGACTTGCCATAACGTCACAATGTCAGTTTGGCACCTTACATCAACATTCTTATATGCTCAGCCCACCAAAGTTGTCTCATAAATACTTTGGCACCATAAATCATTATTCTACATTCCATCCAGGTAAGTGAAGGTGCGTATATTTATTTACTTACTTTCACTTATCATCATCTATTACAACACTTGTTTTTATCTCTCGTAATGTTATGTTCTTTCTCAAAGAACCATCATGTGTTACACTTTTGTGACACATGATAGGCTTTGGGTGGGGCATTTGTATACACCTATAATTTTGACTTACTAATGATTTGTCTTGCAAGACTCATCACATAGGGGTGGACCATATCTCATTTTATAGTCAATTCTAGTTTTGATCAATTTCTCTTTTACATTTTGAGACCAATAGCTATTAGACACCCTTCCCTTTCATTACATTACTTTCTATCAATTCAATTATCTTCTCACCCCATCACTTTAGATCACATACAATCTATTTGTCAATTTTTCTAGCCTTGAAATAATGATAAACCAATTGGGCTTGTTCATAGTGGCTTACAATTATCCTCATGGTCATACCCTGCTACCTCTTAGAGTCATAACTCATCCTTACAAGACATTTGTGGTAGGCTTGCATGCATGACTTTTATTTCTTGAAGTTAAAAATGCTTTTTTTTCATAAGCTTAGTTCAACTGCATACCATAAAACCCTTTTTAAGTCTTTGTACATTTAATCGTTTACTAGAAGTTAAATATAATATTTGATTCGACTCACCTATTTTTAGCCCTTGCTTTGAGAAGTATATCATTAAAATTTCATATTTGTGGGATTAGTTTAAGAAGTTGGGAGCTTTATGTAGACATATGCACACATTTAATCATTTAGATTTAACCTAATTATGGCATTTTTTTATAATTTCTTAATTGTTAGCATTCATTCTTTAATGTTTTTTTGTCTAATGTTGTTGCTTTATATTCATTCTACATCAGTGTTTCTTTGTTTTCGTGTTGGTTCTAATTTGTCACATCTCCACCTTGCACGGAAGCAAGGATGGCTTGCTTTATTGCAAAGATTGAATGAAAATGTTACCCATAAAAAATATCGGTATATCTGACCCTCATTTTCATTTTCTCATTTCATTTGGACTTAAAAGAAACTTGTTCATTAGTCTTTGAACTTTATATGGGTAGGAAGGTTTAGTTTCTTAATCCTAGGAGCACTCGGGGCAAGTTTCCCCTACATTATTGGATCTAGCCTTGTCAGCCATTATCATACCCAAAATCCAAGGTTGAGAACCAAGCACTTGATAAGATTGGGTTGATCACTGCATGCAATCCTCCAGGCGATCTAACTAACTACATTGTTACCTTCTAAAATGAAGTTTGGGTTGGGTGATTCCTCCTCGTAACATGGATGACCTTTGCCTTAGTGGTGACAACTCTCTTATCATTATCCCAATTGGATCAAGCCAGCAATCAACAATTTGTATGGGACCTCTTGCATGCTACATTGCATTGTACTTGGCATTGCATTGTACCTGCATTTTAAAACACTAAAACATCCCTTTACCATTGCCTAACTCGAGTCAAACACATTTTGTCTTTTACCCTTCCCAACTCTATGTGAACTTAATTTGCATTTGCATTGGCTACAACTAGCCTTGCCTTACGCTCTAACTTTAACTTCATAGTGTATATTTTTGTTTTGGATCCCTTTGGGTGTGTACACGCCCCAGAATTCTTTAAGTTAATAACCTAACAAGATGCTTACTTAGTTTCATACATTTACCTTAAGAGTATAATCTAATGCAAGGTTTCGGTGATGACTTATACATTGGCGCTAACCCATGGTGCATATATTTGGACACGTGCAACACTAAATGTAGAATATTCTTTGAGACTCTCCTTGCCAGTAAAGTGAGCAAACTGTTGCATGTGGCTTTAAGCTTGGTGTCAAGTAGTTATGGTGAACCCTTCAACTTTGCAATACAAACCCATAAGGAATGGATGTCCAATCACAAGTTTTGGATCTCTTGTTGTGACTTATGATGAAAAAGATTTGAGTTTTATATTAAACTAAAACACAAGGGATTTATGCGAGTATATTTTAATTGGGACTCCATAATAAATATCATCATTCCACATCCATGGAAGAGTATGATTTTGTTTGTCAAAAACACCATCATTCAATCTTATGGGGCCACCTTCCTTGAACAAACTTGCACACATTGTTATGTTATTATAGATCAAAATGTGTTACAACAATGTTAAAAGGATAGTTGAGATTTCAAACCCTTGAGGAAAGTTGCAATTGATTTAGATCCAAGGGCGGCTCCAAAGTTTTCCTCTACCCTGGTAACAACCCTACAAGGAGACGTACATAGTGTTGAAAACTTGTATCAAAACCTCCACTATCATGTTAAGATTAGGAGGTTCTATGCATTTAACCCAAACTACCATCGTCAACAAAGAGATAATTTGATTGTTGGTTTCTCATGTAGCCAACATCAAAAAAGAGCTTTCAAAAAATTCTTGCACCTATAGTAAATTGTGCCCTAGTGAATATGTCAACATTGACTATAAAATATATTGATATAATTATTTCGCATTTCAATAACAAGGTCAAATTTATGTAAATATCTCGTGGCTAGTCATTAAACCTTTAAACACACTTCACTTCCAAGATGTTTGTTTCGAACAACTACTATTATTTATTTTTATTTTTTGATAGATATTAGTGTTGACAAGACCCCTATGCATTTAACCCAAACTACCATCGTCAACAAAGAGATAATTTGATTGTTGGTTTCTCATCTAGCCAACATCAAAAAAGCGCTTTCAAAAAATTCTTGCACCTATAGTAAATTGTGCCCTAGTGAATATGTCAACATTGACTATAAAATATATTGATATAATTATTTCGCATTTCAATAACAAGGTCAAATTTATGTAAATATCTCATGGCTAGTCATTAAACCTTTAAACACACTTCACTCCCAAGATGTTTGTTTTGAACAACTACTATTATTTATTTTTATTTTTTGATAGATATTAGTGTTGACAAGACCCCTACCCGATTGCTTTTGACCAGAGCTATGAACAAGATTTGGGGCACAATCAAGGGACCAATCCCCGAGAACCATTAAACCAATACAAACAACCACCACCGACCATTGAAACCACTTAATCAACTCAAAAGACCACATCTGGCCTACAAACGCCTTGTGAGATTCGAACCTGCATGGCGTTAGGCACAAGCAATCCACTTTACCAACCCTTCTACATCGCATTAGCTACTACTATTATTTTATTTTAGATTACCAATTTTTATTTTTATTTTCACTTTTATTTTTATTTTTGTTGTAGTTACTCTCTTTTGCTTCTAAGATGCTATGAGATGCTACAAGATGTCACTAGTATTAATACCTATTCAAAATAGTTGATTCTCAAGCATGCCATTTATCCACTATAAAAACATTAATTTTGCAAGAAAAGAAGTCTTCTTTTAATAAAGATAAAAGATTCAAGAGTAATTGTTCAGATCATCACCAAGCAAAGCACCGCTTTGGTGTATGATACCCCCTTGTGAAAGTCCATTTGGATTTGTCAAGTTACAATTTCTTTAACCTATCATGCTGTAAGATGCTATTACTAACCTTTACACTTCTAATGTCGCTCCAATTTGCTATATATTTAATACATGGAAGTTCGGCTCTGAAGTTCATCAAAGTTCAAACTTATTAATTAGTGATATTGAAAGTTTTGCTAAAAAGATTTGTGTTTCTTTTGTCACTCTTAAATTTACCCATCATGCATTGACACTGCTGTCGTTCACGGCTAACAGGGTTTGTTCGTATTGTATGCATTGAGGGCTAATAACATCAATTGAATTAACTGTCCACTTGAAACGTCAATCCAAAAAAGGCTCAAAATTGTTGTAGAATGAGGATTTTGGAGTCGTAGAAGCGACTCCATGATGATGCACTGAAGAGGCATAGCCGACTTATTATAGCAAGGCATAAATTTAGGGGTACTTGAACAGGTTTTTTCGGAGGGATTATGAAGCCACAGAACCAATCAATCGTTATTTTAGGAGGGCCACTTCCATTGTAGAAAAAACTAATGATGACACAGGACTTTCCCTTATGTGAAATTTATAAAAACAAATATGTACAAATTGTGTAAAAACGTTTTTTCTTTTTTAATTTCCAGATTTCTTGATTGTTTTATTTCTAAATACCTACATACAAAATAATCATTTAGAAATAACCATAAATAAGAAATAATGGCCTAAAAAGTAATAAAAGATGTGTCTACCAGATGCAAAATCAGAAACTAGTGGCAAAAAAAATTGGAAACAAACGAAACTACAAGCTTCCGTATATACCTAATCCATTTCCTCCGCATCTTTATAGAAGGAAATGGCTGCTGAGATACAAATCTGTCTTTATTTGTTCACAAAATTGAAAGGACAACATGTGTACACAATGATAAATTGATAGATGATGTTGGAATGCAAACTGCTTGAACGTTGAAACAACATAAGAACTGTCAGAATTTATTTAAGCAGGAACAAAGAAACCTGGAAGCTTCTCTTGCTATATCGATACTGTAGAATGAATTTGGTGGGGCGCTTAGTTATGAGATAATCAAGCGGAGAAGTTTTCCAGAAAATTCAAAGGACTTTTTTGTTTCTTCCAGACAACGGTTTTTCTCTTCTCGAGACCAGCCCTACATAATGCAAACCTATGAGAATGGCATAATTTTGCTGCTAAAAAGTAATTGAGGGGGAAATAAAATAAAAATTCAAGTGTTCATAGCCCCGTTCCTGAATTCTCACCTCTGCAACCTTGTTGATCTTCTCCTTCACACGATCTAACAATTCTTTCAGATTTCCCTCCCATTTATAGAACTCCAGTTCCTTTCCACCAAGAATCTTTCCAGCAACCTGTACCATTGAAATTAGTGAGTATAACTAGAAGCCTCAAATTGCTTTACAGAAATATTTGCTACTAAAGAAAGTTTTTGGCAAAAAATTCTACCAAGGCACTATTTAGAAGTTACCTTTAACACTTTTATCTTGCCACTTTCCCACTCAAGCTCAATCAGCTATTCATTCAAACTTGTTGCTTTCTTAATAGTTATCTATAAAAAATTTATTTCAGGTACTCAAATAGTTATAAATTGTATGTCATTTATAAAGGCATCATAAATATTTATCCAAAAACACTATTTTTCCACTAATGCAAGCAATAACCATAACTTCATCTTACTGTTCTAATCTACAACATTTTGGCTGTAATAGAAGGGAGATATCATGGCTTAATCCTCTAGTCCTCCGCCAGTTGCTTCCTTTTAAAGTTTTTTGTCATAAATTTCTCAGCCAATTTTTAGATTTCTTCTTGTCTATTGAAGACTACAAAAAATAAGAGAGGAGAATGCAAGGAAAGGTTCCCAATTGTCTCATTGTTTTGACAACCAATTTATTCTAAAATACCCAATTACAAGGTTCAACCTTTTTTTTTCAAAGCATGGCCCAAATATAGATTTCATAGGCCCTTTATTTAATTTCATTTCACTTGGCTGGGAACCTTATTATTAGCTTTTGGTCCTTCCATACCTTCTACCAAAGCTACCCTCCTAGCAACAACATTTAACTACCCTCTAAATCACTTCCTACTACATTGCTTGCCATGTTGTCAATTCAATGTCATGGAAAGCTTCTATCCTGCCCACCTTCTGAGACAATAAATAAAAAACAGACAACAAAAAAAAGGATGAGGAGGCAACAAACATAATACTAGCCAAATCAACAGAAACTATTGAAGAGGAGGAAGATGCAATAAAAGAAAAGAATACGATGAACAAGGAGAAAGCTAAAAAAGAGTAACTAGAAGAACCATAAGAGAAAAACTGAAGATCATAAGGATTGACCAAGCCAAGCAAAACGAGGACAATAAGGTCAAAAATGGCTTTCTCATTGAGCCAAAGCACCATAAGTTGGGAACCCCAAGAAACATTGCAGCAAGAAACACCATAATAAACAGAGGGAGAAGGATATCAAAGGTTAAAACGTTAACAGAGGGAGAAGGATAGTATTACCTAATTGACTGAAAAAGCAATGAACCTAATCGACTTGTTATAGGGTGAAAATTCTGTAGAACAAGGAAATGAAAAGAACCTTGGATAAGCTCAGAATTTTCCAAAGCAAATGAAAAAAGAAGAAATCTCAAGGTTTGTGCCAAATCTTCTTGCAAGAGACAAAGCACTTTATTGTGCATAATAAAAGGATAAACACATTCAGATGCTTTAAAGACACTGGGGGATACTTTTTAGTATAGTCATTCAACTCACTCTAGCATGAATTTGCAACAATAAATGGACTTACAAAAAAAACTCATCCACACATCAGTATATCATATGAAAGAGAGATTCACGATTTAGGTTTCCTCTCTATCATACACGAATCATCAGACAGTGGAAGGCCGGTTTTACATAATTATCTTTTTCCTTAATTATAAGTCTAGGTAGGTTTTTAAATTCAATTGTTTTGTCTAAAATGATAACACCGTACATGCTGAACCTGACAAAGTATAATAGGTGGAGTATGTGCCCCAGACCAAAATAGCAACCCCATGCACGGTTAACGAAGTTGAATTTTTTAATGACCCCAATAGCCATGAACATGAAAGGATACATGATCAAAAAAAACATCTGCTCACGAGCCATTGCAGCCGATGTTCTTCGATGCTTTAATCCAATTCAAGATTAATTAACGAATGCACAGTCTTACATTTAAATAGAGCATGAGCATAAAAGTCAAAAATTAGGGAAATCCTCGTGTGTGTATCGCCATGTAAAATATTTACTACAGTTGCAGCTTCAAATTTACACTAGAAAAAAGAAATTGCACAGAATTTGAAAGAAGCAGTGCGCCAAGAGTAAGAATATGTATATGTGGGTGTGTTTCTTTGAGTGTAAACACATGGACATGTGTGTGTCTCAGAGCATGTGAGAGAGAGAGAGAGAGAGAGAGAGAGACCGCTTTTCCAATCATCCGACCTCCAGCAGTGTGTGCAAAATATACATTATAAAAGTGACAGATAAACGATGGTGGGTCTTGCTCTGACAATTCTCGTAAATAATTTGCATAAGATGTTCCAGGAGAAGATGGTTCTGGAATTTCATGTCCCTGCTGTCTGAACCATTCCAAATCTTTTGCCAGGTGATCTGACCTTTCCAATCCCGTATTTCTAAACTCAGCATCTACACAAATGACAACAAAATTATTAGTTTCCTTATCTCTAATTATTTCTCCTGTACCTCCAAACTGCAAAATAAACAGATGTTGGCAAGTAATTTCATGAGTCTCCACCTCAAGTTTCAATGTGCACAATATTTATAAAATGAAATTTAAGTTTCATAGCAATCGCCCCCTCCCCCCACCCCAAAGACAAAATACTGCCAACGATTAACATGCATAAAGAGGAGAACAAGTATGTGAGAATGTCATACTAGGGTTCAAGTGTTGCAGAAAAAAATAAACATACACAGGGAAATAAAATGTTTGTGGGGAACTATTTATATATGGTGTACTGGTAATAAAATTATTCTTGAATAAGCTAGTTACAGAATTATTATAGTCATTATGTTTCTTCTCTAAACATACAACATTAAAAATGATGCCAGGAGCTAGATAAAATAGAAACCCATAGGGACTCTTAACATATATACAGTTGTCATTCACCTACGGCAATATCAATACTGATGCAGGAGACCTTGATTAATGTCAGGCCTAATAAACTCAACCTCATATGCCTATTAGCAGCTTAAGACTTGTAAATGCTTCTAAAACAGGTCATTTGTGGATATATATGGGGGAAAACCAGGCTCTAATGAACATATGTATCTGCAGTCTTCTTATATCTAAGCTTTTTACTTGAAATTCTTCCCTAAAATTATCTAACTAGCAAAAATAAAAATAAAAGTAGTGTTAAAACAGAAACAAGGTAAAACACAATGTGCCAGTTTGCTAGTCAGAATGAAAAACAAAACACAGTGTTGAGAGTCCAATTTCATATAATTGTCACTATGAACTAAACACATCATGCAATCAGAAAAAAAAAGCTTGGAAATATTAATTTATCTGAAAGACTGTATAGTAAAAATGCACAAGCTTCCCCAAAACTTCCCCTTTCAAAAAAGTCAAGATGTCAATGAACTAGTAGTTTGTAAGCAGTATTATTAATAGAGAAGCCTGTAGGATCCAGAAATTGCAACAGAATCAGGACAGCAAAATTCATAAGAAATTGAGCTTGGATAGGCAATTTAGAGTTCTCAGTTAGATTTCAACTTAATGATAAACTTCTAAGCCACAATACGTAATTCATTTAGCTTTCAGTAGATGTCATACCATTTAGAAACCACCGCTTCAAATTCATGATTATTTAAAATGTGCACAGCCAGTAGATGGCAATATTCATTCTAAAAGTGATTCTTTACTCCATATTGCCAACAGATATGTTCGTTGAATTTCATTCTCCACTGTGCACAGCCAGTAGATGGCAATACTCATCCTAACAGTGCTTCTTTACTCCATATTGCCAACAGATATGTTGGTCAAATTTCATTCTTCACTGATAAAATCAGGAGTTATTCATTTTTTATTGTGCTATAATAGTTAAGAGTTGATGCTTTGGAGGATTGTCTAGAATTACAATTCCAACACTACAGAACACTCCAGAAAACTGGAGGTTATGAAATAGAGAAGATAAACAGACTGCTGTGTCATGTCTCTTTTTTCAAATAACGAAAAAATAATTTAATAATAATGTTTTAAGTGGTTCCCCAACTTCACTTTATAAATACAACTTATTGAAAAAATAATTTAATAATAATGTTTTAAGTGGTTCCCCAACTTCACTTTATAAATACAACTTAAAAAGGGACACTTGGTCATTAATATTAATTGAGTGGGGCCAAAGTTAATTAATTAAAAGGCCAAGAGGGGAAAAAAAAAGTAATTATTATTATAAGGAGGAAAAAAGTGAATATTAAATTAAAAGTAATTTTAATTACTTTAGGGTTTGGACAAATAAGGTAATTATAAAAAGGTTGGATAAGGAGAAAGCAATTCATAGTCATTCGATCAATTTTCAAAACCCTCTTCAAACTTGGGCAGCCATTGTTCAACTTTTCATCACAGAGGACAAAAACCCTCGAGTGAAAGGGCTTGAGGAAAAAAACCCTCATACCAAATAGATGTTTCCATTCAAGGACCACATCTATGTTTTCCAGAATTAGAAGATTTCAGTTTCAGAGGTTTATTTGACACAGGAATTTACAGGGAGTCAAAAAATCAAGGTTTGCAAGGAGCCACCATTTATTTTCGAGAGTCAGAAAATCAGGGTTTGCAAAGAGCCACCATTTATTTTCAAAGTTTATAAAGTTGTCGGGTCAAGCAAAAATTCCTAAATAAATTCCATAGGATCTGCCCTAGCTGGGCACCACCCCTTTTTGACCTAGATTTGTAGTTCCAACCTACTAAACCCAGATCACAGCTGTTAGGGCTATTGTCCAAGTAGGCCGTACCACTCTAAAAGCAGATTATATCAATTGTGGGCTAGTTTAGGGTCTGCAACAGAGATTGATGCTCTTTGGCAATTTATTTCAGACATTACAATGACCCTAGGGCAGAATCGCAGACATCCAAGGGAGAGTGTGCATTCATTACAGCAGCACTTCAACCTAGGAGCAAATCGTGTTAAGTCCAGCAACACAACCATCATTATCTCTGCTATTTAAATACTACAAGGTCTGCAGACTCTTTCCAACAGCAGTTGTACCACCTCCAAGCTAGGGTTTATCACTCTTATTACAAAAAAAAAATGTTCTTTATTTGTTTTGTTATCCATCCTTTCAAATAGTGAAATAAGGTGAATATTAAATTAAAATTAATTTTAATTACTTTAGGATTTAGAGGAATAAGGTAATTATAAAAAGGTTGGGTGAGGAGGAAGCATAATCCTTCAATCAATTTCAAAACACTTTTCAAGCTTAAGCAGCACATGTTCAACTTTTCTTCATAAAGGACGAAAACCCTCCAATGAAAGGGCTTGGGGACGAAAACCCTTGTACCTAGAAGTTGATTCCACATGATGATCACAACCGTGTTTCGGAGATATCACAATTCAGCTTCTAAAAATCACTTTACAGCAAATCAGCTCAGCCATTCAGCCCCACACTTGAAGGATCCAATTGTAGCAATTTTCAAGCAAGCTCAAGAAAGAAAGGAAAGCAAAAAAAAGCACAGATCCAGACGGCATTTGTACAGCGTCTGTACCGATACGAGGTTTGTTCGTTATCCACTATTCACTGTCGAGGTACCTACAATATCTTTCCAGTAGCAGTCGTACATCTTTTTTCCAACTAGGGTTTCCAATAAAAATTCAAGTTTTGTGCCATCCGATATATCAGGGTAGACTGTCATCAAGACCTTCAAAATAATTACATTGATGATTGATTTAATAAGATTGTTGTACAATTTTCAGCCCTGAACTATCTTCAAATTTGTTTCTATTCTTTGATTCTATAACAAATTCAACTGCAAATTTAGTCTAATTTTAGTTGGGTAAAGTTGTCAATTAAAAACAAAATTAAAAACTCATTTGTTTGCTATAGGATCTTACAGTGATATAAGAGCACTGATTCTATCAGCCGAGGTGGAAAAATTGAATCTTGATGACACATGCAAGAGGAATAGAAAGCGTTGAAGTATTATCAGAGGAGGAAGGGTCAAATGGGTGAGAGTTAATAAAATGGGTGAGAGTGAGGAGAGAGCAGCCCCTACAAATGAGATGAGTTACCTACGTAAAATAATCAGTCGTGGGCAAAATGATATGGAAAGAAGAATTCAGATGACCCTCAAAGAATCCATGGCAAGGACAGCACAAGCCATACAACAAATCAGTATGGGTAAGGGCAAGGAAAAATTAGAAGAAGCAAGCACTTCAAATGATGTTAGGGTTTTCGTAGCCCCACCTCCAAAAACCTTTCGGGCCAATTTCCTATTGAAGGAGGAAGATCCACCTGAAGAAATAGATCCTTTACAACAGCATGTAGATAATGAATATTCAGTATATCTTGCAGAATATGAGGGGCTCGGCTATGAAGTGCAGCAAGCTCTCTCTTTTAGAGAATTTTGTGAAATAGAAAAGAACAGTGTTAGGAGAGGTAGAAGAAACCAACTAGATCAGCGTCGAAGAGACTACAACAGAGGTTGGACAAAATTAGTCTTCCTACATTTGATGGGTCAAGTAAATCTACAGTGAGATCATGGTTACAAAAGTTAGATACATATTTCTCGTTGAATCCCATGTTTGAGGATGAGGCAATTAAGTTTGCTACACTCCACTTGGAGGGAGTGGCCCATGAGTGGTAATACCATGGCATGGTCACCCAAGGGCATGGTTCCATTACCACTATTGATAAATTTAGTCAAAAGCTAATCAAAAGGTTTGACAGAAAGGATCCAGAAGTTCACTTCAAAGAGTTAGCTCAACTCAAACAAGAAGGTAATGTGGACAGTCATATTGCTAATTTTTAGAGATTCACAGTGATAGTACTAGATGTGACAAAGAGAAGGTTGGTAGTCTTGTTTGTTGAGGGGTTGGCTAAACCTCCTAGGGGTTTAGTGAAAGCTTTTGACCCTTTGTCACTACAGGAAACAATAAAGAGAGCTCTAAATCTGGAAACATCAGCCCCAATGGGAAAATTTCTACCAATATGACAAACAAATGACAACTGGTGGGCAGCCAAAATTAGAAGCTTATGGGCAGCAAGGGACATCAATTGTTGAGCAGCAAAGGAAGCCATTTCAGCAAGGGGTTCATCAACAAAAAGAGCTGCCAAGGGCAATTAAAAAGATAGAAACAAAGACTGAACTTAGGAGGAAGAAATCATGCTTCACTTGTAGAGATCCATGGGACCCAGCGCATAGATGTCTTCCAAAAGGACATGTGCATTACATAGAGGAGTATCAGACAATGAGACGGAAAAAGAAGCAATTGAAGTGGGAATGGAAGAGCTAGTGGAAGAGAAGGCTATAAAAGGCACCTTTGCCACATGTATTTCAGAAGAGCCTTGTGCTACCCTTTCGGGTGCCCCTGGGTATTACCCTTTTCGAATTTATAGAGTTATACAAGAACATAAACTCACAGTGTTATTGATAGTGGGGCAACCCACAATTTCATTGATGAGGGTTTCGTAACCCAAATAGGGCTGAAATCAGGAGTCTTTTGGGGCTTTAATGTGATTGTACCTGATGGTTCTATTATTCGTTGCACCAAAAGGATTTAGCAGTTGGAAATTACACTTGGCAATCACAAGGTATTTGATGACTTCTATGTGGTTGGCATAAGAGAGATAGAAATGGTTTTAAGGGCACAGTGGTTACATTCCCTTGGAGAATTCACTCTGAATTAGCAAATCATGGAGCTAAAATGTAAATATGGGAAAGAGGTTTTGCTTTGTGGTATGGCCAATAGAGCACCTACGGCAATCACAACAAACAGAATGGAAGGTGTAACATTTGGTAGTACTCTCTAGATCACAGCGGATTTATGATTCAACTATAATGGGTTCACTCATGGGGATTGTTGGAAAAGCATCATGACGTACAGAGCTTCCAATTATTCATTATATCAGAGAAGCGCAGCAGAAGCAAACTACCTCTCAAGGAGGAATGGAAGTAACAGAAAGATTTGTTTGGGCTTCTGGTATTTGTCGGGACGGTTCAGGGATTGCTAGAGGGCAAGCAATCTTTGAGAAGGGTGCACCGTCATGTCCTTTTTTTCAAATAAATAAAAAAATAATTTAATAATAATGTTTTAAGTGGTTCCCCACTACGTTGTTTGGATATGGGTACGAGTACGATTCGGGTACGTGGGTACGCCATTTTTCTAAAACCTTGATTTGGATATGCCGTGGGTACGTCTCTATATATATATATATATATATTTTTAAATATATATATATATATATATATCTAAATGCATATTACTCAATTTTTTTGTAAAACACTTGAAAATAGTAAATACATAGCATTTGTTCATTCATTGCTTCAAATTTCAAAATGTTCAAAGTATACATTGCAAATACATTCAAATTTTCAAAATGCAAATGTAGAATAAATCATAAATTCATAATTCATCTAGATTGTCCTCATATTCATAATTAATAATTATGAATGTTACTACCACTAGCTCCACTCTCCACCCCTGGTGTTGAATCCTCTTCATTGTCATCGACATCATCCACACCAAGTAATGAAACTTGGGCAAATGTAGATGTGGAGGCATCCAAGTCTATATTCTCTGGAAGGACATCCCAAAGTTTGTTAGGCACTCGCATATAGTCCTCAGACTTGTGTGAAAGGAGGCGCAAATTGGAATGTACAAATACCAAATCCTCAGCTTTCTTGGATGCCAACTTGTTTCTTTTAGCAGAATGGATAAATCCATATGTACTCCAATTCCACTCTGTTGAAGAATTACTAGCCACCTATCACAAAAAAAGGTTGTTAATTGTTAGAATTTTTTAATTTAAAATTTGTAACAATGTAAAAAAAATATGTTAATAACTTAATAATTTTTTTTATTTAATTCAAATTGAATACGTGTGACAGAATCTTGATTGCAATAGGTCGTAGGTACTTGGCATCATGGCCATGTACATACCACCACTTGATTGGAGACAAACTAGATTTGTCAAAAAGAGCCTCAATTTCTCCCATGCTGCCCTCTAAAGCTACAAACATGGCCATTTCAATGCGGGCCGCACTAGCTACAGATGGATCAGGAAAAAGCCTTCTGAATGCTTGCCTAGTTCCATTTGCAACCTCTACATCATCATATGGTGGTTGCCTATTGGGTAGCCGAAGTATTTCATTGCTATAATACTTCGGATTGAGAGCATAAGCAAGAAGATGTAATAGGGTGGTCATTTTATTCCACCTCTTCATGACCAAAGACTTGATTTCATTATAAAACATTTCTTCTGGGTCTTGCTCTTTCTTTTGTATGATCTCTCTCATACTTTCAAGCATGGAATCAATCCCATCATAAACCTCTCCCATGCAAGCTGCATCTGAATCCGTAAATCGGATCATAGATAGAATAGGCTCTGTAAAACTGAGTACATATTCAATCTTGGTCCACCAGTTATCATCAAGAATCAATGCTTTGATCTTATTGGTTTTTTCAATGCCAGTGGTGCTTGCTTGCCTCCACACACCCCAAACATTGCTTACCACCATACTGCTTAGTGCCTCTTTCACCTTCACAAGTCGTCTCAAGACGAGCGTGTGAGAGGCAAATCTAGTTTCAACAATCTACAAAAAAAAAAAAAAACCAAGTTTAATTGTCCAAACTGTAAACGTTGATAAACAACTAGAATTAAATTATTAATTATTAAAAAGTTATAATTTCAAAATTAAGAACTTCAAAAGTAAGACTAAGAATTTGTTCTCGTATTTCTTACCTTCAACAACTCCAACTTTGAGAATTTCTTGAAAATGGCCTGAGACATGTGATGATTTGTGACAAATGTTTGAATGTCACTGGCCTCCGCATAAACTTGCTCTATCCATTGAATTTTATCAATCTTTTGTAGCACCAAGTTGAGGGAGTGGATAACACAAGGTGTCCAAAATATGTGCTCATATCTGCCCTCTATAATCAACCCAGCTGCTCTGCAATTCTTTGCGTTGTCTGTGATGACTCGGACAACATGTTGAGGGCCCACAGACTCAATAACTTCTATCAAAATGTTTGCAATGAACTGAACATCTTTCACTTCGCCCTCACAATCCTGCCTTCAAGGACATTGCTCATTTAGGGCATACTGCAATAACATTGATCAAAGGCCCATTTCAAGCATCTTTCCATCCATTTGAGATAATGGACACCCCTGAATCCTTCCACGAATCTCTAATTCGCTGAAAAGAAGTGTGAATATGTTCTACTTCTTTGGCCAAGAGTGTGGTGCGAACTTTTTCATAGTTAGGGCCTTTGTAACCTTGTGGAGCTTCATTGACCGCTTTCAACATTTGTTGCCAATAAGGCGATTTCAAAACATTGATGGGCAGCCCACATGCATAAATGCATCTAGCAATCAACTCATCAGCAATATCCCTCTGTGCGACATTGAAAGCTTTTTCTAATAGTTTTTTTTGGTTTTTTCTGTGAAGTGGCATCTGCATCATCATCAAAGGGTATTGCAACTGAATGAGCTCGAGTTTGACTTTCGATGAAAGGATGACTCGTAGCTGCAGGTGTTATGGGTGGTCTCCCTGATCTACCTCTTTGGAGAGGTATTGTTTTAGAACGATTTTTTGAAGCAACTGTTGCATCTGCTTGTTCTTGCTCTTTCATGAACTCAACTATTTTTGGTTGGGAATTTTATCACACTTTTTGATGCCCGACAGCCCATACCCAGTCAAATGAGTTTTGACCCGAGTATACGAGGATTTGTATGTGCCATAACAATCATTGCATACCCACACACGAGTCTCACCACCAGCAATGATCTCAAGTATCGTCACATGTTTTCAAAGAGGGGAGGCAGGGTCATATTTCACTTGAAACGAGGTTTCAATCCGATTTGCTTCATCATGCCCTACCCCTGACATTGAACTGAATGCCATAGATATCCTAATTATGAATTATCAAATTATCAAATTGGATTCTAGAACCAAATAAAAAATAAAAAGTTAAAATTAATAAGTATAACTAACTCTGTTTCTGATTCTCACGATCGCAATTACGCGCGAGAGAAGAGCATACACAGAAGTTAGGATTAGAAACATAAAAAATATACAATTGATTTTTTTAAATATTTAAACTTGAAAAAATAAATGTAATGCAACTCTATTTCTGATTCTCATGATCGCAATTACGTGCGAGAGAAGAGCATACGCAGAAGTTAGGGTTAGAAACTTTAAAAAATTTATACATTTGATTATTTTTAATATTTAAACTTGAAAAAATAAAAATTAAATGTATTGTAGCTAACTCTGTTTCTGTTTCTCAAGATCGCAATTACACGCAAGAGAAGAGCATACGCAGAAGTTAGGGTTAGAACTTAGAAACTTATATAAAAAAATATACATTTGATAATGATTTTTTTAAATAATAAATATTTATGGAAACGAGAAAAATAAAAAATAAAAAAATTTAATACGATTACAACTTTTAATTTTAAATTTTAAACAAAGAAAATAAACATTTGATTTTTTTTAATAATTACTAATTTACTAAGTATTATTTACGAAAAAAATTAATATTTAATTTTAATATTATTTAATATTTACAGAAAATTAAAATAAATAAGGAAGATTTTAGTGTTAAAATAAAATAAAAATATATATATATTTTTTTTTATTTACAGAAAATGAAAATAAATAAATAAACTTCATAAATTTTAACATTGTAGAAAATTAAAATAAATAAATAAAACTTAAAAGAATTTTAAAATTAAAAATATTTAAAATAAAATTTAAATACTATACTATATAGTAAATTTAAAATAAAATACAATATTAAAAAATTAAAACTAAATAGTATTTAGTATTTACTAATTTAGTTTTAAATTTTTAATATTATATTTTATTTTAATAGTTATACTAAATGAAAAATTTAAAACTAAATACAACTTAAAAGTTTAAAAATTAAAAATAAATACTAAATGAAAAATTTAACATCCCTGCAAACTCCTCCCCGCCGGCCGCAGTGCTTCACTCTGGCTCGGCTTTACTCCACAGTCCACGCTTCTCCTGGCAAATTCGCTATCTCTTCTCCTCTTGGCAAATTTGCTCTCTTCTCTTCACTGTCTTCAAACTTCAACAAACCCTACGGCTGCACCTACAAACAATGGTCGCTTGGTGTGGTTTGAGGAAGAGGGAAGCGCTGCTTTTATAAGCCATCAGCGATGTTTAGGGCGTTTAGGGTTTGCTTTTAGTTTTTAGGGTTTTTTTTTTACGCATTTTCTTAGTTTTTTTTTTTAAGTTTTTCGGCATTTTTCGCCGGAATCCATCGAGCACGAGCCGAAAACATCTTGGGCACTCCCGGAGGCGTCCGTGGCCGCGTCGAAAGTTTCCGGCACGGCCACGAACGCCTCCGGGAGTGCCCAAGACGTCCCCGTGTCGGAGGCGTCTCCGAACAGGAGGCGCCGAGCCAGGGGGCGTATCTCTGCAATGCAAGACTTCCCCAATGTCACTTTATAATTACAACTTAAAAAGGGACACTTATTATTATTAATTGAGTGGGGCCAAAGTTAAATAAAGGCCAAGGGGGAAAAAGAAAAGTGATTTTATTATAAGGAGGAAAAAGATGAATATTAAATGACAAGTAATTTTAATTACTTTAGTGTTTGGAGGATTACAGTGATTATATAAAGGTTGGGTGAAGAGAAAGCAATTCATAATCCTTCAATCAATTTCAAAACACTTTTCAAGCTTGAGCACCCCCTGTTCAACTTGTCTTCACAAAGGATGGAAACCCTCCAGTGAATGGGTTTGGGGACGGAAACCCTCATACCTAGAGGGTGATTCTACACGGGGATCACAACTATGTTTCAAAGATATCACAATTCATCTTTTAAAAGTCATTTTACAACAAATCAACTCAGTCATTCAATGCCACACTTGAAGGATCCAATTGCAACAATTTGCAGGGAAGCTCAGGAAAGGAAGTTAAAAAAAAATACAAATCAGTACATATCCATACGACGTCTGTACAGCGTTTGTACCGGTACCTGCGCTAGGGTTTGAACCTTGGTTATCCATTGTTCACTACCGAGATACCTGCAATCTCTTACCAGTAGCAGCCGTACATCTTTTCCAGCTAGGGTTTCCAATAAAAATTCAAATTTTATGTGTTGTTTGATATATCAGATTAGACTGTAATCAAGACCTTCAAAATAATTATATTGATTTAAGTAAGATTGTTGTACAGTTTTCAAACCTGAACTATCTTCAAATTTGTTTCTATTCTTTGATCTTATAACGAGTTCAACTACAAATTTAGTCTAATTTCAGATGGGTAAAGTTGCCAATTGAAAAAAAAAATTAAAACTCATATTTGTTTGCTAAGGGATCTTACAATTCCAACACTATAGAACACTCTAGAAAACTTCCAGTTATGATATAGAGAAGATAATAGGCTGCTGATTGCTGAGAAACAGACCAGCATTAGGTATATAAAGAAGATGAAGCAATTTATCTGCCCGTCTAATTGAAGAAATACCGTAATCCTCAAAATGAAGTAGACATGTTTAAAATATTTATTTTCAATGTAGTTTGAAAGATGTAAAAATATACAATAGACTTCACTATTATATTAGTACTTTTAAAAGCAACAGAAAGCCAAGTCCAGACTAATCATTAGCAGATGCAATTTTTAACTGGTAGTCATGAGTTCAACCCAACTAAAGTAATGGTGGACACAGGAAAAGCAATCAATGCCCTCAGTGAAATGTAATCTGACACGAAACGAGGGATTTTCTTAACCCAGAAGACTGATCCTACAAGTTTTCCTTTGTAGCATACCTTCCAATTTCTCTTGCAATTCTAACGCTTTGAAAATAAATATCATAAGGAAGTTGGAGATAAGAAGCACACAAGTACAACCCCAAGAATAAAAAGGTGGTCACTCCAAGAATGAATGGTCTACCCAAGACTCACAAGGAAGGAGTTCCAAAGAGACCAATAGTAGGGATCCTCTCACCCCCGAACACTGATCCCATAAGGCTTCATTTGTAGCACACCTTCCAATACGTCTTGCAATTCCAACAATTTGAAAATGAAAACCATAAGGAAGTCAGCGATAAGAAGCACCTAACTTAAACCCCAAGAAGCAAAAAGGTGGTCACTCCGAGAATGTATGATCTACCCAAGATTCATTAAGGAGGAGCTCCAATGAGACCAATAGTGGACATGGAAGCCTCTCCAACCTATAAGCTAGCAGTTTTTTAAGCAAATAAACTAAAACACGTAGTTGGATATTCTCCTTTTGTGAAGGATTCAGAGCATTTTTTATATTTTATCAGACATAAGAAGCTGGAAGGAGGAGACATATTTGTAAGTTTTGATGTCATCTCTTTTTTTACTAGAATTCCCATCGCTGGGGCTTTGGAAACAGTGAGAAGGACAGATGAAGAAACGGCCTCATTGGTGGAGTTATGCTTGAGGTGTACCTTCTTCAATTGCCAAGGTAGGTTCAATGAACAAAAGGAGGGGTTGGCAATGGGTTCCCCTCTATCTCCACCAATAGGAAATCTTTACATGGTAGGGTTTGAGAACGAAGTACTGAAGTCAGACTTGGCACCAAGATGGTGGAAGACATGTGGATGAAGCAATTTTGTGATGGCAGCATGGAAAGAAGAGTTACTGAAATTTTTATGGCATCTCAACAGTCAGCACCATGGCATCCAATTCACCACTAGGATGTACTCTTGATGAAGAAGGATGATGGTCGTCTAGCTAGGAAAGTGTATACGAAAGACACACACACGGAAAGATACATTCACGCAGAATCTCCTCTCCTGATGATGGACTATATGTCTAGGTCTGAAACGTCGAAGCTTATGATTTCTTCATACACAGTTATCTCCAGAAAATTTTGTAATAATAAATATCATAAGAATTTTTAAAATGTTGAGGGAACAAATAGACAAACACAAACTCAGAGGGAAACCAATTGTGGTTCTACTTAATTTAGTGGACAGCAACACATCCAGTAGCTGCTGCTCTAAATCTCTACAAGCACACTTTGAATTCTTGCAAGATCAACTACCAAAATGTCCCCATCGAATAGAATTAAATAAGACTATAACATGGGAGATAGAGCAGAAGAGGTATCAAAGGCAAAATTGTTGGAAGAGACCCCCTTACCAAAACTGGTGAGAAGAAAATATATAACAAGCACAAACACCAACATCATGGAGTCCATCCTGAGCTTACAACGACATCTGGAGGTTCTGAAAACTAAGCTAATTGATACAGATAGATTGGTTTGCACAAGCATTCACATTCACACCCCAAAGATAATGCCTCCTTTGGAACACACCATAAAGTTGGAAATCCAGGCAATGTAACCTATCACATAATACTCAACCCTAGTAGCTGTGGTTTCCACCTCCCCAATGAATGGATCAGCTTGGGATGCCAGAAGAAATAGATCAGTTGCTTCCTTTGTATTCTCAAAGGGCTGAACAGCTGAGCCCAATGCTTCTAATCTACTCCAGATGGCAGGAAATACAGAAGTTAATGAGGATAAGAAGATATTCAGACCTACATTCTAGAGTTTCCCGGCTCTGTAGTTGGTATAAGGTTTAGGTGTGATGTTCTTTTAGTCTTTGGCCAATATTCTTAACTTGAAGATGCCTCAAAGTATCCTTCAATATTGTAAATATGGTGTTATTGTTCAATATTGTTCATCACCCTTAGCCAAGGACAGACCACTTGATATGTTTAATCTATATTTTATTATTTAGCTTACACACTAGATTGAAGCTGGCTTATGCACTCTCTCAATATGCTGTGAATTGTGCAGCAGTTGTTTCCATTAGCTTCCTTTGTTGACCTGTCAAAATTTACACATTTTGTTTCCTCTTCTTTTCTTTATCCTTTGCTTCTGTATAGAAGGTACAAAATGCTGCCTGTAGGTTAATCGGAGGAAATAATTTTCTGTCTATTCCCTTAATGACCATGCTATAACCTGGTTTTTTCCCAGCCGGTCAATTTATCTATTTCTTAAATAATCATGAAATCGCCTGATTGTCACACAATCTAAAGCCCCTGCCCGTACCTAGCTTGTGCCTGTAAAGCCAATTTTTTGGCCGAGGGCCACTCCCTACTGCTGGTTAAATTAAAATAAATTATCCCACTTACTGCCCAAGTCCCACAGCATTCTCCTACACAAGTCTGTTAAGACAAGCCAGAGTAAGCCTAACTAAAATCAGTTCATTTTTCCTTTTTCCTTAAAGTAATTCATAAACTACCATCACAACCATACAGATGACTAGTCTGATTCAAACCATGTAGAAATATTTTATAAGTATATTAAATACATATCTGTACAAGTTGGGCATCAAGGGGTTGATTTCTGACGCTGGATAATCAAGTATAGAAGATAGAAGAACACCAATAGGAAAAATGAGAAGCCCTTTTTTTTGGAGCTGGTGAAGCTTAGGGCTCAAATGCTAAAGACAAAGTCCAATGGAGGGGCCTACTGCTCCTACTTTTTCTGCACAGATGGTCCCATTAAAGTAATATATTTGAAAGAGGAAACAGGTAAAAATATATATATATATTCCTGGCAAGAGATTTTAAGAGGGGGCTGAAAAGCCGGGCGTGGAAGTTCATAGCATCTGTTCAACAATTTTAGGGAATGTTTTTGTCAATTGGCAGCAACATATTTTTGGAAAAAAATTCTACAGGTAATCTAAATGCAGAGTCCTGAAAAATTGTAGTGACAAGCAGAAAATTTCATCCTGCATGTGATCATCTTACTGCAAATTGCTCCCAAATTTTCTCAGCATAACTCGCTGAGAAAAATATGATACGCCCCTCCATGGGACCATTCCCTAACTCGCACTTAATTAAACACCCAAGTTAAAATCTTAGATATTAAGAAATTCTCAAGCAGGGGATAATACCGGTTGCCAGATGTCAGGCAATCCTCGTGACACTTGGATTACACCAAATTGCAGAACAAATCACCCCACCCTGAAAACCATAAGCACTCAATAATATCAGCTCCATGTAGTCCGAAAAAGGGTTTTCTCTAATGAATGGGATGTTCTTAAGGAGACAATAAAATATTTTATACAATATCCTGTAATTTTTGTATCGGAATCCTCCATTTGTTAAATCAGTTTGTGCCCATCGAAAAGCAAAATGCTGTTAGGAAAAATAGCATTCACATGGATTTGTTTATGAGTGAATATTGTAATGTGAATAATTACATGAGTAATAATTCACTAATACTAATAGTTATATTTGGTTCATGAATTAATATTGTTGTGAGTTACAACAATATTACATAAATAGGCTATTTGTTACATTGAGATATTTGTGGAGATTTGTTGGTTAGGTAAATCTCCGTCTTTATAGGAAAGACATTGCTATATATGTGTAAGATTTCATATTATAATAGTTAAAAATGAAATACAATAAAATATAGTGAGATTAAGATTATTCCGTGTATTCGCCTCAATGAGTATTTGCATTAGTTGAACTTGTGTTTTGCTCTTCAGATTTATATCAGTGTTGTCAGCGCGGTAGGGGTTTGTGTGATGGAAAAGTTTCTCAACTTTCTCTATATCTACTAATTGTTAAGAGGGGCATTTGATTTGTTATGTTGCCCCTATCCATGGTATTTTAGTATTTTAGAATCAGCACATCTATAGAGATACGAACAACTCTTCAAGGATGAAAAGTCTCTGTTAAGCATTAGAGTCCAGTTATACAACATATTCAAGTGACAACGCAGCAGGACTTGATGATCTGCTGCGGCTGACAACCGTTATTCATTAATATGCCAGCCGTTCTCCTAAAGGTGACAGCTAGTCTTCATGACAATCATTTTCCTACAGCTGTTCCCCATGACGTGTTCTCATACACTTGTTATTCATGTGGACTGCTAATATTTTCTGATTTGAAAATGTTTAGCGCAATCCTGTCAATCTCCATCCCAATCTGACGTCTCTACAGTCAAATTTGCCCTGATTGTGATCTTCAATTTTTGTCACCAGACCTGCATTCCAATATTGTTCAAACAACGTCATCAGATCTGCCGGTATCTTCTCTATGCGAGCTGTTACACAGTGTCTTCAGATTTGCATCCACATTCAACATTTGAACCTACTCAAAACTGCCCCTGGGTCGTCACATGCGAGTGTTTTGTTCCATAGGAAAATGTTTATAGGTTTTTCCTTTTGTATCTTGTTATTAGATCTTTCCAAAGTCTGGTTTTGTCTCATTTATTTTATAAAGTTTTAAGTATTTAATTTCTATCCGCATGATCCTATAAAATTAATTTAAGTCATTATATTTTGCATCATTTCTTAGAGTCTTATTTTAGTCCTTCAGTCTAAATTATTTTGTATGTAAGTGAATGTATTTTCGGTGGGAACCGACATTCGCAGTAGTTGTTTAGATTGTGGAGGTCAGTAAAAGTGCAAAAATGGAAAATTTTAGTTTGATATTTACTTCAAAAAGATTGAATATTAGTATTGAAGGAGTAATTTCAACTCCACCTGATGAGGGCAATCAAATCAAAATCTCTGATCCTGAAAAAAAAGAGTTTGAGTCTATACAAGACCAAAATAAATGTAAGTCAGAGTCTAAACATTCAAGGAACAGACACATTTGTTATTATTGCAAGCAGTCAGGTCATGTGATGATGAATTGCATACAAAGAGCAAAGGATCTCATAAACGGAAAACTAAATCAAAAGGGGTTACTTGCTGAGAAAGATAATAATGCTCACTCAAGTGAAGAAGACTCTTCTCACCCAAGTGATGGAGAACAAGTTTGCTATGTGACCAGAAAAGGAGGTTGGAGGCATTGGAGGATGGTGGCTTTCTACACCTCTCGTTAGCCACTAACAATGGGGTGCTTTTGCTATAGTGGTGCTTTTGTTTTTCAGTTTTCTATGCTTGTTGTATGCGTGGAAAATAAGTGATCAACTTCCTATTTTCCCTTGATGTAATCAAAAATGTGAGATACAAGCCATAAGAACTAAAGCAAGAAGTGTTCTTGATATCTCAACTGGTTAGGTAGTTGTATTCACGTGAATAGGTTGATGGGCCTCTATTCATGGCAGATGTGGTTCCCACAGTCAATATGAGTATCAAGACCATGTGCAAGTTCCGGTGCGGCATGCTGCTTAGTTATTGAATGTTGTTGTCTCCCCATATTCGTACTATAGGGGGGAATATCTGGGAAAAATAGCACTCACGTGGATTTGTTAATGAGTGAATATTGTAATGTGAATAATTACATGAGTAATAATTCACTGATAGTTATATTTGGTTTGTGATTTAATATTGTCGTGAGTTACAACAATATTACATATATAGGCTATTTGTTAGATTGAGATATTTGTGGAGATTTGTTGGATAGGTAAATCATTTACAGGTAAGACACTCCTATATATGTGTAAGCTTTCATATTGTAATCGTTACAAATGAAATACAATACAATATAATTAGATTATGATTAATCCGTGCATATTTGCCCCAATGAGTATTTGCATTAGTTGAACTTGTGTTTGGCTCTTCAAATTTATATCAACTACCCACCATGGTGAATTACATATACATAAATCCATGGTCAATAAAGAACAAAAACATGAACATGAACACAAAAAGTTCAAAGCTACAAGGAGACTCCAATATAGGGATGAGGACCATGTCACCATCTCAGCATCTTCTGAAAACTGTATTTATATAAAAGCATAGTTGCACCTTTATTCATTTACTCCCCATCCTAATTTGAAAGGTATACATAAGTCCATGTTCAACAGAGAACAAAAACATTAAAATTTGAACACAGAAAAGTCAAAGCTACAACGAAACTCCAGTATAGGGATGAGGACCACGGCACCATCTCAACATCTTCTGAAAACTGTATTTATATTAAAATGTAACTGTGTCTTTGTTCATTTATTCCCTACCCTAATTTGAAAGGTGTCCGTCTTGTACACTCACGTCTCCAGGTAGCTATGAAAGGTAGACATATCTACGTTTCTAATGAAAAAAAACAACATGGGGGTTTGCGCTACCTAGGTTTTTTTTTTCGGTTTTTTTTTAGAGATTAAATAGGGAGGGAAGGACCCTCATCCAGTACAAAATAATAAACTATCCAATAAATTACCAAATACAAGTATTAGTATCTAACAAGATAAACATCCAAATTTGCCAAACTACCAAGACGTTAAAAAGGAGTGTAAAGCCCAAGAAGGGACCAAACAAACAACCTGCAGCTACTACTAGCCTTGGCCAAACAAAAGCTAACTATACCGGGGAGGATTTGCCCTATCTTGTTGGTTTTGCTTAAGTAGACAATTAAATATTTCATACAATATCCTGGAGTTAATTAGAATTCTCCATCAGTTTTAAGAGAAATTTAGTTTTTGCTTACTCACAGGCAGGATAAGATGCCTTCTGTACTATATTCTCCAAGGTATCATAGACCAATTTGCTGTCCACCAGGAACTTAAGATAACCTTCAATTGTAGGCTCCCACTTGACAATAGGCTGAGTATCTGGTTCCTTTTCCCCCTCTTTGGCAACATCTCTAGTGTGAAGCCTCATAGCCACAAACCTCATTTCCTCCACAAATCCCTTTTCTTCACCCGGGTAATGTTTTTTCGACTTCTGAGCAGTTGCTGCTGCTCTCACAACCAATATGCCTCTTCCATGGCCAAAATTGGCGAACCCACCAATAGAAATACTACCCCTGCTGCTCCTCCTGTCAGATAGTGTTGCTGCTGCAACACCCACTTTTTTATTTGGAGGAAAAACCCTAGTGTGGCCATTTGGGTTTCTGGAAACAGCGGGTTTGCATCGATGAAGATAACCCTGAGAATAAGAAGCCATTTGTAATTCCCTGTAAACTATTAACAGAGGCATATGCAGCCTTAAACTTTAGAATTTAGATAAATTTACGAATCCTTGGTATAGATTTTATACTTGGAAGCCTCTTAATGTGGTCTGGAACATCGTCAGCTGATATGTATCAATCAAGCAATATTTGGTCGAGGTTGGTCATTAAAAAAATGGAAGACTGAGCAAAAAAGATAAATGCATTGGATTGCGTGAATTAGAAGATAAGGAATAATACTTTTGCTTCTTTGTTTAGGTAGAAATATTGAAAATGAAATCGTGAAACGACGTGTTTTCAGATATATAATATTTAATACCCACAAGGCCCACGGTTGCCGGTGGGGGGCCGTTACAGTTAGTCTCCATACTTGGTGATGGAGTAACAGCGAGGCTCGCCAAAAACCTGCTTTGCTGACGTTAAGGTGCATTTCCCTTTCCCGAGGGATGTGTATCTCTATGATTTTGGATTTGTGAAATAAATGGAATATAATAATAATAATAAAAATTTTAACGTCCACGAGACTAAAAATAGCTTATGGGACAGCAAGATAACTCAAGCAGATTTAAGTAGCACTGTTCGCTTCTTGTGTACGCTGATGATGAGCCCCCCTAATTGCTCAATGTGCTCTTCGTTGAATAGGTTATGCCAAGAACTGTCACATATAGTATCCGCAAATTTATCTCTGCTATCTTTGTAGGCCTCACATTCTAGAATAAAGCGTTGTTCAGTTTCTACTTTCCCAGAATTGCAAAATCTGCAAATTCTCTCTTCCCAAGCCTCCTTTGGCCTCTTCCAACGCCCGGTCTCACAACGAAGTTGGTGAGAGTTGGAGCAATAAGAATTTTAGCCTTCCAAGAAATGTTGGCTCTTATGTACGCTTTTTGGAGTTGATCACAAGTGGGGTTGAACTCATTTATATAATATAGTTTCTTCCTCCGGAGCTCGCTTCCCTAATTTCTCTTGTAAAATTTCTCCATAAGAATATGAAGTATAATTTTAGTTTTGTGAAATAAATAGAATATGATTTTAGATTTATGAAATAAATGGAATAGGGTAAAATATAATTTTGATTTTGTAAAATAAATAGAATTAGATGATATCTCACGATAATTTTTAAATAGAATTAATTAAGATATGTATGTTAATTAATTATTATGTTAAAATAAAATAAAATATATATAAAAATAATAATAAGATTAAATGATATTATTTTAGTTTTGTGAAATAAATAGAATATGATTTTAGATTTATGAAATAAATGGAATAGGGTAAAATATAATTTTGATTTTGTAAAATAAATAAAATTATATGATATCTCATAATAATTTTTAAATAGAATTAATTAAGATACGTATGTTAATTAATTATTATGTTAAAATAAAATAAAAAATTTATAAAAATAATAATAAGATTAATTGATATAATATTTAAGTTGTTATTTTTTAATTAAATTGTTTGTTTTGGTTCATATTTTCTTTGTTACATATTTTAGTGTATATAGATACCCCTGACAATCGTATATAAGGCGGTTGTCTATCATTTATAGCAATAGTCATGAGGACTCGGAGTCATTTTAGAAATTTGTGTTCATTTTAAAATCATCCATAACAAACTTCGTTGAACAAACATTTAAGTTTTAGAATTTTATCATATCACACATCTAGTTTGAATGGGTCTAAAAAGTTTTATTATTCATTCCCTCTATAAATCATAGTAAAAGATGGAAACACTAAAGAAAATACATATATCTTTCAATAGTTCGATGTGCTAAAAATTTCACTTTATATTTACAAAATATTTTGACTGTAATTTAATACAAACAATTATACATAAATTCATGACTCATGCGTCGATCATATTTGGTTTATAAACCTAAACATAGCGATATTTTTATTTTAATTATAGATAATTAAATTTATAAAAAATATTGTCCCCTGGTGCTACTATAACATAATTGACATCTTCAGAAAATAAATTGTTTCTTCTTTCAAACTCCAGCGACAAATTCACCTAAGAAAAAAATAAAAACATAGTGATTAATTTAGCAGAATAATAGTATTTTGAACATAGAAATGAACATAGTTTTGTAATATTTAGTAGATTTGGAGACTGTAATTACAACACCACTCAAAATACACTTTGGAGTCTTAAATAAAATAACTAATTTTATTGCACAGGGAAAAAATAGATTAATTGGCTAGGCTTGGATTGTATAGAGTAAATGAAAATGAAAATTAGTATTATGAATAATCATAATGGCATAACTTTCTAAATTTATAATCTTAACATATCAAAAAAAAAAAAAAAATTAATGTGTGATGGTGGAAGGTGCACTGAAATTTAAAAATATGCATTAAAGTTCTTAACTTGTAATAGTGTCCACTCATAAAATTATATTTTTAATAAAATTTAATATAATATAATAATATCAGTAGGTAATAGATTGAATGGAAAATGGAGTTTCGCAGAGCTTTGGTGCGAGCAAGGGCCCGCGTGCCCTAGCTTGCTTTGTCTGTTGTCTGAACGCAGCTGTGGTCGTTTTGTGCTCGCGGGGCGGGGGGTTTCTGTGTTTGCAGGGGTCTGGAAGGGGTTGGACAGGGGTCTGATCTCCTCCTGTCTGTGGCTGGGCATTTTTCAGGCCATTGTCTGGAGCGTGGGTTTCTTGGACAGGGGGTGTGTGGCGGCTTGGGCATTTGGGCTGACTGCCTTGCCTCTCTCCCTCTTCTGATTGGTGCTTGAGCTTGTATAGCCATGGAGAATCAGGGTCTTGCTTCTTCCCTGGATTTGGAGATGGTGGATCCATCCTCTTTGATGCATGATAGTAACAAGGATCGGACTGAGTTTCCTCTTTCTGGAGAGGGTACCTCCTCGTCAAAAGGGTCGTTTCGAATTAAAAAAGTAAATGGATGTTTGGAGAGATCGGAAGATAGACCGATTTTGGTTATTCAACTTGAGCAGGTTTCAAAGGATGTTGATTGCTGGTGCAAGCATGCTCTCATTTGCAAATTTTCGGGCCTTCGTCTTTCTCTTCCTATGTTGGAATCCTGGGCACGTCGGGTTTGGAACCCTGAAGGAGATATGGAGATTCTTTTACGGCTAATAACTATTTCCTGGTTATTTTTTCAAGTATGTCGGACAGGAATAGGGCTTTGAAGGTGGCCCTTATTTCTTTAACCAGGTTGGGCTCTTCATCAAGCCTTGGCATATGGGCTTCAACTCTGCTGAAGAGATCCCTTCACGGGTGCCTGTGTGGGTTCGTTTGCCAAGGCTTTCGCTAGAATTCTGGAGGGAAGATATCCTCCACTCAATCTCTTTGCTTCTTGGGAAACCTGTTGGATCAGCTTCACAGACTCAAGAACGTAAGGTAATTTCTTTTGCTTGTATTTGTGTCAAAGTTGATTTGAATAATCCTTTACCCGACTCTATGGAAATTTGCATGGGTTTTTCCACTTGGATCCAACAGCTAGATTATGAAACCCTTCCATTCATATGCAAAATTTGCCATGAATATGGTCATCTACACTGCCGCTGTCCCAGACTAAAATCTTCCCACTTATCTGCCTCTAGACCTCCTAGGATGGATAAGGGGAAAGCTCCAGTGTCTGATGGCCCTGTTGATAAGGAGGGTTTTATCCCGGTTAAATCCCATAATAAAGGCAAAGGCAAGAAGAGATACTGGAGTGATAGACAGAATGATGGCACATTTAATAGGTTTGAGGTTCTAGATAGCGTAGTCCAAGAAGATGGTATCCTAGTTGAGCTTTCTTCTGGGGTTAAGGGTCAGGTAGAGATTCAGGAGGTGGAAGCAACGAAGGAGGAGCTGATTTTATCGTCAGGGGTTCAACAGGTTTATCAGCCGGCTTTGGACTTGCCTTCTCAAGTTCAGAATATTGGTGGCATCCAGGAGTCACAGATTCCAGTGGGTACTGCTGGGTTGGCTCCTTGTCCCCAAGTTACGAAGGGATCTGAGGATCCTGTGAAGAGTGCTAAGGCTCCTCCTGCCTTAGGCTTGCAACAAAAACCCTTTAAAAAGGGGCCTCTAGATGAACAATCAAGGAGTGGAAGGAAGACTGTTCAAGAGAAGGTTAAGATTATGGGTGATACTTTGGTTGAGTCTGGGTCTGTGAAACCCATTGATTCCCACTTCTCCCACCCCCCTAAATGATTGTTTTATCATGGAATGTAAGGGGGTTGAACAACATCCCTAGACAAAAGGTTGTTCACAAATTAATCGAGTCTCAGGTTTCGAATGTGGTCTTTATGCAAGAAACCAAGCTTACAGTGGATGGTTTAAATAATTATGCTTTGCGTATCTGGCCCCAAGGCTACTGGTAGGGGGTGGGGGCGTTGGGCAGTTCTATGGGGTGGCTTGCTTCTGGAACCTGAGGAAAGTCTCCCCCTTATGGTGGGTTTCTAGTCGGTCTTCCATTTCTATGGTTGCCTCTAATTTTGAAACTGGCGAAAGATGTCTTTTCTCCAATATTTATGCTCCTACTGATCTTTCAGGTAAGACACATCTCTGGGATCATATCAATTTTGTCTGTTCTCTGGACCCGTTTCTCCCATGGATTTTGGCTGGTGACTTTAATGTTGTTATTAGTATGGATGAAAAATGAGGAGGGGTAGTCAGGCTTGATCCTTCTTCTCTTTTGCTCAGAGATAATATTGGTTTCCTTAACCTTGTTGACGTGAAGCCAAGCAATGGAGTTTTTACTTGGAATAATAGGTGTGGTGATGAGGCTATCTCAGAACGGCTCGATAGATTTATGGCTTCTTGTTATTGGATGAGCAACAGGTGGACTACCAGTTCTGAAATCCTAGATTGGAGTGGATTTGATCATTGGCATATCAAACTCTGTGTCTCCTCTTATGAGGTCACTAAAAACCCTTCTTTCAAATTTCAATTGATGTGGTTATGGGATCAATCTCTTCGGGATCTTGTGATGCCTTGGTGGTATGAAGGACTTCCTGCCCATGGGAGGGCCATGTACACTTTCAGTAAATGGCTTCAACATGTGAAGTATAGGCTTAAGAGGTGTAATAAACAATATTTTGGGAACCTGCAGGCTCAGAAGCTTGCTGCTCAGTCCAAGCTGGTTAGTGTCACTCATCAGATTCGTGACCATGGGTTGTCCTTTGACCTTTTGAATGCTGAGTCCTTTGCCATTAGGGGCTTAGAAGAGTGGGAGCTTCGGGAGGAGATTTTCTGGAAGCAAAAATCTCATATTGATTGGATTTAGGAGGGGGACAGGAACACAACTTTTTTTTCATAACTCGGTTAAGGCCCGTAGGTAGGGGAACTCTATTTCCAATCTCGTCTTGAGTGATGGGACTCAACTCTCGTCCTATGGTGAAATTTCCAAGGAAGCTGTCAACTATTTTTCTAATCTTTTTACTAGGGATAATATTGCTGCTAGATCTAAGGAGAGGGCTATTTTGGATTGTATTCCTTGCTTGGTCTCAGATGAGATGAACGGGGCTCTTTTGTGTCTAATCTTGTTACCTGAATTGGAGAAAGTTGTGTTTAGTATGAAAAAAGGTAAAGCTCCTGGCCCATATGGGTTTTCAATTGAGTTCTTATAGGAATTTTGGGAAACAATAAAGTCTGATCTCCTTGAGGTGGTTCAGGAATCTCTTAGGAACAAACAAATGCTTAAGTCTTTGAATTCTACTTTTCTGGCTCTCATACCTAAGAAGGAGGGGGCTAATCGGATGGATCATTTCAGGCCTATTGCTTTATGCAATGTTGTCTACAAGATCATTTCTAAGTTGATTTCTGAGAGACTCAAACCTCTACTTGGTGCTTTGATTTATGTTGAGTAGGGAGGTTTTGAGGAAGGGAGACAAATCTTAGATGGTGTCGTGATTGCTACAGAGATTATTCACTCTATGGCTTCCTCTAAGGAGAAGGCGTTGTTCTTTAAGCTTGACATGGTTAAAGCTTATGATTGGGTGAGCTGGGAGTTCCTTCAGAATATCCTCTTGGCCTTTGGATTTAAAGAGGAATGGGTGAGTTGGGTCCTCAGTTGTGTGACCTCATCCTGCTACTCTGTTCTCATCAATGGGGAATCTTCAGATTGGTTTAGTGCTTCTCGGGGACTTCGGCAAGGGGACCCTCTGTCCCCTTATCTTTTCATTATCATGGCGGAGGGTCTTGGTAGATTTATTAAATCTCAGGTGCAGTAGGGTCTTATTCACGGCTGGAGCTGGAACAATGATCTCCCTCCTTGTTCTCATCTTCAATTTGTGGATGATATTGGACTGACGGGCTTGGCTAGAATTAGTGAGGTAGTGAATTTCAGGAGAACTTTAGACATCTACTTGAAAGCTTTCGGTTAGAGTATTGATGATGATAAATCTTCCATTTATTTCTTTAATACTCCTCGACTCATCCTGAATAGGATTGCCAGGATTCTTGGATTCCAAATTGGCACTCTTCCCCTAATGTACCTGGGGATTCCCTGTGGCTTTGGGACCTCAGTGTAGAGATTATTGGCAGGGGATTTTGGATAAGTTCCAGAGTAAGGTTAGTCATTGGACTTACAGATGGCTCTCTTTTGTGGGTAGAGTGATCCTCCTAAAAGCTGTGGTGCAGTCTCTCCCTATTTATAGGTGTTGTGTGCAGATTCCTCCTGCCTCCTTTGTGAGGGATTTTGATGCTCTTTCTCAGCAATTCCTTTGGTCGGGTAACCTCCTTTCCTCGAAGTGGAGTTTAGTCAAGTGGGAGTCTGTCTGTAGGCTGAAGCATGCTGGGGGCCTTGGCATTAGGTCTGTGGCTCTTGTGGTTACAGCTTTGGCGGCTAAGCTGTAATGGAGATGGTGCAACAACCAGGATCAGGATTGGGCCAAGATTCTTACTTTCAAATATGTTCTTGGGGTTGAGATATAGGATGTTCCACGGATTGATTTGTTGGGCAAAGGTTCTTGCATTTGGAATACTCTTAAGAAGGGAGCTCAGCTTGTTCAAAAGGGGCTCTTATGGATATGTAATAAGGGCTCTGATGCTCTTTTTTGGCTGGACTCTTGGGATGGTCACCCTCCCATTCTCTCTAGTCTCCCTCAGCTTCTGCCTCTTTGCCAGGTGTTCTCTGATGCTTGTTGGATTAAGGTGGAGAATTTTAAAATAGTTAAGTGCATTGGTCAACTGGAGGTGTCTTGCTGGAAGGATCCATAGGAGTGGCTTGTGGGTGGTTCTGATGAGGATCATGCTACTTTGTGTAAGGTCTTGGAGGGTAGGCTTTGCAGCTCTCTGAATGAGAGGGACAAGTTGGCTTGGAGTCCTAGCCCAAAAGGTAATTATACTGTTGCTCAAGGTTATGCTGTGCTTGATAGGAATTTACATGGTCCTGCTGAGGTGCCCTGGTGGAGGAAGGTTTGGAACAATTTTTCTTGGCCCAAGTGTAACTTCTTTTTATGGTTGATGCCTAGAGGAAATGTCTCACTTGGGAGAATCTTCGCAAACAGGGGTTTCAGGGACCTTCCATTTGTTTTCTTTGTTTGTGCAGTGAAGAATGTTCTTCCCACTTGTTCTTTCACTGCCCCTTTTCTCGTGAGATTTGGCACAGATGGTGGGAGGCTTGACATCATGGTTGCATTCATGCTTCCTCTCTTATTGAGTTTTGGGAGAGCCTGGGCAGGCCTCCTGCGAAGATGCCTTTTCTCTAGGTGGCCTGGAGCATTGGGCCTATTTTCATTCTTTGGAACCTTTGGCTAGAATGAAACCATAGAGTTTTTTGTGAATCAAGATTAGATAGTGGTCAACTGTGGATGAAGATTATCAATAGACTTTAGGAGACTATTTCTGCTAAATGTGATATGTCTAAAAGTATTGATCCTGGGGATGTTGCAGTTGTGCGGGATCTGAACCTGGGTGTTAATAGTAGGGGTTACACTACTGGTATTATGCCCCGTCGTGTCAAGAAATGGGTCTGTCGTGATGGGAAGTGGGCACCTCCTCCAGATGGGGTCCTGAAGATTAATATTGATGGATCTTCTCATGGAAATCCTGGGCATGCTGGTATTGGTAGAAGTAAAGATGGGGATGTTTTTTTTTGTTCTCTGTCTACAAAGGGCATTACTCTAATACCCTGATGGAGGCCCTTGCTATTAAGATTGTTGTTGAGTGGGGTTATTCTCTTGGCTGGAGGAGGATTATCTGTGAGTCTGACTCTCAGATTGTTGTGGATATGTTGAACAACCAGAGATTGGATGGTGTTAGTTGGCATTTAGCTTCGATGGTCAGATAGATTTTAAGTGTTTGCAGCTCCTTGGAATCTGTCTCTTTCTATCACATCCGTAGAGAATAGAATAGCGTGGCTGACTGCTTGGCGAAGTGGGCCTCGGAGAAGGGGATGGTTGGGATATCAGTGATAGGAATGAGTTACCTTCTAATTATCTGGGGATTTTGGAGAGAGTTTTGTTGGAAGACAGAACTATGTAGTGTTGTTGTTTGGTTTGTTGGTGGTTCTCTTTTTTATTGAGCTTGTGGCTCTTGCCTTGTATCTCGTTTTGGATTGAATAATTTTTTTTCCCCTTTAAAAAAATATATATATCAGTGGGTAACAGTATTTGTTCATAATATTATATTTTTAGTAAAAGTTAATATGGTATAATAATATTCCCTTATATTTTTTGAAATAAATTTTTTTCTAAGTGACAGTCAAATGATGTCAAATTTAAGGTTAGAATTAAAAGTAAACGCATTCACTACATTACAACGCACCACCACCACCCATATGCTATTGTAAAATGTCTCTCGACGTAATAATAATTCTTCTTCGATTTTTTTTAATGGTATGGTTATAATTTCACCTTACATTTAATATGTTAAAATAATTGATTGCAATTTTAAAAAATTATATATATATAATTGTACAAGATAAGTTGAGTTTAGATACAGAGAGACTCCCCATATATAGAGAGAGGAGGGGGAGGGGGCATCGATACCAATCACAAATAAGAATGTTCTCCACTAGCTCATTTAGGATTGACTTCTCCCAAGGAAAGGAGAATTTGTGTTCCCCATTTTTACTCGTCTCAACTATAGAGGGGGCATTAGTGATTCAACTCACCGCAGTTAGAGTATAGTATAGAAAGGTCATTCACACAATACTAGTTGACTTCTTGTTCGAGCCCTAGTAAAGTCTAAATCCATTGTATCGGGTATAAAAATTTATAAGATATATAATTAATCAAGGTTTAAAATCATATTCAATAATCCATTATTAAAATTTTAATTGTATTTTTTTTTAAGTAAAAAAAATAAAGTATATATACAATTGTACGACCACCAAATTCAGCCCTTGCAAGGTATGCCTTGTAAAGCTTTCTTATAGATTAAGTAAAGTATTTTAATTAACAAGCATCATGTAGCGGCTCGTACTTGTCTTTGTATTAAAATTTGTTTGTGAGTAAGCTTGCATGTAAATTTTTGATCTAAACTTAGTGTAGCAAATTGATAAAATAAATATGTAGTCCAATATCATTGTTTAAAAAAATCGTGTCATTAAGTGTTAAATATCAAGCTACAAAGAATTGAGATAATTAAATATAGTTTATAGACATGCATTTAACAAGACACATGTTCCTTTTGTGGTTCCGCAGTAGTTGTCTTAGTCATGTGATTAAGTTATCCAACATTGATAATATTTAATCAAAATTATTGGAAAATATGCTTGAAGTAAAAAAATTTATGATCTCATTGATATTTAATACAATTTATTTTATATGAATTAAAAACTAAATTTTATATTTATATATATATATATATATATATATATATATATATATATATATATATATATATGTATATGTATGTATATATGTATATATATGTATATATATATATGTATATATATATGTATATATGTGTATATATGTATATATATGTATATATATATATGTATATATATATATGTATATATATATATGTATATATGTATATATATATATATATATATATATATATATATATATATATATATATATATATATATATATATATATATATATAATTTTATAATTTTTAAATAATTAATATGGTCTCAAAAGTATGCCTTAAAAAGGTGATTGGGAAATTGGGGCATGCATAGTTGTTATGTATTGTCATTTCAAAGTAAAGATATTTGATTAGTTGGAGAATGATTTAATATTTTCTCATGTTATGCAAGTCAATTGGAGCTATTGAGAGTGTGGAGTTCATATGAATGGACATGTAAGACACAAAAAACCATTTTCTTTGATTAAGCTTTGACACAACCATTTTAGAATAAATGAATTTGGTAATGTGGGATTGGAGGGCTTTGTTTAAAGGAATGAGGGACATAAAAGTTTTTAATAAAGTACGAGCATTTTTAAATATTTAGTAGTATTGGTAGCTTTCAATTTTGTATTATACAACTTTATCATTGTCATTGACCAAATAAACGTTATTACATTTATCACTTTTCAAACAAGTTTGTATTATTATATTGATATTAAAAGAGGTTAACGTGTCATGGATATGTAATTTTGTTTTTACATACATATATATATATATAATGAAAATGGTTAATTTATTTTATTGTTGAGAATTTCTCAACAATATATTTGTTCGTAGTATGAGAAAACAAATAGTTTGTTTTCTCTATTTTGTAATCATTACAAATAGTTTGTTAACATGAAACAAACTATTTGTATTATAAATACTTTGCATTATATGAGAAATTAACGAGAGATTATTGAGAATATACAGAGAAATTTGTGGATTATCACCTATTTTTTAGGTGTGACAAATTTATTTATTCTCTGGAAATATTTGCAGGTTATTTGTTGTGGGTTCTCTCTCCTGGATTGATCCTGTGGATCCTGTGTATCTCCAGCTCATTCTTTCATGGTATCAGAGCTTGGAGTTCCAGTTGAAGATCCTCTTCCCTAAAATTTTTCATCTTTTAACACATTCAAAAATATTATTTTATTGATGTGTTACAGATATTTTTAATTCTCTCAAATTCTGGTTCTTATTTACTAGTTTTTTTTTTGGAAAATTCTGTACTTTATGCTCATTAAATGACCGTACAGATTTCAAAAATCATATTTTTTTTCATGGAGGCGTAGGAAATCAAGTCAGAAATCCATTAAAATTTGAATTTTTTCATTTAATGCTGGACGTATAGCTCTTTCCTTCCAAAACTTGCAGACTGGTCCCTGTTGGCAGACTGTTGGCAGACTGCAGTACCTGTCCGTTTTTCTGATGTGGAAAATAGTACGGTTGACTTTTTTCAAATTTGAGACCTGTTAATGAAAGATGAATCTTATATATTTCTATCCATATAAATTTTTATGAATTTGGATCAGGCCGTACAATGTTTTGGAAGCCAACAACAGGAAATTAAAAATTGTTTTTTGCCTGCTGTATAGCCGTACGGATTTATCTTTTTTGAACGCCTTATGATGCATAAAATCCAAATTTGTAAATTCCATGTGATAGTAGACATCAAAATATTTCATTTTATGCTGATAAGGATGGATTTGGAGTAGGCCGTATAGTCATTTTGGCAGATCCAGTGGAGCCATTCTGCATTGCTGAAAGGTGTTTTTTCCTGAACTGTGTTTACAATTTTTCTCAAATATTTCTCTGACCACCACGCCTTGCTGGAAAAAGAGTTTATTTTTGATAAAGCCAAAGATTATTCAGCTGATATATCACATGTATGAGTCATTTTTGGCCTTTTTTTTAATTAATTATTTTAATTTTTAGTGGTTTAAATGCAAGTCTCTAGCTTTGAAAGTTCAAATTTGACTTTGCTAAAGCGGCTAGAGATATTTTGTTAAAAATTTGTAGGGAGGAGGTCTTGGGGTCAAATCCCCATACATTTTTTTTGCATAAAAGCCATTTTTTAATTTTGTATAAGTCAAGGCTAAATTTTTTTTCGTCGGGAGACGTTAAATTGTAACGGGAGGGGTGTTTTTTGAGGAAAAACAAATGTCTAGATTGTTCTTGTCAACTTCATCATCTTCCTCGGGAATGGAATATCGATTGTTTGAACCTCTAAATTCTACAAATTACCATGTTTGGAAGCTGAAAATGCAACAACTCCTTCAATAAAATGGCTTATGGAGAATTTTTTCTGAAACGACACCTGCAGCATTCACCACTGAAAAAGACAAATATGCATATGGATGTAAGCAGGATGAGGCTCTTGGATTGATTTGCCTCAACGTCTCAGATAATCTTCAATTTCACATTGCAGATGCTACTACGCCAAAAGAGGTATGGGAAAAATTTAAAAACCTATTTGGCAAAGTTAATGAGTTTAAAATTTTGCAATTAGATGCAGAATTGAGTACTCTCTCTCCATCAGATTTCCCTTCAATAGATGAATTCTTGGCAAAATTCAAATTTATAAGGTCACAATTGAAAGCTGGTGACAAGGATAAAAGTGATATGGAGTGCATTTTCATGATTTTGTCAAAGTTGAAAGGACCATATAGTGTTTTTTCCTCTGCTTTTTATACTATGATGGATACATTAGGTGATGAATTCAAATGGCCTTCCTTGAAGTTTTTTGTGAAAGATTGACTAGAGAGCAAACAAAATTAATGGCCTTAGATGCTCTACCTGGTCCTAGTCATGCTCTAGTTGCTAATTCTTCTAAAGGAAAACCTTCACCTAAGTCTAAAAAGCAAGCACCTTCAAATAACCCTCCAAAGTCCACCACCCAAACACCTCATCATTCTAAATCTACTAAGACCAAAAAGTCCTTTAAGCAAAAGAAGAAAACATTTGGTCCATGTAATTTTTGTGGTGGTCCTAATCATGATGAAATTAGATGTTTTAAGAAGATGGAAGCATTAGAGGCAGCGGTTAGACAACACAAAATTTCCATTCCGTCTCCATCTCCTTCTAATTCTGCAGGAAAAGGGAAAGCACTTTCAGCCAGGGCTATATCTTCATGTCAGGATCAGTGGATTTTTGACTCAGGTGCTTCTCACCATCTCACACATTCTAAGGATCTATTGTCTTCCCTTACAGATTGCAGTACATCACATATTGTTATGGGTAACTCCTCACAGATTGAAGTCTTGGGATCAGGTACTGTTGATAAACAAGATGGATGTTTTAACAATGTATTACTTATACCCCAAATCTCTTCTAATCTTCTCTCTGTATATCAAATATGTAATTCTGGTACTGGTAAAATTGTGGAGTTTACTTCACATGATGTTGTAATAAGAGAATGTAATGATCCTAGTGAGATAGTTGCTACAGGTACAGCAGACCATACTGCAAGACTCTATACTTTTGATAAGTTTGAGTCTTTTATGTCTTCTGGTTCTTCACTTATAGCACATGGTAATAATCTCAGCAAATTGTGGCATGAGAGATTAGGACATTTGAGTTATGGATATATGCAACAAATGAGTACAAAACATCTTGTAAAAGGCCTTCCTAAGGTCTTTTGTATTGATGGGGTGTGTCCTGGTTGTCTAGTTGGTAAACAGCACCAGGATCCATTTCCAGTTGGTAAGGCCACACGTGCAAATGCACCCTTAGAGTTGGTTCATAGTGATTTGATAAATTTTCCAACTCGTTCTTTTTCAGGGGCTAAATATGCACTCACATTCATTGATGATTTCACTCGTAAAACTTGGGTATATTTTCTCAAGTTGAAAAGTGAAGTTTTTGAGACTTTTAAGGCCTTCAAAGCCTTTGTTGAAAAACAATCATCTCTTCCTCTTAAGAAGATACGCACTGACAATGGGGGGGAATATGACAGTAATGCTTTCTATGATTTTTGTATTGAGCATGGGATACAACATCAGTTCACTGTACCACACACTCCTCAACAAAATGGTGTAGCAGAGAGGAAGAATCAAACATTGAAAGAGATGGCTAATTGTATGATTCACTCTAAAAATTTGGGTCCACAATATTGGGCTAAAGCTGTAAATTGTGCAAACTACATTCAAAACCGTATGCCTCATAAAGCTGTGCAAAATATGACACCAGAAGAAGCTTGGTCTGGGATCAAGCCTGATATTTCAGATTTTCGCATCTTTGGGAGTCAAGCATGGGCATTCATTCCTGATGACAAACGTAAAGCATTGGAGAAGAAAAGCCAACCACTCATTTTTGTTGGTTATTGTGAAGATGTAAAAGTCTACCATCTTTTTGATCATGTCACACATGATGTGTTGTTTCGACGGGATGTTCAGGTTGATGAGCTACCCACTCCACAGGAGTGTACATCTAGTTCTTCTTCTTCCCCTCCTTCTTCTACTGAGGATAGTGAGGATTTGCTTTCTATTGTTGATGATGATGATGTCGCACTTATTCAGCCACCACAGCCATCTTCTTCACCACCTTTGCCTAAATGGGCAAAGAGCACTCTACATGCAGCTGGTTCTTTTGTTGGTGATCCATCTGATTCTCGTCGCACTCGCTCACAGACATCTGGTGTTGCTCTTTTGGGACAAGCTTGTACAGATGATCCAGTGTTGTTTTCTGAGGCTATTGGTATACCCGAGTGGGATGTTGCTATGTATGATGAGTATTCTTCATTAATGAAGAATGATACTTGGGATCTTGTCCCTCTTCCTAAGGGAAGAAAACTTGTAAAATGTAAATGGGTCTATAGGACAAAATATGCTGCAGATGGATCAGTAGATAAGTACAAAGCTAGATTAGTAGCTAAGGGTTTTTCACAGGTTGAAGGGGTTGATTAATCTGAGACCTTTGCCCCTGTAGCTAAGATGGATTCTATTCGGCTTGTACTCTCTCTTGCTGCTTCACATTCTTGGTCTATTTTTCAGATGGATGTGAAGAGTGCTTTCTTGCATGGTGATCTCCATGAGGAGATCTATATGGAGTAGCCTCTAGGATTTGTGCAGGACTCATCATTGGTTTGTAGACTCCGTCGTTCTCTTTATGGCCTCAAACAAGCTCCTAGAGCTTGGTATGAGAAGATGGATAGTTTTCTTTTGATTTCTGGTTTTATTTGTTGTGAGTCAGATCACAATGTATACATCCTGAAGCAAGGTGAGGAGCTTGTCATTTTGGTTTTGTATGTTGATGATCTCATCCTCACTGGCAGTTCAGATTCCTTGATACATGACATCAAGGACAAGTTGGCAGATAGGTTTGATATGACAGAGCTGGGACTTCTACATTATTTTCTTGGTCTTCAAGTTTTTTAGTCTTTTGAGGGCATTTCTATTGGACAACAGAAGTATGCGACAGATCTTCTTCATCGATTTGGCATGGTTGATTGTAAGCCTGCACCCACTCCATATCAGTCAGGTATTGTGTTGTCTACCACTTGTACGACTCCTCTTGTTGATTCCACTTTGTATAGGCAACTTGTAGGTAGTCTTTTATACCTGACTCATACCCGTCCCGACATCACATTTGCTGTGAACCTTGTCTCTCGATTCTCACATGAGCCTCATGAGAGTCATTGGCAAGCAGCCAAGCGTATTTTGCGCTACATTCGGGGCACCACTCACTTTGGTATACATTACACACCACAGAGTTCTACACAACTTGTTGGATACACTGACTCTGATTGGGCTGGTGATGTTGACACTCGCAAGTCCACTTGTGGATTTGCTTTCACACTTGGTTCAGGTCCAGTTGCTTGGGCATGCAAAAAGCAGACTGCTATTGCATTGTCCTCTACTGAGGCTGAGTATCGAGGTGCTGTCAAAGCTAGTCAGGAGATACTTTGGCTTCGACAGTTGCTTGGAGAGTTTGGCTTCACACAGCAGGGTCCTACTACTCTTTGGTGTGATAACCAAAGTGCGATTTCTATTTCACGCAATCCTGTTGACCATCAGCGGACAAAACACATTGAGATTCACATGCACTTCATTCGACATCTTATTCAGGATGGAGTTCTTTCTTTGGAGTTTGTGCCTACAGCTGAGCAGATTGCAGACATCTTCACTAAACCTTTGGCTTCTCCTCGTTATCTTCAGTTGCGAGCGATGCTTGGGGTGAAGGAAGTTGTCCTTGGGGGGGATTTCCCATGAAGTCCTTCCTTCCTTTATTTTTCATATATTTTGATTGGTTTGTACATGGGTACCTTATCAGGCCTAGTAGCCGGGACCCATCCTTGTTTTTCATTCTCCCTATGTTTCACTTAAGGGAGGGTGTTGGAATAATGCATATTTAAGCTTACCTAGGGTTAATAGGGTAAGTTATTTATTACCGAGGGTAAAATTTATTTACCTTGGTTAATTTATTTTATTGTTGAGAATTTCTCAACAATATATTTGTTCGTAGTATGAGAAAACAAATAGTTTGTTTTCTCTATTTTGTAATCATTACAAATAGTTTGTTAACATGAAACAAACTATTTGTATTATAAATACTTTGAATTATACGAGAAATTAACGAGAGATTATTGAGAATATACAGAGAAATTTGTGGATTATCACCTATTTTTTAGGTGTGACAAATTTATTTATTCTCTGGAAATATTTGCAGGTTATTTGTTGTGGGTTCTCTCTACTGGATTGATCCTGTGGATCTTGTGTATCTCCAGCTCATTCCTTCATAATTATCATTACACTTGTCACTTTTAAAAGGATTATAATTATTATATTGATATAAATAGAATATTCTACAAAATCATGTAGGGAAATATTCTTTAATTTTGGGTGCTAAATTTTAAAATTGTTAAAGTAGTATGTCTTTTCAAAGGCTCTAATTAGCTAGAGCAAAAAAATTATTTGTTTTGCTCATTCATATAATACCCTACCTTGACAACTAGTAAAATACATCCACAAATCAAAACACACCAAAAATATATATACAATTTCATAATCCATGTTGCAAGAAAAATAAACCAGATCTAATAATCTGAACATAAACACTCACACGTAATAGTACAAACATACATGCTACACGTACATAAGGCTTAAAAGAAATTTTGAAGTCCACTAGAATAATGTATCCAAATTGAAGCTGTATATTCAAACATATCAGTTATTAGAAAAATAAAATAAATATTTTATAAGGAAAAACCTAGAATAGCTCATGAATATATTAGATAAAGTAAATGTAAATAGAAGAAGTAAATAGAAACGAAAAAATTTGAAAGGAAAACCTTTTCACAAATGTTTAATTTGTTCTATGGTATATGTGAACAAAATAATATTTCAAAAAGGGCCACGTAGCAGTTAGTTCTTGTCTTTGTATTGAAATTGTTTATGGTTGAGTATTTGCCATAAGCATGAGAACTACAATATTATTAGTCTTGTCAATAAATATTTTATATTAAACTGCATAGAATTGAATTAATTAAATCTAATTTATGGACATGTACTTAACAACATGTATATCTCTTAATTAGACCGTGTTAAAAAAAATCGTTGTCATGTAAAAAGGATTGAAAGTTGTGCAATATATTGTGGGTAGTACATGCCTTTATTTTACACTTTGTATTGATTATATAGTAATAGTATACGACATTGTATTGATTATATATCAATAGTATTCCAATATTGTATAGAAATTAAATTATTATTAGTGTTAACACTTTTTCTGTATCATAAATTAATAGTTGTTTATGTATGAATATGTCTTATAGAAATATTTATTTATGTATATTTAAATGATTAATTTTATGGTTGTATTATTGTAAATTGAACCATCCAATAAAGAGTTGTGACTCTTAAGAAGACAAACTCTATGTTGGACCATCTCTTTGATGAATATAATGACACATCTTTAATTTTTATAATGAATAAAATCTTGTGAATATGGAAAAAAAAAGTAAATATGGTCATATATCTATCAAATTTAGCCCCTCATTAGATTATTCATAGTTTTTTTTTATAAAAAACTTGTAAAACATAATTGTATGTATAGCTCGAGATTGGCATAATTGGCATGGTTGAGGAATTATAATTTGGAATACTTGCATAGAATTTAGCGTTAATTGACTATCTAGCCAAAGTAGTATTTGATGGAATAAAATTAATATTAATCCAAATTGAGGCATAAGCAATCACAAAAATAAACTTCAACATAAGTTCAGTGGTTCTTATTCACTTCAAAGAGAAGGTGGGATGTCGTTAGAGAACAAATTAAAGGAAAAAAAAGTTTGTTTGCATGGGAGTAGAGAATGTGCGGTGCATGACCCCAATAATATTCCATTTTACATATTTTAATTGTCCACTTAATAAGTGGCTATTTGCAAAAGCTTTCAAAATTATTTTATAAATGTGTCCCATTTCACTAAAAGGTGTTTTTCATGGGTGTAACTATTTAATTATGTAACTCAACAATTTATTAAAAGTATTTAAAGCTTCATCGCATTTATGCAACACAAAACATAAATGCCAACCATTCTGAAAAATGAAAAATGTGATTACAGCAACACATTCTCATGAAACCTAAAATTCAAAGATCCATTCAATAACAGTGAAAGGTTAATAGTGATGATAGATTAATCTACAATTTTCCTCTTGTTATTGATCATTTGCATGTAAAATTTAAATGTCTTTCAAAATATACGCTTAAAATTAAATTGAATTAAATCATATTTATAAGAGTGTGCCAAAGAATTACCATAGTGGTCACTACCAAGAGAGATTAAATTATAATGACATGTGTTAAATTTTAAAAATTTAAATTTATTAATTTAGTCAAATCACAATTGAGCTTTCAATAAACAATCAAATAAATAGATATTATATTGAATAACCAAATTAATTTTATTAAATTTATCAATTTTCAAATGAGTTTGTAATTATTAATATATTGATATAAATAGAATATTTTATGAGAACATGTAGAAGAATATTCTTTAATTTTTTGGTATTAAACTTTAGAATTGCTAAAGTGATATATCTTGTTAAAGGCTCTCATTGGCTAGAGTAGAAAAAATATTTGCTCAAGTGATTCCTATAATACCATACATTAACAGATACTAATAATAAAAAAATACATGGATAAAACATGCTTTAATTATAAAAGAGTTTTTGTCTAAATTATACAAACACCGATAGGGTTTCCAATTAAGGAAATCTCTAATCTCATGTTACTTAGATATTCACTCAGAACAAGACATAAATATAGACTAAGCATGTGGATGATAATAGTACTTCAAACCTTTGGATTCTCATTCATTCAAGTATTATAATGGTTGGATAATATAAAATACATCACACTACCATAAAAGCTTATTTTCCTAGATAAAATGTGAATAATAGAACTAACTTTATTTCACGCTACTCCACTCTACCTCATGTTTCACACAACTTGTTCTCCTTGATAAACTGACTTATTTGACTAAATCAAAGTATTCCTCTTACATCCCTAACTTCATGAGGTGTCTTTTCAACTTCCCTAACATTCTAAAAAATGTAAAAGAGTCAGGGGACCTTTAGTTTTCAAGATCAACACCTGACAATCAATAACTATCATAAATTGTCAGTTGATATTTTAAAGCTGAATAATAGTTATAAAAACCACCATATCTTTATTACAGCTTATCTAATTGACCTAAATTTTAAAACATAGCTAGTAAATTAAATTTTATATTGCATAGCCAAATTTGGTAACCCAATTCTTATCATATCTATACTGCAAGGTGAAGAATTATTTGCAGACTAGACATATATGCATTTTTTAGTTAAATTACAATTACAAAAACTATCATAACTTTATTATTATTTATACATTTAAGATGAAATTTTAAAAACGCCTTGTAGGATACATTTTATATCATCTCTCCAAATTTGGTAACTCAATTCTTACAGCATCTCTACCACAAATTCAAGAACCATCTGTCAAGTGTCATAGACATAGCCTGAAATAAATAATCAATATGTTTCCGTAATAACTCCAAATAGTCTAAAACTTGGTACAGATATTATAAATGTCATATCCTATGACCCACAAAATTTCATCATCCAATTCTTACCACACAAGGATAAAAACTATTCCGAGTGTTCTAATAAAATTAGGTGGTACGCTTCCACGGTGACTCCAAACAATTTAAAATTTTATGTAGAGATTTTAAGTGTCAAATTATATGATCCCACCAAGTTTCATCATCCAATTATTTCTACAGTGTTACTTAAAGCAAATAAACCTCATATAAAGTGTAACAGTTGGTAGGTTTCTACGATAATTCTAAATGGTTTGAAACTTGGTACAAATATTGTATGTGTCATATGTTATGACCTCATAAAATTTCATCATCTAGTTCTTATCGCAATTGAAAAAGTATTTCTGACAAATGTCCATGTCTTAATAGTCCATGTAAACTGATAAAAACAAACAAATGATCTTCACACGTTACCTACGAAAAGAAATACTTTTACAACATCATTATTAGAGATTAACAAGCTTAAACCAAAAACCTAAGCTAACATATTTTTAGTTGATGCAAAATTGTCTTTCACCTTAGATGCTCCTACATCACTAAATCTTATAAACAATTTGTTGCATGTTATCCAAACCTTTCTTATAATATAAATGAGTATTTTTTAATTATTCCAATTATTTTTAATAAGTGAGTATTTTTAATTATTCCACATTAAAAAAAAGTTTGGAATAATTAAAAATACTCACTTATTAAAAAAAATTTGAAATAATTAAAAATACTCACTTATATTATAAGAAAGGTTTGGATAACATGCAACAAATCGCTTGTGAGATTTAGGCAAAAACTAATTTTTAATTAAAAACACATTTCATCTATCTTTTTTATTATAAAATAAACAATGTAATTATGTTATAACAAAACTTTAGAGGGCATAGCATACAAGGGTTAGTGGCCATAGAATTTTATTTATTAATTTTTTCTTCTTTTTAAGTGGGTTCCTCTTCTACTAATAAATGTTTATAGTGTTTGGGTGTTAAGTGGATTCTCTTGTTTTGTTACTAGTATACGTATTTTAGATAAGTTTATGTAAAACACCGAGGGATATCATTTTTGAGACGTCAATATAATTTTAAATTTTTAAAATAAATGAAATAGAGTACCTGAAAAATAATATCTCCTGACATCGTTTACATATATTTATCTAAGAGATGTATATTAGTTAATTATTAATTTCAAACAATAAATAGATATATGAAAAAATAATAAGATTAACTAATATGATATTTAAATTATTAATTTTTAAATTAGATCTTTTTTTTAATCATATTTTTCTGTTACACACATTTTCTCTGATACATATAGTTATACCCAACAATTATTTAGAGGGTCTTGATCTATCATTTATAACAATAGCCATGAGGATTTGGAGTCACTTTATAAAGTTTTGTTGATTCCAAATTCATTCATAACAAATTTCACTCAAAGAGCATTTAAGGTTTATAATTTTATTATATGATACATCTAGTTTGAATGGGTCTAAAAAGTTTTTTTATTCAATATTGCTCATATAAATCCTCGTAAAAGATGGAAACCTTAAAAGAAATACATATATGATTTAATAGTTTAGTGTACTCAAATTATCACATTGCATGTACAAAATATTTTGATTGTAATTTAAAATAAATAATTGTACATAAATTCATGACTAATACGACGATTAAATTTAGTTTACAAATCTAAGCATGGCTCTATTTTTATTTTAGTTATAAATAATTAGAATTATAAAAAATATTCACCTGGGATTGCTACAACGTAATTGACATATCTATAAAATATTGTTTCTTCTTTCAAACCCCAGTTGAACGTAGGTTCACCTAAGAAAACATAACACCATTATTAATCCATCAGAACAATAATTTTTTTATCATATAAATGAACTTAGTTTTATAAGTATCATTTAATAGATTTGAAAAGCTTAGCTGCAACACCACTTAAAATACACTTTGGAGTCTTAGATGGAAGTAAAAGTGATCCCTAAAAAATATACACCATCATTAAAATTAAACAAAAATAACTAATTTTACGACACAAACTGGAAAACAAATTTCCTATAGCGAATGGGAATATAATTTGGTAATATGGATAATCATAATAGTATAAACTTATAAGTTTAAAATATTAACATGGCAATGAAGATAAAGTTAATGTGTGATAGTGGACGGTTGGTTGATATTTAAGAATATGTATTTTAAGTTCTTAAGTTGTAATAATGTCTACTCATAAAATTATATTTTTAATAAATGTTAATATGGTATAATAATGTCAGTTGAGTTGAAATTTGTAATAGTGTTTGTTTATAAAATTGTATTTTTTAATAAAAGTTAATATGATATAATAATGTCGATCATTTTTTTAAATGAAAAAAATATAAGTGATAGTCTAATGGACATCAAAATTAAGGTTAGAATTAAAGGTGAATACACTCAATTTATTACATCACATCACCATCACCTAGATGCCATTGTAGAATGTCTATCAGTAAAATAAGCAACTATATGTGGATGGTCAATTATGTTTTGTTGTTAGCATCTTGGTGTTCTAATTCAATGCAATAGGTTAATTAATATTGCACTACACTTTATCTAATAAGAATGTGTACCGTGGAATGTAGTTCCATACCACATCAAGTGATTAGCACAATGAGACTCTAGCATATTTTCCATGTGTTTACATAATTCATCAATTGTAATTGATAATTCTTGAAAACTTTTCTTTACAAATGTTGTTGATGAATTTTGAGATTGATTTTTCATTATCCTATTCATGGTGAGATACCTAAACCAAGGGTGTGTCCGAAAATAATTATCTCGATAATGTATCAGATGTTTCACATATTCATGCAAATGTATGCACTTTAATCGTGGTTCTAGCCAATCACACATTCCATTGGGGAATAAAGTTGGGAAAGCCATGTCTAGTAAACTTTTTGTCACATATCCATTCAGTGGAGATGTACCAATTTATGTCAAAGTTATTATTTCAATAGGATTTACATTCAGATTGTTTACCCAAACACTAATCATGTCTATCTATCTCAGGGCATTGGGTGGTTTGGTAGCCATAGATGATGTGTGATCTACAACATTTCCTTCATCTAGTTCAAGAATTAGACCTGGAAGAACATATTCATTTAAATATGTATTGAATTCTATTTGGACAAAATTAGTTTTTTTAATACATTTATATACATATATGGTGGGAGATCTTATAATGTTGTTTCATCAATCATCACATCCATATAGAGCCTATATACTCAATCATTATTCATAGTAAAGTTATACATAGTTTCACATTGTTGTTTTATTCATACTATGATAATTGGAAGCTCTGAAATATAATGTGGTAATTTTTTAAAAATTTCCTTGACTTATTTGGAAAATAAATGATATGCCCTTTATATTTGTATTTTCTTCTAGTTGTATGAGTTACTTATAGAATTGAATTCACACGAATAATCAACATATCTTCCACTTGGGTCAAGTTTTCTAGTTTAGGTGGCTAGGGTCCAAGATCCATGTTATTAGCTTCAGAAAATTGATGGACACCTTGCTCTTATAGACATATACTACAATTAGGCCCTTCAGGAGCTTGAAAAATATTCATTCTAGGATAACACTCTTGACAAATATAACACGTGTGGAGAATCAAATTTATCTAACTCACGTTAAAACAACAATTGTATGTATATAAATCTATCTCAACATTTCCATTGGGATTAGGAATTTTTTATTTTTGAATTCTTTGGGACCCTTGCATCTAACTTTATCTTCTTGATCATGATATTGTCTCTTGTGGTAGCTCGCTATTTTTTACGTTGTTAGTATTTATTTTGGTAATGGTTACTACCATTGGATTCTACAAATGCCCACATGATTCCTCATTGATGTTAGCAAAATTAAACTCCATTTCATCTATAAATATTTCCTCTAGGGTTTTTGGCACTCACTCTATGCCACTTTCATTTTCACTAAGAAACCTAACATGGATTTCATTAAGAGCCATCATATGACTTAATTATATTTCTACTATATATCCTTCATCATAATCAACATAAACATTAGAATATGTAAGATAATGTCTTCATATTGCTTCCTGATTACATAATTGTAGTTCTTCTTCTTTTGCATCAATTATTTGATCTACACACATTACTCTATGTATTTCTTTTCTCGATATAACTTGGTCTTTTTGAGATATTAGTGCACAATGCGCTATCATGTGATCTGCATGTTTTCTTATTTGTGATTTAATATGTGTTTCACGTGGCATTTTTTTTCATCCTCATTTTGTACATTCTCTCCTCATCCTTCATTGGTACTTGTTATTATCTTTGGTATTCTTGAGCTTATTCTCTTCGCCATTCTCTTTATTATTCTTGATTTCCCTTTTTTGCTCATCATTTTCAAAATTCATTTTTTGACGAGCCCTATTACCTACGTGTGTGTGTGTGTGTGTGTGTGTGTATAATGTTTTATTAACACAAATATAATAAATTCATATTAATATAAATATAAGAGATTTATAACAACTTTACATTAACATAAATATATTGAATAATATATAAAATTATAATAACTTATTTATATTTGTTTTGACATTTATAATAACTTCATAAGTGATAAAATGGATAGCTTCACAAAGTAAACTATGTAAATCAAAAACATGTATAATAATGACAAACATCATGATATTTAAATGATAATGTAATAATGTGAGTTACTATTTTATATCATCATAAACATATTATTGAAAATATGCATACGACATTGACTCCAATTACTATTTATATTTAGTTAATTTTATTAATTAATTCCTTGCTAATTTCATTAGTTCATCGTATTACTTTATCTATAAATCCATTAAATTTTCAATTTTTTATTTGATTTTTAAAGAGTAAAAACATTATGTATAAATTATAATTTTTTAATTGAATTTTTATATAATATGTAGTTAACTATAAGTTATGGTAATTTAAATATTATTTTTTTTACTTATAATTAAATATATATGTGGCTTATGGTATTGAATCATGGTGAGGGATTCAAAAAAATGTTGAGTGCTAAGTGAAACCCTAATCGCTAGGTTGAAGTGGAAGCCTACTTGGCAAAGTCTGGTTCAGTAGCACCTAAAACAACCCCTTTTTTTGGCTTCACTAGATGGAAGCAGGATGATCCTACTCAATTTTTGGTGGAGACCATGACTATGAAGAAGATAGGGATGATAGGGATAAAGGTTGTGATGGCTAGGTAGGATTATCTAAAGGGATCATGGGTTTTAAACCCTGTGTCTATTATAACCAAGATCCCTAAGAATGTTCTTTGCAATCGTCATGACCCTTTACCTATTGATAGTGATCCCTACGAATTGTATTATCAAAGGAAGTCAGAGGAACAACAAATAGGTTTCTCGGTAATGATCTGATCCATCCAAGGGAGGACGCTTTGCATATAGGTAAAATGGTCTGACTCTATTCTAGAGCTTAAGCGTAAGCTGAAGCATAGTCAAGGAATTTCAATAAGATCCAGTGCCTTATTTATGAGGGCAAATACCTAGCTAACTATGCTAAGTTGGTGAATACATGATCTCTAAATATTCTCTCCTCTCTATGGTGATGTGTTTTCATGGTGGAGTGAAATCTAGTCAACTTGCTTCATCAAAGTCATGCTCCTTTAAGGAAGCAGTTCAGTCTAATCCCCCTCTCAATTTACTTTTCCTCGTGTTAAGCCAAATTCATACATTGTCGAGAGAAGGGATGATGCTTTGACTATTTACCTTCAACATGATAAAGTAAAATAAATGATTGATTCTCTTAAAAAACATAATCATTTGTCATTTTTTTTGTTCTTGGACAAAATATGAAGAGTTACACAAATGGATTCAAACACATTGGTCCAAAGATTATTTATTGTTATTGTGCTCCATAGGTTTCTTTTTAGTTCAACTCATTAACCTTGTTGACTAGGAGACAATCTTTGAGAAGGGCCCATGGTTTTGGGGAAGAGTGGGCCTCTTTACCACCCCTTAATTCCTAGATTCTAACTCGAATTCCATGATTGTCTCCAAATTCCCTGTCTAGGTTCATCTCTCAAACTTGCCTCTTCCATTTTGGCATTTTGAGGTTCTTTCTGACATTGAGAATGGCCTAAGCAGCTTTGTTAAAACTGATCAAACTTGTTCTAGTCAAGGGCTCTTCACCTTTGCACGCATGTGTGTAAAGATAGAGCTGAGTAAAGGTTTCCCTAAAAGAATAATTCTTAAACATGGTTTATGGACTTGGAAATAATCCCTAGTTTTTGAGAATATAGCATTTTAGATTTAGTTGTGTCATCAAACAGGGCATCTCTTGGATTCTTGCCCTCAGGTATGTGATTCTTCTAAAAGAAAAAGGGATGCCTCCTCTAAGCCGAAGAGTTGGTAGCGTTTGATGTCATGCCCCACAAAGGGTGGATATACCATGAGTGGGGCAAATTTGTATTATGCTGAGGAAAATAAAACTACCAATAATGGAGCCATAGATTCATCAGTTGAGTCTGAACAATCATCCAAAAAGGTGAAGGAAGTGATGAATCTGGGTGATCGATTGGCTCAAAGGATAAATATCAGCAAAGTCCTGTTAGGAGGGACTATGAGATTTCACAAATCAGAAAGTTCTGAATCTGATAAGGAGCAGTCCTTGGATAGCTTAGATATATAACTTATAGATCTCCTAATGGTGGTTAGGGGAGCTCCTCTGAGAAGTTGGATTGAGGTAAAGAATAAGAAAGGAAATAAAATATGGATGGAGGTTATTGCATTCTAATGCAATATTTAGATAGTTGGAAGATAGTGCCTTGTCTTTTCTAGGGCTTTATTAATATTTCAGCTCTTGGGTTGTATGGTTGTTGCTAGTTGTTCCTTGACAACACTTGTGGTCCTTTGGCCTTTGTTGTCCTTGGATTGTGAGTATGTTTTTAGATGTTGTAAATGTTTCTTATTAATATATTTATCAAAATTACTCTATATATATATATATATATATATATATATATATATATATATATATATATATATATATACTTGTTATATATTTAATTTTTACATTGTTTCGTACTTTACAAGTAAAAAAAAAATAGATTATATTAGTAATAGATTGCATGACCACAACCATAATCGTTAAATCCATGTTTTTTAATAACCTAAACATAAGTTGGTGGATAATTATTTATATATAATTTTTTACATGTAATTAAATATAATATCATATATATTTTTACTTATAGGTAAGTATAATACTAAATATATCTAATTTTTACATTGTTTCGCTAAATTTTATAATTAAAACATAAGTAAAATGATAAATTATATTAGCAATAAATTTTGTGGCCACAAACGTGACTTTTAAATTTGTGTTTTCTTATAAAAAATATAAATTGATGGATGATAATTTATATATAATTTTTTTAAATATTGTTAGTTTTATATATATATGATTGTTACATTGTTTGGTTATATTTTACAGCTAAAAATAAACAAGACAGTGTAACATTGGGCACAAAATAAAATAAAATAAATTGCCTTGTGTTTAAAATCTTGCCTTTTTTTTTTCTTTTTATGCTTCTTATTTCAATCATTTTCCTTCTCTAATTTTTTTATAATTGGTTTTTGTTTTATTTTAGTTGATTGTCTTATTTATCTGTATATGATTACTTTTTTTTTAAATATCACATTGATTGTGTTATATTTTTTGATTTTTAGATTTTATCATGTCAGTTATTAATTAAAAGTGAACACACTCATGACATTATAGCTTCTAAGCACCCCCTGGATACCATTATAGGAGCACATATTGGCATAATTATAAAAAAATAGGTAAGAAAATAAATGTCACTAGGTAAATGACTATTTATGGAGGTCATCTTGAGATGACTTAAATACATACAAGTAAAAATCTTAGAAAAATATAAAATATAAGCAATTTATTGTATTATACTGATAGGTGTTCTATAAAGGGAGTGTAATGGAGTGAATTGTTCAAAGTCATGTTCAACATTAAATTTGGCATGCATTTGACTATCACATGGTAATTTAAGCTTTAAATTTGGCATATATTTAACCATTATAGTGTAGTTTCAACCTTAAATTTGACGTCCATTTCACATATCAGTTAGATGTTTTTTCCTTTTATTGAGAGAATTCAATCAAAAAATATAATATCTTGGCCATATAGTGGAGTTTGGATCCCTTTTTCTCATAAATAATTTTTTGAGACCAATAAAGTGATGTGGTTATATTGATGCCATTTTCACCAGTTAGTGGGAAATTGGCAGAGAAGGTCATATAGTTATTAATCAATCTAGTTAGTGGGAAATTGGCAGAGAAGGTCATATAGTTATTAATCAATCTAGTTTGTGGAAAATCTAAGATAAAAATCTTGAGATTGATATCTCTTAGTGTATTTTTTTGTAGATGATATGAGGGTTGGGGGTCCCTCACCTAATTTATTAATTGAAAAAAATGTTTACAAAAAATTGGGTAAACCCAAGAAAACAAGAACCCCAAGAAAAAGAAACTAACAAAAAACTAACCATGATATACAACCAGCCAAAGTCCAGACACCCCAAAGGGGAACATAAAATGTAACAAAGAGCAAAAGAAACAATACAATATGGAATGAATACCCAATTGAAACCTACACCAAAGCACCACCACCACCCAAAAGATACCCTCATCAGCCACCTAAGCCAATTGTTCCTTGTCTGGTTGTTCTAATCCTCATCCTCTAAAACTCACTTCCAAACTTGCATCACCATCGACCAAAGCACACCTAGATTTTCCAGCATGTGGATTAGTTGCTTTCCACATCTAAAGCATTGGCCTACCTACTCATCTCTTAATCATCACCCCCTAAAAACATGACACTTCTTTTATGGTAACCATGCGAGCCACACATGTGGGTTGAAGTCACCCTTTGCTAAACTGAGGAACCCATGCACCCTATGGCTGTTGGAGTAGAGATACAAACATCCTCATTAGGATTTAATTGCATCCATCAACCTAAAGTAATTTATCCAACTAAGGGATGTACCACCGAGGTTATGAGGGTTTGCATATCACTCATATCCAATTCAAGTAGAAAGTGTCCCTTTGGGCAAGGGTTTTTTAAGTAATTTTATAGAAAATCTAGATGCTCTAACATTTCAAAATATCTTACCTCAAACTCATTAAAATTACATAAAGGAATTAACCCTATGTCATTTTGAGCTGAGAAGGGGAATTGACTTTGATCACCCCAAGCAAAACACTCTGTCGTCTCTACCAAGCCAACCTGAAACCTTGGTCAGATAATCCTGCTTGCCACTGCCATTATTTTATATTTGCCTTTCAAGGCATAGAAGAGGTTCCCAATAAATGTTGATGCCACTAGGGAATTAAATTTCACCCTGTAACTAGTATCTAGAGAAACCTAGCCTATTACTTCTTTAACAGCCTGCAATATACTTCCAGATTGAATCACAAAAATTTGTTTCAAATGTGATTCAATTACCCATCCACCAAATGAAATTTCCCTCTTGATTACTTCTACATGAAATAAAGGCTCACTCAATTCCACTTGTAGCATGTTATCCATGTTGTCTAAATTGCCAAAGGCCTGGCAAGGCAATCGTGTAGGTGTGGAGAAGTGAGAGATCTTGCAATGAATATACTATCTATCACACCAAATTTGAGATAAAACCACTAAAATAATGTCATTTCATGGGTAGTGAGGCCTCCAATGTTGATTCAAATCCAATGAAATAAGGCATGCTCATCATGAAATTAATGCCACCCTATGTTGCATCATTAAGGCAGTACCCCATTAAAGCTCTAACTACTCCAGTCATTATCAACAATGATTATTTCATCATGTTCCAATCCCTTATTGGAAAGACTATCCACCAAAGAGTTTGCTTGTTTAAAATAGTGAGAAGCCTCCCAGAAACTAAATTTATCCAATAATATTCAAGCACGACTTAAGATGTTATTGATATTTCATGATCTAGCCTTTCTGGTCCTTAACACCAAGATAATAACCTTTGAATCACCTTCAATAAGGATTCCCTCAATCCCACATTATGTCAGAATATCCAACCCCAAGATGGGAGCTTGCACTTCCACTTCATTGTTAGTATAACAAACCAGATTCTTTGATGTGGCTCGAATAAGTGAACCCACACAATCTTAGATAACACATCCTACTTCAGAGGCCCTTAGATTCCCCTAATAGCCCCATCAAAATTCATTTTATATAGTCTTTGAGGGGGGCACCCACTCCATTTTACCCTCATGCCATGAGGCCTTTGAACACACCACTGACCCATTAATAAGAGGCACCTTCAACCAACACCAAGATAAAATAATATATGAATCTCATGAGCAAAGAGTTCTATTATGTCATTTAACATGGGCAAACACTACTTCTGAAATTAAAAGTTTAGCTTGTTCCATCACTACCTCAAAAGAAAAACCTTTATCTTCAAAGAGTGTCAGATTACATTCCTTCCATATGTTCCATATCATGATGGCTAGACTAGCCTATCAAAAACACATGAAGGTGTCTTGAGTTTCCCCCATGAAGGCAAGTTACAAAAGCTTGTGGAAGAGATTTTGGCTTAGCCCAACTCCAACATAATTTTTCACACAACCAGTTCCAAGCCTTTTCCATAAAAGGGCAGATGTAAAGAAAGTGATCAACATCTTCTTTATTATCTCATCACATGACACACCTCAAAGGGACCACCATTCCTATTCTACATAGTCAATCTTGAGTTAGAATTTTCCTTTGTGTAGCTAACTAGGCAAAGCTCCTAGCATTGGTAAAATTAGTGTTGTTTCAACATAGACATTTGGCCCAAACACTTGAAGTCTCCATCTATTCCACCATATTGTAACCTAATCTGATCAAGTACATCCCATTCTTTGCACCAATCCATTGTATATAATCTTTTTTATTACTAATGAAAATTTTTCTCTTGGCTAAGATTTCCATCAGCATAAATTTTTGGTTACCCAAAATCTGTAACCCTTCAAGGTTTTTTCATCTCCATTGTTATATTTAAACTAATACAATAGGTTCTATGTAATCCATGACTTTCCCCCATAGAACTCTTCTAGAAGATCCTTAGTTGTGGCTAGCTCTTATATTTCCATTAGGGGTCTATGACCATTCCAAGAGTCTTTCCAGAAATCCATCGAGCATTTATCATTTATCACCCAAAAAACATGATCACTAATTATAGAATGACATTTAAAGATGAAATTCCATGAGTGGGACCATTTTTGAGGGTTTGTAACCTTTAGAATATTTGTGGAGGAACAATCTCCAAAATACTTGAACTAGTATCACTCAAAGTGCCAAGTTTTGAGAAGCCAAATTCATAATTCCAACACCCCCTCCATTTTGGGGAAGACACAAATTGTCCCATTTCATCAAAGGAATATTTTTATAATCCTGAGGACATTGGCATAATAAATTCTTCATGATACGATTTAACACTTTTAGAACCTTATAAGCAGGATGCAGGATAGAAAGGGTGTAGATGGAGAGGGCACTGATAACAAACTTGGTAAGAGTAATTCTCCTAGCCAAGGAGAGTCATTTGCCTTTCCATTCCACTAGCCAAGATTTTAAATACTTAATTAAACTATCCCAAAGGAAGGCTCTAACTGTTCCCGTGAAAAGAGGAATTCCCAAGTATTTAGCTGGTAACTTCCCAATTTTGAAGTCCAAGATGAGATAAATGACAAGTTGCATTAGTTTATGGGTGTTGATGAAATCGATTTTTGATTTGGATGAATTAACTCTTTAAACTGGCACTCTCTCATAGTCGACTATAAGTTATTCATAGGCCCTTGATTCCCCTTCCATCAAGCTCCCAAGCATCATCGAAAATTATTGATAAGTAAGCTTATCTATCCCTTTAGCCACCCTGATACATCTAATTACCTCATCAAAAAAAACTCATGAGATTGACCTTCATAAATCCTCAACCACTAAGGTAAAGATAAAGGGGGAAAGAGGGTCACCTTGCCAGAGACCTTCTGATACTTTACAAAAGCTTGTGGGTTCTCCATTCACAATGATTGAGAATCTGGGGGTATAGATGTAGCTGAATATCCATGAGCACCATTCCTTAGAGAAGCCAAATTTATCTAGTGTTTTCAAAAGAATTTTTAGTTAACCCAATCATACACCTTAATGATATCTAGTCTGAGCATCATCCCTTTCTTGTGTCCAAAAACCATAGAATGAATGGTTTCATGGGTGACAACAACCCCATCATGGATATACTTGCTTGGGACAAAGCCCCCTTATTCACAGGATATCAACTTCCCTAAAAGATATTTCAATCTGAATAATATGGATTTCAAGATTATCTTATAAACCATATTACACAATGAGATGGGGCTAAAGTCAACAATGGATTTTTGAGTCACACCTTTGGGAATTAGAGAAAAAAGGTACAATTGATATTCACACCAATCCTTTGAATCTTTTGAGATTACTCAATGATTTCCACAATGTCACTCCCCATAATATCCTGAAAGGACTGAAAGAAAACAGCTAAAAAACCATCAGGTCTAGGAGATTTATCTTTGCCCATAGAGAAAACCACCTTGTGAATATCCTCACGTGATAAAGGGGCCATAAGCATGTTATTTTGGTTGTCAATTACTATTCTAGGAATACTCTCTAAGCTCCTTGTTTTTCACTCCAAACTCCTCAATTCATGAAATGCCCATGAGATTGGGTATTTCCTAAAAGGGAAGATGGGGACAAATATGTAATTTCATCCTTTATTTTAGGTCTAATCTAGGATCAACCCAAGGCATGGTTGTAGGTATTTAACTTTACAAACAAAGTCTATGTGAGCAATCTCCAAGAGATGCACTATTACCACTGAAAGTTCAATATGAAGTTCTTGCACACAAGTCTAATTATCAAGGGTTATTATGGGAGTTTGAGTATAATGCTTTTTTGTTTCTAAACATAGGGGGGAAGGGTAGTTAAATATTATAAAATAAACACAAAAGGGAAGAGAGAATAAGGTAGACAAGAGAGCCTCCAGGTCTAGAATAAACTCAATGCCTTGATCGTCGAACCAAGTGACCTTCCATAGTTATACCATTATAGATTGAGTTTCACTAAAGTTCTACCTCCAAGAACACACAGTGAGAAGAGTCTCATGGAGTTGGGAGTATAACTCAAATATGAGCCCTCACCAAATATGAGTACTAGGATTTTATAATATACTACACATAAACACCCTATGGTAATTTGTAGATCAACACACAAATTAACAGTAGTACAAAAAGGGAAACAAGAGAACTCACACAATGATTATAATATCCAAGCACATCATAACCATAGCACACATAAAGTATCAAAGTATTAATCCAATTAATCTAGCAATGACAGACATTCAAAAATGGAGAAAAAAGATAATCGAGACACATAATGAACCCTTTACAAAAAGTAGGAATTATATTCATAAAAAAAGTGAGTGTTATTACAGCAATCGATCTTGGCAAACATTACATTCTAGAGAGATGAAGGAAAAAATAGGTGAAATCATATCTATCATCTGATAAAAAATTTCATAAAGTTTTTAGTCAACCCCCATATTACAATACAACTCTGCCTTATATATATGAGGATGGGGCTCACCTTCAAATAGTGTGAGGATCCCATCCTAGTCCATGATAGCCACTCATGATAGTTACAACTGTAATTAAAAACATAAAACAAACAAATCCTCTTAAACCTAAAAAAGATCTATGGGGGACCACTTAGTTGATACGTAAAGGTGACTATGAAGGTCTGGCTCCCAACTGCTTTGATATGTTGTCTTTAGCCTCCAATGTAGCCACCACAAGGTCAAATACCTTGTCCAACTTGGAAAGGTTCATCGGGGGTTCCTTAAATATTACGTCAACTTGAGTCACTAGCCTCTGATAGACTTGGAAGGGTGGTTTTATTGACACTTAGACCTAAAAAACTGGTGATGCTCACTGTTGATTATGTTGATAGCTCCATAACTACCCGAGTTCCTTCCTTATTTGCTTTGGTAATCTTCTCCCTCATGACCTAATTGAATTGACCTAGGTGGAATCCTAATTCTCCTTGGTCCATTAGGGTGCCATCCAAGTGGAATAACATAAATATATTTAACTCCTTGAAGTAGGTCAATATCTTCTTCCTGCCCTCTTCCAAGGGTCAAGTTACAGTACAAGCCACAATGAGCCACTCCTCCATAGTCTCTTTAATGTTCCTAGTGTACATCTAATATAACCCCAAGTCTGAGGTTGGCATTAGTTTCAACTATGGGAACATGCCTTTATTAATCACCTATTGTAGCTTCTTACACTTTTATCTATCTCTGCAATAATCTCTAAGTAAGCTTGAGTCATTTGGATAAGCATATTGGAATCAACCAGAGTCTCCACTACCTTCTTGAGAACTGAGAAGAGTAGTAGGAGGGTGTCCTTAACCTGTCCAATCAATTTTGTGGAGAAATATCACTTCACCTGGGCTTCCAAGGTCTGAATCTAGCTTTAAATGTCCTCAAGGACCTTTTTTGACATATCATGAGTTGCTTAAAGAATTAAGAGTGGGTCCTGTTATAACTTGGAATTGCACCCTTGTAAGAGAGTTATTCAGGCTCTCTCACTTCCAACTACAAGCATGGGGATAACTTCAGGATGTGGGTATCCTATGGTGAGGTTGAACCTCTAGGATTTTTAATGAGGCTAGTTCCTCAGGTGCTTCACTTTAGCTCCTTGATTCCCATACTAAAATTTACTAATGGCTAAGGAAAAGGGATAAGATGATTACTTGAAAATAAATCTAAACTAAGGGAGGTGATGCACCAAAAGTAAGTGATCCACTTGGTCTAGGGAATGACAATAATTTAGTATAAGATAAATTTACTTACACAACCTCCTAACCAGCTAACTTGCATAAATATTTCATAAACTAGGCTCATTGAACCATATGTGAAGCAAAGAGGGATTTCTAAATCCACATTAAGCATCTATTAATGGCAGAAAAGCTCAAGTTCAGACCTACAACTAACTAGAAAACACCTAAAAATAATCAAGAAATAAGGACAATAAAGTTTGAAGGATGCTTCTTCACAATGCTATTATGCACAAGCTAACTCAACATAATTTTCAGACAAAGGGATAGGTAAAATAATCTTTATTGCTTCAAAGGTCTATTACATAGTGATTTTCATAGAGTGATTCTATCACTAGTATTTGATAATTTCTTGGCTCCAAGGCCTCTATTTATAATAGAAAAAGGGGGAAGAGAAGATGGGAAGAGTGAAGAAGTTGTTGATGATTGGGATCCCTGTCATCATCTTCCCTTATGCCACTAAATGCACTACTCAAGATCGTCGAACCACCTTTTTGATCCACTCCCGCATTCAAGTCTCTTTTGTAGAGATGAGAGAAGTTGAACTACAACTAGTTAGATGTCTCTTCCTGGCATGACTGCATTTATTTTTTCATTTAAATGGCACATCATCTTTCACTTTTGCATGTCCTATCTAAAGAAGGATGCGGGTCTCCATGCTTGGGAGTTCAAATTGACCCATGTTGTTTCTACATTTGGACAGCTGTTTGTCAAGAGTAAAACATATTGAAGGATGAGAACCTTGATAAATTTATATCTACCAGCCACTTGGACTCTCTCATTGATCTGAGCAACATTTCAGGTGACAATTTAGGTGATGGTTCTACCTCAATTGGTGGTAGAACTTTCGAGAGCCATAACTTTTGCACCATAGCTCCGTTTGACTCCCCATTTGAACTGTTAGAAAGATAAGAATGAGGGGAACGTCATGAGATGGAACTAAGATTTCATAAATGGGTTTTAACCCTTGAAAAACAAATGGAAGTGCCCCAAATTTAAATTTTAGTAGTGCAGTCTAAAAATAGTAAGTTTCTAAAAATAGTAATTTCTCAAATTCTATATTGTTGTAAATTGTGGAAGTCAAATCCCTTGAGATTGGTGACCTTTCACATCTTCCTCATACCTTAAAAACATGTATAAATGAAGATGTACCTTGAAATGGAAATGAGACATCTCTTCTCAGAGATAGGCATATGTTTGGGTGAGCAAATTTGATCAATAAAACATTTCTTCTCAGAGATAGCATCATTACAATTGTGCTATTTTTGTTTCTTGAATTATCTTTCAACCAAATCTTATGAGTTTTGGATCAGTGGTATCAAATTGGTTTGTCTTTAGAGTGTATGATCTTTAGGATGAGGTCAAATTATAGGAAGCTTAGATGGAAAATAGAACCAGTAGACTATCCAGCTGTTTGTTTCAACCAACCTCAAATGGCAGACAACATTGAGACATTCAATCCTTTCAAGAAAATGGTGAATGAAGCCCTTCAGTATCATAAATCACATATGCTACAACAATTCACCCAAATTCTCCAACAAATCTTGATAGGAAATTCTAGCTCCTCATCTGCACCCCCACATCCTTTTAGTGCCCCAAAACCCTTTAAGGTTCAAGTGAATTTTGATATCCATACATTTGAAGGAAAAATAAATGTTGATGTAGTAGAAAATTGGTTGGATCAATTATCTTCCAATTTTTCTATAAATAAATTCATCGATAAAGAGAAGATCACTTTTGCTCTGTTGAAAGCATCATTGTCTGTCAAAAATTGGTGGAAAGTGTACAAGAAGAGATTCAATACAGATGATATTAGCCTTGAGGCAGGACCTACCTGGGATGATTTCATAGAAGCTGTAAAGGAAGAATAATACCCCATTGGAGGATATGATTATCTGTATATAGAGTGGCAACAACTTCACCAAGGTAAGGAATAGTCTATTCAAGATTACACTGACATTTTTCATTTTCTATCTATGAGATTGGGCATCCAAGAAACTGAGAAACATAAGGTTCTCAAATATCATGGTGGACTACAATGGTATATATTGGGGGAGATGGAACTCTTCAATCTAGAAACCCTCAGTGAGGCATGCAAGTTCATGGTGAATATTGAGCAGAAGCATGGAAGAAGGAATATGAAAAGTCAGCCTACAAAATGGAAAAGTGACAAAGAAGGTCAAACACGAGGCCAAAATTGGAAGAAAAAGGAAGGGAAGACTAGGAAATGGTGTGATTATCACAAATATGGAACACACTCCAAAGAAGAATGTTGAGCCATCAAGTCCCTGCTCTCTGAGTCACAATCCTCAACATCTACTGCTCTACCTCATACACACCTTGCAGTCGAAGAGGATGAAGAAGAGATTGTAGATGCTGAGCTTGATGCCATCATTGCTTCATCATGAACCCATGAGGAGGGGCTAGACAACAAGGAAAGGTTATTCCGCTCTAAGTTATGGGTGAAAGGTAAGCCTCTACGTTTCATTCTTGATAGTGGGAGTCAAAAAAAATTAATCTCTGCTAATGTTGTGAAAAGCCTACATTTGTCCATGAAGCATCAACTAAATCCATATAGTATTGGATGGTTGAGTCCAAGGAGAAACCTTTGTGTCACCCACCAATGTCTTCTCTCATATGCAATAAAACCTTTCCAAGATGAGGTCTTATGTGATGTGGTCAATCTAGATATTTGTGATGTACTCTTTGGTCAGCCATTCATGTATGATCAACATGACATCTATGAATCAAGAACTCAAAGGATCACTCTCACTCTTGAAACACGATGTTATAGGGTACCAGAGATACCACCTTCTACATCTATCTCTCTGATTAGTGCCAAGAAATATGTTCTCATGGTGGTAAAGCCACAAGAATACAAAAGGACCAATGTTGAAGCCCTGACTACATAAACAACACAATAATAGAAGCCAATAGATAACTAGCTGAAGAAGTTCATAACCTTCCATCCATTGACTAATGGTTAGACAGAAATGCTGAACAATCGAGCCCTACACAACTCCACAAAGCACCGTGCATTCTAAGTATGCATCAGGAATCAAATCAAAACACAACTACCACACTTGATGACAAATATTGATGTAATTTGGACCATTGCTTCTCAAGGAGGGAGGAATGATCTGAGCAACATTTTAGGTGACAATTCGGGTGATGGTTCTACCCTATTTGGTGGTAGAACTTCTGGGAGCCATAACTTTTGCACCATAGCTCCATTTGACTCCCCATTTGAGCCGTTGGAAAGCTAAGAATGAGGGGAACATCATGAGATGGCATTGAGATTTTTTTAGTGGGTTTTAACCCCATAAAAACAAATGAAAGTTCCCTAAATATTTATTTTAGTAGTGCAGTCTAAAAATAGTAAGTTTCTAATAATAGTAATTCCTCAAATTTTGTATTATTGTAAATTATGGAAGTCAAACCACTTAATATCCCTTGAGATTGGTGACCTTCCAAATCCTCCTCATACCTTCAAAACATGTATAAATGAATATGTACCCTAAAATAGAAATGAGACATCTCTTCTCAGAGATAGGCATATGTTTGGGTTTGCAAATTTGATCAATAAAACATCTCTTCTTAGAGATATCATTATTACAATTATGTTGTTCTTATTTCTTGAATTATATTTCAACCAAAGCTTCTGAGTTTTGGATCACTCATGCTCATTGGTCATCCTTGTGCCACTTATACTTTATTGATTGGCCCTTTATACTCTAACTCACACCATGTGGTAGCCTTTCATTTATTGCATCATGATTCTCGTGTTGTTGGATGAAGCTTAAATCAAGCACTTAAAGAATCCCAATTTACTCTATGCAGAGTAATTTGGGTTTTTTGATCTCTCTAAATTTAGAATTTCTTAAATACTTTACTTATAATTTTTTTAAAGTAAAGTACTTAGAGAAATATGATTTACTCTATGTAGAGTAATTTAGGTTCTCTAGGTTTACTTACTTTAGACTTGTCCATTTTGAAGTCTTTGGGATTTTGCATCTAGAAGTCTTCTTTATTCTATGAGCTCCTATTTATCTTGAGCAAATCTCTTGAAGGAATTCCTTCAGATAATTTTTCTAAAGGAATTCCTTCAGACTTTTTATCTGAAGCTTCCTTCTTACACTCTTCCTTAAAAAATTACCTTTTGGACTTTTCAAAATGAACTTTTCCAAAGGGTGAGAGACCCTTTAGGCTCCCTATCATCATTTCAAACTTCCGTAAATTATCCTCCCAAAGGCAAAGATGCCCTTCAAAATTTTTGAAATAGTCCTTCTGAAGGGTAACATACCCTTCAAGAAGCTTACAACTGTCCACTTAGAGAAGGAAAATCCCTTCGAATTTATGAAAGTGACCTTTGAAAAAGTTGACTGGTCTTTTGGAAATGTTGAAAAGATCCATTTTTCCTAAAAAAGGCCCTTTGGATTTTTTAAGTGTACCTTCAAGTTTTTGGAGAAGACTTGTCCCTTGAAGAACCTAAGAAGCACTATTTTTTGAGACCAAATTGGGTTTGTCAATCCCTTTTCCTTATTTTGGGCTTCTAACTACTCACAACTTATGAAGTAATCAAGTAGTGCTTCTTGGAAAACCCAAAATACACTATCTATGAGTAATTCAGGTTTGTAAACCTGAATTACTTTTACTTATAAAACATTTAGAAGTCAAGCACTACTAGAAACCTGATTTGCACTATGCCCTCAAAAACCTAAAGTTGTAACTATTAGAAAAACCAAAGTCCTCCCAAAGACTTGACATTTTCTTGCTTGAAAGTTCCCTTTTTCATATTTAGGCAAATTTTGATATGTGGGCCAAAAATGGCCAACATTTCTAGTGATTTGCATGGAAACATGCCTACTATGCTTGAGAACCCAACTCATTTGCTTCATTAGATCCATTGGGCATGAAGTCACTACTTTTGTATAAAGTTGGCTCTAGCTAGAAATTTCTCTTGAAGCAACAAAAACAACTGAAACAAAACAAATTGTGCCCAAGGCACTTAGGGCAGGGAAAATACTCAACTAAAATGAATGTGCACAAGGAACTTAGAGAAAAACATGAAAAGCTATACAAAATGTACAATAACATATAATGGATGCAAACTCTTTTAATAACATAACTTTAGATGAATCTCATTGACTAGAATGGGTAATACTTCTCCATCTAATTGAGTGAGCTAGAAGGCATTATGTTGTTTACATTTGTAGATCAAATAAGGGCCACTCTACAGGCTATCAAACTTGGTGTGGTTGCCTGGTTTGGCCTTATTTGAGTTCCATTTGAGAACTAAGTTTCCCTTCTTGAAGTCCCTTGCCGTGGATCTCTTGTTAAAAGCTTTATTGACCCGAGCCTAATGTGACTCTAGCATCTTCATTACAAGGTCTCTTGTCTCCTTAAGTTTCATGAGTTCTACCAATCTCACATTCATGGGTTCATCTTCCAGTAGCTCCAGTTGATGGGATAGTTCTAATGTGGGTAGCTCAAGAGAAATGGGCAGCTTGGCCTCTCTTCCATATACTAGAACATATGAAGAATTGTCAATAGTAGCTTTAGGAGTTACCCTGTCAGCCCACAAGGCTATCTTTAGTTTGGTGTGCCACACTCTTTGGTTCTCATCCATATTCCTCATGATGATTCTCAACAAAATTTTGTTTGTGGACTCATCCAGTCTATTTCCTTAAGGATAATAGTTGGAAGAGGTGTTGAGGTAGATGCCCATCTTGAGAGCCCATTTACTCATTTTTAGACTGAGGAATGCTATTGCATTATCAGATATGATAGTGGATGGAATACCAAACCTAGTCACAATGTTGTCATAAAAATCTAAGACTGTGCTTTCATTGGCTTCCTTCAATGCAATGGATTCCACCCACTTGGTGAAGTAATCAATTACAGTAAGCACCCACTTATGCCCTGCACTTGATGGGGGTTGATTACTCCAATGAAGTCCAAGCCCCACTGCATGAATGGTTCCTCTACTTGAATCAGGTTGAGAGGGAAAGTTGCTAGCCTTTGCTTACCCATGAAGAGAGCATGTTCTTGACACTTCCTCACCCATGCATAAGCATCCTTGAAGAGGTTGGGATAGTAGTAACCAGCCCTCATGATCTTTGTTGTAGTAGTCTTTGGAGTAAAATGACCTCCTGCATGCCCATCATGGAATGCTCCAAAAGCTTGGCTAATTGATCATCATCTATGCACCTTAGAAGCACTCTATTGAGGTCTCTTCTAAACAAAACCTTTTCAACTAAAGCATAAGGTATAGACTAAAGTCTGAAATACCTTCTTTTTGCTTTGTCCATACCTTGAGGCAAATCACCTGTTAGCAAAAGGTATGTCATATTATGGAGCCAACTAGTGTGAGGTGGAGGTGCCTCTGCTTGTAGGTTATCTTGCATTACCAAAATGACCTCTTTGTCTTCATGAAGGTCATAAACCATATGCTTACATAAGCCTTTACCTCTTACTAGCTTAGTGACCTTGATCTCCACATCATACTCCATAACTTCAATAATCCAACTAGCTCTTTTTTCTCTTAAACCCTTGTTAAGAAGGAAGTCTCTTAATCCAGGATGAGACACCATAAGTTGGATTTTGTTGTTGGATAGCATTGGCTTGAACTTCATGAGGCTCTTTACTGCTGCAAGGACTTGATTTTCTACAAAGGTATACCTCACCTCATACTCTTCAAGCCCCTGACTAAAAAATGCTAATGGTTGCTCAAGTCCTTCACCATTTCTTTGCATCAGCATAGCTGATATATTATCAATGTTGGCAAAAGCATACAATATGAAACCCTTTGAGAAATCAAGATCCATAAGTGTGGGTGCTTGAGTGATGGCTTGCTTGATAGCCTCAAATGTTGACTTGCCTTCATTTGACCAAGTGAACACATGGTTCTTTTTTAGCATAGTAGTGATGGGCTTGACCAATCTTGTAAAATTAAGGATAAATATTCTCACAAAGTTTATCTTTCTAAGGAAACTTTTGGAGTCCCTTCTTATGCTTGGGCAAGGATAAGGCCAAGATGGCACTTAATCTCTTAGGATCAATGGACAACCCCTCCTTTGAGATGATGTCACCTAGTAACTTGCATTCATGTATGATAAACATGCACTTCTTGGGTTTTAATGAAATCCCATACTCTTTGCACCTTTTGAAAATCAAGCTCAGGTGGTCCATATGCTTGTTGGAATTCTTATAGAAAACTATGATGTCATCCAAGTATACCAACACCATTTGGTTTAACAACCCCCATAAAGCCATGTCTATAGCTCTTTGAAAATTTGTGCCAACATTTGATAGACTAAAGGTTATCTTTTGGTACATATATGTGACCCATTTAGTGGTGAAGGTAGTCTTGTACCAATCTTTATCTTTCATTCAGACTTTATTGTAGCCAAAAAATCCATCCAATAGAGAGAAATGTTTTGATCCTGCAACTACTTGGAATTATGGTTAACGGGCCTTTGATTTTACCTTATGTGCTTGGAATTATCCTCTAAAAATATGGTATGCTAAGCTAACTTAGGATCAAACCCTTTAGGTTATTTTACTCCCAAGCAAAAATGTCTACATACTCTTGGCAAAGTGCTATGAAAGTATGTCTTTCAACCTTATTGTTTACCTTCCCAAGCTTGAGAAGTTTGTCTTTGAAGATTAGGACTCTCGCATATTTATCTTCATTAGTAGACGTTACTACCTTTTCTTTCCTCATATGATCTCCTTCATGGAAAAGCCCCTCAAGTGTAACCAACCCCTTATGAAGTTTGTTCAACTTTAGCTGAACAATCTGATCCTCATATTGATGCTATAATTTAGCTTGGTTGGAGAAGGAGAACTTAGCTTCTTGTTGTAAGAAGCAAGCAATTTTATTGTCACTCTCAAAAACCTACCAGTGGGATTCATTTTCTAACACTGATGGTCTCACCACCACCTTGACATGTGCTTGAACCTTGGTTTCCTTCAGCTCACTAGGAATGTCAAACTAAGCTCCCATGACTGCCAACCTATCAGCATGTTGGTTTTGATTTCTTAGAACAACTTGAATGTCAAAGGCTTCAAAATATTCAATTAGGTCCCACATTCTATTTTTTTAGGACATCATCAAAGGGTTTTTTATGATGTTGAAGCCTATGACTTAGTTAACTATGAGCTCATTGTCCCCATAAGCTTGCAGTAGTTTGATTCCTCTTTTGGTGGCCCATCAAAGGCCACAGATCAAGCCTTTGTATTCTATCACATTTGAATATCACTTGAAATGGAACCTGTAGGAGGAGAAAAACTTAGTACCTGAGGGTGAAATCAAGATTTCCCTAGCACCTACACCATTTTTGCTCCTTGAGCCATCAAAGAACAATTTACATAAACCATTGGGGTCTTCTTTAGGTCCAATGAGGGAAGGCATGGGTTTATTCTCTTCATGCAATAGATAGACACCCATGTATTTTTCCTCAACACCTTCAAAAGGGTTAAAAAATTGGTTAGCTCCCCATAGCTCATCCAAGAACAAGTCTGAAACCTCTTTAGGATGAGTGTTTAACTCCTGGCCAATTATAAACTCATCCTCATCAAGGATAGTACAATTGAGGTTTATTTTATCTAGATGATGGGGTTCAATGTGGAATTATGCCATGGGTTCAACCTTGATTGAGACCTTAGTCCCAGACATTGTTCTGAACACCACATAAGACCAATTTACTGTAAGGTAACCCCTAATCTTGGTTGTGAACTCCCTACAAAGACACAATATAAAGTGAGGAGTGACGTTAAGGATCAACACATCCTATACCATAGACATGCTAAGATAAACATACAAGGTTAGGCTCAAATTTTTGTTGATACTTGATGGATTTGTGGAATAACCATCAAGATGTAGGACTCCCTTAGTGTGTAGCTCATACTTGAGGTTTAACTGGTCAACAATAAACTTTGGCATGACTGAGGTGTTGGCCCCACCCAAGCAATTATGCACCAATAAATCATTGATGATTAATGATATGTAGAATGGGTGGGGCTTGGTCATACTGCTTGACCTTTCTCCCAAAGGACTCTTGGCTTCATTAGTGAAGACATCAGCTTCCTTGCTTGGTTGCTTACTTGCAGTTGTAGAAACACTCATCTTGGGCAAACCTTCCTGAAGAATGTTTACTGTGCTGGGCATGGAAAGCATGTCCCACATTGGTACGCTTACATTGGATTTCTTCATTTGCTCCACAATGTTGATTGGCATACCCCCAAACTTTGCCTGGGTTTTGGGAGTTACTGCTACTGGCTTTGTCACTGAAGGAGCAATGACAAGAGGTTCTTTGAAAGCTTCCTAATTGTTACCCATATTCCTTCTCTTGAACCTTGTGTTTACTGGGACTAGGATGTGGGCCAAACTGGGAGTAACCTATGGATTAGATGCATAACACTCCTCTTACTCACTGATGACCATTGAGGCTCCCAATTGGTTTGACCCTTGATTTGAGCCTTATTTTTATGGAGTTTGCTCTTGCTTTGTCAATGTGGGCACCTTTGTGCTTTGGGCCATGAGAGCCTAGTTATATCCATAAGAAACAACCTGCTATCATTGATCATTGAATGCCTAGTTAGAGCCAATAGTTGGGATAATAGATTGTCCAAAAGAATGATTCCAAGGCATTGTCCCTTCAACCTCCTGAGCCACATTGTTCTAAATCGAGACCAAGGAGTTGGAATGGCCCACAATGTTCAAATAATAATTATGTTGCCTAGCATAGTTAGGCTGCCCCTATCCTTGGAAACCTCCTTTGTAGGGTGGCCTATTAGCTTGATAATGTTTCTACTGAGGATGATACGGAGCTTGATAAAGCTTTATACAAGCTTGCGTCTTGACATTGACCACATCATTCCCTAAGTATTGGAGCATGCATTTTAATTCCAAGTAATTCTTTTACTCTTGGGAGTCATTGGATCCACTAGTATAGGCCTTATCTTGTTTAGGTAAAGGCACAATAGTAATTGTTGGTTTTGGAAGTATAACATTAAGTGGAGGAATGACTATAGGAGGTGGTCTGATCTCTAGAAAAAAAGGCAATAGGGGTCTGGGAGTAAGCTTGTTAGCTTGAACTAGGCAATTTTCTGCCTTGATGGCCACCTCATATGCATCTGACAGTATATCTCCTCCAATAGATTGAATCATTATAGCTATATCATTGTTGAGAGCCTTCAAGTAACACAAGAAATCAACGTTTGGAGATGGTCTAACATTTTTTGGAATTTTATCCCATGCATTCTAAAATCTCGTGTTGAAGTATTGCATGACTTCATGGGGAGCTCTCTTAATTGTGGTTAGCTACTCTGCAAGTGACATATGATCACTCTTATTTGCAAACCTTTTACATAGGGTTGTTCCTAGCTCATCCCATGAGTGGATAGAATTAGGAGCTAGGCCCCTATACCAATCTAATTCCTTTCCCTTGAAGGATACAACCAAGATCCTAACAACTACATTCTCCACTATGATATTGTGAATATTATAGAAATTAGCTATGTTCGTTATGTGCTCAGTAGGAGTTACAGCTTGATCTCTTGTGTAATATGGGACACTTTTGAGGGATGCTATTAGCAAAGATCATATTATGGAAAATTTAAAGGATTGTGGCTGTTGAAACCCACAAAATCTCTTTGGGGAATCATGGTAGCAATAGGAGCTAACAAGGATCTTCTTGCGTAGGTATACCTTATGACTGGTTTAGGAAAGTAACTTCTTATGTAAGGGTGGGTATGGGTGAACCTTAACATTCTTGCTGAGTTTAAAGGTAATTAAATAAACTCAAAAGGAATACCTATAGAATTTGATCTTGTAGTCACCTTTGGCATGAAAGATAACTACTACTATTCTATCAAATAATTGGGTGTTTTTTGGAGTCACCAGATGCTGGAAGATGAAAGGTACCACTACTACAAACTGATGAAAATAACATCAAACTTGACTAATCTTCTATAAAAAATAGAATTGAAAATGGTAGTGAGTCCCACCAGGCATGTCATAATTGTTATAGCTTAGCATTGCACCCTTGTAAGAGAGTTCTTTAGGCTCTCTCACTTCTAACTACAAGCATGTGGACAACCTTATGATGTGGGTATCCTATGGTGAGGTTGAACCTCTATGATTTTTAATGAGGTTAGTTCCTCAAGTGCTTCAATTTAGCTCCTTGATTCTCACACTAAAATCTAATAATGGTTAAGGAAAAGGGATAAGAAGATTAATTGAAAAGAAATCTAAGCTAATGGAGGTGATGCACCAAAAGTAAGTGATCCACTTGGTCTGGGGAATGACACTAATTCAACATAAGATAAGTTTGCTTCCACAACCTCCTAACTAGCTAACTTTCATAAATATTTCATAAACTAGGCTCATTGAACTATATGTGAAGCAAAGAGGGATTTTTAAATCCACATTAATCATCCATTAATGACAGAAAAGCTCACGTTCAGACCTACAACTAACTAAAAAACACCTAAAAATAAGCAAGAAAGAAGGATAATAAGGTTGGAAGGATGCTTCTTCACAACACTATTGTGCACAAGCTAACTCAACACAATTTCCAGATAAAGAGATAGGTAAAATACTCTTTATTGCTTCAAAGGTCTATTACACTGTGATTTTTTTAGAGTGATTCTATCACCAATTTGGGGATAATTTCTTTGTTACAAGGCTTCTATTTATAACAAAAAAAGGGGGAAGAGAAGATGGGAAGAGGGAAGAAGTCATTGATGACTAGGATCCCTATCACCATGCTCCCCTGTGCCACTAAATGCACTACTCAAGATTGCTAAACCACCTTCTTGAGCCACTCTCACAATCAAGTTGCTTTTGGTAGAGCTAAGAAAAGTCATGTTGCAGGTAGCTAGACATCTCTTCCTGGCACGATTGCAGTTATCTTCGCATTTAAATGGCATCACATCTTTCACTTTTGCATGTCTTGTCTGAAGAAGGACATGGATCTCCATGCCTAGGAGTTTAAACCAACCCATGTTGTTTCTATGTTTGGATAGTTGTTGTCGAGAGCAAACTATATTGAAGGATGAGAGCCTTCATAAATTTATAGCTACCAGTCACTTTGACTCTCTCATGCTCATTGGTCATCTTTATGCCACTTGTCCTTTACTAATTATCCCTTTTTGCTCTAGCTTATGCCACATGGTAGCCTTTCATTTATTGCATCATGATTCTCGCATTTTTGGACCAAGATGAAGTCAAGCACTTGAAGAATCTTGATTTACTCTATGTAGAGTAATTTTGGTTCTTTGATCTCTCCAACTTTGGACTTTCCCAGATCCTTTACTTATAAATATTTTTAAGTAAAGTACTTGAAGAAACATGATTTACTCTATGCAGAGTAATTTGGGTTCTCTAAGCTTACTTACTTTGGACTTATCCATTTTGAAGTCTTCAGGATTCTACATCTAGAAGTCTTCTTTATTTTATGGGCTCCTATTTGTCTCAGGCAAATCTCCCAAAGGAATTCCTTGGGATAATTTTTTTGAAGCTTCCTTCTTGCTCTCTTCCTGTGAAAATTACCTTTTGAACTTTTCAAAATGAACTTTCTTGAAGGGTGAGAGACCCTTCAGGCTCCTTGTCACCATTTTGGACTTCCACAAATGATCCTCCCAAAGGGAAAGATAGCCTTCAGAATTTTGAAATGGTCCTTCAGAAGGGTAACATACCCTTTGGGAAACTTGCAACTGTCCACTTGGAGAAGGAAAAGCCCTTCAGATTTATGAAAGCGACCTTTGAAAAATTTGACTGGTCTTTCAAAAATGTTGAAAAGATCCCTTTTGCCTAAAAACGTCCCTTCGGCATTTTGAAAAATGCCCTTTGGATTTTTGAAGTGTACCTTTGGGTTTTTGGAAAAGACTTGCCCTTTGAAGACCCTGAGAAGCACTATTTTTTGAGACCAAATCAGGTTTGTCAAGCCCTTTTACTTATTTTGGGTTTTTGACTGCTCACAACTTATGAAGTAATCAAGTAGTGCTCCTTGGAGAACCCAAAATATAATGTCCATGAGTAATTTAGGTTCATAAACCTAAATTACTTCTACTTATAAAAAAATTAGAAGTCAAGCACTGTTAGAAACTCGATTTGCACTGTGCCCTCAAAAACCTAAAGTTGTCACTGCTAGAAAACCCGAAGTCCTCCCAAAGACTTGTCATTTTCTTACCTGAAAGTTCCCTTTTTCATATTTAGGCAAATTTTGATATGTGGGCCAAAAATGGCCAACATGACCTAAGTCATCCTTTCTTACCTAATGAAAGTCCTCACCTTAGTGATGGAAAATAGATCTTGATGGGTCTGCTAAACAATCGGGTTCCCCTCTTGGATGAACCTCTACATTAATGTCCTCTTCATGCTCCTCAAAGTTTAGTCGAAGCTCCACTGTACATCTAGGTCACCCTGGGTAGTCATCTCTGATGCCTACAACCTTGGGACCATTCTCCAAGTTATGGGAGGTGTAGGAGGGGTGGTTGATATGGTGGTGAAGGGTAGAAGATGAGGTGGAATGGAAATAGAGGAAGTGAATGGGATGAACATGGAAAGCAGTGGAGGTGGAGGGGCATGGGAGCATAAGGAGGAAGAACAAAATGGGAGGCCCATGAGAACATTTTTATGCCCACCATTGCTCCTAGGTTATGTTCACTTGAGGGGGAATTACCCTCATGAAATGTTCATTAAACAAAAGGGAAGAGATTGGTTGGTCGAAGATAAATCCCATGGTGCCTTTGGTAATGGAAAGAGGGGTTAGGGAGAAATACACTAAGGTGTTGTGGTTGGGGATGAAGGAACCATTGAGGCTGGTAAAGGAGATTGGATTGGAATGGAAGGCCTTTGACTTATAGTTAGAGTGTGGGGTGCCTTATGCTTCTTTTTGGGCCTCTTACCGAGTCAACCCCATATGCTACAGTGGAAGGATTGATCAGAATAGTGGGAACCACAAGGGCCAATGGTGGAGGAAATATAATTATTAAGGGAGGTGTCTAGATGACTAGAGGCATCACCAAGATGGTTCTTACCACTAGTGGTATGGTCCTTATGGTTGCAACCATGCTCACTGATAAAGATGCACCTGATGATACCTGGACTAAAGTCAAACCCAAATAAGGAACCAAGAGAGTTCCAGGTTCCAAAATGGATGGGGTAGAGGGGAACAAATAGTTAAGGATGCTTAGGAGGATCAAGGCCAAAGGTACTTGGGCAAATGATGAAGGGGGTGAAATGGGGAAAAAAAGAGGCGCCACTTGGGGGGCTTGTGGGAGTGAAGCAAAATTTATGGGTGTTAGGACCAGAAGTTGGAAAGTGGCAAGAGTGAGAGGTGGAAGGGAGATGGAAGAGATGAAGGTGTAATGGGTGAAACTTGTGTTGGTGCCTATTGGGAGCCTTGTTTTGGTCTCTCCTTTGAACTATCAATCACATCAAACCTCAGGGTCTATGTGACCCAAGGTTGAGGTACTGGTAATTGAGTTGGTTGCACCTAAGCTACCTATCATCGAGTAATGCAAGTCTGACTCGATCATGACAAAACTATTGGAGCTACTAGAGGAGGTAGAGGTGGAGTTGGGGCATGATGAATGATTAGAGGAGGTAAAGATGGAGATAATACATGAGGAGTAGGAGTTTTTAGAGGAGGTAGGGTTAGAATCGGAGCATGAGGAGGAGGTGGTAGAATGCCCTATAAAATACTCTTAGATATAATAGGAGGAGTTGGTGTTGGATCCTTCATAGATTGATCAAGAGTCGAAGGGGATCAGATGGGCTCGATTGAACCTTCTTCCCTTTCTTCTTCTTCATCATGATTCGGGATAATAATTCCTAGTCATCGGTAACATCTAAGTATAACTCATCTTCATCCTTTATTTGATGATCATAGTTGATATTAAGGTGAGCTGAATACTGTGCCAAGTGAGATATAATCATCCCTTTGGGGTCCCAATGCCAGAGCTCAACTCTTACTGAGGTGAAAGAGTCTACTCAGTCACCATATTTTGAAGGGGAGGGAAGGCCTTGTACACATTGTGCCTGATAGTGATCGGGAGTGGTGGGCATGCTTTGTGTTAGAAGCCTATACAAAAGCCAAAGATGCCCTCCATAGCTCTGATATCACAATGTAACATCCCCACTGGGATTTACTAGAATAACATAATCATTTAAAAAAAAATTATATTCCATGTATTCTTTCATTAGATTAAACCATGAGAATCTAATTTGTGACCTTAGTATACACATTAAGTATGTTAACCTTAAATTAAACATGTAACATCTATTAGTTACTAATCACTAACATCATATGAAATAAAACATAACTGCATATAGAAAGTAATTAAATATTTCCATCCACATTTGGTACAATAATACAACCACTGCTATCAATGTACTATGAGTAATTAATTACATTTCCAACTGGCATAATGTTGCAATAATGAATAAAACACAAGATACAAGGCTTCATGGAGCATGAGTCTCATGAACTTCAATATCTCTAATAATCTTAAGTGTAGTCTTCAAATAAGTATTGTTGTGATGAGGGAAAACATCATATGAGCGCTTTTCCACACCAATCATAAACCATTTATCCCCTACACAATCCCCCAATCAAGGAATAGCCCTCCCTTCATGGATGGATAAATAGTGACAGTATGAGAATCCAGAGAGATAAGCTAGTACCTGTGTGCTATAAGATTTCTAATACATAATGTGTACCATAAAAAAATACATTCTAACCTGATTTTGCACAAACATCTAAATCATATATATGAAATGACAATGTTTAACTAAACATTACTTTGGCTAAAGTTTTCTAATATTTATTGATCTCTAGGATTAGTCAAATTCATACACACCACTTATGAATTTGGATTACCTTCATCTGACATTGGTGATAAGCTAGTGAAGTCCATCTCACTATTTAGTTAGTATGGACAATGTGAGATTTGGTTAATATAATATATAACTAATAGATTCAAACAAATTACTTCTGACTAGCAGGTATAAACATGTTAAATATATGAATAATCAGTAATACATATATTTAGTCCATCAAATGTATGCAATGAATCTCAACTATATTATTTATCACATAAATAATAAGCATAACAAGTACAATTTATACCAATCAGGTATAATATATACTGGGGCTGCATGTTTCTAATTTTCTTAAGTAAATTCAAATGTAGCACATTCTAAGATAAACAATAGTATCATAGTCTGATATTTTTATGTACATTTTATTCAATTATAAACAACCAGTCATAATAATTTAAAAGATCAAATAAATCATAAACAAAACATAATCTTTCATTTACGCAACATGTTATACTTTTAGGAGGTTGTATGCATATAATTATAGTGTCTTATCCCTCAAGATTATGTGAATTAATTTAATAGTCAATAAACTATAATTATAGGCATGCATCCCAATGCACAAATATAAGCTATATATGTATACGAGTACATAAGTTCTCATATAGATATATTTCATATATTTATGCACCTTTATAACATACATGTATATATATATTGGTCACATAAACAAATATTGTTCTGTTATGCTAATAGTCATGTTTTATTTTCTATTAAGAACATCCTATGATTCAAATAAACCATTAATTTTTCTATTAGCAGATTAACAATAAAGATCTATCACCAGATTTCAACATTTTTAGAACCCCTAATCATATTCACTTATTTCATTTTAAAATTCATAATCTGGTTATGATAAAACCCATACAAAGTCTACTACCCTATATACATTACCCTAAATTGTTGAAAACAAAGTATTATGAACAATTGATCACATAGACCCTTATTTTATCTTTCTTCATTTATTGGGAGATTATATTGTTTCTAAGTTTTTATAAGTATCTATAAAATCAAATTGATATCCTATAAAATTTCATTTTGAACTGTTTAACACACAACCCTTACAGAATTTGTAAAAGCATTTAAACTTCCTCTGCTCAGTATAATATATTAACATAAGTATCAATCCCAGTTCAACCTTGTTGACTTCTAAACATATTAAAAACTCATATGCATATAGATACATAATTGGTTTCCATATAGAACTTCCACCTATATCATCTCACATAAATTATATACAAGCCATATGCCCTCTGTGTGTGTGTGTGTGTGTGTGTGTGTGTGTGTAAATCTAGTTATTCTATTTCCCAATTCAACACCATTAACCACTATATGTATATGTTATTTATTATCCAAATAGCTTATAATTGATGTCTCTCATAGTACATAATTCTTTATTAAGAATACAAAGTTGGTATAGATTTTATCCACTTACTATTTCCTTTCAAGGACAGTTCCAAATATTTCCTTTTACCCAAGCAAAACTAATATATACAGACTTAGCTTTCACACTATAATTTGTATATGTATACATCCTCATACCTATGTTCATGGTTTTAAAAGATGAATATATACACAATTCATATATTCTCATTGTTTAAATGACAATTATACACAGAATTCATATATATATATATATGTTTTCATGGTTTTGTGCAAAAAATACATACACCATCCACACATATATATATTCTTAGGGTTATAAATAACAAATTAATACCCTAATAATTCAAAATATACACAGTCCTTTTAATAGGTATACCAAACTTTAAATGAACTTTGATAACAAGCAAAACACAAAGCTTTTATATCAATCTGTTTAATCATCAATTTAACTCAGGGTTCACATTTTTACCCCACCCAATAAATTTAAAGTATAGACACAGTCGTGTGTATTATACACTCATCATGTATTTATATTCATATTTGAGTATGTATATATATAACTTGTCTGAGTTTATATATATACATATATAATCTCAGTCATAGTAAAACCATCGGCTAAAACCTATTGATCTTTAGCTTGGGCATATTGCCATCATAGCAAGAAAATCCTTTTAACCCTAAGGTTTTACACACATACAATTCTAGTTTGCCTTTATAGGGATTTAGAGGATATTGGCTTTGTTCTGTGGATGGTCGAGCCATCCGTAGGGCTAAGTTTGTATGCCTAATAAAATGCAAATCATTTTTCTAAACCCTAAGAGACAAATATAAACACATAATTCCTCTAAGTTAAACAATGATAAAATAACATCACCAACCTCTTAATTGCTTCCAGAAAATCCTTCACTCCTTCGCTATGCTTTTCTCTTCTCCTCTTCGTGTCATGCCATACTCTTCTCCAACTCCCCTCTTGTCATTATTTTTCCATCTATTTTTTCCATTCAAGCTTGCATGAAACTATTAACATGAAGTTAGCAGTTCTCCATGCATAACCCAAATTATCCATCCAAAACTGAAACTAATCCCAATTAAATCCACATTGACTCAACCAAGAAAAGCCTTGATTTCTCTTGAACTTTCCCCAAATTCATTTATCATTATTTTAATCTCTTAAATCCTACCTGATCTATTTATGTTACATGCCCATGTATCACCTCGCAAAAGTCCACTTTTAACATAATTATCAATGATAACTAATCATTTTGAATATTACCACAGTCTATGCATGTGAGTAATGAATAGGTTGAGTTCTTAGGATAGTCTTAGGATATAATACAATCTTTGCAATAACTTAGTAGATGTCATGAATTTAATAATAATGAGACTAATATAAAGTTAATTATATTCTTTTAAATCTAATGGTAAATTGGACAATTGTTATACCAAACATAATAGTATTATAACAACATAATCATTGTAATTACTATGTTATATAGACTATTTTATGTCTTTCGTTATCTTTATATATTAAGACGTTAAGCCATATAATGATATTTTTTGAATATCATAATGATAACCAACTAATATTTTAAAATATTACAAAGACATTATGGTTAGTCTATAGATAGTAGTAACCAGATACTATTGACACATATTTATGTTCTCATAAGCATTAAAAATCATGAATAAAATAACATGACATAATCATATAACAACATTATACACTAAATCTTTGTATAATAGCTACAATGCAATAAAAAAAGATCAATTCCACATAAGCATTAAACTACGCTAACACACAACTAACACACATAATCAATTATCTAAATATAGGTAATATAAAAAATGTACTAAAGCTAATAATTAAATTAATGCATATAATGAGTACTATCTAACGTGGTGTGTGCATGGATTCTTGTCGTTACTCTGTCATCCTCCAACACCTCCATATATGTCATCCTCTCTAATGATGCTCTCCTTCCATCATGCTCTGAGGGATGAAACTCTCCTGCATCCAACTCACTATCAGAAGGTGGTTAGCCCATAACATCATGATATACATAGTAAAACACTATTGTAACAACAAATCAACATAATCATAATATAAAGAATATACAATACAACTAACTCATAGTAACGTAATCATGTAATCAAAGTAACATACAATTGTCCCATAACAACATATGACTTACATCTTAGTTACAAAGTTATTAATCAAGTTATCAACCATAATAATCCATAGATAATTAGGTAAATTAGCTTAATGAGAAATCAGGATGTGACACAATCTATTTGGATGTTAATGATTATAATCGCCTTTGGGCAAATCATTATTTCTACCCACCCAACTGGGGCATGTTTTCATTGTGCTAATGATCATAATCACTTTTGGGAAAACTATTATCTCTATCCGCCTAATTGGAGCATGTTTCTATTCTGCCAATGATTTTAACCACATGTGGGCAAATCATTGTTTTCCTTTTGCTAATGATTAAAATCGCCTTTAAGAAAATCATTATATCTATCCACCTAACTGGGACATGTTTTCATTCTACTAATGATTATAACCGCCTTTGAGAAAATCATTATTTTCATTCTACTAATGATTATAACTGACTTTGGACAAATCATTCTCTTGTTACCTTTTCTTATATCGATGATTATAACCGCCTTTGGGCAAATCATCCTTTTTATTTGTCCAGTTGGGGCATCTCACTATGCCACTGATTATAACTGCGTGTGAGAAAATCAGTCTCTTCCACCCTCTTTTTATCTTTTGGTCCCATTGTTTCCTTCTTTCAAGGGACTGATCGTCGACCTTCTTTGCCAACCACTCCCTTGAGGGGGCATCCAGAGCTTATCATTCACCTTTGGGGAATTAGGCATACATGACCTTTTCATTATCTGAGAAGACATTATTATGCTTATAAATTTCAATGCCTTCCCAAATAGGGGAAAACTATAGACACCCCATTCTAGCCACAAATGGCTTTCGATCGGACTTCAGACTGATTCCTACCAAATATTGTAAATTAAGCTTAAGAATCACTAAATATCTAAATTTTATCTGTGCATCATTTATCAATGCTCATAGTCATGTTGATGCATCGTTATTATGATATTCTACCATACACAATAATAACCTCTCATGGATTCACCCCCAATCACTTTGCGACATAATAACTAGTAGTTTGGCCTATGGACCCATTAAGTGGGGCACTTGATCAAATCTTAAAAGAGCAAAAATGCTAATCAAATTGAATTAACTAATTAAACAAGATTAAATGCTTATTTGAATTATCTATTTGTAATTAATGAATATTTAAAAATAAAAAATTTAAAATTCAAAATGTCAAGCCTTTTCATCATTGCCTTTATGAGTTGTCAAGCTCTTCTAAAATATCTAATTTGAGAGCCATGCTTAGTAATTAAAAATCATAATTACATCACAATTTTTAACTCAATTGAAGTTAGTCTCAACTCACCTAGGGTTAGTTTGAACCTATTCCATGTTTAAACTCAAGCTTAACTCACCTTAGGTGAGAGTTAATTTTTGAAGCTATAAATACAAGACCATACTTATTGATCTCTAAGCTCTTTTGGTGTAAAGTTATTATGCCTAAATGTATTCAAAGCTATCTTGGTGTAATGTTATAATGCTTAAATAGATGCAAATAAACCATGCAATTAATGTTACCATGTCAAATTCATGCCAAATTCAATAAGCCAAGCAACCAAGTCAAGGTGCCAATGAAAGGTGAAGCCAACAAAGCTCCATTGATGAAGATTTCTTGATGCACAAGCCGAGCAAGCCATTTCGAGCTCCAGGGAAGGTAAAAGAAGGTATTCTTTTATATTTTAGTTGTGTTTTCATATGCATGCTTGTTACCTATGCTCTCCCTGATATCTAGGCTAGAGGTGTTAGAATTTTAGTGTGTTTATTTGAGTTTTATTTCTTGGACTGACATAAGACTAATTTCCCCTATAAATATTCCTTGTTCACAATAGTAATCAAATCATCTTAGAGTGACATGAAAGAAACCTCTACCAAATAAAGAGAAGGATGGGGAAGAAAATGAAATCAACTCAGAGAAAGCCCAACTGGTTAGCTTTGTGTTGGATTTAGAGAGACCCACACATTTACAAAATAGAGATGTGTTATCAATGTTGGATTCCATCCCCATAATACATGACTTAGAGATAGAAAGAACGGGACACACATCATTGAAGAAAATGGGGATGTCACCTACCAAGAAGGCTAGTTCACTGAAACTAGTATGTAGCCAAAAGGAAACAACATCTAGAAGAGCCAAACCCTCAAGAAGAGAGGCAAGGGCCTCCTAAAGATTGTGCACCCAAACCAAAAATGGAGTGTTGAAGGGCGATAATGGGAGCAATGATGAGAAAAAAGTAGAGGAACTGTGGAACAAGTTCGAGGAGTATATATGAAATATCTAAATAACCCTTAAATGTGAATTTGATGTTTTGTACAAAGCCCAATCCCAAAGCCAACCCATGTATATTAGTACAAAACACAATAATACCACTCTCTCATGAATAAAGGTGCCACAATGGTTTCAAAACAAAAAATTACATTTTAAAGTTTGAGATAAATGCAAGGATGCCTTACCTAAAAACTAATCATTTCCTATCTACATATCTTCACATAATTTGTTTTCACTTTTTTTTGGGTTTATTAGAGTTGTTCTCGTGTTTTTAATTCTTTATTTCACATTATATTTCAATACCCCCCTCTCCCCCACATATATAGGAACACTAAAATATAACTATTATTATAAAATAATAATAATAATAATAATAATATATATGAAGTTTCAAAGTAAATTCGTTGGTTGGTATTCATAGGTCGCATTCCCCGTTGGAGGAACAAATCCCGCTCAAAATAAAGAAACACTAGCAAAACATGACAAGTCACAAAGCACGAAAGTAACTACATAAGGAATAACATGAAATGAAGCATAAGCTACTAAATCAGGAGAGAGTGGAGGATCATCCTTCAACGACAAAGCACTCCAAGATGAAGGCTCAACCGAGAGAGGATCAAATGTCACCCATCCATCCATGGGGTCTAGAGGAGCTAAGAAAAATAATGCCCCACCTAGGAAGACCCTACACCACGCTACCAATAAGGACATGACCAACAAGTGAACCCCATCGAGATAGACTAATGACAAACTTCCCATAGAGAGGCGATAAACTCTAATCCCTTGTTGAGGAAGGGGTGGGTGGAGAAACATCTACATAAGTGGATCCATCTGTGTTTGGATGCTAATAGTGGAGAAACTTGTGGAGGACAACTCGGGGGGACGTAGCTCATGGCACAAGGAACACACCCCCAATTGTTGAAAAACTCCTATAAAATTTGAGTTTCATTGCCACCTTTTCCACTTGGGCTTGTTTTTTCATAAAGCCTAGAGATGTCTCACACACCTTGTCGTTAATAGAGAAATGAAAATATGTGTCTTACATTGTTAAAAATAACAGAGTCTCTAGCTTTCCATAATTGAAACATTATAAAAATGCTCAAAATAATCTATAAAGAAGCTATATATTCTGGCCAATTAGTAGAATGCCCAAAGAGGGCTAAACGATAAGAAAAAAGCTCATGATGAAAAGGTTGAAAGAGATTGTGAATCCCTTACCAAGTAAATTGAGCTTTGGGACATGTGTAAAAGATATGCTTGAAAGACTCTAATGTGGAACACGTTGGGCACTTGGGTTGAGCAAAGTCGAGATGAGAAAGACACTCTCCAAGGGAAAGGCCTTGGTAAACTAGATGCCATAAAAAATGAGGAAGCTTGGGTTCAAGATTAGCGGTCTATATTCTGTTGAGTCAGGCAAGCCAAGCCTCGGGTGAGGAATTAAGACTCTAAACCTTGTTGAACTTATCCAGAGTTAGAGAGAATGGGCTGATTGCTTGATATAGGATGTCTTGGGAGCTGTTCTTGAAATGAGAATCATAGTTCCATCTCCAATATTTCTACCAAACATGTGGGGACTACATGCCTAATTTATGAAGCATAACATCTGGCATCAACTCTTGAATATGAAGAACAACTACTAAGTTTGAATTATTTAAATTGAATTTAGTTTTTAGCAAATGCCAAGGAGCCCAGTCACGAGCTGAGACAAAATCCTTCATATTTTAAAGTCCTTTTCTAAAAAGCCTCAAAACTTAATATATACATACTGATCTTTTGCAGACATAAATATTATTATTACTACATGTTGTGTAGAGAAATCACTCAATTGGATTCAATTGGGCTTGATTTTGCATAAAAACTAGAGATATCACACACACCTTGTCATCTATTGAGAAATGACAATAAGTTTCTTCATTGTTAAAAACAACAAGAGTTTCTAGCTTTCCATAATTGAAACACAATAAAAACACTCAAAAAATCTACAAGGAGGCTATATACGATGGCCAACTAGTAGAATCCTCCCAAATAAGCCAAGAAAAAGGCTCGAGATGATAAGGTTGAACGAGACTATGGATCCATTACCAAGCAAATTGAACTTTGGGACATGTCCAAAAGATATGCTTGAAGGACTCTAATGTAGAACACGCTGGGCACTTGGGTTGAGCAAAGCCTAGATGAGAAATACACTCTGCATGGAAAAAGCCTTGGTAAACTAGACACCAGAGAAAACGAGGAAGCTTGGATTCATGATTAGCGATCCATATTTTGTTGAGTCAGAGAAACTAAGTCTTAAGCGAGGAATTAAAACTCTAAACCTTGTTGAACTTATCCAAACCCAGAAAAAATAAACTCATTACTTGATATAAAATGTTTAATGAGTAGTTCTTGAAATGATTATCAGAGTTCCATCTCAAATCTTTCCACAAAACATATAAAGACTGCAGGTCTAATTTGTGAAACATAACATCTAAATATGAAGAACAATTGCTAAGTTTGAATTGTTTAAATTGAATTTAGTTTTTAGCAAAGACTAAGGAGCCTAATCACACTCGGTGAACGGAGAACATGATTTATCTGGATGGCGATGTGATACGTTAAAGGGTGCGTGGGCAAGATGCAACAAACCCTTTTTGTGGCCCTCCTTTGTGGTATCCTGCATGTCTTCTTCTTCTTCATCACCATCATCATCATCATCATCATCATCATGTATCACTGTCATTGGGATCCTCGATGGCATATGCGTTTACAACAAGAAACGGTCTTGACTTCTGGTGAGATAAGATGCGTGGCCTTCCAACAAACATCTCATCCAATGTTTGGATCGCATTTCGTTCGGGATGGGATGATGTGCACCCTCTGATCGCCATCGGCGGACCAAAATAGGCAATTGTTTATAGCAATGAATCTTGCTGCTTTCGCTTCTTTTTTTTTTTTTCTAAAATTAATAAATACTTTTGAAAAATAAAAAATATCTTCTCTTTTTGGATAGGTCATATGAAATGTAAAGTGAAATGTTTGATACAGTTTTAAAATATTAAAGAATTATGAAAAATATATAAATTATTTTTATTTTTATTTTTCTCATTAAAAATAATATTAAATAAATAATTGTTATCGATAAATTTATAATAATTAAAATTTAATTGTTAAATTTAATTTATAAATAAAATATTTTGGTTAATTTAAAAAGAATAAGATTTATTAATTACTAAAAAATTTGAAATCAAATTTATTATAAATCTATCATTAAAAAATAATTCATCAAAAATATGATGAATAAATTTATATATATATTCGAGCGATGACGGAGGCGAGCAGAGGTTTCAGACGCGCTTGTCAGGGTGAAGTCGGCGGAGGAGAGAGGCCTACGCTTGGAGGAAGGTCCCAGGAGACAGAGTCGGTTTATGTGAGTGAGAGGGCGAAGATTAACAAAGTGAATGGCTGCCTTCTGCGGAATCTGGAACGACCGGTGCTGGTGATCCCTCCGGATGCAGTTAGGGAAGATGTGGAGTACCTGTCATCCCATGCTTTGATTTGCAAATTTTTAGGCATCTGAATTTCTCTTTCGGCGTTGGAAGCTTGGATTCGCAGGTCATGGCAGGTCGAGGGTGACTTTGATATTATGCTTGCGGGGAATAGCTACTTTATGGTAAATTTTTCCTCTGTCTCTGATCGGAACAAGATTTTTGAAGGAGGGCCGTACTTCTTTGACCGTATTGGTCTCTTCATCAAAACCTGGCATGTGGGGTTCAATTCTGCAGAGGATTTGCCATCTTGCGTTCTTGTTTGGGTCCGCCTACCAAGACTCCCTCTGGAATTTTGGCGTGAGGATATCCTGCGCCAGATAGCTGCCATGCTTGGGACTCCGACGACAATTGCACACCAATCACTGGATAAAAAGGTTATTTCTTATGCTCGCATCTGTGTTGATATTGATTTAAATAATCCTTTGCCAGATACAATGGAAATTTATCTAGGTTCGTCATCTTGGATTCAACAGATAGACTACGAGTCTATTCCCTTTCTATACAAAATCTGCCATGTTTATGGACATCTTCACCGCCAATGCCCTCAGGCTTCTAGAGGTTCAGGTACACCTGATGAGCCATCTGGCCCTCGGACGACCAATGATGGGAAGGGGAATGGTATTTCAGCCCAGGCAGGATCAGCGAATACTCAGTATAATAGCGCGGCAAAAGGGAAAGCGCAATTGAATGCTCCAAGTGCGGGGCAAGGCCAACCCAATCACGCTGGGCCGAATTTGGAAGGCTTTTTCCCAGTCCGACGCCGAGCGAAGGGCCGAGGGCAGAAGCGCTCACAGCTGGATCGTCAGGTAGATGCAGGATTCAACCGTTTCGAGGCACTTGACAGTATGATTATTAAAGACGGGATCCCTATTTCAGATCAGGGGGGAGGCTCGAACGCAGAGGAGATGCAGTTGTTGAATAGTGATACCCAGGATACTGAGACTCAGCAGCGCCCAGAGTCCCTTCTTAATCCAGACTCAGGAGCCCTTGTGGTCTCAATGGTTTCACAAGACAAAGATACCCGCTGGGCAGATTTGGTCAAAGATGTGGGCACTTTCAGTAAGGAGAAAGGGTCTTCTTCTGCTCTAGGTTTAATGCAAAGACCATTTAAGAAAGTCTCCTTCACTACTCCTCGAGCTGGGCGCAAGAAGGACCAGGACAAAATTAAAATCACAGGTGATTTACTGGTAGAATCGAGGGTCGTAAAGACCTTGGATGAACATTTTCCCCATTCTACTCAATGATTATTCTGTCATGGAATGTAAGAGGGTTGAATAGCACCCTCAGACAAAAAGCTATGCATAAATTGGTGTTTGACCATTCTCCTGATATTCTGTGCATCCAAGAGACCAAATTCTTTGTGGACTCTATGCTTAATCATGTTTCTAATATCTGGCCCCATGGTCAATGTCAGTGTGTGGGCGCCATGGGATGTTCTGGGGGGATTTCCATGTGCTGGGATCCTAGGAAAGTGACGCCACTATACTGGATGTCTGGCCTTTCAACGCTCTCAATGGTTGCTTCCACTCTTGAGACAGGAGAGATGATCCTTGTTACTTCGGTTTATGCCCCTACTGATTTCCCTAGCCAGCGCAAGCTTTGGGAACATATCTGGCATATCAGAAGTTGTTACCCCTTCCTACCTTGGATTATGGCGGGGGATTTTAACTCAGTCCTTTGCCTAGAGGAGAAAAGAGGTGGGTTGGCTTGTTTAGGCCCTTCTTCGGAGCTCCTGCGCCAACAAATTGATCTATTGCATCTTTCTGTGTCAAACCTCTCAACAAAATTTTTACCTAGAGCAACCGAAGAATTGGTAATGAGGCCATCTCTGAACGCCTGGACAGGTTCCTTGTCTCTTGCTTTTGGCAGTCTAGTGCTATTTCTCTTGCGTCTGAAATTCTTGATTGGAGAGGCTCCGATCATTGGCCAATAAAGCTCTCTACCAGTCATATTGCTGTCCCCAAGAGGCCTCCATTTAAGTTTCAGCTGATGTGGCTCCGCGATTCTTTTATACATGACCTTGTGGGCCATTGGTGGAGAGAGGGAGGCCTGGCCTATGGTACGGCTATGTACTCCTTCACAAAAAAACTACAGTATGTAAAAAGAAAGCTGAAGTATTGGAATACAAATTGCTTTGGGAATCTTCAAACTATGAAGAGGAGGGCGCAAGAACACCTAGACGTTGTTACCAGATAAATTCAGGACCTAGGATTGTCTGAGGAGCTACGCAATGCGAAATCTCAAGCGGCTACTGTTCTTGCTGAATGGGAGCTTCGGGAAGAAATATACTGGAAACAGAAGGCCCGCATAGACTGGCTCCAGGAAGGGGACAAGAATACTGCTTTTTTCCATAAATCTGTGCAAGCTCGGTGCAATAAGAATGTCATCACTTCTCTCGTTACCTCGAATGGGACACGCTTGACCTCTTCTCAAGACATATCCAGGGAAGCTGTTCGATTTTATTCAGCGCTTTTCTCTGATGACCAGCATCCAGATGAGCTTGCTAAAAATACAGTTTTATCTTGTATTCCCCATTCTGTGACAGCTGAAATGAACAACTCTCTTATGCACCCAATTGGTATGCTGGAATTGGAGGAGGTGGTCTTCAGCTTACGCAAAGGCAAAGCTCTAGGACCAGATGGTTTCCCAACTGAATTCTTTCAGGACTTCTGGGATATTGTCAAGCATGCTCTGCTGGACGTGGTACAAGAATCTTATTCCAGCAAAGAAATGCTCTGGGCATTGAATGCTACTTTCTTAGTCCTAATCCCAAAAAAAGAACAGGCTAATCAGCTGGACTTCTTCAGGCCCATTGCGCTTTGCAATGTGGTTTACAAGATCATTACCAAGCTCCTGGTGGAGAGGCTTAAAGTTTGCCTTCCCACGATTATCTTTGAGGAACAAGGAGGCTTTATTGCTGGCAAACAAATTTTGGATGGAGTGGTCATCGCTGCCGAGGCTATTCACTCCATGAGTTCATCTTAGGAACGAGCCATGTTCATTATGCTGGATATGGCCAAGGCCTATGATAGAGCCAACTGGAGTTTCTTGCATAAAATACTGCGGGATTTTGGATTCAGTAGAGCTTGGATCAGCTGGGTGATGAGCTGTGTCACAACACCCTCCTTCTCGGTTCTCATTAATGGCGAACCTTCAAATCTTTTTGGAGCTTCTAGAGGTCTTCGGCAAGGAGATCCACTCTCCCCTTATTTGTTTATCATATTGGCTGAGGGGCTGGGGCGTCTTATCAAGTCTAATGTTTCTCAGAATATTTTGCATGGATGGCAATGGGGGAATGGCTTACCCACCTTGTCCCACCTCCAGTTTGTGGATGATACTACCTTGGCTGGGAGAGCTCGCATTCAGGAAGCTGAATCCTTTCGGCTTACCTTAGATACTTACTTGGCAGCTTCTGGGCAAAAAATTAATGATCACAAGTCTTCCATATTTTTCTTCAACACTCCTGAGCCCATCCAGCGGAGGATTGCCACTATCCTGCAGTTTCAGATTCATTCTCTTCCTATGACTTATTTGGGGATTCCTGTTGTGGTGGGTAGGCATCTCAAGCTATTTTGGCAGAATGTGCTTGATAAATCTAGACAAAGAGTCACGCATTGGACCCATAGGTGGCTTTCTACAGCTGGCAGGGTGACTCTCCTTCAATCGGTGATTCAAGCTCTTCCTATTTATCGGAGCATGGTTCAGGCTGCCCCGGTGTACTTTCATAAAGAATTTGATGCTCTCTCGCCAACTTCTTTGGAGCGGCAATCTACAGAATACTAAATGGAGCCTTATCAATTGGGACACTGTCTGTCGGCCAAAAAAGGAAGGGGGTTTGGGCCTGCGCTCAGCTGTCCTGTATAGTCAATCTCTTGCTGCTAAACTCTACTTGAGGTGGTGCTCTAGTCAAACGTAGCTGTGGGCACTTGTCTTAAACTGTAAGTATTTTTCGGGGAGTGAACCGCATGATATTCCCAGGCTCCCTTTGGAAGGGAGAGGCTCCATGGTATGGAATACCCTTAAGTTTGGAGCTCACCTTGTGAAACACAATCTTTTTTGGATCTGTAATAGAGGTTCTTCAACCCTCTTCTGGAGTGATTCCTGGGATGATTCACCGCCTATCTTATCCTCGCATCCACATCTGCAGCCCTTAAGTGACATTTTCCTTTCTGTTGGCTGGAAGACAGTGGATCATTACAAAGTAGCTTTTAATCTGGGAACGACTATTGGGTACCGATGGAAGCACTCATCGGATTGGCCACCAGGGGGCGCTTTGGAGGATAGAGTGGAGCTATCACAGATTTTAGATTCTCAGAGATGTAGTTCTTTGCAGGATCATGATGTGTTGGCTTGGGGGGGAGATTCCTCTAGAAAATATTTGGTGTCTTCTAGATACCTGGCTCTGGCAAAGCAACTTTTGGGGGAAAGGGAAGTTACATGGTGGAAGAAAGTGTGGAACCGCTTCTCATGGCCTAAGTGTAATTTCTTCCTCTGGATTCTGGTTCACAATAGGTGTCTCACTTGGGACAATATTTGCAAGCGTGGCTTCCAGGGGCCGTCTATATGCGTGTTATGCGGTAGTAGTGATGAGACTGGCTCTCATCTTTTCTTTCAGTGTCAGATTGCCAAACAGATTTGGCACCTCTGGTGGAGTATTTGGGGGTGCACTTGCTGGCATGCCTCCTCTTTGTCTAAGTTTTGGGATCGCCTGAATCAAGCTCCCTCAAAGGCTGTGCTCCTTAAAATTGCTTGGTCTATTGGGCCCTCCTTCATCCTCTGGCACATATGGCTGGAGAGGAACAGAAGGATTTTCCGAGGTGACTACTTATAGCCTGGGGACCTGTGGAGGAAGATTCTCAATTCAATCCATGAAACTCTTCTGGTAAAATGTGATGTTGATGTTGCTCTAGACTGGGAAGAAGCTACTATATACTCCCGATTGTCTTTGACTTGCTCTAACCCGACACCCTCTGCTCCCTACACGCGCCCAACAAGGATAAACAGGCAGTAGACACACGTTGTCAATCGCCAAGGTCGCTGGACGCCTCCTGTGCCTGGTTTTTTCAAAATAAACACCGACGGCTCTTCTCGAGGGAATCTTGGAGCCGCCGGCACTGGAGGCGTGGGTCGTGACAGCCAAGGTAACATTCTTTTCCTCTTTTCTATGCACAAAGGCCACTACACAAATAATTTCATGGAAATTATGGCAATTTTGGAGGCGCTACAACAATGTTGTCGACTCGGTTGGAACATAATTATTTGTGAATCAGATTCATAGGTTATTGTTAATTTATTGAATAACCGTAACTTTGCTACTGTGGATTGACATCTGGCTTCGATTGCTCACCAGATCCTTCAGTTATGTTCCTCTTTGGAATCTGTGACCTTTATGCATATTCCCCGTGAATGGAACGGGGTTGCCGACTATCTGGCTAAATAGGCTTCTGAATTTGGACCGCCCTGGAGTATCTCGGATTATACAATGCTTCCCCTGAACTTGTCGCAAAAGCTAGATCAACTTGTTGACCAGGATAAAAATCTGTAACTGTATAGTTTCTGGCTTCGTTTATCAATAAATTTTTACCCCTTTTTAGTAAAAATTTATATATATATTCAATGTTTTATCTTTTTCATTTCATATTTTAAAATTTTAATTTGTACAAATTATTTACTACATAAATATATAATAAATTATATCATTATTAACTTTTTAAAATAACAATAATATGATATAAAGAAAATTGGAACATCATATTTTCAAACCAAAATATTATAATAAATAAATTCATTATAATATTTTTAGATTATTCTTTTAAACAACATATAATTTAATAATAAATTCATAACCTTCATCTTATATTATCTCGAATCTCACCCATATAAAATACTTAAAATTCATATTTCAATGTTAAGACCACAATTCACTCATAAGACAAGGCATGTTGACCACTGGGTACACCATAACATTATTTTTAAGTTTTTTTTTTCCCCTATCTCATAAAATTATTTTTACTCTTTCCTTCCATACTTCAAGAAATTATCCCTTCACGGTTTTACACCATGACTTTACAATTTCCGAACTTTGCTTACTAAGCATAAGAAAGTGCTATTTAATTTTTCTAGACTCTCACGTTTAAAAGCAAAGCTTTAAGATAAGGTGTACTCTTATAAACTTTGTAGGATGTTGATATTTTTGTTTAAAAAATTATCATTGCATCTAATATTTTAAGAGAGACTTCTTTGTTTTTCAGAAAAAACTTTGAAGCCATCATAAAATTCATCTTCCTTTTTTCGTTTTGTATAATTTATATTTGTGTAAATTACTTTGTAGGGTTGGGATCTTGTAAAACTCCTATATCCAAAATCGGTGGAACTCGGAACTCACTATGTATTTTGCATGTTGTCACAACGTGCAAAATACATGGCGGACTCTGGATCCCACCACGCACCTAATCCAACAGAATTCAGAACTTGACATATACTTTGCACATTTCACAACATGCAAGTGCATGATGGGCTCTAGATCCTGTCAAACCTATAATCCCCACTTTTGTGGGAACTTTCAGGGGCTTCCAATACCTCCAGCTTTCGCAGGAACTTCCAGGTGCTTCTAACACCTCCAATCTCCACGGGAACTTCCAAGTGCTTCCATTACCTCCAACCTCCGTGGGAAAAAGTTATTGCAACAATAAATAGATCACTATAAAATAATCAGAGATAGAAGGAAAATAGCTAAAATACTACCTTTGATTTCTATTTGCATGAGTTTGTGCTTAAATAAATCCAATATAATTTCCTCTGTTTTGTGTTTATCAAGCAAGCATTTAAATCCACTATAAAAATATTTGGTGCAATCACCATATTTTCAGTTTTCTGTAAATTTCATTCTTCAACCCTTTCCCTCGTCAAACCCTTAGTTTAGGATTCATAAGAACTAAAGAGTGAGATTTTCACAAAACTAATATTTTATTAGTTTGCATTAGATTTAGTGAAAGGAAGTCGGCCTTCTCCAAAGATAACCTCAAATTACCAAGATCCCACGGCTTTGGAGGTTTTTTCATTGTGTCATTAGGTAATTGCACAACAAACTATAGGATTAAGACACGTGCAATCTTATGTGATAATAGAGAGTGGAAAGATTGTTGGTGTGTCTTTTTTGTAATCAACATTTAGAAGCAAACAAGTTAGCACCAATGGCAACTTTGAATCAACATCCGCTGGTATGAACAACCCAGGTGCCTGATCACCATCATTTGGTATGTATCATCACCCATTTGATCAAAATACATGTTCCTTCATTCCTTATCCTTCATATCAAGTTAGCAATGTTCATGGCCTCACCCCAAGTGGCCCTCAAGATTAAATATACCAGCGTTGTTAGAATTTGCCTCTCTCTAGTCAACCAAAAATGAGCCTCAAGGAGATGATGCTTGATTTTGAGAGAAAATGCAGAGAGATTGATGTGGAAAGGGGATATAATATTCAACAAGAGGATCTTGCTTATCAAGCTTATCTCCATCAGCAGGAGATGAGTGAGCAAGAAATATATCATAAGGCGTGCCTAACTAGACAGATTACAAAGCTCAGGCTCAACCCACTCAAAAGGAGGCTCCCACATTCAAGACCCCAACCTTCAATCAAGGTAAACCTTATGAAGTTTTTAATAAGCCTCCTTGTTTTAAAATTCCAAGTATTAGAGGTCCCCTTCCTTTGAGAAAACCTATACCTATGCAAACCTAACCTGTTATCCCATCTTGGATCCTCTCCTATGCCAATGACCCTAACTGTGTCATGCCCCCTCTTGTGAAACCACCCACTCCCACACCCATTCAAAAAAAGGAGGAGGTGGCCAAATCTTACACATTTCCCCCATGGAAATCAATCAAAGAGGGCACAAAGCAGAAAGGGGAAGTGGTAGCTGAGATAGTCCAGGGACCAGTTCAAGGAGAAGATGTGTTAGCTCAGCTTAATGAGCTTGCCCTACCAAAGTTTCAAGACTCTCCCTCCCCAAAGAACCACCTAATATAGCCTTCAAGGTCCCTAGTTGAAATGATACTCTCCTGAGCTATAAGCAAGTTGAACTTCTTCACCCTCCCACTATCTCCCTCATGAAAGAACCTATTTTACAAAGAATAGAGGAGGAACTTGTATTCAAAGTTGATCCTGAAGAGGCAACACAAGTATCTATGGTGAAGAGATCATTATAATCAGTCCACTTCATTCAGAAGGGGTAGAGTCAGGTTCTGATCAAACTTCTTGGCATGACTTTGGTAATTTAGAGCTTGAAGGTAGTACTGATGCCTTCATACTTGAAGAGGTGTGTATTCAGGTTGCAGTTGAGAGCACATGGGATTTTTCTTTATTCTAAGAGCTTCCATTTGGTGTGGATGTAGATGAAGATGACTGAGGTATAAAGATTGACATAGTCAATTAGTCAGCTGAAGAAGAGAAGGAAATAAAGAACACGAAGGATCATGATAAAGTATGGTGACAACTGTACCATGACTTCATGGACTAGGTAGAGGTTCTAAACCAGCCTATGCCTCCTCCAAAATATGAAGATGAACTTGAAAATTAGGTTGAAAAGTTTGATTTATTTAGAGCGCGATGGATAAAGGCGATCAGGAGGGCGCGATAGGGCAGAAGGTAGGACGCAGCTACAGGGAAGCGCTTGGACTGCAGCAGGCATCCCAGGGAGTGCGTAACAGTGGGAAGGCTCCACTTTTACAAGGTTTAGGTTCTTTTGCTGCTCTTGAGCAACTAAGTATGTGCATCCCCAAAGTCAATGGCTGTCTAGAAAGATGCAAGGAGAGGCCCAATCTGGCCATACCAATGGAAATGATTGCTGAAGACATTGAATACTATTCCAATCACTCCTTGTACTACAAGTTTCTGGGGCTTAAGAAGTCACTGTTATTCTTGGAAGCATGGGCTCAGAGGACATGGGCAATGGAAGGAGATATGGATATTACATTGCTGGCCAATAGCTATTTCATGGTCACTTTTACTTGTATAATAGATTGTCAATGAGTTTTTGTTGGAGGTCCTTACTTCCATAATCAAGTGGGACTGTTTATGAAGCCCTGGCATGCCGGTTTCATACCTTCAGAGGAACTACCAAACGGTGTCCCGATGTGGGTGCGTCTGCCCCACTTTTTGATGGAATGCTACCGAGAAGACACTCTCCATTTGCTTGCATCCTTGCTGAGAAGGCCAGTAGGTTCCTTAATGTCGCTCCTGGGGAAAAAAGTAATGACTTATGCCCACATTTGTGTGGAAATTGATCTTAGTAAGCCATTACTAGATGCTGTTGAAATGAGTGCAGGCCCTTTTTCATGGGTACAACAGTTGGATTATGTAACCCTCCCTTTCTACTGTCATCTATGTCATGCTTATGGGCATTTGGAGCGATGGTGTCCCACCTCGAAATCTACTGCACCTCAGCTAGCTTAATCTACTCACACTCCTTCTGGTACTGACAAGGAAAGGGGTCCGATTCCACGTGAGATGCTTGAAACTGATGGTTTTATGTTGGTTAAAGGCCGATATAGAAATAAAGACCAAAAACGGTCCTTGAAGGAAAGACAATTAGATGACTCGCTCAATAGATTTGAAATATTGGACGACCTTAATCAACAGGAGGTGAATCTCGGGTTGATTATTTTTGACCAAAGGACTGAGGGTCCAGCTCAGGAGACCAATGCTTCAGGGGCTTTAACTGAAACAAAGGATGCTGGAGATTGTCATATGGATATGGACCAGTAGCTGATAATTTCGAAAGGAATGACTTCCTCAGTTGCTCCCCTTAAAGAAGACGAAAATATGCCCCTTACCAAGAAAATTGGGGACCTAGGGGCAACAAGAAGCAGTAAATCTTTTCCTCATCTTGGACTTCTGCAAAAAGACCTTAAGAAAGGAGGGGGAGAGAGATCTGGAAAGCCTGACAGAAAAAAGGACCAGGAAAAGATCAAGCTAATGGGAGAGACTTTGGTGGAGTCGGGGTCAGTAAAGACTCTGGATGCACACTTTTTGAGCTCTTTGAAATGATTGTAATATCTTGGAATGTAAGGGGTGAACAACAGCCCCAGACAAAATGTTGTTCACAACCTGATTAAAATTCATAGGCTGGATGTCCTTTTCTTGTAGGAGACTAAGCTTTTAGTTGAAGACATGTCTAGACTTGCGCCCAAGTTGTGGTGGCAAGGAGAATGTCAATGCATTGGCACTACCAGATACTCAGGAGGACTAGCTTGTCTGTGGAACCCACAAAAGATTGGCCTCATAGGCTGGCTGACTTCTAAGTACTCCATGACTATGATTGCTTCTAGCTTTGAGATGGGGGAAGTCATTCTCTTCTCCGATATCTATGCTCCCAATGATTGGCAGGGTAAAAACTCCTTATGGGGCCACATAAGTTTTGTCTGTAGCCTGGCCCCCTTCTACCCTTGGATAATGGCAAGTGATTTTAACGCTATTCTTGATTTGACTGGAAAGAGTGGTGGCACGTCAAGGCTGGACCCATCTGCTTTGCTAATGCGTAACTACATTAAAATCTTGAATTTAGTTGACATTAGGCCCAATAATGGACAGTTTACCTGGAACAACCGTAGGAGTGGGAAACATTGCATTGTTGAGAGACTTGACCATTTTCTGGTCTCAGCTTTTTAGGTTGGAGGTATGTGGTCTATGAGGTCTAAAATTTTGGACTGGAGAGGATCGGAACATTGGCCCATCAAGCTTAATAGTGTCTCACAGTATCACCCACATTCTCCTTCCTTCAGATTTCAACTCATGTGGCTGTGGGATCAATCTCTACATGAGTGTGTTGCCAATTGGTGGCGTTGGGGTAGGCCTGCCCATGGTACGGTGATGTACATTTTTGCCAAAACACTAAAATATGTGAAGTACAAGCTCAAGCGGTGGAATCACCAAAGTTTTGGGAACATTTTCCATGCTAAGGCTGTTGCACAAACCAAGCTTGATGGTATCACGAGAATAATAAGGGAAGAAGGACTGACTGAAGAATTAATGCAAGAAGAAACACAGGCTATGAAAGACCTAGAAGAATGCGAGCTACGGGAGGAAATTTTTTGGAAGCAGAAGTCACGGGTCGAATGGCTCCAGGAGGGGGACAGAAATACATCCCTTTTCTTCAATTCGTCTAAAGCCAGGAGACATGGCAATTCTATTTCAGCCCTGGTCAATGAAAGAGGTGAGCGGCTTAACTCCTTTCTGGCAATTTCAGAAGAGGTAGTGCAGTACTTCTCTACTCTCTTCAGGGAAGATGCTAATGGGGAATCTCCAAAAGAAGCTCAGGTTCTCTTTTGCATTCTGTCGTTGGTGACGCATGAAATGAATGAAAATTTAATGAAACCAATCACACTTGGAGAGCTTGAGGAAACCATTGTTCAGATGAAAAAAGGGAAAGTGGCTGGTCCTGACGGCTTTCCAGCTAAATTCTACCAAGAATTTTGGGATATCATCAAATACTACCTTTGATTTCTATTTACATGAGTCTGTGCTTAAATAAATCCAATATAATTTTATCTCTTTTATGTTTATCAAGCAAGCATTTAAATCCAATATAAAAATATTTGGTGCAATCACCATATTTTCAGATTTATGTAAATTTCATTCTTCAACCCTTTCCCCCGTCAAACCCTTAGTTTAGAATTCAAAAGAACTAAAGAGTGAGATTTTCACAAAACTAATATTTTATTAGTTTGCATCAGATTTAGTGAAAAGAAGTCGGCCTTCTCCAAAGATAACCTCAAATTACCAAGGTCCCACGACTTTGGAGGTTTTTCATTGTGTCATTAGGTAATTGCACAATAAACTATATGATTAAGACATGTGCAATCTTATGTGATATTAGAGAGTGGAAAGATTGTTGGTGTGTCTTTCTTTTAGTCAACGTTTAAAAGCAAGCAAGTTAGCACCAATGGCAACTTCGAATCAACATCAGTTGATATGAACAACCCAGGTGCCTGATCACCATCATTTGGTATGTATCATCACCCATTTGATCAAAATACATGTTCCTTCATTCATTATCCTTTATATAAAGTTAGCAATGTTCACGGCTTCACCCCAAGTGGCCCTCAAGATTCAATATACCAGCCTTGTCAGAATTTGCCTCTCTCTAGTCAACCAAAAATGAGCCTCAAGGAGACGATGCTTGATTTTGAGATAAAATACAGAGAGATTGATGGGGAAAGGGGATATAATATGTAGCAAGAGGATCTTGCTTATCAAGCTTATCTCCATCAACAGGAGATCTTGCTCAGCAGGGGATGAGTGAGCAAGAAATATAGTCAATTAGTCAGTTGAAGAAGAGAAGGAAATAAGGAACATGAAGGATCATGATAAAGTATGGTGACAACTGTACCATGACTTCATGGACCAAGTAGAGGTTCTAAACCAGCCTATGCCTCCTCTAGAATATGAAGATGAACTTGAAAATTAGGTTGAAGAGTTTGACCAGTCTCACGATGAATTGTCCATCAAAGGTAGTATTGATGTCTTCAATAATGAAGAAGAATGGTCAGATCTAGAGCCATAAGAACATGACATTTTGGGTGTTAGGTGGATTCATGAACTACCATATGGCTCCTTTTAGAGCAAGAAAAGCAAAGATGGTATTGAATTTGGCATTATCTTTGATGACCAAGAGGAAGCTACCTTTTGGGATGAATTAGAGCTTTTCTACCTAAGCCTAGACAGTCAACCAAACACCAATTCAAAGGAGCCATCACATGTTATGCATAATTTAGAGCACAAAGTTAAGCCATCAGATGAGGAGGTTATAGGGGGCCATACAGTCAAATTTGGAGAAAACCTTGGAGAAATAGACTAATATGTCTACATTGGAGATATTTTTATCCCATTTTATCCTCTTAAGAGCATGCCAAAAGAATCAACAATCAAGCATCTTAGCTTACCTATCTTGAGCTCTCAAAAACAAGGTGTTTTTCATCCTGGTTTATCACAAGTAATGCTAAATATTTCCCATTTAACCCAAGGGGAAAGTACTTGTAAATTTCAGCCCTATACATATTAGTTTCCATGTTTTCCTCTAAGTTGCTTTATGCACATTTGTTTAGTAGGTTAGTTGTGTTTATCAATAAGTGTTTCTGCATAGGTCAAACTCATTAGAAGTTTTCCCCTTAGGTCATGTTGTTTTCCCCTATTTTGTTTCATTTGCTTTTTTATTTTGTTCATGTTTAGGCAAATCCCAATTTGTTCTCCCCTAGGTTTGAGTTTGTTAGAATCAAAATTGACACTATGCCCAATGTCTTAGAAAGATACTAGATTGTAAATGATTAGCATGCAATCATCCCGTAGAGGTCACCAAAAATGTTGATATTTTTGTCTCAAAAATATCATTACATCTGATATCCTAAGGGATACCCGCTTTGTTTTTTATAGAAAACCCAAAAGCCACCAAAAAACCCATCTTCCATTTTTTGCCTTTACAAAATCTAGAGCTTTAGATACAATTTCCACTTGTGCAAATTATTTGAAGAGTTATGGATACCACAAAACACCAATATCCAAAATCAACGGAACTCAAAGCTCACCATGCACTTTGAATGTTTTCACAATGTGCAAAATGCATGGTGGACTCCAAATCCCACCACACACCCAATTTGGTGAAATCTAAAACTTGATGTGCACTTTACACATTTCACAATGTGCAAAGTACACGATGGGCTCTGAATCCCATCAAACCTATAACCCCCCACTTCCGTGGGAACTTATAAGTGCTTCCAGCACCTCCAACCTCTGTGAGAACTTTTAGGTGCTTCCAGTATCTCTAGCCTTCATGAAAAATTTCAGTTGCTTCCAACACCTCCAACCTTCGTGAGAATTTCTAGGTGCTTCCATCATCTCCAACCTCCATGGGAACTTCTAGGTGGTTCCAACACCTCCAACCTCCATGGAAATTTTTATGTGTTTCTAGCACCTCCAACCTCTGTAAGAACTTCCAGGTGCTTCTAGCACCTCTAGCCTCTGTGGGAGCTTTTAGGTGCTTCCAGCACCTCCAACCTCCGTAGAAACTTTTAGGTGCTTCCAACACCTCCAACCTCTTTGGGAAAAGGTTATTGCAATAATGAATGGATCACTATGAAATAATTAAAGATAAAAAGAAAATCTTGGAGGAACAAATCAATAAGGACTTTCAGAAGAGAACTATTTGATGTTGAGAAAGAGAAAACATATTTTACACTTTATATTTTTATAATGTGGAAGCTGCAAAAAGCACAAGTGTAAATTGCATTTTCCATTTTGGCAAGTATAGAGTGATAAAAAAGTGTAAAATCACGAAGTGCAAATTGCACGGTTCATTTTGGCAAACGTGATAAAGACTTAAAAAGTTGTAAAAGTCTCACTTGAGTTTTACAAGTTGGGGTTTTTGCATGGAAAAGTAACTTGGAATTATTATCAAAGTTATCTTTTATTTTTGAAAGACCAGTTTTATTTTGGGCACCTCTTTTGCATGAAGAGCTATTTTCAGCCATTACTAGATGAAGAAGCATTACATGGAGATCCAACAGTTCCAGCCGCACCATACCATGCCATGTTATGCCAAAGATCATGCCCAACTCATGCATGTCATTTTTTAGTTGTTCCACAAGTCCCAGTCATCAAAAATAGAAGAACTCACCTCTCTTGCATGAGGGTTTCAAATCTAAAAGATCTTGTTTACTAGGCATTTGAGTTTCAACAATTACACGTCTTCTATGACATATTTTGTATAAAAATGGGTAGACCCTGTGGCCTAATCTATCTTTTTATTTTAAACTTATATTTTTTGCATTTTGAATGTATTTAATACATGTTGTAACCTTTGGAGAGAAATAAAGTTTGAGATTTGCCTCTCTTGGGTTGTGGAATCTGTGTGTGTGTGCAAGTTATTTCATTATTTGTGGAAGCTTAGTCTTTAATTACCATCTCAATAAAATTCATCTGTGGTATTTTTCCCTCTTGATAATATTGTTTGGAATAAAGATCTTTTTCCTTTTGTGGAAAATAGCTAAAATATTGCCTCTAATTTCTATTTGCATGAGTTTGTTCTTAAATAAATTTAATATAATTTCCTCTCTTTTATGTTTATCAAGCAAGAATTTAGATCCACTATAAAAATATTTGGTGCAATCACCATATTTTCAGTTTTCTGCAAATTTCATTCTTCAACCCCTTTCCCCATCAAAACCCTAGTTTAGGATTCAAAATCACTAAAGAGTGAGATTTCCACAAAACTATTATTTTATCAGTTTGCATCAGATTTAGTGAAAGGAAGCTGACCTTCTCTGGAGATTAACCTCAAATTGCCAAGGTCCCACAACTTTGGAGGGTTTTTCATTATGTCATTAGGAAATTGCATAACAAATTACAAGATCAAGACAGGTGCAATCTTATGTGATAACATAAACCCACGAACATCACACAATTTTGCCATGATAGATTATTTGTTCACTCACTTATGACATCGAGTTATAACATTATATTAACTAATAGTTGATTTAATTTGATTCATTGATGTAAGAAATGTTGGAAGGATATAATTTTTTTTATTTTAAGGTATCAATATATTGATAACATGGATGAATGGAAATAAGAAACAACAATGTCTTATCTATATATTAACAACATTTCATTGTTGATTCAAGCCGTACATCAAACATGAGTCTTATTTCAATCAAATCAGCTCTCATGACATCCTTGTTGACCTTCAAAATTAGAAAATGGTAAAATAAAAACATCACCACCTTGCAAGCTTTAGACCCTTTTACAATGGGTAATGCAAGTCATGAATATCTAACTACTTTCCTTAATCTAGGGTTGGTGTACAATATGGGACCCCTGACATATGGTATGACCTGAAATAACTTGTCGTAGCCACTCACTGTCACCATTAGTGCATGTTGAAATATTTCACCACTTGTATATTCCTTATTACCTTGCCCTTTCTTCTAGGGGTTCAAGTTAGGTGTTTTCATATGTTGTTAAACCTAATTTAATTGTTCTAGATGTTAATCTATTCACAACATGGATGAACATAATCTAGAAGGTGTACTCTGGTACTTTAATGTCTTGATTGCACATAAACAACATTGTAATATAGATTTGAGCTAGGCATCAGATGTGGAGCCTTGTCACAATCAAATCATCACTGATGATGTCCTTGTTGACCTTTAACAATAGAAAATGAAAAATCAAAGATGTTTCCACCTTACAAAGTACATACCCCTTTGCAATGTGTGAAAGCCATGTAAATCTAATAGTTGCCCTAAATATGGGTCTAGTGTATGATATGGGCTCTATGGTGTCTGATATCACATAAAATACCCTATCATTTCCCCTCACCATTACCACCCACTCCCCATCACCACCTAACACACCTTGATATATTTCACCACTTGCCTAACCTTTCCTCACCACTTCACAATTGTTCATGCTCTTTGGGAAATAAAATATTTCCTCCTCGCACAACACATAAACAACATTGTAATACAAATTCAAGCTAGTCATCGGATGTAGAGCTTTGTCATAATCAAATAAACACTGATAATGTCTTTTTTAACCTTTAATAATAGGAAACAAAAAATCAAAGATAGTTCCACCTTGTACGGTACATACCCCTTTGAAATGTGTGAAAGTCATGTAAATCTAATAGTTGCCATAAATATGAGTTTGGTGTATTATATGGGCTTTGTGGTGTCTGATATCACATGAAATACTCCATCATTTACCCTCACCATTACCACCCAATGCACCTTGAAATCTTTCACCACTTGCATGTTTTGTATTGCCTAACCCTTCCCCACCACTTTGCCATTGTTCAAGCTCTTCAGGAAATAAAATATTTCTTCCCCACACAACTTATTGCCACATCGTGTGAAGAGATACATAATATCATTATATACCATCCCCTACATCATAAATATAATATTATTGTTACTTACCATTGTGTACACAAAAGGTGAGACAGAGTTACAGTCGTGGGTTTCAAGCAAGTTATGCTATATATTATATTAATACTATAATAAAATATTAATGTATAATATTATATTATAATTGAACATTGCCTTTCAAATGTTTGTATAGTTTATAATAGAAGAAAAAGTAAAATAAAGATATTATAATCTCAAAATTTTCACTTTACATTTGATATGATCCAAAAAATAAAAATAAAATATAGTTTATAATTTTAAAACATAAACATTATTAATTTACAATCAGTGGTCAAATTTAAACCCATCACAACCTATCATAGGGATCCAAACCCATCACATAAGTCTATAAAAAAATGGCTGTAAAAAAAATGTAAAATCCAAAAATTACATGAAAATTAAGAAATGCATAGTCATTATTAAAATGACAAAATAAGGGCGAGCTTTAAAAATGTTCATCATTTAGTCCTACCATCTTAGGCTCTAGGTCATCCCTATGGCTGCCATGTCACTACCTATGTGGTGTTCATTCCTTGCACGGTGTAAGTCCATTAGCTAAGTGAAACTACCAGAAGTGGAAGGTGAATGCTGAGTCTGACTCTTGAGCGATCGAATGAACAACTCGACTACCCACTCTCAATCCCACAAAATTACATTAATGGCATTTATGTGACATGAAATTCCTAGTCCCACATTTCTACTAAAACTTTGAGTTATTTCAAAAAAATCAACTAATGCATTCTGCTAAAACTTGTAGTTGTAACTTGTCAATGTTAATTTGTTCTTCCATAGTTCCACTCTACTAGTCAGTGCCAATGGAGGATAAATTCATTTTAATGTAATGCCTTTTTCATGAGTTGTGTCAACTACTAGTAGTTAATAATGGCGATGGGCTATGGCTACTCTGGGTGTGGGTTTAAGTCTTAAACTTAAATAGTTAGTGCTACTCTAGTCTCTCACTGCTTAGTACTTTGTCTCTCACAAGTCAAAAATTTACAAGGTGAAGGCATTTTTACTACTCTATAAGGCTATTTATCCACCGAAGTTCAAACCAATTGGATTTGTTTCATACAATGCTATTTATAAATTATGGAGTCTATAAATTGATTGCACTCTGCAGATTCAAGTAAGTATTGAACCTCCCCATTGCCCAATTTCTTAAGCAAATAAATGAAAAATAAGTGTTATGATGGCCATTGGTGACATGGAATTCTGAAAAGTAGTTTCAATGAGGGTTTTGTCTTAGACTCAACATAATTTTAGGGTTTAATCTAGCAAAGCTTTTCTTTAGTAAATCAGGGTAATTAATTACTTTAAAATAAAATTTATACAGAGTTGTGTAGGGTTTAGAAATTTATCTTGAATATAGATTTTGAGTATTTTGATTTGACTATGAATTTATGAATATATATTTTTCATTTTTATATATATTTATATTACTAATTTTCAGACTTGTAATAAATTTATATATATATTCATTTTTTTGAGACCAATCTGAGTGTAAATTACCAAACTCAACTCTCAATTTTCATTGTAAATTAGCATTATAAATATATAGAACCACTTACTATAATTACCAATCTCACAATAAATTAGAATTATAAATATATATATAGTTTTATGAGACCATATTCTAATCTCACTTTAAATTAGTCTCATATATATATATATATAAATGAGACAAATCTCACTTTAAATTCGTCTTATAAAGGGCACTGAGTGCTGATGGATGCAATTTTAGGTATTTTGAAAGATTTTGTTTATATTATAATATATATAGTTTCATTTATATATATTTATAATATTAATTTACAATGAACTGTGAATATATATTTTTCATTTTTTTATATATTTATATTATTAATATGCAAACTTGTAGTGAATATATATATATATATATATATATATATATATATATATATATATATATATATATATTTGTTTCATTTATATATATATTTATAATACTAATTTGCAGTGAATTACATATATTTTTTGTTGCATTTTTATGGGACCAATCTGAGTGTAAATTACCAATCTCAATTCTCATTGTAAATTAGTATTATAAATATATAAAATCACTCACTGTAATTACCAATCTCACAGTAAATTCATCTTACAAATCTATATAAAAATGAAACAATATAAACTATTCTATGCAATACATGGTGAAATGTATGTAAATTATTCTATGTACACACTGCAAACTATAAAATTTTAAAGCTCACCTTCTTTTGTCATTTTAATAATGATTATGCACTTCTTAACTGTCACACAAATTATGGATTAAGTTTTTTTTATGATCATTTTTTAATATGGACTTCTATGACGGGTTCAAACTTTAGAGCCCTTAGACGGGCTGTGACAGGTTCAAATTTGACCACTTGTAACTTATTTGTTCACGTTTGATCTTTCACTCAACGACAATGAGTTAGCATTATGTCACACTTGCCAATCACTATGTGGGTAGTGACAGGAAATGGCATGGCACCCAGTTGGCAGTCGTAGGGATGAGCTAGAGCCTAGGACCGACTGACAAGGATTTTTAAAGCTCACCCTTCTTTTGTCATTTTAAAATCTGAGTGTAAATTACCAATCTCGATTCTGATTGTAAATTAGTATTACAAATATATAAAACCACTCACTGTAATTACCAATCTCATATATATATATATATATATATATATATGTTTATCAATGGTCATTTGAACCCATCCTATCTCATCTAAATTGATGTAATAAGTATACACTTTGCCTTACAAATTTACAATAACAATAAATGAGTTGTATTATTTTAGTTTTATGAGACCAATCTCCCTTTGAATTAGTATTTTAAATATATTTAATAGTATTAAAAAATATATAATAAGACTAATTTAAAGTGAGATTGGAATTTGGTCATATGTGTGTGTGTGTGGATTTGTGACTTGTGAGAGACATAATATACCTAGGCGTAAAATTGTGCCCTCACAATCTACTTCTAGTAGCCACCGACCCACTGCTATTATTAATTGTTAGTAGTTGGCAATGCCATTAAAATGAATTTTTTCAAGTTAGTTGGGCCACTGATGCTAACTGACAAAGTGGAAGAGCAAATTAGCAATGCCAATTGGCAATAACCATTGACAAGTTATAGTTACAAGTTTTAGCGAAATGCATTAGTTGAATTTTTCAAAACAACTTAAAGTTTTAGAAAAAATGTGAGACTAAAATTTTTGTGTCACATAAATGCCATAAATGGAATTTTACGGGACTAGGAGTGGGTAGGTATTACTTGTTAACTTGTTTGTCCATTCACCTTCCTGAGTGTAAATTACCAATCTCGATTCTCAATGTAAATTAGTATTATAAATTTATAAAACCAATCTCATTGTAATTACGAATCTCATAGTAAATATATAAAATTACATGTGTGTGTGTGTGTGTAAATGCACAAAGTTGGGGGACAAAAAGTGGCCTACCCATGGTCAGGATTTTCATGAAATTTTAGAAATATGAACTTTTATAGATAATTTGAGATATCTACATGCCACATTTAAATATGGTATAAGAACATGAAATGTAGCATTTTTAATCTAGTTTCTAAAACACTATATTTTTTAAAAAAATGGTTAAGTATAACTAAGTCAAACATCTAAAATTTGAAGAACTCCAATTTTTTTAAGAAAATAGAGTAGATAGATGGTCGTGCGGTACACCATTTTTTGATCAACATTTAATATTTTTTGAAACACTTCGATGAAAATTTTGATAAGATCTATTTGTGACCTATATGTTTTTATATTTTTTCAATGAATACTTTTTTCTATGAATTTTGTAAGTAAATAGATCCTAAAAACTGACGAAAAAATAGATAACCATCCGTGCGGGCCTAACTACCTAAAAAAAAATCAATTTTGTTTTTAGAATGTGTGTAAAATTAGACCTATTTTGTGACCATATAACTTATTTTGCACTTGGATCAATGAAACACAAATTACATGAACATGTATAGGCATGCATGTTTGCGGCATGTAGTGGCCTTAAAAATGTATAGTTTGAAATCAACATAGTTTAAAATCTTAAATTAGTCCAAAAATTATAAATAACATATTTTTTGAAAGATGAGAGCATGATTGTCATGATGGTATGAATACTTTGAATTTTACCATTGAAATTTATAGTGTATTTGGCGATGGAAGTTGAATTTTATTGTTTTTTTATCATAAATCTCAGACTTGGCTATAGATTGGTAGTTCCAAGCTTTTGGCTCAAGAATCCAAGCCATTCTTGATTCGAAAGGCATGGTATTTGAATTCAAATTCAAATAGCACAATCATGTTAATGTATAACATGATCATATTAATGGATAACATAATCATATTAATAGATTACACGATCATTTTATATAAAAGTAATAACACAATTACATTATTTAATATTTTTTGAAACACTTCGATGAAAATTTAGATATGATCTTATAGTTTGTGACATTTTTATATATTTTTCATTGAATACTTTTTTTAATGAATTTTAAAAGTAAATAGATTTTGAAAATTGATTAAAAAAATAGATAGTCGTCCGTGTGGTGCGCCTAACAACCTCAAAAAAAACAAAAATCAATTTTTTAAAGAATGTGTGTAGAATTATGCCTATTTTGTGACCATATAACTTGTTTTGCACTTGGATCAATGAAAAACAAATTACATGAAAATGTATAGGCATGTATGTTTGTGGCATGTAGTGGCCTAAAAAATGTATAATTTGAATTTAACATAGTTTAAAACCTTAAATTAGTTTACAAATTATAAAAATCATATTTTTGGAAAGAGGAGAGCATGATTGTCATGATGGTATTAAGTTTTTGAATTTTACCATTAAAATTTGTAGTGTATTTGGTAATGAAAGTTGAATTTTGTTGTTTTTTATCACAACTCTCAGACTCGACTATAGATTGATAGGTCCAAGCCATTCTTAAGCTGAAAGGCATGGTATTTGAATTCAAATTCAAATAGCATGATTGTATTAATGTATAACGTGATTGAGTTAATAGATAATGTGATCGCATTAATAGATAATATGATCACAATAATAGATAACAAGATTATGTTAATAGATAATACAATTGCATTAATAGATAACACGATCGTGTTATTATTAAAATAATACTACAATCACATTACTATTTTTTTGCATATTAAAGTAGTGAACATGTAAATGAAGCGTTACTATTGTTTTGCACATTAAAGTAGTGAACATGTAGATGGAGTGAATCTTGGTTAATAGATAATGTGAGTGCATTTTTATAAAAGCAATAACCTGATCGCATTCCTAGTATTTTGCACAAAAATACATGTGGACATGGGGACATGAAGCCAACTTTGGGTAGAAGCTTATATTTACCACTCTAAATGTCAAGTATAAGATTACATTTATTTCCTTATACTTTAAATTTATTTTAGGAAATATAAGAAATTAGGGTCACTCTGTATTTGATAGAGTTGGTCTCATAGTTGCACACCTTACGATGTGGAAAATAGTTTTTAAAATTCAATCTGGTTAATACTTAGGTATTTTTAGGGTAAGTATTAAACCTAGGGATTTAGTACATAAATTTTACAATTGATATCCATTTTTGGTAAACATATAATCATTTTTTAGGTTTTTGTGCCTTCTAGATTGATTCTTGGCATTTATAGATCTCCTAGGTTTGTCAAAATTAAAGTTTGAAAACTACCCACTTTGAACATGATCCAAAGTGGTGTGATTGGGGTAATGCAGGTCACATTGATGACCTACACACATCAAGTGACCACTTTGTGTTAATTTCACTTGTTCATCAACCCTCCCTCATCTTTGTTTACTTACTACTCATCTTGGTTAGGTTCTCATTCATGTATGACTTGAACCTTGGTCAAGTTCACACATACACTCCTTATGTGTGTAATTTATCCCAAATATTTTATCTCTTACATGAAAAATTAACATTTATTCATGTTATCATAAAAATATGTTTCTTAAAAATGTGAAACACTAGTTCAACATGGTGTAGATGTTCATCCCATGTTTTATAAAGATTAAGATGTCATCAAGGTAGATTAAAAAAATGACATGGGTAAAGGGCCTAAGGATGTCATTCAACATCTCAATGAATGAATTCACTACATGATTTAACCTAAAAGACATAACCAACTAGTCAATCAATCCTTCCTTTGTTTTTAAGACTATATTCTAAATATCTAGAGGTTCAACAGGAATATGATGATACCCAAACTTAAGATCAATTTTGTAAAAAACTTATACACCATGGATATGATATAAAAATGCCTTAATATTTAGATGAGGATAATATTTATTCACTTTAATCTTGTGAATATTTTTTAAAATTGATTCACAATTTTGGCACAAGCATAATTGGGCTTCTACAAGGCAATGATTTGGGCATGATGTGTCCATTATCCATGGTTTCATGGATCTACCACTTGATTTATTCATTCTCTATAAATGATGTGTTGTATAAATATGTTTGAGGTAGAGGTAGTTAAGGGATCAAATCAATATTATTATTTAGTGTATAATATGTAGTAACTTATTTAAGTGATTGAAAGATATCCTTGTATTCATCTAATTTATGGTTCAATTATTCCATCTTTTTTATTTTTGGATAAATCACACTATGATATGGTGACATAAGGATGTTATTACATTTAATTCTTACCATGAAGAGTATACTTACTAGAATTGACAAGATTTTTTGCACTTCCTGGCACTAATGATTGAAAGCTTATGAACTAACTACGATATATGATTTCAGATCACGACAATCTATCACAACATTTCAAGGCTTGACTTCATAGACCGCATGTCAATGGTAAACATATGGTTGACCACATGTAAAACATCACAGACCTCTAATGGTGAGATGTCACAAAGGATTTCACCTTTAAAAAGTTTGATTTTGTACACCAAGTGACACTACTAGGTGATCCATTTCTCAAGGCCTACACTAGACCATACACTAGCATATGGTTATGGATGATGCATAAATTTCAACTTCAATTTTTGAAAATATAATTTAGAAGAAATTAAATTACTCATACTTCTATTGGAAATGATGAAGTGTATTTGCTCACCATTGATCTACTTTGTTAATGAAACAATATTTTTAATTCATATAATTTCTTGTTGGGGGAAGTAGAGATATTTTCAGTACCAACCATATCATTGGGTTTATAATCTATTATCTAATTACCTTTTTATAGTGCTACATAATTTGTACCCACTTATCAAGATGTACTAGTAGAGATATCATAGTGTGACACTCTTCATTGGATTGAATATTGAAGTTATGAATTAAGCACCACTTTCCAATCTTGGACTACTTATTTTAATCATTTGAAAATTATTTTCTACTCTTTGGTATGATGATTCAATCAATAAACATACAAATATAATGCCTTCAATGTAATTATTCAGATCATAAAATGTCCTCATATGGAAAGTAATTGATTTGTTTTAGGAAATCACATAGCTTGGTGATCCTCATGTATTTACTACTCATTTTTGGTGCTATGGTGGTTTTACTTGCTTCTCTTTTTCTAGTGGATTTTCAATTGTGAATTACATCATTTCTAATAGGCCCATATTTTTTCATAGGTTTTAAATATTTATGTTTCAAATTTGCCTCCACATCATTTTGATCACTATGTCTTATATTTTATGCTAGCACTCAACTCTCCACTTGTAACTCCTAGCATTGTTAAACCCCAACAAAATACCACCATCAAGGTATCAAGGATATATTAATTAAGGACGAGGAGGGATGGGTAGAAATTAAGTAGATATGATGAGGGAGTCAATAAGAGTGATGAGGGATGGTAAGGGTCAATGAGGGAGTGATGAGGAAGGATGTAGGAGTGATTAGTGTTGATGAGGGATGGTGAAGGTTAATGAGGGAGTGATTAGGGGTGATGAGGGATGAGAAAAGAGTGATTAGAGATGATTAAGTATGATGAAGTAGTGATTAGGGATGATGAGGTTCAATGAGGGAGTGATTATAAATGATGAGGAATGGTGAGGGTCAATAAGGGAGTAATTAGGGATGAAGAGGGATGAGGATGGAGTGATTAGAGATGATGAAGCAATGATTAAGGATAATGAGAGAGTGATTAGGGATGATGAGGGATGGTGAGAGCCAATGAGAGAGTGATTAGGGATGATGAGGGATGGTGAGAGCCAATGAGAGAGTGATTAGGGATGATAAAGGAGTGATTAAAGATGATAAGGGATGGTAAGAGTAAATGATAGAGTGATGAGGGATGAAGAGTGAGTTATTAAAGATGATGAGGGATAGTGAGCGTCAATGAGGGAGTAATCAGGGATGATGAGGGAGTGATTCAAGATGATTAGGGAGAGTGAGGGTCAATGAGGGAGTGATTAGGGATAATGATGAATGATGAGATATTTATTAGGGGTGATGAGGCATGAGTAAGAAGTGATTAGGGATGAGGGAGGGGTGATGAATAAGTGAAATTTACATAAAGTGGTCATTTGATGTGTGTAGGTCATCAATGTGACCTATGCTATCCCAATCACACTGCTTTGCATCAATTTCAAAGTGAGTGGTTTGTAAAATTTAATTTTGACAAACTTAAGACTCTTAGAAATACCAAGAATCAATCTAGAAGGCATAAAAACTTAAAAAATGATTATATGTTTGCCAAAAATGAACATCAATTACAAAAATTATGTCCTAAAATCCCTAGGTTTAATACTTAGACCCTGAAAATGATCAAGTAATAATCAGATTAAATTTTGAAAAATTATTTTCCACATCATAAGGCATGCAAATATGAGACCAATTCTATCATATGCAAAGTGATTAATGCAGGCAATAATTTAGGCGATAATTTGGGCGATGGTTCTACCCCAATTGATGATGGAACTTTTGGGAGCCATAACTTTTGCACCATAGCTCTGATTGACTCCCCGTTTGAACCATTGGTAAGATAAGAATGAGGAGAATGTGGTGAGATGGAATGGAGCTCTGATCAGTGGTTTTTGACCCTCAAAAACTTAATGGAAGTGCCCCAAATTTCAATTTTAGTAGTGTAGTCTAAAAATAGTAAATTTCTAAAAATAGTAATTCCTCAAATTCTATATTGTTATAAATCATGGAAGTTGAACCACTTAATCTTCCTCGATATTGGTGACCTTTCACATTCTCCTCTTACCTTAAAAATGTGTATAAATGAAAATGTAACCTAAAATAGAAATCAGACATCTCTTCTCAAAGATAAGCATATGGTTATATTGTAATCTTGAGTAATAAAACATCTCTTCTCGGATAAATCATTGTTACTGTGTTATTTTCATGTTCTTGAAATATCTATAAATCAAAACTTTTGAGTTTTAAATCAATGGTATCAGAGCGATTTGTCTTGAGAGTGTATAATCTCGAGGATGAGGTCAGGCTACAAGAAACTTGGGTGGAAAATAATAGAGCTTCCAAACTATCAACCTATTCACTCCAAATGACTTCAAATGGTGGATGACACCAAGAAATATAATCCCTTTAAAGAAATGGTGAATGAAGCCCTCTAATGGTAACAAGCACATATATTGTAATAATTCAACTAAATTTTTTAACAAATCTTGATGGGAAATTCTCACTCCTCATTTGCACTTCCTAGCTCCTCATCCATGAAACATCCTTTTAGTGCCCCAACACCCTTCAAGGTTTAGGTGAATTTTGATATCCCTACATTTAAAGGCAAAATCAATGCTGATGCAATATAAAATTGGTTGGATCAATTGTCTTCTTACTTTTCTGTAAATAAATTCACCGATAGAGAAAAGATCACTTTTGCTCTTTTGAAAGCATCATTGCCCATAAAAAATTAGTCAAAAGTGTACAAAAAGAGTTTAGTACAAATGACATTGGCCTTGAGGTGGAACCTACTTGGGATGATTTCATGGAAGTGGTAAAGGAAGAATACTATCTCATTAGAGCATATGATGATTTGTACATACACTGGCAACAACTTCACCAAGGTAAGTACTAATCTATTTGAGATTACACTGACATTTTTTATTCTCTATCTGTGAGATTGGGCATCCAAGAAAGTGAGAAACATAAGACTCTAAAATATCACGGTGGACTACAATGGTACATACAAAGGGAAATGGAATTCTTCAATTTAGAAACCCTTAGTAAGGCATACAAGTTTGTAGTGAAGATTGAGTAGAAGCATGGAAGAAAGAATATGAAGAGTCAGCCTTTGAAATGGAAAAGTGACAAGGAAGGTCAAACATGAGGCCAAAATTGGAAGCAAAAGGAGTTTCAAGATAAGAAACCTGAGAAGGGGAAGACTAGAAAATGGTGTGATTACCACAAAACTAGAACTCACTCCAAAGAAGAATGTTGAGCCATCAAGTCATTACTTTCTGAGTCACAATACTCAACATATACTACTTTGTCTCATACACAACTTACAGTCGAAGGGGGCAAAGAAGAGATTATAGGTGATAAGCTCGATACCATTATTGCTTCATCACAGACCCATGAGGAAAGGCCAGATGATAAGGAAAGGTTGTTTCACTCTAAATTATGGGTAAAAGATAAGCCTTTGTATTTCATTCTTGATAGTAGGAGTCAAAAAAATTTAATCTTTGCTAAAGTTGTGAAAAGTTTAAATCTATTTATGAAGCCTCACCCAAAGCCATACATTATTAGATGGTTGTGCCTAGGGAGAGACCTCTGTGTCACCCATCAGTGTCTTCTTTCATATGCAATAAAACCTTTCCAAGATGAAGTCTTGTGTGATGTGGTCAATCTAGATGTTTGCGATGTACTCCTTGATCAACCATTCATGTATGATTGACATGACATCTATGAATCTTGAACCTGAAGAATCACCCTCACTCTTGGAATGTGGCATTATAGGGTACCAGAGGTATTACCTCCCACATCTATCTCCCTGATTAGTGCCAAGAAATGTAAGAGATTGGTGGAGAAGATAAAGTAATTCATTCTCATGGTGGTCAAACCATAGAAATCCAAGAAGGTCGATGTTGTAGTCTTGACTACACAATCAACATAATAATAGAAATAGATGGGACAAATCATGAGAGAATATGATGACTTATTCAAGTCACCCATGGGAGTTCCACTTCACTGTCAAGTAAAAAATTCTATCAATTTGATCATAGGATCACCTTTGCCTAACATTCTTGTGTATCATAGATCAATTTTGGAGAATGATGAGATAAAAAGGTAGATTCAAGAATTGATTCAAAAGGGTCACATCAGGGAAAGCTCTTCACCCTATGGCAATCAGATTATCCTGGCACCAAAGAAATATGGAATGTGGAGGCTTTGCATTGAATATCAAGCCCTGAATAAAATCACTGTGAAGAATTGCTACCCCCTCCCCAAGATTGATGACCTGCTAGACCAACTCTGTGGCGTGAATTTCTTCACTAAAATTGATTTCAAATTTGGCTATCACCAATTTCCTATTGATCCCACTGATGTCTAGAAGATTGCATTCAAATCTAAGGAGGTGCTCTTTTAATGGTTGGTTATGCCTTTTGGCTTGACTAACACACCTATAACCTTCTTAAGAATGATGGATGACATCCTGTGACCCTTCACCAACTCATTCATGGTTGTCTATCTGGATGACATACTCATCTACAACAAAACATGGGAGGATAATCTACAACATGTTCGTAAGGTACTTCAAACTCTTTGAGAGCACAAGTTGTATGCAAATCTCAAAAAATGCACATTCAAGATGAAAACAATTCAGTACTTGGGGTACGTTGTGAATGAAGAAGGGGTCCATGTCAATCTATAGAAGATTTGAGTTATTTGAGAATGACCTACACTAAGGACCCTTGTATAACTTCACAACTTCTTAGGTCTTACAAATTTTTATCATAGGTTTGTTTTTGGATTCTCACATGTTGCTTGGCCACTAACCCGAGTGACTAAAGGAGGGACTAAAGCTACATTTTAGTGGGACAAAATACAACAAAGGGCATTTGAGAATTTGAAGAATAGACTTTGCTCAACCTTTGTTCTTACTTTGATAAATTTGTATCAACCTTTCGAGCTGATGACAGATGCGTCTAAATATGCCATGGGAACTGTCATCATGGAACATGGCCATCCTATAGTATATCATAGTGAAACTTTCACTAATACATTCAATAAATACCTGACATATGAAAAGAAGCTTTATGCCATTGTGTAAGCCTACAAATAATGGAAACACTACATCTTGGGGAAAGAGATGGTCATCCACATTGACCACAGACCATTAGAATTCATCTAAACATAGAGCAAACTACAAAATGAGTGGCACCAAAAGTGGGACACATATCTGAAGCAATTCCATTTGATAATCAAACACACAAAGGGGAGCTCAAATACGACTGTAGATTGTCTAAGCCACCCACCAATTATTGCACTCATAACAGTTCTTGACCTGTGCAAACATGAGACTGCCAATTGGGATGCTCTATATTAAGAAAATACTACCTTTGCTGATACATATCAAGTGCTTTAAGAAGGTAACCATGTTTCTTATTTATATTTTAAAGACAATGTCCTTTGTCACATGGGTCACATATGTGTTCCAACTGTAGAGCAACAAAATATGATATGGGAAGCACATTTTAGTAGGATATATGGACACTTTAGTGTAGAGAAGACATTGGTAGTTCTTTAAAAACATTTATACTAACCCCATATCTAAAAAGATGTGGAAATGTACCTCAAATCTTACACCCCAGATGCGATAGCCAAGCCAACAAATAAGAAGCAAAGATCATACACGCCATTTCCAGAACCAACTAGGCCTTGGGAATCTATCTCAATGGATTTTGTATCAGGTTTGTCCACTTCAAAACATGGAAAGGATTGCATTTTTATTGTAGTTGATCATTTTTCAAAAATGGCTATCATGATTACTTGTAAAAAAAATATATCTGTTGAAGAAACTGCTCAACTATATTTTAGTCATGTATGACTCCATTTTGGTCTCACTAAGTCCATTATCTCAGATAAAAATAGTAGGTTCTTAAGCATCTTCTGGTATACTCTATGGAAGATGATGGATACCAAGCTGATAAAGTCTACAACCTTCCATCCACAGACTGATGGTCAGACAGAAGTGGTGAACCGCTTGATTGTTCACATGATTTAGATGTATCACTCTAAACATCCATACACATGGGATGGGGAGATTCTTTTCATACAACATGGATACAATCGAACCTTGCATAGCTCGACCAAGCACAATCTATTCCAAGTATGCTTTGAGTTCTAACCCATGACACCAATTGATATAGCCATTCCATTCTCCACCATGGAATACACACCTCATGGGAGATCTGAGGTAGCAAAAGCAATAAAATTCATTGAACAAATGCAACACATCTAGCAACAGGTATATAACATCTTGGAGAAGATGAATTAGAAGTATAAGCAATGTCATGACAAACTTAGAATTGCACACCATTTTGCTGTGGGTGACAAGGTTTGGTTGTGACTTCAAAAAGAATGACTTGCAGGCCCACACAAAAAAATTTGGCCTCTGCAATATGGTCTCTACACCATCCCCAAAAAAGTTGAAGAAAATGCTTTTGAGTTAAACCTATCAATCTATCTTGGTTTGCATCCAATATTCAACATAGAGTTCCTCAAACCATATCATCCACCTCTATTAGACACTTCAGTCATAACAAAACAACTAGACATTGACGATCTTGATCCACAGAGTTTTACTCCAGTGGAGGAGGATCATATTATGGACACTTGGATGAAGACAACAAGAGGATGCTCTATTTCTCTTTATTGGATGGTCAAAAGGGGTCAACTTAGCCACCAAGGTGAGTGGCTCACAGAGAATCAAATTAAGATACAACTGCCACACCTGATGAGGAATATTGATGCAATGGAGAACATTGCTTCTCAAGGAGGAAGGAATGATCCAGGCAACAATTCAAGGGATAATTCAGGTGGTGGTTCTACCTCAATTGATGACAGAACTTTTGGGAGCCATAATTTTTGTACCATAGCTCCGATTGACTCTCCGTTTGAACCATTGGAAAGCTAAGAATGAGAAAAACATGGTGAGATGGCATGAAGCTTTGCTTGATAGTTTTTAACGTCCAAAAACCTAATATAAGTTCTCTAAATTTTAATTTTAGCAGTTCACTTTAAAAATAGTAAGTTTATAAAAATAGTAATTCCTTGAATTCTGTATTGTTGTAAATCGTGGAAGTTAAACCACTTAATCTTCCTTGAGATTGATGACCTTCTAAATTCTCCTCCTACCTTCAAAATGTGTATAAATGAAGATGCAATCTAAAATAGAAATTATACATCTTTTCCCATAAATAATCATATAGTTGTATTGCAATCTTGAGTAATAAAACATATCTTCTCAGATAAATCATTGTTACTATGTTATTTTTATGTTCTTGAAATATCTGTCAATCAAAACTTCTGAGTTTTGGAGCAGTGACCCTATTTTTTTATATTTACTAAAATAATTTTAAAGTATAAGGATACTTATCATTTAGAGTAGTAAATATAAGCTTCTACCCAAAATTGGCTTCATATGCATGCCCACATGATTTTATATGCAAAATAACAAGAATGCAACCAGGTTCTTTTTTATAATAATTCAGTCATGTTATCTATTAACCAATATTCACTTCGTCTACATGTTCACTACTTTAATATGAAAAATAATAGTAATGTGATCATGTTATTATTTTTATAATAACATGATCCTGTTATCTATTAATACGATCATGATATCTATTAATGTAATCATGTTATATATTAATACGATCACATTATACATTAATGTGATTGCATTATGACTCAATAATTGTTGATTCATAATTTAAATAATGCGATCACATTATGTCAATAATGTGATCACGTTATGAAAAATGTCTATGAAATTATCTCCTAACTCTATGCACTTACCCATATATATATATATATATATATATATATATATATATATATATATATATAATTTTATTTTTATATATATTTATAAGAATAATTTAAAGTGAGATTAAATTGAGATTGGTCTTATATAAAACTATATATATATATATATATATATATAACACTAATTCAAAAGAAGATTGGTCTCATAAAAATGAAACAATACAACTCATTTATTATTATTATTATTATTATAAGGCAAAGTGTATACTTATTGTATCACCTTATTTATACTATTGTATTTTGATAGCCATTCTGAACTTAAATCCTAAAGTTCTCAAGAGTCAACACTTCTAGAAGAATAACATTTTCAAATTTGGAAATGATTTTAAACCCTTACCATTATAAATTAATAAAACAAAAAGTTTTTTATTGAGATTATAAATGATTTTGGAAATGATTTTAAATCATAATCTTAATCCTAATCCTATTATTACACTCTAGTATATGTGACTTATTTATTTTATATTTTTATATATTTTATATTTTATTTATTGGTTATGTATAAATTGTGGGAAAATGGTTACTATTGGTCATCCTAAGAAGGACAAGAAAAACTATCACTCGCTGATGCATTTCATATCCCTCAAGATTCTAATCAATAATGCCAGTCCAAAAATGAAGACTTTGATATTCATCTGCATGAAAAAAATTATGAATCAGATGGATAACAAATTTGAGAAGAGGAAGAAGTATCAAGGAAATATAAAAGAACATTCCAGTCCAAATAGAAAATCAGATTTCCATGGGCTTATGCTGTAAAAGAATGCAATGGTGTTGAAAAGATAGAATGTTCTTGGTGTGTAATATATAAGAGAAAGACTCTATTTTTTAAATATGGGAGTACCACCCTTTAAGTCAACGATTTAAGAATGCACGTAGAATTAGAGCCTCATAAATTTGTTTTTCAATTTTTTGAGGGAGAAAGCAAACAAAGTAGTATTCCAATTACCAAACATGTAGAACTAATGGTAGACACTAAGAATGAGAGTATCATATCTGTGATAGAAAATATGTATTTTGTTGCCATACATGATTTACCTTTAGAACTCTATAAACTAATTAGTGACTTGAACAAGTATAAAGACACTCCACACATGTCTCTAACAGAGGAATACTCTATATATACATATACCACATATAGAAAAGAGTTTTTACAAACTTCAACGAAGGCATATTAGAAAAAGTTAAAAGATGAGATTTTTCGTAGTTCATTTTATTCAATTTTAGTTGATGAAAGTATTGATCAGACTATATAACAACATTTGATAGTCTACATTACATATTTGACCAATGAAAGAAGAGGTAATTTTGTAACAAAATTTATATATCTCCTTCAAATATAAGATGGAACAACTTAATCTATGTATGATGCTATGATAAATATTTTAGAAGATATAAATTTATCCTTGATGAAGTTAGTTGGATTTGGATATGATGGGGCTTCTTTTATGAGGGGTATCCGTGAAGGTTTATCTACTAAGCTTTGTCAATATGCTCCTTAATTATTAGATATTCATTGCGTATCTCATCAAAAAACATTAACAATAAATGATGTTTCATCTTATTTTTTAGAGCTACAATTTATTGACAAATTTGTAAACAAAATTTATTTATAGCTTGAAAAATCTGCTAAAAGACATGAAGCATTAAGAGATCTAATGGAGTCAATTCAAATTGATCGGATAGAGGTGTTGCAAATTCATAAAATTAAGTGGCTCTCTAGAGGAAAGATCATGGAAAGGATTGTCATACTCATGCCTATTTTGTTTCGAGAATGAGAGTTAGAGGATAAAAAATTATTTGATTTAACAAGATTTTTTAAGTACAATTTTGCATCCATTTACTTGCAAACATACTTATAAGTTAAATAAGTTGAATACAAATTTTCAAGATGACCATGTTGACATTACTTCCATTGAAATTACCTTAGATATTATTATTGACATGCTTCATATGATATTTCAAAGAGACATATTTGGGGTAGGTACAATACATATTTTATATTTTTTAAATAGAGAGAAAGGAGGAACTCTTAAGTTTGCAAATGGAGTAGGTACAATACATATACATCCATTGAGATTTGAGATATTACGTAACTCATAAATATCAAGGACACTAGATGATTGTATTGAATTAGGAAAAAGTTTTATAGTGAAGGTTATCGACTCTTTAGATGCAAGGTTCATAAATTTACCTATATTTAATGTTGCTAAGTTTTTCAGTCTTCGTAATTATTATGATAAGGTGGATGAAAAAGACTGTCAAACAAAAAGATGGTGAACATGTTTATATAAAAATTTTAGTGTTAGAAACTTGCTTATTTTGGATACTATCAAATGTTTAGGTGAGATGGATGAATTTGTTTGTACTATTTATAAATCATACCCAAAAAATATATGTTTAGAGCATGGGATCTTTGTGAGAGCAAACCTGAATGGTTTGAAAGGTTTTCATGTTTAATATAGATATGACAAGTTATTCTTATCATTCTAGTGAGCATGGTAGTATGTGAAAGATGTTTCTCAAAGTTAAATAGGATTAAAAAAATGATGATTGATCTAGACTTTCTTTGAAAATATTAGATATATTAATGTTTTCTTCCCTTTGTACACATCATGCTCTAAATGAAGTAGATTAGAATGTTATTTCTGATGAATGAAAGCATATAAAAATGCAAAGGCCTCTTCCTATAGACCAATAGATCTATTAGTACAAGAATTTAGAATAGAAGAATAGAAGAAAACAAAAACTTCACAATATTTGTAATATCATAAGAAACTTTTTCAATAGAAGTTGAAGCCAATGGTATAAGTTAAATAAACATATATTTTATTTTTGTGTTTGAATCATTCTCCAACAAATTGGAATCCAATCTTCTATAGTTCATACTTTTAGTGATCAACATTCTGTAAGTGAAGTGAAAGTTGATTGGAATTGATTTTAATATTAATTAAGGCTGTTTATAATCATCAATACAATATTTATATTTATATATATTTTATTATTGCACTATGAATAGGTACTGCTACTGCCCTTCTTGTTGGATTGGGTGAAAATGCAATAATAATGAGCTAGGTTGGTCTTGGAATTTTGTTGTGGTGTACATACATAAAAACAAAAGCATGATGTTATTCTATATCACATTTTTGGTTTTAGTTGTATGCTCTAAGTTGGCTATTGCATTCCTTCTTCTATCTCCAACTGATGGTTGGGGTGGGTAGGGATACCCACTAATGGATGGGATCAGTAGGTGCATGGATTAGATCTTGGCATACGAAAGAATTATCTTGAAATGAACCAGTTGGATATAAAAGTTATGAATATTCGACTTAATATTGTAAGTGTAACATTACATAGTTAGATTTTATTCAACCCAATTTTGTGATTTAAATATTTTCTTTTAGTTCATCCTCGAAAAATAGAAGTACATTTGATTTGTATAAAGTAAGATGTTATGGATTATGATTGTTGTGACGTGTATCTTTTTGAGTGACTTCTATTATATCATTAAATTGAGCTTGGTCTCATAAAACTACATACATACATACATACATATATAATACTAATTTAATATGAGATTGGTAATTACAGTAAGATTGGTTTTATATATTTATAACACTAATTTAACAAGGGCATTAACAATACTTTTCATAGTCCAATAATAAAATATATATAAACGCAACCGCTATATTAATGATTATAAATAGTTTTAAATTATATATATATATATATATATATATATATATATATATATATATATATATATATATATATATATATATATATATATATATTTGTGAGACTAATTTAAAGTGAGATTAAAGTTGGTAATTATTATGAGATTGGTTTTATATATTTATAATACTAATTCAAGAAGAAGGGCATTAATAGTCCCTGTTCATAGTCCAGTAATAAAACATATATAAATGTAAATGCTGTATTAGTGATTATAAATAATTTTAAATTGGTAATTTGGTAATTACAATGAACTGTGAGATTGATACTTTGGTTATTACAGTGAACTGTGAGATTGGTAATTTGGTAATTACAATGAACTGTGAGATTAGTTCATATATTTATAATACTAATTTATAGTGAGAATCGAGATTGGTAATTTACACTCAAGAAAGTGAACGGACTGTGGACAAACAAGTTAACAACTCCTTGCTCCCAATTCCACGAAATTTCATTAATGACATTTATGTGATACGAAATTCCCACTCCTAGTCCCACATTTCTACTAAAATTTTAAGTTATTAAAAAAAATCAGCTAATGCATTCCGATAAAACTTGTAGTTGTAACTTGTCTATATATATTTAAATATATATAGTTTTATGAGACCAATCTTACTTTAATCTCATTTTAAATATATATATTGTTTCATTTATATATATATTTATAAGATTAAGACTTTCAAAATATTTAACTTAATACTATTTTATTTTATTTTTGACATTTTAGAGACTTTTAGAATATTTAAATATTATTTAAAATTGTTTATAATCATTAATATAATGTTTACATTTATATATGTTTTATTATTGGCTATGAACATGCACTGTTAATGCCCTTCTTGTTGGATTGGGTACAAATGCAATAGTAATAAGTTAGGTTAGTTTTGGAAGTTTGTTGTGCAGTGGCAAATGTGGTGTATATAGGTAAAAATAAAAGCATGATGCCATTCTTCATCATGTTGGTTATAAATGTATGCTTCAAGTTGACGAATGCATTCCTACTTTCATCTCCAACCGATGGTTGGGTTGGGTAGGGATACCCACTTATGGATGGGCTTAGTAGGTGCATGGACTGGGTCTTGGCATACAGAGGAATTACCGTGAAATGAACCAACTGGATATGGAAGTTATGAATATTCAAGTTGATATTGTAAGTGCAACATTTCATAGTTAGATTTTATTCAACCGAGTTTTTTGATTTAAATTTTTTCTTTTAGCTCGTCCTTGGAAAATAGAAGTATATTTGATTTGTATAAAGTAAGATGTTATGAATTATGATTGTTGTACCCTTTTGGGTGAATGCTATAATATCGTTGAATAAATTCTTAAGGTTGCATTTTCAAAATTTTATTAAATATTTTATTTTTGTGTGTTTGAATCGTTCTCTAACAAATTGAAATCAAAGCTTTTATAATTCATACTTTTAATGACACGTGTACTAAATTTACTCTTGTCAATCAAAAGGCAACTAAATTTACACTTGTCAATCGAAAGGCAACTATTTTTTACAACTTTTCATCACCAAAAAATTGGATGCATAAATACCCTTCAACTTGAAATTAGGGCCCGCCCTTCAAATTTAACCACTATTTACAATAATAACTATAAAAACATAATAAGATTAGAAAAAAATTATGTTTTAAATAATAATACATTATTAAGAAAAAATATATTTTATAATTTAAAACATGATAATTATTAATTTACAATAATAACCATTTATAACAAAGTAATTAGATTAAAGAAAAAATAAACAAAGCATAAAACACGGGAATGTGAGACATTTTTTTTTCTGAAGAATAAAAGCTTTGCCACGACAAAGCTTTTTAGCTTTATAATAAAATATATTTTATTTTAAATAAAAAATTATTGTTTGGAGATTAACTTTTAGTTTAAAGCTTTGCTTTAACCCCCAATTTTTTATACCGCTGAGGAATTTTGCAATGTTGGTCTCAATTGTTTAAGAAACAGTTTGTAGGCTTTTTAAATTGATTTGCCCTTGCCTTTGCTTTTATAGATCCATATTTTATTCACCTTTATATTCAGAGTTTTGTAATCGATTGCTTTCCATGTCACTTAAATAGGAATAAATTTTGAGGCTTTGTAATATTTCTTTAAGATTGAGTGTTTTTAATAAAATTTTCTCAATATGGAATAATCTTATTGTTTTTCACCGTTAGAGTGTTTTTTAAATCTTTATTCTTATTGTTTTATAGAACAAAGAATAGGTGAAAATTAATTTGACAATAATTCCATCTTAGTCAATCCCATAAAAATTAATTATCCTATTCAGGGAGAAAATTCCATATAATTGCTAAAACAATAATGAAATAAAAAAGTAAAGACATAATGAATCTATGCTAACTAGTCTAGTTGGACTCAATTTATGGTAAACATTGAAAGCAACACATAGTGTCACGTTGATCAAGCCACATGATTGAAGGGTGGGAAATTAGGGATTTTTATTCCCTGATTTTTATCTTTCATCTAAGGTTGCCGATGAGGTAGATTCTTCTATTCCACATTGGTTTACAATGATAGAGGGAGCAAGAGTGTGGAGGAACTTAGGCATAACAACATGGAAGGTCGAAGTGCCAAATCTAAATATCACATAAAGGCATAAGATTGATTAGTACGTGAAGGAGTGATATGGTGTTTTATCTAATTTTGGATTTATTTTATTTAAATAAGATAAAAGTATAGAATATTTAGGTTGTATAAAATATGGTAATCGATATAAAAATATTAAAAGAAAAGGGTATTTAATTTGTTTAGATTAAGTTTTGGTTCATGATAGGGTACAATCTTTAGAAGAGGTTTGAAATGGGTTTGAGATCGTTTAGATCTAGAAACATAGTGCCCGTGCTTACTGAGACGAGTTTAAATTTTTTTGGACACTTGTGGTAGGGCAAAACTATCTACTGAGGATTAGAACCATCTAGGAAATTCATATAGGTTTGTGATAATTTGGATCACTGTGCATGTGCCTACAAGTAATTCTTGTGCATTTAGATAACTTAGATCCTATGCATATGATGAACTGACCTTACACAACTCTGTAACCATCAACTGTGAGCTAACTTCATATTTAGTTCAAGCATTCCTTGTAGCCATATTTTCCCTGTTTATTGGCCATAACTATTTATAGGTTGACTCAATCATGAAAGTAAGATCATTTATAGATACCCATTAAGCCCTTCTATAACATACTTAAAAATATCCTGAGGTTTCTTTGTACGGAATTGTACTTTCTTCTTTAGGCCCTGTTCCAATTAGCCCTCCTTTAGTGCAAAACCCCTTGTCTAGAGTGATGTACGGACTTTTTAATCAAACCAAGCACCATTCCAGATACCCATTATCTTCTTAAAGGTGAATCAATCATTTGTTAGGGCACTTATTTGGAGAAATTCACTTTTCCCCTATTGGCCTATGCTCTTTCCTTCACATACACCTAGGATCCAATTGGCAATTGTCTTTTTCCATACTTATCCGTACTGTATCACCTTGAAACAACTTCCAACAGTTTGATAACATCATCAAGGGTCAAATTACAAAGTTTCAAGAGTTTTCAAGCTTTAAAACTCATTTTGAGGGTTTGAACCTAATTCAGAATTTTCCCATGACAGTCACAGGCCGAGAACTTATTATTTTTGCTGGGAGTGTTCTAGGTTGTTTCAAGGGTTCTAATCAATTCTCCAAGGTCTGTCTTAGTGCCCTACACCTTTCCCAATCATCAACCAATTCATATCAACCTCCTAAGCTTTCTAATGCTCAACAACTCAGTGGCTTTGACTGTATTTTCATAACAGTCAACAAGGTTTATTATTTGTTTCTCTTTTCATTTGGAAATTGACTTTCAAGATGATATACAAACATGTCACTATCTTGAACAGATTCCCTACTCATATATTCATATCAAAGATGAACCTTTTCAATACATTTTCTATGCAAAAACATACATCTCTCTTATCATTGACTGTATTCTGTCCACTATAGGCTGAGAACCAACAGTTGGAGATTTTGAGGTATCAAAGTGGTTTATAAGCCTGTTTCTCCTTCTCTTAAGTTTATACCTGCCTTATAGGCTTATTTCAATACCATTATAGACTTCATACAAACATTTATACGAGGATTCTACCTTAGACAGTGGGCTGTAAGTATACAGGGCTGAATACCCTATTTAGAATTCTGTTTAGGATTCTTATAGCTTTCAACGTTCTTAAGACCTCTTAGTAACATAATATTAGTTTTGATTTGCTCCCATCATACAAAATAACCAGTCTTGATTTATGTTCTATGGAGAACCATCACACACATACACAGGCCTGTCATTTTGAAGCCATAATTCTATAAAGGAAACCACAACAAAATCATGGAAATCAAACTTATTTTCTTTCCTTTTTCAATAGGATTACTTACAAGAATATTCATTATTTATGAAATCTTTATAGACACCTCCATGCTTAGTCTTGGATTCCACCTGCAACTTTTCTTTCTCCTTCATTCTTCATCCTTTGATATCCTCTTCTTCTTCTTCTTGTATCTCTTCCCTTGGACGAGAGAGGTATTTTCCTCTCTTCTCTTCTCTCCTCTACATCCCTCTCTCCTCTCTTCTCTTCTCATTCTCTCTCCTTAATGAATTCTTCTTATTTTCTCTTTTTTTTTAAGAATCTCCTATGCCAACTTCTACGCCCAAATTGGGCTTTAGGCAACAAAAGACTGTTTTGAAGTTTTAACAATTTACTAAGGTTGAAAATAGTTTCAACCATTTCCCCTTTATTTCCTCAACAATCTAACTATCATTTTTCACCTTTTTACTTTCACTTTTTGATAATTACATTTTACTTTCAAGGTGAAATTTTGAAATCTCACAATTTGGAGGGAAAACCAGAATTTGAAATTTTCATGCTAGAATATCATTTGCATTTGCAACTGGTCCTCCATGGTGCTATTTTAGATGCTCCTGCATCAACATATAGCTTTGTTTCCCTTCTCCTTGCTTCAACACCCTAGCCTTATCTTTGAAACTATGTTTTCTTATAAAAATGGGTTAGTGAGATGGGTTGCGCTGATTCTAATCGTACTTTGTTGAGTGGTTTAACACTACCTACATTACATGACACAAAATAACACTCAAACCACATGTAGTTCTTCCACCTATTGTGTGTGTGCCATTAGTGTAATACTAGTATGCAATACCATTTTGAGCATGACTTTTGACACTTGAAAACTAGTGATTTTGACCTTGCATTGTGTCATGTCCCCTTTTTCGTGGACATTGACAGGCTTGATGATTAGCTTATTATGCGACCTTCGTAGGCTGATTGGATGGATAGAGGGTCATGATGGAGATTGGCTTGGCTTTGATTTATAGAATTCCTATAGTTGGCTCTCATTCAGGTTATTTCAGACACATTGGGCCTGAGCTCCTATTATTTAGGGATATTTGACATACAACGGAGCACCCTTGTTTTGATATGGTCATGTGCAGAATCACTCCATGGTTCACCAGCTTCAGACGGTTCGAAGATCCGACATGTATTGAGGGAGATATTAATATTTGATTGATTTAATCAAATATTAATTATTTGGTCTAATTTTAAATTAGATATTAATTAATTATTTGGTCTAATTTTAAATTAGATATTAATTAATTATTAATTATTAATTAATTGGTCTAATTTTAAGACCCAAATTCTAATTTAAGAAGCCCAAGTTCTAATTTGAGGAATTCTAATTTTAGAACCCCAAGTTCTAATTTGAGGAAATCTAATTTTAGCAAGCACACCTTTGGAAGGGTATAAGAGTTCTCATGGGAGAGAGTTTGGATTATGCATAGATTATTGATTATTGAAAATTGAAGAAATTCTTCTGTGAAGACTGAGCCAAGGGTTCCAGGATTCCATTGCAGTGGAGAATGTCAACTCTTCATTGTGTGCGATTTAGAGGCTGTGAAATATCAGCTGATTTATTGCCAAATTGAGAGATAACTTCATCCAGAAGTTATCACAGAGGTACAGATTTGAGAGATAGCTTCATCCAAAAGTTATCACATAATTTCAGGTTTGAGAGATAACTTCACACAGAAGTTATTACAGATATTCCAGGTATTTCTTATTTAGTTTTTGATCCAATAAGTTATACAGATATAGATCTGCTGTGTTAGAATCGTATATTTTTGAGATCATGGTGTTCAGCTATCAGGGGTTAAGAACAGACAGGTTGGCGGCCGTACTAAGTCCGTACAGGTCCGCTCACGCATCGACCTCGGCAGACAAAGAGCTTCCAGTGACCGACATCGGTTGACTGAAGACCGACGTCGGCAGAAAGCCGACCAATAGTGACCGACGTCGGTGAGATATCGACCGACGACGGCGTCTGTGTGTCGACACAGAAAAGCAGAGACCTTCCAGAATCTAGATTTCACTTCCAGATTAGCAAAAGCTAGGGTTTGAAGACCATATTTTAATATTCTTTTATTTGTATGACAGAGACTCAATTGTGTAATCGTCCAGAAGAACAAGTGATGAGATCTTTGATTTGCTATTGAGATATTATATTGTGATTTGTTTATGCATATGTGAATCTATTCTACAAAATTGTATCTTGTTCAGAGCTTTATGTGTTTATATATTCCCTGTTTGAAAGGGGATATTACAGTTGTTCAGAGCTTATTGTGCAGATAAAGGAGCCCCTAAGTAAGGGACATCACAGTGGTATCAGAGCTTTTGTAGGAAGAAAAAGAGCCCCTAAGTAAGGGACATCACAGTGGTATCAGAGCTTTTGTAGGAAGAAAAAGAGCCCCTAAGTAAGGGACATCACACATTGGTATTCAAACTTGGCTTAGGGCCTACTCCTTTGAGGGGTTTCATATTTTGAAGCTTTGGGGTAGATCCTCTCAATGTGCAAATGAATAATAGACATGTTATCCATAAGTGATAGATAAGAATAGGCTTATGCTTGATTTGTATAAATAGCTAACTCTTTAGGTCATTTCCCTCCATACTGACATGTGAGATGTGTGGGTCAACCCATATGAATAAACTGAATTTCAGAAAATATTTAATAAATATACAAGAAAATTTGTTTGAGGCAATATTGAGTAATGAGATAGAGTTTCCCCCTGATAACCTTCTTGAGTAGGTTGAGCCCTTGATGGACATATCCCCTAGTAGGGAGGCCTTGAATGCATATGCTCATGGTGACATTTTAAAATAGCTTCCCTCCAATAATATCATTGGAGATAACTGGACCTCTAAAGGGTCTAGAAAAAGACTGAAAACTATTTCTACTGAAAATACATCCCTTGATAGCCCCTCTGCCAAAGATGGAAGACTATTAAAAAATAGGGGAAAGGAAGGTGGTGATAGTAGAAATAAAAAAAGGAATAAGGGGAATAAAGTTCTTGAATGTTTCTCAAAATTGTATCAAAATAAGGATGAAAGTAAGTCCCCCAATAAAACCAAGTAATCCTGAGCATGGTAATGCAAATTGTCAGTTGGAATGTAAGGGGGCTTGAATCGCTAGACAGGGAACCCATTCTCAAGCATTTCAAATACTCTGTAGCTAAACTTGATTTTCTCCTTCTTCAGGAGGTCAAATCAACCAATACAATCCTTTCCTTCACTTTAGGCTGTATTTGGCCTAACGTGATCCACTTCTCAACTAACCACAATAGAGGTAAAGGGGGTGATTCTATTTTGATTAACTTGAATTGGGGAGATTAGATTGTGAAACATGGTGTCTCTCCTTATAATAGGGTGATCTGGGCTATTTTTAACAAATAGGGCAAAATATTTGTAATTTTTAATAGATATGCACCTAATGACTACAAGGAGAGAACAAAACTTTGGAATTGACTGACATCTAATATGGACATTTTGTGGTTGTTTAGGGGAGATTTTAATATGATTGAATAAAGAGAGAACAAAATGGGAGGATAACCTCACATGTGGAAAGGAAATGAGATATTTTTTGGTCCAAATTCAAAATACTATAGAAATTGGTAGACCCTTTGAATAAAGGTAAGCCACAAAGTAAAGGCATCGGGTTCCCTTGGTGTAACAACCATGCTAGATCTAGAAGGCTTTACTCTAGACTTGATAGATATTATTTGAGAAAAGATGCCTTTGAGACTAGTTTAGAAGGAGATGGTAATGTGGTTAAGGTTAGCCCATTCACTATATCAGACCATCACTCGATTGAGCTCAATTTTACTCTAAGAAACAATGAAAAAGAAGAGAAGGCCACCATGAAAGGACTATAAACTTAATGGGCCCCACCTTGTAGAAAGAGAGTTCTTAGATGGTATTCGGTCAGTCTAGAATGTTAGAAAGTTTGCCTCTGGCTTAGACTCTAAAATTCATCATTGGAACAATTCAATGGACTTGTCAAATTTTTTTCCAGATCACATGGATAAATTAAAACTTAGAGGCAAAGGAAATCTTTCAGAAAAGCTCAAGAACAACTTATTAGGGTGGAATCTAACTTGCGATGTGACCAAATAATGAATCCTTACTAAACACATTTTCATTTATTAAGCATTAGTTGAGGTAACACCAGATTTACTACGCCAGGGGTGCCCAAGTCAGATCCATACTTAACTGGTCAACACTGGGTGATAAAGGTACCAAATTTTTATTTTGATTTTTAAGGACTAAGCATCAAAAATAGAAAATATTAGAAATTAAGGAGGATGATAAAGTTTTAATAGATCAATAATCTATCAAAAAATCATTCTTTGACTTCTACTCAAACTTGTTCTTAACTGAGGGATCGAATGATCAGATTGAATAGAACTTGGTGTTGTGTGAAAAGATTATTCCAAGAAAGGTTTCCCACATTCAAGCAACCTTTTTGGATAGTGAGATCTATTTGGATGGGGTCAGATGTGCGATTAACTCTCTAAAATTTGACAAGGCCCCTGGTATTGATGGATTCCCAGCAATGAAGTCATCAAAGATTGGATCTCAACTGAGTGCCTAAAAGTGTATAACAAAGTAATTAAGGTGGGCTATCTAGGTTTGAAGATCATTAAAGGGGTTATTAAACTCATTATGAAAGAGGGTGATCTCTCCCTAGTAAAAAATTGGAGATCAATTACTTTGCTCAATGTTTTCTATAAAATCTTGGCTAAGATATTGGCAAAAAGACTATCCCCACTATTACCCCTAGTGGTGTTGGAGACCCAGATTGGGTTTATGAAAGGTAGACATATATTAGATAATATTATTTTAAGTTGGGAAGGTATGTATTAGGCTAGAGATTCTCATCAAGATATTGGGATGATTCTTCTGGATTTTGAAAAAGCTTATGATAGAATAGAGTGACCTTTTATTGAAAGAATTCTTAAAGCATTTGGTTGTCAGGAAAGGTTCTGTAGAATGATCTTAGTTTTATTCAAATATGCCTCTGTATTTATTGAGGTAAATGGGGAAATCACATAATATCTCCCCTTACAAAGATCCATTAGATAAGGTTTCCCCTTGGTCCTTTCCTATTTATTATGGTGGTCGATGCATTACACTATCTGTTGATGATGAATTTTATAGGCCCCTAGTAAGAGGTATCCAACTTCTAAATCAATTGGAAATGATTGATGTAATATTTTTTGATGATTCAACATTATTCACTAAAATTTATAGAGACAATTTGATGCAAGTGAGCTTCAGACTGAATATATATTGTCTAGCCTCTAGTTCCAAAATTACCTATCATAAGTCTTGTATGATAGAATGGAAGGAGAACCAACCAGACTGGCTTGTTGAATTTGGGGGACTAAAAGGGCCCCAACTAGTTGGTTAGATATTTGGGAAATCCATTTTCCCTTAATCCTCTCAAATAGATGTGTGAATGGGTATACACCAAAATAAACAAGAAAATTGAAAAGTGGAAAGGTCATATTCTTTCACTCCTTGGTAGAATTTAGGTTTTTAAGAAAATTCTTTCATCTTACAGTTTATACTATGATTCACATTGTTTGTTTAAAAAAAATTAGATTAACTTATTACATAAAATTATTAGATAATTTTTATGGTAAAATGGCAAGGGGAATAGGAAAAGACATGCATTTTCTTAGAATTTTGTTGTAAACCAAGAGATATTGGAGGTCTTGGTCTAAAGGACCTACACATTTAAGGTATTACCTTAGCACTCAAATGGATCATCAAGTATTTCAAGGGGGATGAGCCTTGGAAAGTGCTAGTAAGGAATAACATTCTGAGATGGTTTCCTAAAGGTAAAATAGGTTGGAAAGGCTTGCACATTGCTGACATTCTTCTTGGCCCTTATTCTTTTAAAGTTGATAGTTCTCCTATTTTTGCATCCATTTGGAAGGCTTGGGACCTTATTAAACACCTTGTCACTACAAATCTTGTATTCAACTGGATGGGATCTTGTTGTCAAGGGTATAGATCTATATGGTGGAACCTTTTCCTCAATAATCATTTGCTTGTCCTTATTAGAGGATGTTCTACCTTGGAATGGTTTAAGAAAGGTCAGAGGGATTTTAAAGATCTCTTTAATCCTGAGGGTTGGGCCTCTTGGGACATCATTAAAAATAGATATCACATTCCTACAACCCAATGTATGACTTACACCATAGTGATAAAATCACTCAGGGATAATAACTTAGTTAATCATCTTGACAATGATAGTGAATTTCGGGACAATATCAAGTGGATTAAAAGGCCTCCCCTTCATGAGTTATTTATCAAAATGATATATTTTAAACTATCCTCCACTCATCCCTCTTATCTAACGCTTGACCATGTGTGGAGTGTTTGTGACTCTTACCATTGTTGGGCCTTTAGATTTCAACTGGTTTGAGATTCATGTTTAAAATCTAAACAATCTTATTTTAGGTGGTTGTTGCTTTAAAATAAGTTGGATGTTAGATAAGTACTTGTTAAATGTGGTGATTTCCACCCTTTCTATCTTATGTGTAGTGATGTGGAGTCAATTGAACATCTTTTCTTTACCTACCAATCCATTGCTAAGATTTGGAAATGTTGTATGTATAGTTGGTATATTATTTTTTATTGCAAAATTTGGTTTAATGTTAATTTTGGATATGTTTGTAATTAAAAGAAAATCTATCCATTATTTCAATTTTTTTTTTTGGTGTTTTCTATTGAGATTCTTTAGTTTATATGGAAGCAAATGAACCAAGATATTTTTTAAGGTAGAGCTAGGGTAATTACTAACTTCACAGTTGAAGTCATTGTTAATATTGTTGCTATGCAAATTTATCTCCAGTTGAAGATCCCACAAAGTCAGCTATAATGGTTCCTATAGATAGGCCTATTAAAGGTGAGTATAGACTATATTTTGGATATTAGTGGGTACCAAAAACTCATCCCTCACATTGATTGGATCCTCTCTCATCCCACTACTGTAGAGGTGACTCTCTCAAAACATGTCTGGTCATGTATCAAGGACTCCTGCTTTGAGCATGCTAAAGACCCACCTGATATTTGATGTATTCTTTTGATTTGGATAATAATGGTTCCCATTTTTGCTTGGATGCATCAAAGGAATGTATGAAACTCAACACAAATTTCAACCCATCCAAACCTAACTTTGGAGACAATTTGGTAATTATAGAAGCAATGGATTTAGATATTGTAGTATTAATGGTAGATAACACCTTCTCTCAAAATACATCTCTAGAAAGTCTAGGGCCTTCTTAGATCCTGGTTGAGGAACAAAATCAGACATGGAAAATATTCCTTAATAATTTTTAGGAACTCACTAGTAAACAAGAAAAAATGGTTGAATTAAGAGGTCTATAAGAGGCAACTTAGGTCATGCAGTTTGTCAAAGAAAATAGTTTTGGACCTTTAATGGAGAAAGTTGATAGATATTTTCCATTAGAGGATGTGTTTGAAGAGACCATATAGAAGGGCCCTAAGGATACTTGGCAACCAGGACCTAGTTCTAAGAATGTGAATAGTAATGCTAATAACACATAAATTTTGGTAGATTAATTCACCTTAAGGGTGACACTGTCTTACTTGTTATTGTACTATTTTGGTTTTTTGTTTCAGTTGGCGCCTCTTGTATGAGGATTTTTGTATTAGCATATTTTAAAATTTGATATATATTTGGTTACTTACATTTGTCTTCCTATTTGGTAGAACCTCTGAGTGATTTAATTTTTTATTCATGATATTTCTATATATATATATATATTTGTTAAAGGGTGCATAGAAAGATCTAGTGACTGGCTTAAGTAAATGGATTTTGCAGGTTGGAGTCATTTGATGAAGACAAAAGGTGTCAAGAAATCAAGAAAAAATGATCTAAGTTCAAGAGATAATTTGCATAACATAATAAATTGTTCAGGGAAAGACTAGGCAAATATTGTGTAATAGTAATGACAATTCGGGAAGGTTGGGCCCATAGGTAGGATAATGGTTATGAGAGAGTGTGATCAAGAGTTATTATAGTGCATGAAAGTCAAGTATACCAAGGCTTGGTTAAATTTGACATTTTCAAGTGTCTAATACCAATATGAGTGTCTACACATGGTTTATAAAGGGAGTGTGGCATTGTAGATTGGGTGGGTCAAGCAAAGGACATTTGTGTGAGCTAATAAACTAAACTAGAGTTGTGGTCACTTATAAATGATACATTTTTCAAAATTTATCATTTCCATTATGATTTGATAAATGCCCATATCATGTTTTAAAGCTTATATTTTGGCATAAATCTCATTTCTTGGAAATGAATATCTGCAATAGTTGAAGATTTAGAATGTGGAGCCCCTCATTCAACTGACTTTATCTATATAATATTGTGAGATTTAGATTCATATAATGTTCCCATTTGGTATTAATTGAGATGATGTTGGAAAAGGTTGCAAAATTTTACTTTATAAATTTCAATTGCATTTGCTTCAACATTTTCAATGCCTTTTCAACAAACCCATTTTGTGCATATCCTAAAAGTATTGTAGAGGATTTGTTTTATTTTTTATTTTGTTAATTTTTAAACATGTAACAAAAATCCTTCATGGAATGGTAGGGTAGGGAAGTACATGGTGTGATCAGGAGTGGATGGGATTTCTTGTAAATAATGAGTTGCAATGGTTACAAGGGGGTTGTGTGTAGTAAGTAGAATGTGTAATGCCTCCTTAAACCAACCCTATCTACATAATGTTCTAAAATATTATTATTTTTCGCAAAAAACTTATACTTCAAAAAATTTCTCTTAATGAAAAAGTTCATGTGCTAACCTCTGCATATCCTTGGATTTAGGCACAAACTAACAAGGTTACTCTTGAATTTCAACACCCATAAGATTTTTTAAACTAAATGGGGAACATGTCGTGCACCATGAATCTCATCCTACCTAAGCTCCTACCCCAAAATTATTCTTCATTGGTTTCTCAGCATCAACATAATCACTCTCATAGTTACATGGGCTTAACTGGATTCTCTCTTTCTCCCTCTCAACAAGGAAGATAGAGTATACCTACTCCTTGTGATAATGTTTTTATTGTTATTGTGCCTTCTTGATGGGCCTCTCTAGTGCTAAATGATGCAATAAATAGTATGTTGGCTCCTCAACCACTCGGATGGGGAGTGTTGATTACTCTTGATCCTATAGATATACATGATAGGTGGGAGGCCCCTAATCCCCCATTGATAGAACCCTTTATCTAAATATTATCTCCAATTGAAGAATGATCTGCCTCCTCCTTGTAGTCTTGGAATGATGTTGATTTATTCTCCTTCTTGATTCTAGATATAAAATTTTATGTTTTTATGACCTTTAGCCTTGAAACTTTAGAAAGTTTAATGTCATCATTTTGATATGTTGTGAATGCCTATTGACCATATTTTTATTTTAAACAATTATATTTATATTTATTTATTTATTTATTTATTTTATAAATTAAATAAATGATCATAATAATTTTACAATTGAAAAAAAATAGTTTCAAGAGTCACACCGCCATATTTTTTAAATTAATAAAAACTATTATAATGTATTTCCAACAATAAAAAATTGAAGAGACACACCACTTAATTTTAAAAAAATGATTTTTATATGTAACCATCAATTTACTTTATTTTTATTTTAAAGTTTATTGGAAAAGGATATTATTGATTTCCAATTGATGCATTATATTTTTACCTTTATTTGTATTTTTTTGATTAGCTAAAAAAGGAGCTATATAGGCACTGAAGGTGCGAATCCACATCTCCTAATCATAGTGTCCACCTCTAGAGGTGTAAAACTCCATTATAGAAGATAACATTTAGGCACTCTTTCTTGCAAGTCTGTTAACTAAAGACCAAAAGGAAATCCACATGAATCATATTGGAGATTTTTTGCTAGCCAATTAGGGCATAACATGTGGCATTCTTTTCAAATTACATGGTCTAGTTAAAGTCAAATATATACATTTTAAAAAATTCTGATAGACCATTAATGGTCTATCAACCACCTTTGCAAGTGTGATCTTGTATTGAATGCTCATGCTTGGTTTACATTGAATGAGATAGCCACATCATGTTAGTGGTAGTGTGCCTCAACATAGGCAATGTACATGTATTAATTTAAAATTTAATAGATCTTTTGTAGATGTAGTAGGCTATGTTTTTGCCAATGAATAAATAACTACTACATCACCTAGTTTTTTCCCCTCATCTTGAGTCCAACTTAATATTGGGGTCTAAATTTTAATGTTTCTGAGATGCCAAATTTATTTCAAAATTATGTTGGTGAAATTTCTAATGTGTACATATCATTAAGTTAACTTAAAATCAGTTCTATACTTGTTTTACCCCACTTTGGATTAATGGGTAATATTAATCTAATTGAGATATAACTTTGAACTAGAATTCATATCAATATATATGTCATTCAAGCATACATCTGAATGTAAGATATTGATAATTTATTCTTCTAATTTGATTATGGCATGTGATAAATATGGAAATTACTAAAAAGATCATGATAATTAACTTTTCTAGTTGATTATCTGATTGTGCCTATTCTATGGAAGTGGATATCAGGGACAAGTACACTTGTGGTTCACTTAGTTCAGGAACTAATTTACTATCTATGTTGGATTAGTTACATAGGATCATATTAGTATCAATAGTCAATACCAACCTATGTTCAAATTTAGCTCAATGATTATGTGATCAATTGTGATTGTCATTAATTATTGTGTTTATGATTTTGAACCCTAATGACACATGTAGATCAAGAAATTAGTCTTCTATGCCTGAAAACCCTATAAGTTCTTGTGAGAGATAAAAATATATAAAAATGGGGGAATTGTAATGGGTTGAGATGACCCCAATCACCCCCATATGATGATTTGCTATTACCTATGTATCTAATATTCCAAGGATGGAAATCAAGCAACACATAGTTCTCCCACATAGTGTGACTTTGAAAATGTTCTCCTTCACAATATTTATGAAACTAATGATTGGATTTGGTACTTGGAAATGATTGATTTTACCTATATTTTGAGTTTTATAGACTTGTCTTATGATTGATCCTAGTGATAGGTATGCAAATTGGGAAGAATAGTTTATATTTTCTCAATGTGTAATAGTGTATAGATGAGTGTGAGATAGATACCATATGATTTTGAATGAGGCCCAATTTGTTTATATAGAGATATATTTGAATAATTAATCACACCACTGATACACTAGGATTATAGGCCAACCCTCAATATGGTTTTGATTTTATAAAATAGCTATTTTTGGGAGTGGGATGGTTCCAATAAGCGTAGGTCATTATCGACTAATGATAATAACTGCAACTATTAGAATTAACCTGTGTATAGGTGGAAAACTTTGAGAGTCTATAAATGCTTGTGTTAGATATTTAGTAGGTTTGAAATAAATAGTGAGGTTCATGTAGGTGTATAACAATAGGGATGCCTTATAAGATAACATGCAAGTGTGAGAGGATGACAAATTTGGACCTTTTTTGGGTGCTCAAGTCATGACTGGTAAAATGTATGTCAAGTTTGTCATTACCAAGAAACGAAGATTAGATTTTAGTATCTAAAAATGCCCCCTTTTAATCTAGTAATATAATTTATAGAGTAAAAAGATAAAATATAAATGAGTGTGTACAACCCACTGATTTTCTATGAGATGGATCCAAATGTATAGTTTCGATCCATGTAATCTATAATTAGAATGGAGTAGTCAATGACCATATGTGAAATCTGAAAATTTAATTTGAAAATTAAAAAATTAAGGGTTAAAATGCACCTGGGTGTTTTATAAAACCATGTTGCTCTTGCAACATGTTGGAAATGATACTTCCTTATTGAAGCATTAGAGAGTTGGGATGATCATGCCTGAAACTTGTGTAACTATGTAGGATACTAAGTTGGGAAGGTAACATGCCCAAACCCTAATGAATGTGTGGAAAAGTACACAATGTACTATCCTAAATAATTATGTAGATAAAAGATAGAGAGAACTGATAAATAAAGGTTTAACTCCAAAATAAATCACTATGTAGGTACAATGAGAGAATCGATCAGGCAAAGTTCACTCAAAATGAATAAACCACTATAGATGGATAATAAATTCAAATTTAATGTTTTACTCCAATTCAATCATGTTTGATTCATGTAAAATAACAAAGCATGATTTCAAGGAAATGAATAATGTTCATGTCCCCATTAGGTATGAAAGTTTGATTTTGTAGTTTTGCTCAATGCAGAATATAATGCATGGTTGAAAGAGAATAAACCATGTCCAATCCCACATCATTATCCATTTGACAAGTGTGAAGTGGAATGACAACCATTTTCCATTTAACTATAACTATGTTATTGCAAGTATGTGCATGGACTGATATCATGCCCCATTGAATTCGTACCAACTAATATAGGATGTCAGGTATCTATATGCTAAATTTGTGAAACTATATCTCAATTGTATGTGAATGTGAAAATTTGAAGCTTTATTTCTATAAAATATTATGCATATGCCCCTATAATCTATATCATTATTTTAATGTCTATTATGTATCTGAAACAATAAAGTATTTGAACCATCTGGATCTATAAAATTTGTAACACCTATGCTATACTCTGATATTTACTCATGAAGGCTTATGTATCTAAGACAAGCCCACTATAATTCCCCCATTTTGAGATGAGGGATATATCTTGTAAGTCACTCATCTCAAAATAATAATGAACTATATCATGTCATGTATAAAGATAACATCATGTAATATCATTTGATCATGTGGAGAGTATATCATTATAGTAATGTATGTATCAATCAAGGCATATGTGTAACATATGGAATGTAGGGCATGTAAGTGTCATGTATAGATAGGTAGATGAATGAAGCATGGGGTATAAGTATATTTATATAAAACTATGCAATAATAGTGCATGATATAGATCATGGTACCCCTCAATGTCAATAATCTCAACAAACACAAATGTTAGTTGTCACACATAGGCCAAAGGGCCACATAAAAGGGACATAATTTGTTACAACAATAAAGGCTAAAGGCCACATGCAAGGTGACATAAAAATGTCACAAACAAGGGAAATTAATGGATGGAGTATCAAACAAGCCCAAAGGCCACACACAATAGTCACACTTAAAGTAATATGTCATGTGAAAGAGTAACAACATCAATGGAGCATAGCACAAGTATCTACTCTACACCATCCATATGTATCAATGCCATATCATAGTAAAATGGCATATCATGTGTCACTATGTAAGAAATGAGTAGCTATCAAGACATGTGTAAGTAATATAGGTGGATCAACATGGTACAAGGTCATGGAAATATATAACTTGTGGAACAATATGCCCCCAATGTGGCCACTTGGTAGATTGAAAAACCAACATTTGTATGTCCATATGTAACCTGTATGTTTGGAATAGCACTCATATACCCTGAAATGCATGTGTGCATGTAAAAAATATGCCATCTACTATACATGTGATAAATAACATATGCTAAAAATTAAATTAGCTTTTATGTCATGCTCAGGTCTCGATTTTGGATTTATTGAATATTTGTATGTTTTTACATTTTTAATATATTTGTAATGTTTATAACTTGAAAAAGCTAACCAATGATGCATCCATGGGGAGGGACATGGGAAGTGTCTATATCATAGTTTGAAGAGATAAATATTGATTTATTTTCTTATTTTGAAGAAGCTTCCTCTTGTGAAATGGTAGCAGTCACACATTCACGCTCAAATTTAACATACTCGTGATCTCTACCCAAATTTTCCCATATTGTCCCCACCCATGATCTTCCTAGTTGTGCATTATATTGATCCAAGGTAGGGTTAATGTGAAAAATAACAAAACATGTTTTGAGGCCAAGTCTTATTGGCAACTCAATGGATCCAATGTAGCACTGAGGTACAATAATATTACCCAAGTGTTGGCTATCATACACAAGATATTGGATAAGTGTCATGATGCATGTATTAGCTTCATGAAAATTTGTAATCTCAACATTAATAAATTTCTTGCCATTGATGTGAGGACTAAGAATCAAAGGTTATCTATATGAGTAACACTTTATAGTTTTCTCCTTTGTAACCATTATTATAACATTAACATTTTTAATTATATATTGCTTTTGAATGTCCTTTGTGAGGAACCCTTTCTTAAGGATGATTTGATTCAGAACCATGACCTAGTTTCACTAGGATGCGAAACTACACAACCTAAAAGGATACACACACACACACACAACATAATCAACATAATCCTTGTCTTCTCATTAAATTAACTTCTTAGGTTATAAATTATTTGAATCTTTTTATATTTACAACAGAGCTATAAAGATCTATATAGTCTTCAAACTTGTATCTCACTCTCTCCTCACACACACTTAAGGCTACAAACCTCATTTTTACCTCACCATATTTTTATATGATTTGATAGAGTTTTCCCTTCTATTGGCCAACTCTCTCTAGTTATATTTGGGAAAACATTTTCTTTTACACCTCTCAGCTCTATATTTTAGTAGAGTTTCCTTCTTCATCCCCTTGGATCTCTATTTTAGTAAAACTTTCTTCTTTACCCCTTGGATCTTTTATAATATGTCTTGGGTCTCCTATTTATAGGATAACTAATCCAACTACTCTCATTAATGTTCTAGCCTACCTTTCTCACACTTGGCACTCAAATCTATGTGTTCATGTCAAATGCCAACTATCAATTTGAACCCCTATGCAGAAATGTCTAGAAGTGTCTTTTTACCACCTTATACACTTGTTTATATTTTATGCCACCTCTGATAGTCTTATATGGCACATTGTACTCTCCAAATGGCATGTTTTGCATTGTAGTCAAATCTACTACTATTATATTCTACTTTGATATTTTTACTCATGCCAACCCTTTTGTGTGTTCCTCTAGTCTCACGTGACTACTCTTTCATGTGTCACATGATGCTCTCGAGGGTTCCTTCATTATGTTATTTATCCATGTGAGATGTGGCTTAACCATCATGCCTTAAAGTGCCCCACCTACACACATTGAGATAATCTATGTCTATGTCTTCAAGTAAGTCTTTAGGTCCTTTGCATGTCACATGAAAATATCTTCTTTATCACCTTGATCCTCACTATGGTTTCTTCCCTTGTGTACTTCACCTGTAAGTGTTCATCTATGCACTCTTGAAATTTTCTCCCTTACGTGCCTCCTTTTTATCCCTTATGTAAGGTTTCCATTATGCACTTCATGCCTTGTTCAAGTTTGTAACCATTTTATTTTCCAACCACTGCATAACTCTCAACCACCATTCCTCCTTCTTAAGTGGACTCTTGCATCATCCTGAAAGCTTCTAACTATTACATGTGTTCACAATTGTATTGACAAAGTTGGATCATTATTTTAATGAGATGAATCTATTTTTGGGTGATGTGGGATATCTCATTCACCTAAGATCCTACATCAGGTTCCCCAAGTAATTAAAAATGTAAGATTCTGCTTACAAGTAGGGTTGGAGTGGTATAACCACCCTTTTGATCGACTTCCTAGATCATGGTGCTTCCCAACACTTGTTGTGCTACCTCCATGCATTTTTATTCACTTCTTCTTAATCCAAACTCTCATTGGGATGTAAACCATCCTCATTTTTCTATCTCTTATTTCTTTTCTATTCCTTTTCCTTTTCTTATTCACTATTCTTCTTATTCTTTTTGTGGGTATGTGCCCACCTCTATCCATCCTCCTCTGCCAAGTATCTATATCACTTCTTATTTTCATGCATGCTACTCAACTCTCTTTCCATGCAATTAATACTTTTATGTTCCTTTTTTTCTCTCCCCTTCTTCCTCTTGTGAGTATGTGCCCACCTTTGGCCATCCATCTCCACCCAATGTTTATGACACTTCTCCATGTGGTGAGATTTTTAAGGCTCCTCTATGCACCTTCCTTTGTACTTATATTTACTTCACTCTTGTGGATCTATGCCCAACTATTTATCCTATGGGTCTCTACCCACTTGATTCTCTTGTGAGTCTATGCTTACTTATTTATTCCATGGGTCTACAAGCACCTACTCCTCTTATGGGTCTATGCCCACCTATTATCATCCACCTTCACAAAGGGTTCTTCTCATTAACATTCATGTGTGCCTTTGTTCACCCTTTCTCTATATGGATTCTCTTACTTTTCACATCTTATTCATCCTTGGAAACTATATATAATTTCACTTCTTTCCTCTATGTGTCTTCAACAAGACACCTTCTCACAGTCACTTTATTGACTATTTCCACCTCTTTTGTGTTGTTCCCTACACACTCCTACATGATACTCCAGTTTCCTTCCTATTTCTCAAATTCTTCATGTTGGATGCCATTAGTGGCATGCACTTTTTTATGGGGTCCATTGACTCATATCTCTTCTCTTTTTCTTCTATGTGCTATGTATAATCAAAATTGTGCCTTGCTTATTAGCTCTAGGCTGATCTTCCTTGAATCTCTTCTCTGGTAGCTTCTTCATGCCTTGTATAATTATTTTTTCACTCTCCTCATTAACTTTTGGCTGATATCTTCTTACCTCCTATCACTCATATAGGTATCTCTTGCATATTGCACTCCTTCAGGCACATATCCTACCTCTTTCTCTTGGGTAACATCAGATTCCATTTACCCTTTACAAAACACTTTTGGTGTCCATGTTTATTCATCCCCTCTTTTATCCTATATGATAAGGATATTATATTCCTATGTTGATCTCATCTCAAACATATCCTTCTCCTAGTGTAGAACATCCTTATGTGTTCTAGAGCTGGTATTTTATAATGCAACTTTGTTCTCTGCATCTCCCTTGTTCTCTGATACAACTTCTCAATGTGATCCTCTTGCATTCTCTATTTTTCTGAGGCATCCTATGTTTCACATAATCCTACCATTACACTTACTTATTTCTCCTCCAAGCCTTCCACTTGACATTCTTCACCTACTTATCTATTAATTGTGCACTAATATTGTGCAACTTGTTCCTCCTTAATTGACACTTCTTCTAGTTCTTCCTCCCTATTTATCATGTGTGCAAACCTTAGTGCCTCTACTAGATACCTCACATTTGGTGCTCTACCAAATTCCATTTTCACACATTGTAAATTTTATTCTTTACTCTACTCTTTTGTAGCTTCTATGGATGATTCCTTCATTCGTGATTCCTCTTAGGAAAACTTATCCTTAGGATTGAAATCATCTATGACATATCCCTCTTCTAGTTTGATGACTATCACAACAGACCAATCCTCTTAGAGGATTTATTCTTCCAAGGTTTTCACACAAATATTTTCCTCTTTGATTTTCTTTGGAATAGTCTTGTGCCATTCTACCAGAGTCTCCTTATGCACATTTCCTTTCATGGAAATCATTTCATACAAAATCATGTGCCTCAAGTCTTAGAGTGTTATCCTCCACTGGTTGAACTAGTTGATTCAACAACTTTGAGACCATCCAGTCGTAACTCTCCACCTTCTTCTTCCCATTCCATCTCCTTCTTTGTTATATCTCTCTCTAATATTATATTGCATAAATACACAACCTCTTATATGAAAACTACAAATTTTGGAGTATTTAATTCCTCTTACCACAAATATGTGCTCCTGACCCAACACCTAGGTCATCAATCCTCTAGGGTATTCTCTCCCTAAGATCATAGGTACTCCTTCCGCATGAACTCTCACATGCCCCAATGCTTTTATGTACTTAGGAACTTATACACATTACTATTATCCATAGGGTACCTCCATATTCCTCATGAGATTATTCATTCTATCTTTATTCACAACCTGTGCTAATCTCTTTTTCAATACCTTTACTCTAGTGGCTAGCTTTTCTATCATCACTGTGAGCTGTGACTTCAAGTCACTCCTTGCCTTGGTACTCTACTATGTGAAAATATTTAATCCTTATTCTCTACCCATTATTCATAATAGATAACAACCTCCCACACCTTATAACTAATGTTTTCATTTGTAATATACGTCTATGTTTCCCTCACATGCACTAATCTCATATGCCTTTCTCCACTCTTGAGCTCTCTCAGGTGCTACCTTCATGTGTTCTCCACACATTCTCAATGAAATTATTATTGGGCATCACTCTCCTCTTATTTATCTTTATGGTTTACTTCTCACCCATCAAATCCTCACTCTTTGTATTATCACACTCTTCTATCATGATATTACATAGATGCTCTAGACTCAATGAACTACTATTGTGAAATCCTCATTCACAATCTTATGTATCTCATTCTCCAAGATTTATTCTCTAATTATTTCAATCATTCAATCCCTCTATTGTGGCCTCACTCCTTTGGTGATCTACCAATCTAAAAACCCCTTCTTAACACTCACTTTATTTACTCATAAGCTATGTTCTTCTTATGTCTCCAAGGTACTCAACCTTACTCTGATACTAACTAATGTAATACCATGACCCAAGTTACTAGTTAAGGGATGCCAAACCACATAGCCTACAAGGATATACATGAACACACAACATAATCTACAAAATCTTTGTCTTATCATTAATTTAAATTTTTGGGTTATAAAGTATTTGAATCTCTTTATATTTTTAACAAAGCTCTATGGATATATCCAATCCTCAGACTGGGATATCACACTCTCCTCACACTCACTAAAGGCTATGAGTCTCATTTATTCCTCACAATATCTGTCTACTCTTTGGCATAGTTTTCCCCTCTATTGGTCAAGCTCTCTGTGGCTATATTTTGGAAACATTTTTCCTTTATGCCCCTTAACTCTCTATTTTATAAAAGCTTCCTCCTTCACCCCCTTGTCTCTCTATTTTATAAGAGATTTATTATTTTCCCCTTGATTCCATTCTAATGTGTCTCAAGCCTCTTATTTATAGGCTAGCTAATCCAACTACTCTCATTAATGTTCTAGCCTATAAATAAGAGGCTTGAGACACATTAGAATGGAATCAAGGGGAAAATAAGAAATCTCTTCTAAAATAGAGAGACAATACTCTCATTAATGTTCTAGCCTACGTTTTCTAATCTTGTCACTCAAATCATTGTGTTGAAAGCAAAATCCATACTAGCTGTTAATTCAAACTCATATGTAAAAACATATAAAAGTGTCTTTTTCCTAGATTCTACACTTGTTTATCTTTTATTCCGCATATGAAATTCTTATTTGGAATGTTTTACTCTCTATGTAGTATGTTATGCATTAAAATCAAATCTACCATGGTTTTTTTCTACTCTACACCTTTACCTCACACCAACATTTCTATGTGTTACCCTACTCTCACATGATGAATATTATGTATGCCACCTAATGTTCTTGAGGTCTCCTTCATTATGCACTTTTCTTATGCTAGGTGACCATATTCTATGCCTTAACCATCATGTTCTAATGTGCTCCACCTTCACACATCAGGATCATATATGTCTGTACCTTTGAGAAAATATATAGGTCCTTTATGCATCACCATACAAGTATCATCTTTAATGCCTTACTCTTTAGTGTTATTTCTTCCCTTGCACACTTCACCTACAAGTATCTACCTATGTGCTCTCACAAATCTTAACTATTGTCATTTCTTCCCTTATGTGCCTCCTCTTTATCCCTTGTGTAAGGTTTCCCTTGTACACTCCATGCCTTGGTCAAAATTGTAACCCTTTTATTTTCCAGCCTCCATGTAACTCTTAGCCATCATTTATCCTACACAAGTGGACTCTCGTGCCATTTTGAAGGCTTAAAATTGTGGCATATGTCCACTTGCATGCTGACAAAGTTTTTTATTCTTTGAATGATCTTATTATATTTTTAGATGATGTGAGATAGATCATTTATCTGGGATGCTCTTGCATCATGCTTTCTTTATTATCTTAAGTTTGTTTTTGTAACTTATATTTTAGTAACTATTCTTTTAGTAATTTGTTTTATTACTCTTACTCATTTTGTAACCTTTATTATTCTGATTTTTCCTTTTGCAACCTTTCTAAGTCTAATTTTTCCTTTTGAAACATTTCCTTTTGTAATTTTGTCTTTTATAACCTTTATTTCTCTAATTTTTACTTATATAACCTTTCTCTCTCTATTTTTTTAATTTTGTAACCTTTCTTGCTCTAATTTTTCCTTTTTTAATATTTCTTGTTCCATTTATTCTTTTTGTACTTGTTCATTAGGAGATGAAATCATAGTGTGAGTATGTTGCATGATTGATTTATCTAGCATAAGATCAACATTATCAATGATACTTTGTATTTTATTTTTCAAAGCCCAAATTTTTTTGTATGATGTCCATGCATTATATGATATGCATAATAATATTTTGATTTCCTTACAAGATGTATAGGAGGTAATGTGATCTAGTTGTTTTGAATTATTTCCTTTCAAATCTCACTTGAACTCTTATTAGTACCCTTTTTGAATCAATAATTGTAGATATATCATGTTTTGGATTCCAATCTTGATATAAAGTATTTTTAGGCACAAATATTTGGATAGAGATGTAGATATATGATTAACATTTGTGTTCTTTAGATTATTTATATCTTATATTATTTTTATGTGATGTGATATTTAAATTTAAATACCATTTTTAATGTTTCAAATCCTTTATGGATGTTCTCATAGTGACTCTTTGATCTTGAAGGGATTCACAAACACAAGCCTCAGGTACATAAAATTTAATATGCATACATAAGATATCAAGAGGGTTTATGGGAGGGGGTTGGGGATGAGGAGGAAAACTAAGATGTATTCTATTTTATACTATATAAGGGGTCACCTTAACTTTTAGGATAGTTCCAACAAGGACCTCTTTATAGGGAAAGTAACAATAAACACCTTAAGAAAAGGTTAAAGGAAAGATAGAAAAATACATGTTCAAAAAGTGGCTAGGGTTTTCTTATTGGTTATTAATTTTATCTTTATTAATCCTTAAGAAATATAATGAGACATAGGCAAGGAATATTCTAAATAAGTAAAGAAACATAGAGGTGATAAATAACTAACAATTATTAGATAATTGTGAGTAATTTTTTGATCCAAGAGAGGTTTTTGAAAAAACTTGGTAGTTAGATTTTAATTTGGAAATAGGTACATCGTTCATCTTCTATGTTAAATTTATTAAAAATAGAAAAGTATAAATTCCAACAAATCCATATAGTATTTTGGAAAAAAAATGCATTTCATCCACTCAAGATGAATAGAAAAAACCTTTATGTGTTTGAAAAATACAATCATTTTAATCCAATTATTAGTCAATCACAAGATATCCCTAATAAAGGAAACCCTAATATTATAATGAGTGTGAAACCCTAGGGCAAAAGATAAAATTTTATAATTTACATAGAGGGGAATTGGAAACTAGGTCTAAAATTAAAACCTTAAGGCCAAAATATGAAACCCTAGAAAGATGGAAACCCTAAGGGAAAACCTAGGGTTTCACATGGTTTGATAGGTGTACGGTCTCATTAATATGTTTTACCCTAATTTGTATAAATGAGTAAGATGAATATAATTATGATAGATTTTTGAAATAGAATTTAGATCAATAAATATGGAATTTAAGCATACATCTGAATTTAAAATATTGATAATTGAATCTTCTGATCTTATAAGGGCATATCCTAAATTCAAAAATTACTTAAAAAATAATGATACTTATCTTTGTTGGTTGATTGTATAATTTTGGTAATGTTTTGGAAGTGGAAATTAAGGATAAGTATGCTTATGATTTGCTTAGCTCAAGAACTGATCTACTACCTACACTGGGTCAATTCTAAGAATTATGTCAATATCAATAGTGGATACTAAACTGTTGGTCATTATTCACCTATATGCAAATGAGACAATGATTATAAGATTACCTATGATTATATTTATTTACTTTGTGTTTGTGATCTTAAACCTCTATGATGCACACATATCCATAAATTAGCCTCCTTTGCTTCGAAACACTAGATGTGCTTATGAGAGATAGAAACCTAAAAAAATGGGGAAAGTGTAATGGGCTGAGTTGACCCTGAAAACCCCCATTTAATGATTGGCATATGCCTACATATCCAATAATCAAAGGAAGGAAATCAAACCACATGTAGTTCTCCCACCTAGTGTGAATGTGAAATTGTGTTCCTTCACTATATGTATGCATCTAATGATTAGATTTGGTACTTGGAAATGCTTGCTATGACCTAGATTTTAAGTGATTTAGAATTTGATTATGACTACTCCCAGTGATAGGTATGCAAACTAAGAAGAATAGGGTATATTTTCTTAATGTGAATTAGTGTATAGATGAGTGCCATGTAGATGCCATATGATTTTGAATGAGGCCTTGAATTATTTATATAGGGATCCATTCAAATAATTCCTCACACCATTGACATGATAGGTTTATAGGATGACCCTAATAATGGGTTTTATTTTATAAAATAACCATTGATGGGAGTGGGATGGTTCTGACCAATGATGGTCATTAGCGATCAAGGATAATGATTATAACTATTGGAATTGATTTATGTATAGGTGGACTACTTTGAGAGTCTATAAATGTCTGTGTAGGATATTTATCAAGTTTGAAATAGATAATGAGGTTATTTTAGGTGCATAATAATAGCTTTGAGTCATAAGATAGCATGCAAGTGTGAGATTATGGTGAATTTGGACCTTATTTGGGTGCTCAAAACATGTATGGTAAATGTGTGTCAATCTTATTATTTTCAAGTACTAAAGTTTAGATTGTATCTAAAATACTAAGTATGGTTTGATATACATTCTTAGGTTTAAAATATGATAAGAATAAACATTTAATTAGTATGCCACCTCTAAGTGGCCAATAACTTGTGTTTATTATGTGGTCAATAGGTAAAATGGTGAAAACACTTATATTTGCTATATATACCTCTCATATCTTTGTCTTTTGTATGCCTTTTGAATAAAATATTTTTTGATTTTTCTCTTATTGTGAAAAGTTATCATATTTTATGGAATAACCCTATATCAGGATAATACCTTGGGCTATTAGAGCTTTTATACATGTTATCGAAGCTTTTATATTTCCTACATGGTACCAGATCCTATCTTTCCCTAAGTCATAGTCATGCATTTCTAAGGACATCTCAACATTCCCACACATTTCTTCAGCATCCTAAACCATTCATTTTTATACAAAAGGTAGTTGTGGATTTTTAACCACTTATAATTTTTTTAGAATTACCACACAACTTCTCCAATATTATATTTTTTTAAGCCTCACATTATTCTAGTTTTTCAAAAATATCATTTGGGTATTATTAGTTGGGATAGAACAATTTTTTTAAGGATTTTTGGTAGTTTTTTCATTTTTTGGAAAAATCATGATTTTTTAAGATAGTGGTATCCATTTTGTAAAAACAATTTAAGAAATATAAAAATATAAAAAATAAATTTGAATTTTTTTGTTGGATGGTTTTTTTTGGCAATTTTTTGAAGTTAAACACTCCAAAGAAGAATAAGGGCAAGAGGGTTCATCTACAAAATTCTACGTTTATACATGTTGGAAACCCTAACTTCTCATTTTTGGATTCTTTGATCATGAAAAATTTATCAATGGTTTGTATGTGGCATCTATTTGAAGTTTGTAGGTGCATTGATGAGATTTATCAGCGTAACTAGTCTGTGACACTATTTAGGCAACTCTCTAGTGTTACTACTACCACACTACTGATTTTTCCATACACCATTGCCTATTTTTACTAATCTATTACTCACATAATCCCAACCCTTGTGATCAAGCTTGGTCACCTTTCAACACCTAATAACCACCGATAGGCCCCTGAGCACCAATAAGAACAAATGTTCAACCTTTTAAGCCCTTAAGGGCTTGATTTTTCTTGAATAGGATATATATGTTAGCATTTATGCTCCAAAAGTTATAAATTTTTCTCTAAGAATGTTGGGGGGTTATTGTTTTCCATCCTACATTTTTTAAAGATCTACGTAGTTATGGGTATATTTCTAAATTTTATCAACCATTTTCCTAGAATTATAATATTTATAGAATTTTTTTGTTCAATTCTTGATTTCCCAACTTTGAGAAGTCATATATTTTGATACATGGAGTGGATTGAATTGATTTTTTTAAAAGTGCACTATTATTTGTGTTATTTTTAGCCACAATCTCATTTTTTGTATCAAGATTTTATTTTTTAGTAAATTTTGCATAGTTGTAGACTATAAAGAATATGTAAACACATTATTTATAAAGTAATTATATTGAGAAGGATCGCTTTTGGCACCCTTTGGTGTGTAATATAAATTGGTTGGGGGGGGGTATCATTTATATTTGGAATCTTGGTTTTTTGTCTCACTTGTTTATATGGAGGACCCTTTCTAAGTGTCTTATCTTTCTTTTTTTTTATAATGGCATCATGCCTTAATGTAACCACTCTAGTTAGGCCAATAATAACCTACAATCCAAGAATGTCATCTTATTTTTTGAAGTATGTGCACTTCAAGAGGATATGGTTAGTTTTTGTTGAGGAGAATAAGAAATAGTGAAAATAATATGCCTTATTTCTCATACCTTGCAAACATGAATTCCCTCATCAAATCTTTATAGGACATTGTTGCATTGTTGTAACAACATGTCACTCATGTGGAATCTATTACAACTAGTCCACCTCTTATCCTTGTTTATGATTATGATATGCATCATCTCAATACTATTTCATAGTGTGATCTACCAAAACATGAATCATATTATGATTATGTTGCACATAAATTTTCACATATAATAACACATACTTTTGGATCATCATGTAAATGTGTTTGCTTCATTATAAAATAATACTACTAGTATTGGTTCCAATTTACATATTTCACAGGTCATTCTAGCAGAGGTATTGGTAATATATTATAGGGTATTCCATCACCCATCGATCCTGTTTAATGGGCTTCTTGCCATGGCATTGGATATATAGGATTTGATTCATCTTCCTTGGGTTACTTTATGTGAGATCTAAACCTATTTTTTTCCTCCACTCTTCATGAAGATATAGAGTAACACATGAGCTATTTTAGACCTTCACTCAAGTATGAGGGACTTGATATTACTTATGTCAGGCATGAGAGTCCTGACACATTTTCAAATTCACATTGGCATGAGAGTCTTGAATATTATTCAGATGTTTCCTTACATACATAATTTGTACACATGATAGTGAATCACATGCATAAATCTTATTTTACCATCCATGTTCATTTGGGATAGATTTTAGATCAATTATGGTTACATCATCAACATTCATTAAGTGGAATATGTTGGCATGGTTCTTTCATTATTTAACTATATCATCCACACACCATTCATATTACCTTACAAAAATTTATTTTATGAGTAAATATTATCTTCATGATGGACATTTTGATAGGTTGCCAATATCCTTATGTGGAGAAAGTTATGGTGTCTTCAGTGTCTCTTTGTATACTTTCAACTATATTTTGTGAGACATTTTACTTTGTATTTATTACATCTGAATAATAAATGTCCATCCTTGTGGTGAGCATTTTCTAGAATATTCAACATTTGCAATTTATTTTATGTTTTAATCCTAGATTTGGATAATTCATATAATTTTTTTAATCCACTCCACTCATTTTATGTTATGGAGAGGTGTGTGGGGTTATACTTCTTTCCTCAAGTGTTATGAATAACTCTCTTGGTTATTCTTATTGTGACACATCTCAACATCTCTTCTGATAGTTTATTTATGATGGAATTTATTTGCTTAACTTTTTTATAGTTTTGGCACCTCAGTTGATAATATGTCTACATCATTTTATAGAGAATTTTCTATAATTCCTATTAGGTGTCAAGTCTCAAGTGTTTAAATAGTGAATTTGAACCACTCGTGCAATTATATTTTGATTTTTCAGCAAGTGTTCACTCCCATCTTGCATAACCATGTATAAGTGTGGATCAACCCACCTTATAGTCTCTTGGATTCCACCTTTTTCTTAAGTACTTGGTGATAAATTTTTAATGACACTAGCTAGGCATCCACACTAGATCATTGTTGGAGCATTTTAGTGGAGATTGAACAATTTGTACATCACTTTGGACTTACTTGTGTCCTCTCCTCCTACATCCCATATTTTTTCAATTGTTACCTAATTCAATTTTTTTCATCACCTTAAGGGAAACATCCAATGCATCTTACACCCAATATTTATTTGGTGATGGTTTCAACCCATTTGGTGCATTTTCTTCAGCGATGGATTAGCCCATATTTTTTTAGCATATTTTTATACTACTTGTGTGTTGTATTTCATTATTCAATGATGGATCAACCCATTCTTGTATCATATCTCAGCACCTCCAACCACTTATGTTGTTTTACAATTTTTTAGAACCCTTGTGGTTTCTCATTTTTTTAGTTACAAAATTTTATATACATGGGTACCTCATTAGGCCTAATTACTGGGACCTTAACAAAGGATTATAAGCTTCATTGTAGTGTATATGCCTCTTTAAATTATAATTAAGTGGGGATATTTGGGTAATATTAATGTGTGCCTATTATTAAGTTAACTTAGGTAAGCTTTGATATTAAGTGTGATTTGATACACTTTCCTACACATAGAATATCATAAGGATAAGCATTTAATGCTATGCATTAGTGTGTTAGCTCTAAGTGGGACCATCAAATTTACCTATTATGTGGCCAATAGGGAAAGGCTGCAAGCACTTGTTTATTTGTGCTATATATACCCATAATCTCTTTGTATATTTTATGTTTTTTGAATATAATATTTATCCGTTTTTCAATCTTGTGCAAAGCTATATTGTTTTATGGAGTAAACCAATGCTAGGAGAGTATTTTGGGATATCAGATATCTTTTTCATGATATCAAACTTTTATATATCTTAAAAAATATACTAAAGTGTGTATAATGTTTTAGAATATTATTTGTATGGGTTCCCATTTTGTTTTAAAAAAATGTTATTATAATAGGGTTATTTGTATAAACAATGCGAAGAAAAATTAAATGTCTATTATTTGGTTTATCTCCATAATTATTATGTGGATGTAGTTGGTGGTGTTTTTTCCATCGAACATATAGCTCTTACATTGCCTACTTTTTATAGTGGATGATTTTTTGTATTATTTATACATATATATTTTAATTTTTAATCTTGTAGATGCTAAAAAGTAATAGTATTCTATTTTTATTGTGTATTTTTTTAGTTATTTTTTGTTGGTTGAAAATAATGATGAATTTACCCTCAATTTTTTCTCTTGTAGATGCCAAAAAGTAACAATAATATGTTAAGTCATGTATTTTTTCCTTCTTTTTTGTTTGTTGATAACAATGATGAATTCCCCTCATTTATTAGAGCAATTTCCTCATGTGGATGGATAAATTTTATGTCTGGAAGATGCCGAATTGATTTAAAAAATATACCTAGCTATGTATATATTTTAATTTTTTGGTATGGTGTTCATTTTCAAAATATTTTATGTTGTTGCAAGAGGGTTTTTGTATAAACACTATGAATAAATATGTATATTGTTTAGTGATAAATGGAGGGGTTTATTTTGTTTTTATTGTCTTTATTTTGTATGTGTACTTATGTAGATATCCAAATTTTAAATTTGGTATAAGCCTTGTTTTTATAATGTTTTTTTTTTGAATTTACATATATAGACCCATAATGGTGAATAGGGAACTTTTGGTGCATATGTCTTGGTCTTGTGTTTTCTTGTCTATTTTATTTGACTGTGTAGCCTTCTATTGTGCTCTTCTTATCTTTATTGATTATGTCACATGGATACCTGGTCTCATTCTCTTAACTTAGACTTTTTTTGGCTTCAAGATAGTTCTAATAATCACAAGTAGGGCTAGTTATTGTTAGTGTCTATATTTACCAAAAATCTTGTAGCGTATTTTTTGGGTTTGTTTTGGGACACACCACCCTTTTGGGTGATTTATTTTACTCTTTTGGGTCTTTTTCATTTGGATTGTGCACACCAATACTTCCTATAATTCTAAACTCAAAGTCAAGAACCCTTAAGAATCATAACTATATAAATCCCTTGGGAGCATATTAGGAATGAGCTCACTCTAATTAACAAAGGCACACCAAAAGTAAACAAACATCTAGCTTACTATTATTCAAACTTTAAAGTTTATAAAGGATAAAAATAACTACATGTTTGTACCAATTGAGTACATAATAAAAATTACACTTAGACTTTCCTTCACATTATTTGGCATAAACACACACACATTAGTAGGAAAACTACATGCAGTTTGAGCCCTCTTCAGAGTATTGGTAATGTAGGAAACACTCAACTATTCAACAAGGAGTGGTTGAGTTCAATCCACCCCAAAACTTATAACCAATTTTTAATATCACATTGGTATCAGGAGTGAAAGATAGGGTTTTAGATAAAGAGAAGGAAAACATAGCTATTTGTACTGGGATGAAGGTCTCTAAATTTATTGGAGTCACTTATAAAAACATGCAAAACACTCTAAACTATCATAGAATGACACAAGAATCTTTTACATTTCTAGAAAATAGTAGATGGATCTAGCCGATAGTAGTCTTAGTGATACTAGAGGGGTCCTGAGAGGCTGCAAGAGTATTTTTTTGGAGATGAGCTAACATAGAGACACTACAAAGCATATTGGATGACTGTGATAGAAATAAAGAACAAAATTAAACTAAAACAAGTTAAGTATCCTATCCCCTTGGTTATTTATAGATATAATAAATTGTAATAAATTATATTTATATACATATTAATTTAATTTAGACATAAATTATATAGTCTAATTATTGAAAAGGTTTTAGCTTGTTTAGACCACTAAATCTAAAATAAGATAAAACATATTGGTGAAACCTTTCCTTTCTTTGAACATACTAAACCCTAGGTTCATTTAGGGTTTCATCCTTCTTCACTAGGTTCCATATTTATATATTTATATCTGATTTTTAATTTCCTCTTCATGAGTGGCCTTTTACTCCCAGGGTTTCCATACTTCAAACCCTAGATTTCTAAGTTTTTTCTCATCTTAGGAGTACTTTTTGTGCTTGTATTTTTTTTATCATCTTAGGGTTTAGTAACTTCTCTATGAGTGTGCATTCCAAAAAAAATAATGGGTGTAATACTATGGTTTCTTATCATGTACCCATGTTGTGCCTTATAACTATGCTAATGAATGGTAAAATGAGGATATAGATTATCATGCTTGTGTGCCTAATAACAATGCTTATATAATTAAGGATTATGCTTGTTAAGTGAAGGAGACAACTATGGTAGTTATGATCATGATGATGTGGTAGATATATATTATAATAATATATCTTTGTATAATTTTAGTGAAGGAGAGGAAAAATAAAATAGGCATTAAATACAATAAGTCAATTCTCTTTCTCCTTCTCCACACTCTTTCACTAGTCATACACTAGAATATGAATAATGAAAAAATGAATCAACTAATATACTTATTTATATTTCTAGGCTTCCACTCAAGAAAGAATATTTAATAAATAAAATGTATATCTAATTTACATGTTGATTCTCATGATGTTACTCCTTGAAATGAGGTTTAAAAAAATAATGATAGTTATAGTGACATAAAATGTGATGCTATTCCTTCTTATCAAATAGAACATATTACAACTAAGATGTAATGTGATGATATTCCTTATTATTTATAAATTAAATGTGATGATATTCATTATTATTTAGAAAATAAATGTGATGATAGTTATAAATTATTTAGTGATGTCTCTATGAAATGTGATAATGATTCTAAGAAATACGATGATATAAATGTTTGTGATGAATCTTCAATGCCTATGTCTAATAGATAGTGTAAGATGAAACCTATGTGGGGATATCCTCAACCCATTACAATTAGTGTACCTATGGAAACCATTAATAATAAAATTCAACCATTGAATGAGTCCCTTAAAAATCATAACATACCTTCACAAGAGGTCATCACTTTAATGCATATTGTAGGTGCCTTACAACAAAATCTGCATCATATCTCTCAAGAAATGAAAGCTTATTACACTTGGGTTCATTATAAAGCTATACATGGATATTACATGTTGTGTAATACCCTTAGTTCACCTTTTCCTCATGACTTCATAATTCTTACACTTTAATTATTTGACAAATGTAGTGATCCATTCTTAAACCTTAAGAGCTTTATAACATTGATGGGAAAATATAATACAAATTATGGACTTCCACTTAAGACATTCCTTAAGATCTTAACTGGTAAATTTCTACATTGGTTTCATCATCTCCCTATTGGCTCTTTACACTAAAATATTGAGTTATAAGAGACATTTCTAATACAATACATTCAAAATAAGGTACCATGAGTTATATATGAGTGTCTTCCTTCTCTTCACCAAGGAAAGTTGGAAATAATTAATGGTTACATATTCCATTCAAAATATGTATGCATAAATTGATCTATCGACCAAAAAATTTAGAAAATAAATATAATTTTTGTAGAGGCCTCATATTTCCTTTGAAAGAGTGATTGCTTTATCATTCTTGCCAATATTTTTGATCTCTTTCCTTTTGAGACTATCTCAATATAAAAAAACTTGCAAATGTCAAAAATAAAGATATTGCTATTACAAATAAAGTAATTTAGTAAAAAGAAGTTACATGCAAGGAAATTAATATAAATAAAACACCTCAAAAATGGGAAGGCCCAATTAAGGTCATCAATAAGAGGGAATATCCAAGAAAAATAGTTCATACGATATCAACTCGCATGAGTCCTTCTCCTTCAAAAGTGAATCAACCAATCTAATTTGATAATTTCAAGGATAGACAAATGCTATTTTCAAAACACTTATTGATAAGAATTTAATTATGTTATCTCCTAATCACCATTACCCAACACATCACCTTCAATGAGTGGGGGAAGATCATTTTAAAATTATGATCATATTAATTAGCCTAGAAATAATAATTTTATGCATTTAAAAATAAAATTGAAAAACATGTCGATAGGTGTTGTTTCATTTTGAAATTATACTCTCACAAGGTTAGACTCTCCATATTATTCTAATACACATTCTATGAAGTTTGTTGTATTATAGGATGTCTCTAAAAAGAAATAAATGGTTAATCAAACTTTTAAATTAGGTACAACTAGGATAAGATCCCCTTCTGGTTCATAGTATTCAAACACAAATCTTTCCTAAGAAATGATTACAAAGGAACCAATGGGAATTCATGATCTTATAGAGGGTGAACATAGAAAATTCATAGTTTTGGATGATAAATTATAATGCAATGCATGCACAATTGGGTTTCTTAAGGAATTAGGATACAATTAGTGACATTTAAAATAAACAACTACATATGAGATTGCCATTAGGTATGTTACTATCATAATTAATCTTGGGCCTAAGATAATGGATACATTATTACATGTGAAGCATAATATTCCACAAGGTAATGCAATATTGGGATGATATTGGTTACAATAAATGGATGCAAAATTTAATAAGGATAATATGAAGTAGCTACAACGAGGAGAAGATCCCCTTCTAGTTCATAGTATTCAAAGACTGATCTTTCCTAGGAAACTATTATAAAGGAACTAATGGTCATTCATGCCCTTATAGAGGGTGGACATAGAAAATGCATATTTATGAATGATAAATTAGAATAAAATGCATAAACAATTGGGTTTCTTAAGGAAATATGATATGATGAGTGAAATTTACAACATATGACTAAATATGAGGATTAAATACATGTTACTATACCAAATAATATTAGGCTTAAGAAAATGGTTAGATTCTTACATGTGAATCATATTATTCCACAATGTAATGCAATATTAGGATAATAATGGTCACAACAAATGTAATAAAAATTGGATAAGGATAATATGACTATATAATTTAATTTTCAAGGTGGTTTCCTTACATATAAAAGGAATATAACATGTGAAAATAAGATGCCTACTAAGAGTATAGTTAAATATCATAGTAAAAAAAATGGACACCAAATATAAGTCAACAAAATAAAATAAAAATCATTAAGCAAGTCAAAGTGATTGAAAACCAGTCTTTGTAATGGGTAGAATGGTAGGATTTTTCAAACCCCAGAGCGGGTGAGAAAATGTAGATGAAGAGGTAGGGGAAGATGATGAAGATGATGATGGAAAAGGGCATAGGTGGTTGGAACTAAGGCTAGTAAAGGGTCTAACTCTGGTCAAGCTCCCACCAATTTAACCTAGAAAATAGAAACATAGCTCGGTAGTGGGTGTTGATGATGCTAGTTTTGTAAAGGATGAGGTCTTTGGTTCAAAGAAACTTCAACTTATTACAACATGGTAGGGAGTTTCCTAGTCTCCCACCTTAGGCATGTGATAGAAGAAAATAATCCTCTACCATTCCATGTAGAACTATGCTCTTTTTGGTAGATTGGTGTGGTTTCTTATACCCACCATCACTCTTTACATGGTGTCTATTTTGGGATGGAGAGAAAGCAAAACAAGGAGACTGTCAGGTTTCCCCTCCTATCTTCTCCATATTTATCATGATATAGAAGACTACCAAAAGTATTCCTCCTTGTGGAGATGATGGTGGAAAATATTTTGGTGTGTCTTGGTATTATTCATTAACTGGGCTCAAAAACACTTTTTGGAAGGGAGGTGTCTGGTCTTCCTTAGGCATGTTCATTTTACTTAGTAAATTTTTTATTATGTTGTATTTGGAATAGATGGAAGATAAAAGAACCCACCTCTAGTTTCTATTTTGGGGTATGTTTGGCATTATAGGAACCCACTCCCCTATTTTGTTTTGTGGTAAGGCTTTCAGAGGAAGCCATACTTTGACCCTACTTATTTACATAGAAAATGGGATTATCTTTTTATTTTACCTAGGCAAGGGTACTTTGGTACTATATTTAAAACATGCGAAAGGCATTTTTCTAGATTTAAGAGGACCCAAATGTTTTATTCTCAAGGTTATAGGATCTGTTAACCCTCATGATTCATGATTTGTGGTTACATGAGCCTCAAAAATCCATGGTAATTCATGCTTAGTCCCTTTGGAGGACCCTATCTTAATGCACTCCCTTTTCACTAGTTAAATATGAATGATAGAGGAGTCCACTCTGGTATTCTTCAAGTTATAGGTTTATGTAGGGAGATTGAATCTAGAGAGAACCCGTATAAGCTTAAGTCAATTTGGATCAGAATGGATATTGGAGTTCCAACCAAAAATTACTCTCCTAGAGTGGATGATAGAGGAATCCACCTCTATGGATGCAATGTGAATGCCATAGGAGGTAGAAGACATCCTTATCCAGTTGAACCCTTATTTTGGGCTTATTTCCTTGCTATGTTTTACTACGCTATGAATCGTAGAGGGAAGAGAAACCCTCTTGTTGAAACTCTATTGTTTGAAGGCTATGCAAAAGACCCTGATAGAAGAATATCTTCCCCTTCGGGGGACTTTTTGGTGTGCAGTGTAACAATTTTTCTTTGTTCTATAGGTTACAGGTCCTCAAAATATTACGTTGTGGGACCCCTTAAAACTCTCATGTTTTATAGTCTCACTTTGGTCATGGGACCTTTACTCCACTTGTCTAAGGTTAAGGGAGCCTTCAAACCCTCTTTGCTATACTCATAGGTTATGAGAGCTTCAAAACCCCTTGTTGTGGGAATCCTTAAGACCCTCATGTTCTCTAAAAATGTTGTGAATCAGCTACACAAAAGCTATGTGGATAGCTTAGGAGGTGGAACACCTCCTCTTTCTATTGAAATTTTATTTTTCAATAGGTTTCTTGTTGTGCTTTACTAGGTTGTGAATATTAGTGGGAAGATAAACCCACTCACTTTAAATCTACTGTATGTTGGCAATACAAAATATCCTGGTGGTGAAAGACCCCCCCTTTGGTAGTCCTTTAATCATGCAATACCCTTAGAGAAGTCATAATAGAAGGTGACTACCCTTTGAGATTCATTATTTAACTTCACCTATGTATTTTTTAGGTTACGATATCCTCAAAAACCCTAGTTGTGGGATTCCTTAAAACCCTCAATGTTCTTTCATCTTACCTTGCTCATGAGACCTTCACTCTGCTTGTTAAAGGTTGAGGGAGCCTTAAAACCCTCTTGTATTGCCTTGGTCTTGGGACCTTTATTCCAATTTTTTAAGGTTGAGGGAGCCTTCAAACCCTCTTTATTATACTCTCATGTTATGGGATCCTTAAAACCTCTGGTTATGGGAATATTTAAAACCCTCACATTCTCTAGTTTTGCTAAGGTTGAGGATACTTCTACTTCTCTTATTATTGGTTGGGGGAGTCAAACCCTTGATGCTACACTTGGTAGTTAGGGGGATCCTCTACCCTCTTTGATGTACCTAGATGTGGGTCTAGTTTTCAAAAATCTCACACTCTTAGTTCATAGCTCTGCTTTTAAAAACTATTTTTACCCTATCAAATAAAAAAAATATAGTACACCAAAAAGGAAAGAAAGCAATCAATCTCAAGATATAATCATTGGTAAAGTGCACAATGTAAATGATGAAAAACTTGGATTTTTGAGAAAATATACATACATATAGATGGAGCAATGTCGGCAACGAGCGGGGGATTCAAAAATGGCAGCCTGGATGTAGCAGGCAAAGGGGAGAAATTTGCACTAGGGATGAGTTCCCAAGAGAGGGAGACGTATTATGTGAGTGAGAGGGTGAGACTCAATAAAGTCAATGGATGCCTACCACAGAGTCTAGACAGGCCAGTGCTGGTGATCCCTCCTGAGATAGTTAAGGATGATGTGGAGTACTTGACCTCCCATGCTTTGATTTGTAAATTTTTAGGCATCAAAATTCCTCTTTCGGCATTGGAATCTTGGATCCACCGTACTTGGTAGGTCAAAAGAGACTTTGATATTATGCTCGCTGGTAACATCTACTTCATGGTAAATTTTTCCTCTATCTCTGACCAGAACCAAATTTTTGAGGGAGGTCCATATTTCTTTGATTGTAATGGTCTCTTCATCAAACCCTGGCATGTAGGGTTTAATCTGTAGAGGATCTTCCATCTCGTGTTCCTGTTTGGGTCCACTTGCCAAGACTACCTTTGGAATTCTGGTAGGAGGACATCTTATGCCAGATTGTTGCCATGATTGGGACCCCAACTACAATTACACACCAATCACTAAAAAAAAAGGTTATCTCTTATGCCCGTATTTGTGTTGATATTGATTTAAATAATCCTTTATCAGATACAATGGAAATATGTCTGGGATCTTCATCTTGGATCCATTAAATAGAATATGAGTATATTCCCTTTCGATGCAAAATCTATCATGTATATGGACATTTGCATCACCAACGCCCATAGGCTTATAGAGGTGCAACGACATTTGGAGAGCCCTCTGGCTCTCAGAAGGCCAATGATGGAAAGGGAAATGGTTTACCACCTCAGACAGGGTCTGCAAATACCCAGAGTAATAATGCGACAAGAGGGAAAGCACAGTTGAATGTTTCAAGTGCAGGACAAGGCCAAGCCAATCATACCAATCTAGAGATGGATGGATTCATCCTAGCCAGATGCCATCCAAAGGGCCATGGGCATAAACACACATAGTTTGATCGGCAAACAGATTCCATATTCAACCATTTTGAGGTACTTGATAGCATGCTTATTGAAGATGGTATCTCAACTTTGGATCAGGGAGATGGTATGGATGTAGAAGAGCTAGGTCTGATGCATAGCAAATCTCAGGATATCGAGACTAGGCAAATCCCATAATCCGGTCTTAATCCTGACTCAGGTGCTCTTGTGGTTTCAATGGTTTCACAAGATAAGGACACCCGATGTGCAGACTTGCTCAGAGATGCAAGTGCATCCAGCAAAGAGAAAGGGTCCTCTCCTGCTCTGGGCTGAATGCAAAGACCTTTTAAGAAAGTCTCATTCACCACTCCTTCCAGAGCTGGGTGCAAGAAGGATCAAGATAAAATTAAAATTATAGGGGATTTACTGGTTGAATCAGGGGTCGTAAAGACCTTGGATGAACACTTTCCCCAATCTACTCAATGATTATCCTATCATGGAATTTAAGGGGGTTGAATAGTACCCCTAGACAAAAAGCTATGTTCAAATTGGTGTGTGACCATTTTCCTAATATTTTTTGCATCCAAGAGACCAAGCTCTCTGTGGACTCTATGTTCAACCTTGTTCCTAAGATTTGGCCTCTTGGCCAAGGGCAGTGTGTTGGCACCTTGGGAAGCTCTGGGGGTTTAGCAATGTGCTGGGATCCTCAAAAAATCATACCACTACAATGGATGTCATACATTTCAGCGCTCTCAATGGTGGTTACTTCCCTTGAAATAGGAGAGTTGATCCTTGTCACTACGGTTTATGCCCCCATTGACGTCCCTAGCCAGCTCAAACTTTGGGAACATATCTGACACATCTGAAGCTCTCACCCTTTCCTGCCTTGGATTTTGGCTGGGGACTTCAACTCAGTTCTTAGCCTTGCAGAGAAAAGAGGCAGATTGGCGTGTTTAAGACCCTATTCGGAGCTTCTTTGACAACACATAGATTTGTTGTGGCTTTTTGACGTGAAACCTCTTAATGGGCTCTTTACCTAGAGCAACCAAAGAACTGGTAATGAGGCCATTGTTGAACGCCTGGACAGGTTCCTTGTTTCTTGCTTTTGGCAATCTAGTGCTATCTCTCTTGCTTCTAAAATTCTCAATTGGAGAGGCTCTGACCATTGGCCTATAAAGCTCTCTACCAACTATATTACGGTTCCTAATAAGCCCCCATTTAATTTTTAGCTAATGTGGCTTTGTGACTCTTCTTTACATGACCTTATGGGCCATTGGTGGAGACAGGGAGGCCCGGCCTATGGTACAACAATGTATTTTTTCACTAAAAAACTTCAGCATGTAAAAAGGAAGTTGAAGCACTGGAACATAAATTGCTTTGGGAATCTTTAGGTTATGAAGAAGAAGGTGTAGGACCACTTAGATGTGGTTACCCGACAAATTTGAGACCTAGGCTTCTCTGAGGATCTCTGCAGTGCTGAATCTCAAGCGTCTAATGTTTTAGCTAAATGGGAGCTTCAAGAAGAAATTTACTGGAAGCAGAAGGCCTGAATAAATTGGCTTTAGGAGGGGGATAAGAACACTGCTTTCTTCCATAAATCTATGCAAGCTCGGTGTAATTCAAATGTCATCACTTCTCTTATTACTCTGGATGGGACACGCTTGACCTCCTCTCAAGCTATATCCAAGGAAGCGGTTCAGTTTTACTCGGCTCTTTTTTCAGATGACCACCATAAAGATGAGACTGTAGAAAATATGGTCTTATCTTATTTCCCCCTATAGTGACAGCTGAAATGAACAACTCTCTTATTCACCCAATTGGCATGCCAGAATTGGAAGGAGTGGTCTTCAGCCTTCGCAAAGGCAAAGCTTGAGGGCCCGATGGCTTTCTAGTAGAATTCTTTCAAGTTTTTTGGGATATTGTTAAACATGATTTGCTAGATGTGGTATAGGAATCTTACTCCAACAAAGAAATGCTCCGTGCTTTGAATTCTACCTTTTTAGTCTTGATCCTAAAAAAAGAGCAGGCCAATCAGTTGGACTCCTTCAGGCCCATTGCACTCTGCAATGTGGTCTACAAGATCATTACTAAGCTCCTTGCAGAAAGGCTTAAAGTTTGCCTCCCCATGGTTATATCTGAAGAACAAGGGGGATTCATGGCTGGCAAACAAATTTTGGATGGAGTGGTCATGGCTGCTGAAGCCATTCACTCTATGAGTATTTCTCAAGAACGGGCCATATTCATTAAGCTGGATATGGCTAAAGCTTATGATAGAGCCAATTGGGGGTTCCAACATAAAATTATTTAGGCATTCGAATTCTGCCAGGCCTAGATCCATTAGGTCCTAAGTTGTGTTACAACACCCTCCTTCTCGGTCCTCATTAATGGTGAACCCTCTGAGTTTTTTGGAGCTTCTAGAGGTCTTCAGCAAGGAGATCCAATCTCGCCGTATTTGTTTATCATTTTAGCTGAGGGGTTGGGGCGTCTTATCAAATTTAATGCTGCTCAAAATCTTGTTCATGGATGGCAATGGGGAAATGGCTTACCCACTTTGTCCTACCTCCAGTTTGTGGATGATACTGCCTTGGCTGGAAGAGCTCATATTCGGGAAGCTGAAGCCTTTCGGCTCACCTTAGACACTTATTTGATAGCTTTCGATCAAAAAATTAATGATCATAAGTCTTCCATATTTTATTTCAACACTCTCGAGGCCATCCAAAGGAGAATAGCCACAGTCCTACGGTTTTAGATTCAATCTCTTCCTGTGATTTATCTGGGGATTCCTATTGTAGTGGGAAGGTAACCTAGGCTATTCTGGCACAACATGCTTGACAAACTCAGACAAAAAGTCACTCATTGGACTCACAGATGGCTCTCTACTGCTAGCAGAGTGACTCTCCTTCAATCAGTGATTTAGGCTCTTCTAGTATACAGGAATATGGTTCAAGCTGCCCTGGTATATTTTCATAAAGAATTTGACACGCTATCTCATAAATTTCTTTGGAGTGGCAATCTTCAATCTACCAAATGGAGCCTCATCAACTGGGATACTATTTTCAAGCCAAAAAAGGGAGGAGGTCTTGGTCTGCACTCTGCTATTTTGGGGAGTCAAGCTCTCACTACCAAACTCTATTGGCGTTGGTGTTCCAGTCAATCGCACCTGTGGGCACGGGTCTTGTCATTTAAGTATTTTCTGGGAAGTGAACCTTCTGATATTCCCAGGCTCCCTCTGGAAGGGAGAGGGTCCATGATATGGAATACCCTCAAGCTCGAAGCTCACTTGGTGAAACATAGTCTCTTTTGGATCTACAATAAGGGCTCTACAGCACTCTTCTGGAGTGACTCCTGTGATGGATCACCGCCCCTCTTGTCTTCTCACCCACACTTGTAGCCATTATGTGATGTCTTCCATTCGATTGGATGGATCATAGTGGATCACTACAAAGAAGCTTTTAACTTGGGTATGGCTGTTGGATATCGATGGAAGCACTCATCGGATTGGCCATCAGGTGGCACCTTTGAAGATAGGTTGGAGCTATCTCAGATTTTGGATGCTAAGAGATGTAACTCCTTATAGGAATAGGATGCTTTGGTGTGGGGGGGAATCCTCTGTTAACTATTTGGTCTCCTCTAGGTACCTGACACTGGCAAAGCTTCGGTGGGGGGAAAGGGAAGTCACATGGTGGAAGAAGGTGTGGAATCAGTTCTCTTGGCCCAAGTGCAACTTCTTCCTCTGGACTCTGGTGCACAATAGGTGTCTCACTTGGGATAACCTCTGTAAGCGCAGCTTCCAGGGGCCATCCATATGCATTTTATGCTGCAACAATGATGAGACTGGGGCTCACCTTTTCTTTCAATGTCAGTTTTCCAAATAGATTTGGCACCTTTGGTGGAGTATCTGGGGATATTCATGTTGGCATGCCTCCTCTCTATCTGAGTTTTGGGATCACCTGAGTCTTCCTCCCTCAAAGGCCTCAATTCTCAAGATTGCCTGGGCCATTGGGCCCTCCTTTATTCTATGGTATATATGGCTAGAGTGCACTAGAATGATCTTTAGAGGGGACTATCTGGCACCTGGTGAACTATGGAGGAAGATTGTTAATTCACTTCAGGAAACACTGCTAGCTGAATGTGAAGTTGATACTAGGATGGACTCAGAAGATGCTATTGTTCTTTCCCGACTCTCCTTGGACTCCACTAATGCAAAGACGTCTGGGCCTAAGACATGCTTGACGAGGGGAATCTGGTAGTAGGCGGGCCCTGATAATCAACAGGGGTGATGGTCCCCTCTTATGCCTGGTCTTCTGAAAGTCAATACCGATGGCTCCTCCTGGGGGAATCCTAGAGTTGTTGGTATTGGAGGTGTAGGCTGTGACAGCCATGGTAATGTTCAATTTCTATTCTCCATCTACAAAGGCCAACACACTAATAACCTCATGGAAATTATGGCGATACTGGAGGCTCTGCAACAATGTTGTCAACTAGACTAGAATAGAGTTATTTGTGAGTCAGATTCATAGGTAATTGTCAATTTATTAAATAATCACAACTTTGCTAATGTGGATTGGCATTTGGATGTGGTTGCTCTTCAGATCCTTCAGCTATGTACCTCGTTGGATTGTGTGGTTTTTATGTACATTCCTCGTGAATGGAATGGGGTGGCCGATGTTTTGGCTAAATGGGCTTCTGAGCTCAGACCGGCTTGGAGCATTATAGATTATACGATGCTCCCTTTGAACTTATTGCAAAAGCTGGATCAACTCGTTGACCAGGATAAAAAGCCGTAATTGTATTGTTTGTATGTGCTTTTCTCAATAAATTTTTACCCCTTTTTAGTTTGCAGTACAAAATGTAAATACAAGTGTGATATTCCTAAGAGTTTAATTCCATATGTACATCATCATGTTTCAATTATTTATGAGGATAAAACAATGCAAATTATTATATTTAAGAGGTTGGTTATAAGATTCCATCTAATCAGTATGTCTAATTGTGATGAAATCATTAGTTAGTTTTACTTATACACATGAAATACACTTAAATGTTATATCATTCGAGCGTCACATAAACATATCATTGAAAATATTAAAATTTTATATTCTAAAAAAACACATAAACAATGCAATAACATGAAACATTACACATCCAGAATCCATGATATAGGAACATATAAAGCATAACAAAAGATCATATATAGCAGGACAAGTGTTTATCATAATAATAAAGATTATCAAATAAAAATAAAATGTATCACTCAATAATGGTGCCATGATCACTATGTCTTTCTACAACACTACCCTTACCTACATATCTAAGCCTAGGGACCCCTGATGAGGATACCTTGATATCATCATGTTTGTTTGGGATAGAGATTGACTATGTTTCCCACAATCCTCATACATGGAAAATATAGACTAAAGGATCATATGCTCATGGTAAATATGTATCTGCTTTATAAAACACTTTGAGCTAGATCTTGATCACCAACTAGTGGTGGCATCTGCCAGCATGCTAGCTGTGACCTCAACCCATATTTATCACTATAAAAAGATAGGTACACAATAATATAAATTAAAAAAAATAAAAAAGTGGATGAATTATTTCTGTCATCTAATTTATCTTAGAGCCCACTAGACACTACATCATCAGGAACATGTATTATCAATATTTATAGGAAATATTTAATAATGGAAGTCCATTTCTCATCCATTATTAAAACACATGAAAATTTCAAATCAATAGTGACAAATAAATAAACATGATAAGATATTAAACATTCAAAAGTCATCTATATACATACCTCTATCCATGGCAAAAACATTACCCTGTCTATCTACTTGTCCCTCTCCTCCATCTTGATTAATCTCTACATCGGGAGATGCCTTTACATCATCCATAACTATCTCTATGATAATATGAAATATTAAAGCCCATCGAGACTATGGACAACACTGTATTTACTCAGTATTTCACCCTATGTCATTTACATATGTAGTAACAACCAATGGATCCACCTCTTTTACAATAATTAGTGCTAACTATGTAGCTCATAGTCAACTATTCTATTTAGGACAATGACAAAATATATGGGTGTATGTCCAATACTATGGTGCCATAGGAATGCTTTACATCACACAAACTTCCTAGTCATATGCTCATATTGAAAGTGCTCATATAATACAAGTAATTTATCATGAAATCAACTACTGATTTTGATCTATCATAATTGCATAACATCTTTTTCCCACATCATGAAATATCTATATGGTCTATAAATAATTATATCAAGGGTCAATAAATCAAGTAATACCTAATATTCCATTGTATTTTATCCAATAACACATGGGCTATTGACCCATCTTTGTGCATACATATATGGACGTGCCCACTTTGCATGTATAATACTTAAGGGGCAAGCCAATGATATGTGCTCATACCCCCATATATGTAGCAAAGGTGTTGACACTAAAACTCCATTTTAATCCTCTCATGTGAAATGATACAAATATCTATACAAATGGGCTAGCATAGTGTGTCCCCAAGAATACATGGTCTCATTCTTGTTTATGTCTTGAATAATAGCATACATCTGATATAAGATAGAGAAACCACTATAAAATAAGTATTAATACACATAAATATTTTAAAAATTTTAGAACATATTATAAAACAATCTATAATAGCAAGATATATAATCATTTGGGGTATAATGAGGCACCAATATTGTTTAGTCATATATTTGTTCTTCCCTTCCTTCTTCCCCTTGATCTTGTAGTTGGGATAGGATATTCAAGGTCTTAAATCTCTACTCCATACTCTATACTAGTTTTTTTTCTCCCAACTTAGTTCATTCATCATTTAACCCCTACCATTCATAAATATAAAATCCTCCACACATGCTATAAGGTCACAATCATCTCCCCTATTGAGGGAAAACAAGTGCATGTATGTGCATTCCACCTCTTAGGAGGTGTGGTCATCAAGTGCATATCATATGACATAGTGCATATACATCCAAGATGGCCTAACCCTAATTGGTTTATTTTATACCACCCAATATCGATCAAACCAAACCTAGTATAGTCTCCATATGCATACCAAAGAAAAACTCTTTAACACACATGTCACCTTGAAAATACATAAAATATAAGATCAATTATATGATAAATAATAAAAAAATTAACTATAATGGTAAAAAATTAAAACATATAAAATTTTTATCCTCCACAGACACTTACAACACATAAGAGACTCATGTTATAAACACTATTAACAAACACAAATTTTTTTGGTAAAGGTCAAAAAACTCTATGATAAATTTGTCGTAGGTAACGAAACTTTGACAGACTCCCAAATAAACTAAAAAATGCATAAAAAATGAAAAATATATAGAAATAAAAAAATCAAAATGTTAAAACCTAAACAAAAGTGGTATTTTTAAAATCATACAAGTGTTAGAGGATCCTCTACATATAATACACTCTCCAATTACGTGAATCAGGTTTGGGTCACATCTGGTCACAATGTATTTTTTGTAATAATATCTCAAAATAAATATCAAATAAGTCTCAATTAAATTCCAAAATTAAAAGGTGAACTATCTATGTTCAGATAATTTTGTGTTAAAATAGACACTCATATTTGGTATTAGACACTAGATAATGTCACTTTTAACCCAACCTTAATATAAATGATTTGTGCATACACAACTAACTCTTTCTCACACTCTTTTCTAGCCATTCACTTACATATGGGACCAACTTTCCCAAATTATTGTTATTCATGCATAGTATATCCCTAGTCTCTACTAAAACAATTTGTAAGTTTACATTTACTTTCTTCTAATCTCACATCATTGTTTATTTCTTTCTAGACACCTCTATCCATAGTCAGATGGATTTGATTACCAAATCCATTTACCTTGGATGGACTCATCTATGCCCCATTTAAGGCAAATTTTATAGAATTTAAATTATTACTTTAGGTTAGTCCACATGCTTTTCGTGTCATTTCAGAGGGAAATTACCCAAAGAATCAACTATATAAGCATGTCAAGCATAAGATTATTCCTATGTAGTAAACATCTATCCATCATTGGAAAAACTCTACGCATTAAGAGGAATTTACCTAAAACTTCCATATCTAAAACCCCTTAAAGGAGTAGGCTCTTATCTAAGTTTGAATACCATTGAAATATAAAAATCATAGGTTGTCTAGTATTAAAATCCATACACACAATTGCACAACATCCTAATATTACATTGATTGCACATACACATCTAGCTGGGAGAAGTACATGTAGTTTGAGCTCTATTCAGAGTATTATATAACATAAGTAACACTTAACCACTCAGTGGAGGGTGGATAGGTCAAATCAACCCATCCTTTCTAACCCATTTTTCTAGTTGACATTGGTCTCAAGAGTGTAAACTAGGGTTTGAGGCAAAGATAAGGAAAACAAAATTATTCACATAGGTTAAAAGGTATCTAAATACATAAAATCCAATTGCATACACAAATTAAATGATACAAATTATCATAGAATAACATAAGTATCTTGGAGAAATCTAGAGAAGTGAAGATATAGTTGACATCCATAACCATCCAAGCAATACTAGACTTGTCTTATTCAATTTCATAGTTTGTTCCCTAATTTGAGTCAACATAGATCCCTGCATAGCCTATTTGATGATTGTACTTTGTCATAGACCAAAACAAAACCTAAACAAGAGTACCCTATATTCTTGGTCATTTACATAAAAAATAATTATAATAAAGTACTAAAAATCTAACCTTACATTCATTTTTTCTTAAGTTATACATATATTATACAATCTAAATTAATCTCAACATTTTGTCTTATTTAGACCACTAAGTCCAAAATTAGTTAAAACATATTAGCAAACCTATAATTTATCGGAGTGTGGCAAACACTAATTTTTACTTAGGGTTTTACATTTATGTGTCAGGCTTTCAGACTTTATTTTTGAGATCCCCTTCATCATACATGCAAAATAAAAAATTCTCTCTATTTCCTTAAGGTTTCATGCTTATTATCATATCATGGATTCCTCAATTAAGGTTGTAACTTGTTTAGCTCAAATCTAATTCAAAATGACTCTATTTTGAAACACTTAGAGCTTTTTGTTGGTCTTATTGATTTGATATAAAATTATTTGTGTTCATAAAATTTTTGTATGGATTTTAGAATTGGGGTTGTACTATTGTTAGTAAATTCATCCTAGAAGGTGAAAAATAATATATTTTTCAAACAAATTATGGGTTTGATTTATCTACTGATATTTTAAAAAAGATTACTTTTTCTTCCTAAAATCTATCATATTTATCATGGGGTTCTTAATTAATTATTAATTTCTATTTCTCCCAAGGTTTTAATTGTCCTAGAGTTCTATGTTCACCCTTATCCTAGAAGTTGGTCTTGTGCTTGTATTCCTTGTCATTCTAAGGTTTGGTGATTTTTCTATGCCTATGCATTAGTGAAACCTTATTATGTCTCATCTTATTAATTCTTTATTATCTACTTGTATTGTTCCTTATAGTTATGCCAATGAGTGGATAAATATTGATGTAGATGATCATGCTTGTGTGCCTAATGACAATGCTTATGTAGATGAGGAATATGATTATGTAATTAAAATAAATGATTATGAAAATTATGATATTATGATAATGATGATGTGGTAGATTGGTATGCTAGTGATATATCCTTGTATAATTGTAGTAAATAAGAATAAAAATACAATAGGCTTAATATGCAAGAAGTCAATTTTCCTCCTTATTTACACTCTTCCATTAGTCATACACTGTAATAAGAATAAATTAACACTTAATTAACTAATATAGTTCTTGATCCTACTTGGTTTCCATTTAAGAACAAAAATACATTAAGATAATGGATAAATGATTTACATGCCAAGTCTCATGATGTTATACCTTGTAGTAATGTTATTCCTTCTAATATAGAAATGCAATGTGATACTATTCCTTTCTCTCTATAAAGAAAATGTGATGATAGTTATAAACTATGTAATTATGCCTATATGGAATGTGATAATTATTTTAAGCTATATAATGAAAAAAATATCTATGATGAGCTAATACACCTACGTTTAAGATAGATGGAGGGATAAAATCTATGAATTAATCTTTCCAAACCATCATCATACCTATTACTCATATGATGTCTATGATACATGCATCTAATGAGTTTTAAAATCAAGTTACTACTTTGAATTTATAATTTAAGACATACAGGGATGATAATGTATAACCATGTGATTTCACCTCTAATCATACTACTTTCCATAAGTCAATAAATTCATATCCTAAAAGTGAATCCATAAGAAGGAAGATCCAAGTAAGATAATTGATAAGAAAAAAGATTCAAAGAAGATAATTCATAAGATCCCTTTATAATTGAATCAATATATACAATTATATAGCTTCAAAGATCAACCAAATGTTAGTTTACAAAAACTTCTTGAGAATAAGTTGACCAGATTTCCTTCTAATCACCATCACCTTGCACATCACCTAACATGAGTGGGGGAAAAATAAAATTTTAAATACCATTAGTTCAATAATCATTGAGATAATCATTTTTATGCACTATGAAATAAAATTGAACAACTCATGGATAGAGGTGTTATTACATTTGACAATATACCAATACACCTATAAGGTTGGGTTCTTCATATCCTTATATAGTTCACAATCTAAGAAGATCAATGTATCCAAATAAGTTCCTAAAAAAGAACCAATGGTCATTCAATATATTATATCAGGTGAACATAGACAAGATATTATTGTTGATGACATGGCACAACACAATACAGATATAATTGGGTTTTTAAAAGAGTTCGAATATGATGAATTCATGTTACAACATATAATAAATAATGAAGATGAAATAGGGAATGTTACTATACCAATTTATATTGGGCCTAGGATAATGGATACAATCGTATGTTTTAAGCCTTCTATTGCACAATTAAATGAAATATTGGGAGAATCATGGTTGAGACAAATGGAAGCAAAATTAGATAACATTAATATGATTATTTCATTCAAATTCCATGGAGGTTTGTTCACATATAAGAGAGATAGAGAATTTAAAAAGAGGACTCATATTAAGAGTGCGTTACATCCCACAACAAAAATATGAGTGCCAAAGCAAAGTAAAAAATTATAAATCAAGGAATTGATAAAATAAAAAGTGCTTTACAAATAGAGCAAGAAAAAATATAATCTCATACTACTATCATACATCAAGTACCAATAGGTGCAGACTTAACAAGGGTATGTAATACAAATTTAAGTGATCCTAAGAGTTTAATGACACATGTGTAACAACATTATCCACTTACTTTTGAGATAAATTAGACTTCTCCACATAATCCACTATGTGAAGTATATCCATTTAGCACACATGGTTTTCCATAAAAAATTTCCTAAGCATTTCATCTCATTTGACACTATTAAATTCAAGGATATAAATCATGCATACAAATTCATGAAGATAAAATGAAATATAATGATTCAATTTAAAAATATGGTGGATTTGGTTATGCATACCCTAATACAAATACAAAATATTATTATGATAATGCATCTAAACTAATGGATGCTTATGGTAATATAATTGGTGATTATGACATATATGACATAAGATAAGCCTATGAATACAAAATTGATGAAATCATTAGTTAGATATAACATAATATATTATGCATAGATTATTAATATTTGTTTCATTTCTCATCCCCACTATTATTCTATTTTGATACATGTGTATATATGCTTTCATACTAATTATTGATGTTAGATTTATTTTCATTTGGACCTTGCTTTCAATTGTTTACCCTGATCCAAACATCCTTGACATCTATCCTATGATGAGGCATCCTATACAATAGTCTCGTCCTGATGCACATTTTATGCAACATACTACTTGTTCAACCCTACATATTGATTATCTATACTTTTTATGGCTTACATTGAGCTTCCACAATTACATATATTTATGGGTACATATTATGATGCAAGTATATACAATGATTATTAATCACTAGGGTAATGCATTCTATTATTTATTCATACTCTACTGAATTATGATTTTATGATTCACATATAAAATGGGTACATGTTTCTTGTATTCACTTCTTCTAGACTACTATGCTATTACACTCAGTGTACACTATGATTTGAAATTTGTTATGGGTTGTTTGAACCCTTCCATTCTTTTATTTTTTAAGCCTTATCATTTTTCCTTTCTTCAATATATAGATATATGTTAAATTCAAAATTTTAAAAAAATTAAGACCTATGCATGATATGTATTTATAGTTTACATGATTATTTTATTATTTTTGTATATAATAAAATATGTTTATATAGTACCTTAATTTTCTATACTTGGTAAATACCTATCATGGTTTTACCTTTTAATTTTAGACCTACCCGTTACCAAAAGGCTTGTGTTCACTATCTCTTTGTGTCTAATTGATTATCTCTTAGTCTGATTATTATTATTTTGATGACTAGGCCTTCTATATTATGGAAAAATTTCTAAACATTTTTATTATACTTCACTACCAGTTTTGGATCTATAACTATTTTATAGTTCCTAAGACACTTGCATCCTAGGCAAACACATGCATCGATGCAAATGCCTATTTTTTCATACAGTGTACAGTGCCCAAAAGCCATCCAATTTGAAAATGAAATGTATCCAAAAGGTTAGCCTAAGTGATTTAATGTGAGATACTTCCAAAATGGATTGGTATATATAAAATGTCAACCCTCATTCAGTCATCACCTAGAAATCACATACAAGTTCACGAGTAAATATACTAAAAAAAAATCAATCAAGCATTCAAGTGAGTAAAATTTCCCTATTCCTCCCTATTTCCATATTAGTCATAGGAGAAATATTTACATAGGTCTAAAGTATTCAAATAATAACACATGAGCCATATTTTCCAAGTTATAATCTAAGTTACTACATGTCTTTGATTATCATAGATTTTACCCTTTTGCACATAAAATCCAACACATAGGGGAGAACTACATCAATTTGAGGCCCTATTTGAAGTGTTAGCTATGAAATAAATTCCCATTGATAAAGGGGTCTTTCAGATCAACTTGACACTGTGATCCCAATAATCCATTTTTTCCACAATCACTCCAAGGGTGAAGATCTAGGGTTTGATCATTTGATAAAGAGAGACAACCTATGCGCATGATTTGAAGACATCAAAATAAAGGCAATAAAAACCTAGAAGGCTATAGTTGGTCACATCTATATCCAATTATTATTCCATATAGGACACCTATGGTAGGGTTAGACACCTACGTCGATACAACTATCTAGATCTGATACAAGCATCATCTTCTAATCCACTTATAGTTTGTCCTAGTCCAAACCTATATGTGCATAGTAAACCAACAAAGTATAA